>JAHEWH010000006.1:1200000-1800000 GCA_020726485.1 Halenospora varia
CTCCGCGTGCGCCTTGGGTACATCGTTGAATGTGAAAACACCGTATCCGAGTTTAAAGAGTAGGTAAGCGCCGAACGAAACAAGAGCCCAGAATGGTAGCTAGAGAGAGCACTCTATTAGTATAAATTCAGTCAAATAGAATAGTTCGCACTGAAAGATCTCGAGAAAAGGAGAGAATTCGACAATGATGCTTAATAGAGCAATGGTTCTCATTGAGCTGAGGTCCAGCTGGGGTTTCGAAATTGTTGCCATAATGATACTCTTTAGCAGAGAGTGATTGAAGGCCAGAAGGCGTAAAGGCTACGTATTTCTGAGATTGATTCTGGAGAGATACGGATGTGGTGCCCCCAACTTCTCTTCCAGTTTGGTATTCGAGGATAGAATCAGATGGGTTGAGACGAGGGGTAACGTACGACGGGAATTATCTCCTCAGAAATCAGACTTGGTAGGGGAACAAGTTGTAGATAGAGAGCAAGATAGAGCTGCGAATACAATCAGCTTGTATTTCTCTATGCAATAGCATTTATAGTTGTTAGAGAAGGTTTGCGCACAGATGTGACAAGAAGTCCGATGGAAATGGTTTGTTGTGCTCGTGTCATCCTTGCGGTTGGGCGATGCGTTTTGGGGAGGGAATGGGGCGATTGGTTTGTGCTGGTGACAGTTGTAAAGGAGTGTGGTTCGTAAGGAGTCGTTGGCGGACTGAGAGGACCGCCCTGGAATTCGAGTCGCGAGGTGTCCTAAATTTTGTCGCGTCGATGTCACGTGGTGCTACTCAAGAAACCTGCCCAGGTGCCCTCAAACTTCAGGATGTTATGAATGGAACTCCACGGTTTTCATATGAATATAAGGGCTTATAAAAGAAGTGACGGTAAGGCAGTTGTATTGGTTGCTACGGAGGGATCAAATATGTCCTAAATGCTCCCCTCCGGCGAATATCGGACAAAGCTTCTCATCGTGACAGTGCCTAACACGCAGCTTTTCATTGTTTGACAAAACGCTTAGGATTAATTTCAATATTATGTATTCAATTTCGGTTCAGTTGATATAGGATTCAGAGCTTGTGGCATGTTGATGTTCTCTAGGTCATATTCAGATGGGTACTTTTTTTCTCGACTTCTCACAAATTATTCGGGACCAACACAACACGACACATGATCGAGGAATAGACAACATACGAAGGGTTCACTTACGTAAAGTATTTAAATATGTTGTGGTTGAATCTGAAACCGAGATATTACTAAGTGTTGTATTCGATGAGCTTTTGAGTATATCACTGGTGTAGGATGGAGGGTATTATCTTTCAATATACAGCTGCCATGCAAATGTAGCAGACACGACAGCTTAGCAGTTGCACAATCAATATTCATGTGCTGTTGTAACCAGACTTGGTTCGAAGCGTTCTCTTCATGCAACAGCACGAGGCGGCGACCACGATGAAAAGAGTGACAGCCAAGCCGTATTATACAAAGATTCCACCGATTGCATCTCAAGTATTCCCACAATAGAACTCCCCTCTCGCAAAGTCCTCGCGTCTGAGTTCACTTGAATCCTTCCTAGGCCAACACACTAACTCTTCTTCAAGACCCAGCTCTAGGCCAGACACTTAATGAAAAGTATATCCCATAGGGAAGCAATCAAAAATTCCGCCGATCAGGACCCCGAAGGATACTGAAAAGTTCTTGACACCACGCTGTGCAATGTAGGTCTCGTACTTCAGTCTGCCAATTCTTGAGCTAGCACGACTTCAACAAGGTAAGTATGAAGAAGAAGAAGAAGAAGAAGAAGTGGAAAAGTTGAGAACACGCGAGACTATATACCCGTGCCAAGACTCTTTCACGCTAACGATTCGTGGCATGGTGTGGCTGGGTGATAAAGCCCTTCTGTCGCTTGCTAGTGAGGGGTCGGGGGCCGTTCACCTGGACAAGTCAACACATTTTAGAACCTACAGGACGTGAAATGCAACGATGCTATTTGAGTCATAAGTACCTCACAAGACGATCTTACACTTAAGAAACTATTGATTATTTAAGAGGAGAATATAAAGGTTCTTCTTTCTACCCTTGAAATATTCGCTTATTCATGGAGCATACATAGCAAAGAAGAATTTTTTGGCTCGGTTTATACAGACTCACAGTAGGAAGTGATTTACATCTTTCCACACTTTACAGGCAATTACTAAAACAGCAAAATCAATTCTACTTTAGCATCGTTCAGAAAGATCAAGTGAAGTCCAAGGTAAGTGTTGTTTGATGCCAAGACTTTTATCACCTCAAGCGATTTTGTTATGCCTGAGGCGAAAGAATAATTTGCTGCCTCAACGCCCCAGGCATCCCACAAATTTTGAAAATCATTGTGGGCTCTCGCTTGACCCAGGGCTACAACCAAAAGTTCTTGCGAACCTTTGACATCGTGAATCTCCGACTCGACAAAAAAGATCGCAACACGACAAAATGGCGATCAAGCACAACCAGCAGATCCCGCACAACCGTAAGTCTCATGCTCTATTCATTGATACCAACATGTGCTAACTTTTGATAGATTTCCGCAAGGATTGGCAGCGACGAGTCCGAGTTCACTTCGACCAGGTAAAAATTCGCAGATGGATTATAGGCACAAGAAGGAGTCTAACATGGAATTATAGCCCGGCCGAAAACTCAGACGTCGTAACTCTCGTCTTGCGAAGGCCGCCGCTGTTGCACCACGACCAGTTGACAAGCTGAGACCAATCGTCCGATGCCCAACTATCAAGTACAACAGACGTGTTAGAGCTGGTCGCGGATTCACTCTCACCGAGTTGAAGGTATGGGATATGAAGGACGCGTTGATTGTGTAGAACGGGTTTTGACTATATACAGGAAGCTGGTATCCCCCGCAAGCTTGCGCCCACGATTGGTATCTCTGTTGACCCCCGCCGCCAAAACCTCTCCACCGAATCCCTCGCCGTCAACGTTGAGCGCCTAAAGGCTTACCGTGCCCGCCTCATCCTTTTCCCACGCAAATTGGGTCAACACAAGAAGGGTGACGCATCTAAGGAGGAGGTTTCAAACGTTAAGGATGTCGTTTCAAGCGTTCGATCAGGCCTGCCAATCACCAATGCCGAGTCTGGATTCGCGGAGATCAAGAAGGGCGATGTCCCATCGGCCGTTGAGGGTGGTGCATACAGAAAGCTGAGAGACGCCAGAGCCGAGGCGAGAAACCTGGGCAAGCGGGAGAAGCGTGCGAAGGAGAAGGCTGACGAGGCTGCTGCTGCTAAGAAATAAACGGCATGATTGCTAAAGGGTCTCTTTTTCGTGTCGAATGCGATGGATCATTGAGGGTTACATTAGCATCATACAGGCTTGCTTAGGTGTACTTTCATGAATGCAAACGGCTTTTGCACAACTTCAAATCAACAAGGAAATGATCATGATCAGAATGTGTACACCGCGGTCGAAATGGTAATGGTGGGAATACAAAAAGTCCAATTATGGCGATCTAAACCCGGCTGGAGATGGTAGTATGAATGAATTAATAAACTTGCTGATACTCATCCCAAAATCATTTTACACATTCATACATCTCAAGCAGCTCCTATTCATTCACACGAATTTAAGGTAGCTGGAAAGCGTTTGAGGACGGCTCTTAAGGAAGGAACGAACAACTCCCCAAACTTAGCACAACTTTTTGCCGACACTTCTGCATAGATTCACAGCCACCCAAGCACCTTCCTCCCGCATCAACGTGTTTGTAGACGGCCAACCCTGACGTATTGAATCACCCACTTGGTCAAGTGACTGTATGATTGGAATCATTGCAACACTACGATATTTACAATCACTATTGAAGAGCTGTATATTCTTCCTAAGCGCCCAGCAGCATAGATATCGTCAACTTCTGCAAAGCATGCGCCCTTGAAGCCAGCACGGTTCCTACTTTCGAACGGTCCCCCAATCAAAGAAGGATCTTGTGACCAAATAGTCCCAAATGGCCAACCCAACGCCTACTCCTTCCGTCCAAAGTGCGAGAAACAAGAAGAATGAAAGTCTTCCCCGGTCTGAACCATCTCCAAGCGAACCTTCGAAGTCCCAACAGACCTCAGCCACGCAGCCAACCCCAGAAGGAGCCAAAGATGAGAAGTGTCCCAGATGCAGCGCAAGTGGATTCACCGGGCAATGCTATAGCTGCAGTTTCGGTACTGGCATTGGCCTTTGACTCGCGCCAGACTTCGAAGTCATGTTTCCCATTCAATGGGAAAGTGGAAAGCGTCAATGATATTACAATTGACTTCGAAATGGCGGCACGGTAACCCCTTTACCTAGGCCTCAGCTGATCAACTTAAGTACATGTTATGAAGCTTCAATTACTATAGTCATTTCTCTAGCGTGTTCGTGCAAAGAAATGTCTATTACTGATTATTATGAGAAACCTTCCTAATCTTGCGGGATCTCAAGCCCGAATGCCAAAATGTAGTCACGCTCATCCTAGCTCCAATGTTTCTGTCGAATGCTATACTATGAACGCGCTCTTCCAGAAATAACTGCGCCAATAATTGCGCCGACGGTCAATGCCAATTCCCCAAGCAATGCCACGCGAAAATGTCATTAACGCTCCACCATCCGACGATGCCGTAAACTCCAAATACCAGAGGCGCCAAGCAATCCAATGTTGTTACACATCCAAGTATGCCCGAAATTCTGCATCGTCCAAGAGAGTATCGTATCGTACACCTTACTCATCATCCGGATTATACTCACTCTCATTATCCTCTTGCACCTCCGGAACATAGTCATCCTCCTCCATCTCCTCCTCGTCCGGATAGTCATTCTCTTTATCGTAACCCTCCTCCTCATATTCTTCATCGTGATCTTCCATAACCTCATCGTCACCCTCTCCACCAACGCCCAGCTCCTCTTCATCTTGATCGTCCTCCTCAAAGACGTCAATTCCATCAGCAAAGCTGACTCTCTTTCCCTTTGATCTCTGCTCCTTTGTGACGCTCAAGTCATACAGCCAGGTTAAAGAGGATTTCTTGCCGTCTTGCATCATGACATCTCTCCATACAAGTAAGTAATCTTCAAGTGTCTTGAAGAAAACCTGATCAGTCTTGAACTTCTTTCCAGTCTGCTCCTCAAGCAGAACTCGGATCTTTCCAAATCGGTTGGAGTCAATTCCTTCACAGATCTTGTATTGATTGGCAGCGAGACCAGCAAAGACTTGGATGCGATCTTCCTTCCCAGCTATGGAGGATTCCGCGGAGCAGAGCTTCTCAAGGCATGAGAAGTACAAGTGAGAGCGGCGCCAATCGATAATCTTCTCCTTTTCGAGGATGGAAGCGAGTTGACGAGCGACGACGAAGAAGTTGTTGGTGTCTTCTTCGGCTGCGAGACGTTGTTGAAGTGGCTGGATGGAAGCGAAGTTCTTCTCGCTTTGCTCCTTCGTGGGATTGGGGAGCATGCACCATGTGCAGAAACATTCGAAACCATATGTATCTGCAATGTAACCAGGGTCCACAACTCCTTCAGGTACGTATGAGATTGTGAGCTCTTCATCGTCTTTGATATCTCGGAGAGCGTGAATAGTGACTTGTTTGAGTCCGGCGTTCCATGATTGTTGACAATTTGGACGGCAGTGGTGATTAAGCCACGAAAGAGTTCCGAATATGCCAACCTTATCAGCACGATCTCCAGTTGAGTCGATGCTGAGAGGGATGGCATTTGTTCGAATGGTACCGGTGACAGGGGTACCATAATAGATTGCTTGTTCCTTGTCGATGGTCTCAAAGGGGAAGTGGTTGTTCAACTTCTTCAACTGAGCTTTCGCAGTGGAGCTCAGACGCAACATTTGGGCTGCGACTGCCACTTCTCGATTTTGTGTAGGCGCATCGCTCAGAAAGTTGTATCCGGTGGTCCATGCTGCGGCTTCAGAGTAGAGGCGTGTACCGGCTGGAAAGTTGCGGTTGCTGAGGATTCCTTTCCCCATGTCATGCTTCTTCGTGTCGTAGACGCGGGTCATTGGTGGTTCTGGAGCCTCTACGACTGCTTTCTTAGGTGGCATGGTGATGTTGTATGAAATCGAAATCTGTCTGAGCTTTAGGATGGCCCAAAATCGAAATTTTAGGGGATGGAAAGTGGCAGGAAGCGGACAATCCGAAATGGGGATCGTGCAAAGTCAGGTACTGTGCAAAGGACAAGATGTGTCGCAAATCGAAGTTGATGTTGATGTAGTCCAAAGCTCCTTGGAGGTTGTTGTAAGGAGAAGGAGAAGAATCTTCGATGACTGAAATTGTGCTTGATCTTATAGCCGAACGACGTTGGGACAGGTCTTCTTTTGAAGTGAATTCGGCATGGAACCTTTTCGAAAATGACCGCAGACATGATCAAGTGAATTTGCAAACTTTTTCGATTCAGTGGCTTAGGCGACGCTTCAGACGGTATACTTCGGATGGAAGCGGTAGAAGATATTCAATGAGAAGAAGACCAGTCTTTGGAGGGCAGGATACAACTTTTCTTGGAATGCAAAATATAGCTAGAAATTTAGACGAAGGGGAAAAGCGAATGATTCACAACTAGATGCTCCTATTTAACATGAAACAGTGTCAAAGAAATATTTCTCTACAACAAGTGATTAAAAACCGTACAAGGAGATGAGAGTACAACTACCGTTGCAAAATCGACAAACTACCATGTGCGCTCAACCACGTGATGTGTGTTTACTTCTTGTTCTTTCGAACCAAACAACACTTTTTTTTTTAGCGCAGTTGCCCCATGAAAAGCTGCGCACACTCTGCTCCTGCTTTTGCGTTAGATCATTTCTTATTATTTTTCAAAGCCAACAAAGCTTTGCAGGCGTAGTAACTAGCAAAGGGTGCACATTTCTCGGCAACAGAAGCAAGCGAGCGTGCGTTTTCAAGAAAGTTGCTTGTGTTTGTTTACTTCAGCTTCTCAAGGATTAAACAACATAATAAGGCGCAATTGCCACTAAGAAAACAGCACATACTCTGTTCCTGCCTTTACAATAAATCAGACCTTATTGTTTACAATGATAGCAAAGTCAAGCAAACATACACAATCGGAAGTACACGACTTACATCATTATGCTGAATTTAGTATTTTGTTTCCCCTGATTGACGATGCAAATAAACTAATCTCTGCCCTTGCCACACTGACTCCCGCACCCAGCAAGCCTTTCCCAATGCACCAAATGCCCCCTCATCCACCTCACCCACCCCGCATACATTACCGTACTCGTCCCCACCGCACACAAGCTCATCAACGCAATCCACTTGAACTGTTCCGGCCTCCACAGTATAATCGTTATCACATTCTGCAATAATTCGAAAAATGAATTGAGGCTGTATTCTACGCCCGTGAATGATGAGAGGGTAGAGGGTGGATTGAGCGTTTGTGTTAATTGCTGGGTTGTGAGGTCGTAGACCCAGAGGCCTAGGCGAGAAAGCGAGAGGAAGGTGAAGAGGGTTAGGGCGAGGAGGGCGTGGGATGGGAGGGGTGTGAGGACGCGGGTTAGGAGGTTGGGAGCGGATGAGGTGGGAGAAAGTGACCAGAGGGCAAGAACGACGGGCATCTGGAGACGAAGGTTAGTATGTATTGAAGTTATTGAGAAGTGTCTTGTGCTTACTAAATTCAAAAGCTGCCAGGAGATTCCCCAAAGTCCCAACCGCTCAAGACCTGTCTCAACACCAGCCTGTGCTTCTGGAAGATTTTCAAGTAGCGGTGCTCCAGACTCTTCACTCAATCTATCTTCAGCGCGGAAGCGACCATGATTCTTCGCTTTTGACAGATATTGCACACCAACCGGAGTGACGAGTGTACTGCTGATTTCCACCAAACTTCCTGCTGCGCGGGCAACGGTGATGAGACCTAACGAGAACCCAACATTGAGTAGGAATGTGATGAATGTGGCGTTGTATGCCAGTACCGAGATATGCAGGAACGAGAGCGCCAATGAGGGTATCCAGACAGTTGACGAAAAGTAATTCTTGAAATCCTTTCCATACCGCCGTAATGCTTGTGAGACCTTGGTGAATGGGTTTCGTGTTCGAGAGGATATCGGCATATCTTCAGTATCAAGGACAGGCTTCAAGACTCTCAACCTTGGATTCATGTCCCATACCCTCTTTGCACACCATAACTCAAGTCCCCAACTTACTGTGCTCATGCCTCCAACTACCAGCACTCCAATTTTCATATTGGTTGCTGAAATTAGGACTGAGGTCAGGATTGGCGCAACGAGCTTGCAAATGAGATCAATCCTTCTCATGACGGCGTTTAAATGTGTCAGGTTATATGGTTGACCGTCTGGATCTGCAGCAGTGACCACGAAGTCTCGTTCCATGGACAGCATATTGCCGCTTGCACTAAGAGTTTCAAAGACTCCTAGAAGTAGAATCAAAGTAAATAAAGCACCTTTGATCAGGAGAGACTTCTCAATCCCAATGTCTCGAGGTACTGGTAGTCCATCTTGAGCTTGTTCCGGCTCAACAATGAAGAACCACAACACAGAAGCACCAATGACCGCAATTCTATTGACCAAAATCGTCCTCGAGAGTGTCTTCAACCTATCAGGCGCACGATCGACCCACCTTCCAACACTGGAAGCAAAGCATATCGAAGCTAGTGTCCTCACAATGCCTCTGTGAACAGAAAGTCAACATCACGTGATACCCGAAATGTCGACTTCATTACCACAGGATACTGGGAGTGACATACCGTACAGATGAAGCAACAAGTGTATCAGGATATGCAGCCGCAGTGAAGATAATCTGATATTGCCACTTAGTATAATAAACTTTCACCTTACGACTTCACTTTACTCACGGCCGCGAATTCCTGTCCAATTCAAAAATTAGCACACTTTTTCTCAGCCATTAATCCACCATTCATAATCACAATCACTAAACTGATGAAACGGACGCAAAAGATATCACATACATAAGTTCTAACATTCCAAGTACTCAAAAAGTGACTGTTTACACACAATTCGTTTTAGCTAGCATCCTATCCCTGATGGAGTTGAGGTTTGCCGAGGGGAAAATCGTGCACCCGAAACACGCGCAGTCAAAACTTAAAACGTGCTCCGAAAGGAATATCGAGACGATGAAGATGGAGTGAAACGAAATTTGGGGACGGACCTGGTGTAGAGGTTTATGGCTTGGGATTGAGTCATGCCATTTGCAATTGGAGGGGTGGTGTTTGGAGAGGTTGAGGGCGAGGATGGAGGCGAATTGCAAGCTTCGGAGGAGGGGTTGGATTGCACGCTTGCAAAAGATGCTATCTCTGTTTCGTTGGGAGAAGCCATTGTGAGGAAGGAATTGTGAGCAATTGATTTGCTCAGCAATTTGTGCGACGAAATCACTGTGGAAGGTGCGATCGAGTGTCACTACTGATTTTGAGTTGCGGTGAAGCATACAAAAGTTCAACCCCGTCCCAACGTTCGGACCCACAAAAACCATTCGACGTAACAATTTCTCACTACAAAGACATCACATAATTCCAATTGGCACGTTATTTTGGGGTTGTGAATATTCCGCGGCAATAAAGCTCTAGAATTTTGATATTGAGATACTTTGATCCAAGATACCATAGAAATTGTCCACAGGAGGACCAAAAAGAAGCTCTGTCAATCAGCAACTGCACCAAAAATGTCGAGCTCCCTCATGATGAGGGAGGACAAAAAATCCCATCGAAAATCGCAATCGATCCGGAAAAGACTCCAATATCGCCAGAGCACCCCAAGAAAGCCTTCCGTATACCTAAGCCGTGAATCATTGCGCCGTCATATTGACTTCGATCCTGCGGCAGTCTTCCTCATGTCGTCCCTTCCTTCATATTCCGCGCGAACCAGAACCGCAAGACCTGCCTACAATGATCCCATCCCATATCTACCCATTCACAACAACGCCCAGTCGTAGTAGTGCTCTACAAGGAGCCCATTCTCTCTTCCAAGCCACCCCAGTAGACGATTGGTCTAGGCTCCAAGATCTCGAGACTGCTGGCGAAGATCTTCCTTTCTTCCTCCATGTCCACCATTGAGGGCTGTCTGTGCATGATGGCGTTGATTGTGCTGATTGGCGAAGAGGAGTTTGAGGCGTAAGAGTCGCGGTTGCTAGACATCATTGAAGAGTCCGAAGGAGACCGAGATCGACGAGATGAGAAAGATGTGCGGATGCTGGAGAAGGAGAGAGATTGGAAACGTGTGGTACGCATATTGGCTGTTGAGCGAAGACTCGTTGAACGGAAGTAGTGAAGAGGATGAAAGGTGTCTTGTTGAAGATAAAAGGCTGAATGTGGAGGAAGAGGTAAAAGCAATAAACCCCAGATGTCGATTGTAGATAAAGTTCGATTAAAGTTCGAGAAGTATAAGTGCAGGTGTGCGAGAGTGTATCGAAGGCGCAGCCTCAGTGGATTAGAATACGTGGAGCAAGTGAACGAGTGACGAGTCTTTTAGACTATAATAAAGCAAATGCTCGGAGTAGATGAAGATTATGAACGGTGTCGATCCAGATGGCTGCTTGCGAACGAAGAACAGCAATCCGAAGTACGCAACACCCAGTACTTAAGTGGCAGTGTGGGACCGGTGACCCACGCTAGGACTTCCCCTGTGGTCCTGGAAATAGAAGAGAAGTTTGGTGATAAGGGCGATCAGTAAGGATCAGGGACCAAGACGGTGAGAAGGGGTTCAAGGGGGTGATGAGGAGCAGAACTTTCGACTCGGTTGACAGCACAAAAGAATGCAATAAAAGACGAACATACGAGCTGGGAGCAAACATCAATGCAAAACCGCTGCCAAACCTTGCCTAAGTGGCTTTTGTCAATGCGATCGGTGTTACAAGAAGGTGGAAATGACACCGGAGAAGGAATAGCCTGGACAGGGAGCTGGGAGGAGGCCGAGGGGAGCGGGGGAGATGCTCAAGAGGGCAGAGAAAGCTTGCACAAAACGCAAGAGGAGGAAACGGGACGACGATGCTACGAAGCGTTGAATCAAAGACCGCAAGAGAGTGATGCACCGGTGGGCACGCAGTGGGCATGGCGTTGCTGTAGGGCACAGGAAAGGGGCTCACACCTCTCGTAGAGGCTCGCTCTTTGCTGCTTGCGGGTGAAAAGTGTGAAGCGAGGGGCACCAGCTGGCACCAGGGGGTTCGTGGCGCAGACTTCACTCCCATTACGGCTGATGACGAGCCCTCGCCCAAGGAGCCGGAGCCCCTAAGACCTGCTAGACTGGGCCCGAAAATCGACGACCCATCGCTGAGATTCTAGCCCATAAACTGGATTCGCATCCTCTTCGATATCTGAGATATTTCGAGGCATTCGATCAATGCGAGCCCGCAAGACTCGCAAGAGACCACGTCGATAATTGTTTCCATCGCGATGGAAAGGGGCTCTGCTCCGTCTGCTCTGCCTCTGCTCTTCTGCCAGCCAACGTGATCAACGCCGCCGAGACAACCTCACACATCGACGCCGCCAGAAGCTCTGCCGACCCTCCTCGCTCACCACCAGACCAACACGATGACACCACGGCGTTGCAGGCTCAGAAAGGACAGCAGTCACAGAACAGCATCTGAGCCCACACCTCCAGGCTTGCAGATGCCACTCTGCTGCCCAGCAACCAACACCACACGCTCTTCAAACCCGCCCCAGCCGTGGACGAGCCAGCGGTCACACCCCACGGCGCGCATCAAACAGGCACAGGCACGTCTGCAACGAGTTTCAGGCCTTATCGTCTCCATCGGGGCTAGCTTCCCGTCTGTCTCCAGGGACCTGACACCGCCAAGGTCCGTGGTGATCAGCCCCCACAGGTCCGAGGTGTCGCAGCTTTAAATATTCATCACCTGCGCAATTATGTATGTAGATGAATGCATCGAAGAATGAAGTGATTGTGATGAGAGGTGCTTTCAAGATCACTTCATTCTATTCCTATTGCTTCATTGCAATTGTATATGTGTGAGGTGTGCACATCACCAGTTTGTCTAAGTTTCCAGACCCTGTAAGTCATGAAACAGTAATAGCGGAGAACAATGTATTCAAGAATGATCAAGATATTGCGTAAAATTGGCAGATTGGCCAAACGGGACTCTACGCGGTATTAATCTTGTTTAATTGATTGTTTGGTTTCATACAAAGATATTAATATTTGGCATGAGCATTGTGCTCTCTCCCTTGGGCCTTTGTAACGCCGGTGGCTATGCATCTTAAAAATGAAATATTCATCCCGTCCTCCATCTCATCGACTCCTGTCCCCTAATGCCTTGCTTAAAAAAAAGTGCCTATCCTAGGTATACACCATCATACAGTGCACCGATGCCTCTCAATGATCCTGCTCGCCCCGCCTATTTATATCATATCGGGGACGATCCAGTGATCAAGACATTCCCGTGCGTCTATCCGTGGATCCTGATGCTCAACGCCTTTCCAACCTGCCCATGCGACTCGCACGGGCTTTCAAAAGTAAACTCTTGAGGTTTGTTACCAGCGTTTATACAGCACGTCCGAGATACCGGTCGAGCTTAGAGTATTATCTCACATTATGTCATGTCCGTCATAGAGCAGAATATACTTTGCTCCGTTCTCATTAGGAGCCTTCTCCTCGACTTGGTCGCCGCATCGTGAAACTGCGGCGAATACTTTCACCCCAGGCCGAGTTGTCCAGAACTTCGAGAACATTCTCAGCGTCAACTGCGCTTCCGCGCCTGCTGCTTCCAGCAGAGCTTCCCCCAGCCAACTCGCTTCCTTCGAAGCTGAAGGCAGAATTTGTAGGTCTATGTGGTGATAATCGTGGGGACAATTGTGGCGATTTACCAGGTGTTCCTGGCGAAAGTGGTCCGCCGAACGATTCCGCTTCCCGATGGAGTCGTGCACCGTCCAGACCATGTGTAATAAATGAGCTGCGAGGCTGGCTGGCGTCCAATGGTGATAAACGGTGTGATGCCCGATTTTGCGTCGCGAGATCAGCTTCATCATCAACGTAAACTTCGGGTCCGAGTTGCGGAATATCGGTCATGCGACCGGATCGTTTTCTCTCTAGATGCTTCCTGAATCGTCTCGACCAGAACCTGTTCCCCTATTAGTAAGGTCAATGTCGAGAATCATGCATCTTACATTGTGTCGAAGAATCCCAGGACAATCCGCCTGCGGATTTCTTCCTCAACTCTCTGTAGACGGGCGCGGCGACGCAAGAACTCCTCAAGTCTGCTACCGTGTCAGCACTTTCCATTAACCTTGATATGAGGAAAACTTACTTTAAGCTCTTGTTATCGCTGATAACCTTGTAGTGGGCCAGAATCATCAAGACCGTGGTGAACGATATTCCCCTATCAACATCTGCGGACACCATGACCTCTTCAAAGAAAAGGTTGTATCTAGTACGAGCCATTCGGACTTCGTGAGGATCAATTTCTGCTAGACGTTTGTTCAAGGCTTTCAAATTGACGCCACTGGAATTGCCTGGTTGGCCCATTGATGTGATCCTGCCAGATGTGTCTTGCGACTGGATATCCTCGAGGATCCGACGAACCGAATTCTCGTGACTATAGATTCGCATTTCGAAAACGCCAGAGAGTTCACCAAGCAGGCGAGGAAAGACCTCTTTGGAGATGAATCCAGTGCCATCAGGATCTAAAGTGGCCCATGCCTGTTTGAAGCGTCGAATCTCCTCACGACTGACCTTCCCAAGCCCGCTAGATCGCTGATACACGTAGCTGAAGCTCTCGTAGATGAGAGAAACAAACAAGCTCGTGAAGATATACATACTCAGAATGTTCCACGAGATGAATAACGCTCTTGACCAATTGAGACTACCGCAATCACTGCTGAAGAAATCGTCGCCGGTTACACAGAGGGGTGGTTGAATATTAGCATAGTCTTCCATGATCTGATTCCAGCCTTCTCCAGCAGACATCTTGAATAGCAAGATAAGAGCCTTTGGAACCGTTCTGAAATTGATGTTGCCGGTTTCTCCACCTCCAAATCGTGTAAGTCCGAAAGTCTGGGTCATAGCTATCGCGAATACAAGAAAGAAGACAAACCAGGTCGCTAAAAGGTTGCCGATGTTCGTGAGACTAGCAGCGGCTGTCTTGAAGAGCTGGTCGAGCGCATCGTTTCGAGGTATGAGCAATAGGACGATTGAGACCAGGAACAATTTGTGCAGCTGTATGTAGATCGGTGACGTTTCCTGGGCGAGAAGCAATACTGTGGATACAAAGGTCCCGGAAACTGCAATGATGGAGAACATGTCCCATGAGCTTCGCCGGAACCTCGCCCAGCTGAGCCCAACGATTCGCACCACGATGTTGGCCAAATAGAAAAGCGTGAAGACGAGAAAGATATATAGTCGAAGTCTATCGATCCAATCTGGTTCTGGATAGTATTCAACCAACAAGAGAATCAGGTGCAAAACGAGAACAAGTGTTATTGCCCGTTGCCATCGACCATGCTTTCGGACGGCTCTCTTATAACACCAATCCCTCCACTTCTTGCCCTCGTTAGCTGAAGGCCGTTTCGAAGGAGCCACTTGCTTGAGGAGTTTCCTCAATTCTAACCACGACCGTTGGTCTGCTGTCAGGAAGGCCACTCCCGTTTGTTCGGTGTAGTTTCGCATGAAGACAGAGATGAACAAAGTCAAGACGAAGACTGTGGCGAGCAAGTTGAAGATGACGAAGAAAATCGCATTTCCTTGTGATGAGAGGGATTGTGGTTGTAGACCTCGCGCAACTATAGATTCAGCACTCCACATCACGTCTATCCATCCTTCCTGCGAGACAATCTGGAAAAGGATAAAGAGAGAGCTTCCGAAATCGTCGAAGTTATAGTACGGGTTGCTAACGACCCTGGGCGCGAGCAACGGCCAGTCATTGCTGTATGGCGTAGAAGGCCATTCCCCGACGCAATCAGTCAGACGAGTTATGTTTGAATTTGAACTGTCATTGCATGAAAGCATTAGACCATTGAATATGTTCAAACCATAAATAGCGAAAGGAATGAGGAGCGATAGAGAAACAAAAGCAGCCTATAGAATAGATTAGCAGAGAAATCTAAAAAGAGACCCAGTCTACTGACAGAGAAAACCTTGGCCCCCCAACAATGATCAAGGAGTGGAATGTTTCTCTAGCACTGTCGCTGACATTGAGAAGTCTCAGAGCTCGAAGAGCCTTGAATGCGCCAACCGCCCTGGATACTGCTCCGTCCTTCATGAGTGAGGTGATTACATTAATCCAGAAGGTGATCAAGACGATAAGATCAATGAAACCCCATGAACTCCGGAAATAGGCATTCGGCGTCCAAAAGAGCCCGTCCGCTACGATTTTGATGATTGCCTCGATTGTGAAGAGGATAGCGAACGACATATCAACCCACAGAAACCAATTTTTGACACTGAACGTGTGCGTCTCGAAATACTCCTTCTGAAACAGTGGTGTGGTAACGCAGGCTAGTAAGACCATGCCCACGATAGCAGCGTAGATGAAAGCTGAAAAGGCATACCAGATGACTTTATTTGGTTCAACCCCATCGATACGTTCTGAGCCACGACCAGGGCCTACAATTCTCTGACAAAGTCGCCGAATTGGGTTGTGAGGTTTGAAAATGAAAAGAGCATTGTTATATGTTGGATGTCGTTTCAGAAATTCTCGTTGGGCTCTCTTTCTTTGTGACGTCGCTGACACGGCCTCTTTAGCTAACGTCCTTGCGTCTGTAGTATCATCAGGACGGCTCGAGAATTGGATGTTCGAGTAGAATGGATTTGGTTCTCGGTGCCAGACACGGATCAAGAACTTGCCCCACAAGCCCGAGAGAAAGCCTGGGTTGACAGCAGGGACATCTGGTGCCGGAGGAGTATCCGGCGTCGATGCTGATTGTTCCGCAGCACGGATTTCATCGTCGAGGAAATCTTTCACAACGGCGTCTTTGAGCAACATTTCCATTGTCGCAGGGCCATAATCGAGAGGATCTTTCGTGGTTCGGGCGCGACCGAAGCGGAATATAGCTGATAGTGACAGATTGCTTGAACCGCCACCGAGTTCTTTCCTATTTAGAAAGGCCTTGACTTGGTGCATGCGCTTTTCATCCTCTGATACATCGAAATTTTCTTGAATGACTGCTATGAACATATTCACTAAGATGAAATTCGCAAGAATAAACCACGCGATGAAGAACACGGCCCCCATCCACGCTGTATTGAAGTGGGTGGTGTTTGCGGTGACATCGTAGAGAACTGCGGTCCAATTTTCGCTAGATAGGATTTGGTACATCCCAAGGAAAGAATTATATATGGTGAAGAACGTCACTATGTTATCCTCACCACTGTCATTCTGTTGAGGTATCTCGCCTCGGAACATCTGAGCAGCGAATATTGACAGAAGAAATGTTGTCAAAAACACAAACAGCATGAGGTTGCCGATACCGCTGGAGTTTCCAAGAACGAGGGTAATCAGTCTCCTTGTGATGGGCACGGCGATAATAACACGGTAGATCCTGAGTATTTGGAACACGCTTAGCCATGCATAGGGTTGTCCTGAGTTGCGGATCGGGGGGATGAGAATGATAGCCGTGATGACTGCGATGCCGAAATCGAACCAATTCTGTTTTAAGACAATAAAGCCATGCCAATCCACTGCAAAGCGAAGGAAAATCTCGAAAAGGAGAATAAATGTGACTACTATCTGAGTAGTGCCGATAAATTTCGCTCGGAAATTAGACATGCTCGCACTCCTGCTGGCCTGGATAATTAGGTCGAAAGTGATACATATTATCCAGAACCAAAAGGTTTTGTTGTATAGACGCTTGGCAGCGCTCATCCGATGTGGCGTATCATTATGAACCTCCGGAATCATGGCTTTCATATGTGAAGCGAAGGCGCTAGCTTTGCCCTCCTCCCGGATCACCTGAAACGAGGAAGTGATGACCGCGATGAGCAAATTGAGGAGCCAGAGCATCATGATCATGATGCCACCCGCGAAGAATAGGGCAGCAGGTAAATAGTCAGAATCCGTTGTATAGTACATCAAGTCCGTGAAAGTGTTTGCAGTCATGATGACAAAGACGAGCTCCAAGGATTGGAAAATGTTGTCAAAGCTAACGGTCCCGTTGTATGGGCGATACTCGGGTGGGAGTTCGAGACAGAAGGACCCTCGAGGACATAGATAACCTTTCGTGGTTTGAGTTCCGTTGGCTAATTGAGAAACATTAGCGGTAATCCCAGGTTTAAACCCCAATTTCCATGGTTCATGGATCCCAGTGAAGTTATTCAGCTGCCCGCCACAATAGGACGCATCAGGTATATAGTGCTTAGAGAAGTTTAACGGGTCCATAGGATCGAACCACACGCATTGCCGGTCAAAACTTGACTTGAAGCTCTGCACTCCGATAATGGCGAAAAGAAGCCAGAAAAAGCCAATCAAGAACGAAACATTCACTAGTAATGGAGCTGCCTTTTTCAGACTTCGGAGAATGGTCTGTTAAATGTAAGCGGAGGGACTAAAATCTATGTGTAGCTGACTCACAGAGGTACCGTGTGTAAGGGCAAGCAGTCGAAGAATTCGCAAGCAGCTCAGCATTCTGAAGACAAATAAGTGATGGGTGTCCTCAACTTTTGTAAGGCCCAGAACGAAAGCGATCCAGAATGCAACAACAGCAACGAAATCAAGTCTGTTGAAGCCGTGCCGAAGGAAGGCACGTCTGGCGAGTTGGAGTCGCTGAGCTTGTTCTACAGTCCTGACTCCTTCTCCTTGGATGGCAGTAAAGGAGCGAAACACTGTGGGTGCGCTTATGGAAGGCGAGGGACGGGTTCCTTTGACCGAAACATTGCGCTGAGGTGGGAAGACCTCGCGATATTTGTCCATGATAATTGCTTTAACACCACCTTTGCGATTACTTGAGCTGTACTCAGGTGCATTCATAATGAAGCCTGACACTATAGTTCGGGCCACAAGCTCGAGGGTGAAAATGACGAATAGAGCAAGCAGAGCAAAATCGATTGGCGTAGCTCCCCATCCTTTGGGTCGAGGGTTCTGGAAGACGTCCTTTGAAGAGTCAACCGCCAGAAGAACAGTTTGGACCATTATAAGTATAAGAATAATAGGTTCGGTTAGAGGATAAACAAGCAAGTCACATAGCCAATTTCTGACTCTGCTTTCGGCGGAGAAAATTCCCAGACTTTTCCCTCTCAAAGGGTTCGGATGCTTTTCCGGCTCTTCCTCGTAGGAGTTCTCTGGCTGGCCTCCACCAAAGAACCGCATAGCTTTCTCCACAGGAGCTGTTGGAAGATCTTCCACATAGTTAGGACCTGCCGCCAGTGGATCCTCTTTATGTTTTGGTTGAAATCGAACCTCATCCTCGTCGCTCAGACTGCCTAGGGTATCACCTCCTCCTATTGTAGGCACACTAACCTCTCTTGATTGCCGTTCCGCTTCTCGTCTAGCACTGAGCTCAATAAGCTCGGCTTCACCACTCAAATTCACGACACGCGTTGACATTGCCCTGACTATAGATCCTGCCCTTGAAAAGGCACCGGAGGTGGTTGATGGCGACCGTGACCTGCGTTGACTATGCGGGGTCAAAGATGCCCCCATGCTGTGAGCTCTCGAACGAGCAGCATTCGGCGATAGCCCACTTTCCGCTGCGCCCAAATCATCTCCTAGCCTAGATCCCCTGTACCTTCCCTCGTCGGATGAATCGAAATGGACACTATGGAAACTTGACGATCTATCATGTCGTTGGCCTGTAGATGCAAAACTTCCCGCTCCACTTATAGGTTGTAGATTGCTCGGATTCGTAAGAGGGACACTATCAGATTCTGAGGCAAAGTATGCCTGATGATGGTCAAGATCATCTCCAGCATCACCATAGGGCGAAGGCCCATCGAAATCACCATATCCATAAGGAGATGCAGCTCTCGGAGCGTGCGATACGCTAATGTCTGGTACTAGAAGACCTGCAAACCCCATTGCGGCTTGAAAGTCGGCCGGATTTCCCACGGGTGATGTTGGCGTTCCTGCATCATCGAATGTCCGATTTTCGGGTATTGATAGAGGAGTTCCACCAAAACGAGTTGATGCCCTCTCAGCAGGACTTGGAGATGTATTTCCCAGCCTTTCATAGCGAGGCCCACTACCATGTCCACTATTCGGTCGCGAGCTTCCTCCCAACAAACTCCTTCCCCTTGTATGCCGACGACCATCTGCCAGGTCAACTGATTCTGGTGGAGGGGCAAGATCTCGAAGAGGTATCGAATGGGGAGGAGTCGATGGATCATTGGGATCCTGCACAGGTGGAGGAGGCATTGTGGCCTATGCCGGTAACCCGAGGGTCGCTCTTTGTATTGTCGTCGTGCTCTGGTTCTTCGGATACAGATGAATTATCAGCTGCGTAAGATTCCCCGTTACAGATGCGCGCGCCAGCCGTATTTCTCTGTCAAGTCGTAGTCATCGTTATCAATGGGAGTCGTGGTTGAATAATTCAGCGAGTGTTTATCGAGCGTCTCCAGACCATCTTCCGCCCGGTGGAAGAAATGTTCTCGAAGAGTTTGCGTGGTGTTGTCGTCTTGTTCTGTAACGTCGTCTCCAACGCGAGGCAGAAAGTGAAAGATGCGCAGCACCAGGCTAGCCAGGGTACTCGTTGCTAGTGCCGCCGTACGGTACCTGTGGTGGCTGCTATTTTTGCACAGGGCTGCAAGTCGAAATACGACGGCTTGTTGACTTCAAGCGGAACAAAATGAAAGTTGTGTTTCAGGGGAATTTTGCGTACCAAAAAATATACTCCTGTTAATCAAGAGATGTCTCGTAGAATAGCCGTCACATGCCAATCTGTCAGTCAACGGATCCAGCGCCATGCCAATCGAAGAATCACCGTATCGTGAGACGTAACCCCTGCAATCCTGAGTGAACCCCTTACTGCACTTCCTCCGCATGCTACGTCACGTGCTCAGATCCGATCAAATCGCGCCGTGACGCCCGGCATCCCAAAGTCGCGATATTTTTCGAGAAGACCAGCACCTCAGGCAGATGAGCGACAGGAGCATCTCACAACACCACAATTTCGACCACGCTACGCGCCGCGCTGGGCTTTACGACAACCTGCGCTTTCTGCGGACAGATAAGGGCCTCAGAAATATATCATCGACTGTAGCTTCGCATATTCAACGCGCATCGCACGTTGCAGGCGTCACGTCAAGACCTCATCCGCCTCGCGAGGTCCATCTAAACCATGGCACCGTCGAGGAAGCGGGGTCGGCAGGAGATGGAAGCTGTCGAGCCGCCGAAGGAACAGAGCATGCTTGATCGCATACGGAATATGTGGCAGTTTGCGAACCTTGCGCAATGGATTTTCACCTTTGGCAGAGCTGTCAAGATCGACGAGAACCTAGACATCGAGGTACAACCCTTCTCGAGCTCGCTACTCGCAAGCTGCTCTGTGACTATCGACTAACATTGATGCATTAGGACCTCGAGATGGAATGCATGAAACCACATTCGACTGTTCTGCCTGAAATTGGATTGGCTCTCCTTAAATTTGTCTCATCCCATCGAGGCCTCACGTATGCCTTCATACCCATATACGGTGGTCAAGACTGACTCTTTAGACCCGAGATCTTTGATGAATATACACGAAGGCAGTATGTTGCCAAAGCCCCTGATCGCAATCCCTTTGGCGTCGAGGAAGAGCCAGCGAAGTTCGGCGATTTCGATACTTTCACAAAGGTATGTCAATTTGGGAGAACTAGTTTTGTGTGGTCGCTCACGTTCGGCACTTTTAGATCCGGGTGTTACAGCAACTCACACAGTGGACGATGGGAAATCCAGACAGGATCAGAGAGAGAATGGAAGAGCAAAAGGATACCGACCAGACAATATGGGTAAGCTTTGCTTAGCACGTACATTCCGCTTTGCTTACAAGTTGTGAATAGCGGATCGAACCTTTTGGATGGGATGCCGAAGACAGAACGTATCTTGTCCTTGACGACAACCGACTCTATCGCCGAACCGATCCTCCCCCACCTCCTCCTGCGCCCAAATCCAAAGCCAAGAAGAATTCGAAGAAAGCAAAGGCAGCAGCAAGAGCTAGTAAGCGCCGAAGAGTTTCAGAAGCTGTCGACAGTGAGGTCGAGCCTACGGAAGAAACTGAAGGTGGCGAGCAAGCAAAGGAGGAGGCAGAAGATGATGGCTTTGGTGGCATGAAATGGGAATGTCTTGCTGTCACCTTGGATGAGTTCAACGCATTCCTAGATACAATCGAGAAGAGCAGGGATCCAAATGAGAAAATCCTTCGCAAGAGGATAATTGACGATCTCCTGCCACTACTGGAGAAACAAGAAGAAGCACGAAAACGGAAGGCCGCACAGAAGGAACGTGAGCTTCTCAATCTCGAAAAACTGGCTACAGCGAAGAGATCAAGTAGAATTGCTGGCAAGATGGAGCTTCAGAAGCAGGAAGAAGAAGCCCGCGAAGCGGAGCGGAAGAAGCATGCAGAACTCGCCATGGCCAAAAAAGAACAAGAAAAATGGATGAAATTAGAAAAGGAACGGGAATCTCGAATGATGACACGCGAACAACGCCTTAAAGAGAGAGAGGCCCGTCGAATCCTACATGAGGAGGAGCTCGCCAATCTCTCCGAAGATAGCAAAAAGATCGAAACTGGTACAGGTCGATTATCCGAGCGACACCTCAAGGCTGAAATAGAAAAGAAAAAGCAGGCTCTCGAGGAGCTTGCAGAGGAAGAAGACTGGATATTCGATTGCATTTGTGGGGCATATGGGCAGATTGACGATGGCACACATAGCATTGCATGTGACAAATGCAACATTTGGCAGCATAGCAAGTGTGTTGGCGTGAGCCAAGCCGAGGCTGATAGAGATGATTTCTCCTTCATTTGCAAGACTTGCGAACGTCGCGCGAAGGACGCAGAGCGAGCAAAGACACACCCGCCTATTAAAATCAAGCTGAATCGACCCGGCTCATCCTCCTCGCCGCTGGCTCCAAAAGAGAACAACACGCCTGCCCCTATTTTGCCTCCAACGGCGAATGGGCAATCTTACGCCAAGTTTTCACCCACAACAGCACAGAACATGCATAGTCCACAAAAGAACGTATCTCAGACCATGAAACTGCACAGCACACCTGCTGCTCCTAAGATGGCGACATGGCAGCCGGCTGATCTATCTTCAACACAGAGCCATGTATCTGCAAGGAGCAATGGGATATCAGCACACCCATTTCACGCGAATGGCCATCAAGGCCCGGCACCAATGCCATTCAAAGACACTGGCTCAAGCAGCCATAGCCCTGCGGCCCCCTTGTCCAACTCGGTTAAGCCATCTAGCGGGCACGTATTTTCGTCTCCGCATCCCCATAGTCCTACCAACTTACCGCCGCCGGCAATATTGCCGCCAGTATATACCTTCAAGAATGGAAGTAGTCCTAGCAATAGGACAAGCGTTTCTAACCAAGGGAGTCCTTCCAAGCCACAAGGATCTCCAATACTACCAGGGATGCAGTCTAATGGGGCACCAACAGGCTACGGCCTCAACGGATCAAGACCAGTATCAAGCGGTGGATATGGCCATCAATCATCACCACTTGCTAGTGCACCACTGCTGACCCCAGCTAATAAGTCATACTCGAATCTACCTTCCAGCAGTCCAGCAGCTGCTTCGACTCCAAATATGCATATCTGGCATCCATCGAAATCATCTCCGCCAGAGGCATCAAATTCACCTGCTTTGCCGCCTCACCCCAGTCCAAATCTAGACTCAGGTCATGCTTCTGCATTGCCTCCATCAACCACTGGTCTCTCACCAACAAAGCACTCTCCACCACGACCAACATCAAATGGAAGTTTTGGTTCGATGACACCATCGATAATCCCACCTGTCGCATCTTTGTCGCCAAGCTTCCAAGCTCAGATTCTCACTCCGCCGGTGAAGTCAGCTGAACCGGACCGAGCTAAACCTAACGGCCAAACTGTTGCTCCTTAGTTGTGGTTCTGCTAAGCGACATGGTGTGGAGAACCTGGGGGTTACCTGTCGGGTGTATTATTTCCCTAGTGTTTCGCGAGGGTTGTGAAGGTTCTTGGTGCTTGGTTCTTGGGCTGCCATCTCATACCTGGACAAGGCTGAACTTTCCTAGAAAAAGGGATGTGGATTGCCCCATTACATTCCTTATAAAAGTGTCTCCAAACAAGGCTTTCCAGCCATCATTTTCCTTATGTTGAGTTCATGGGACATATTCTACCTTGAATGGCGTTTGGGAATCCCGGAGTTGTATGAAACTCATGCTTGGATGTTCTGGTGGTTAGAGTCTTAAAGAGAAGAATAATCATTTAGAACATGGGTGGGATAGACCAGCGTTTGCTGTATTGGAATGGGAGAAATGATAAATGTATTACCAATAGTAATGAAATGATTTTTGAGAGTATGCTTTATTGCTCATGTATGACAATGATGAAAGGAATTAAATGGGTGTCTAGAAAGCGAGGAGGCAGGTGTAGGTAAATATGGTGGTTTTATCTAGCTTCAAACGTCATCTGCAAAAATACCAAGTAAGCGAAATGAATACAAGGGATCTTCCTTGTGGGCAAGGCCGAAAAAGCGTTTTTATTTTGAACACTAACTAGCTCCCCTCTTGTATTTCCAGAATGGAGTCAACACGCATCTACCTCAGACGAAAGTGCCTAAAATCTGGATACAAGACAAAAGGCATCAAAACTCAAATGTCGAAAATCTGTCTTACCTGGGAGATTTTGGTTTTTTTTGCCAGTTCGAGGCGTGTGTTTCGTCTGATGTGTTGGCGGTTACAGGAATTATGGGGATTAAGAAAGGGAAGTGTTCGGAAATTATAGGTTTCATGTAGATGTGTAGGAGGAATCATGTGTTATAGGGGTCGAATGTAAGACCTTAGAGAGTTATAGATAGCAGCAAATTACAGGACGATAAAAGAATGGGTAATACAACAAATCAGCACTTGCCTACCTTAGACGAATGAACTTAAAATTTGGACATCAGACGAGAAGGATCAAAAACGCAAAGGTCGAAAATCGGTCTCACTGTGGGAGATTTTGCCATTTTACGGGTTGGAGAAGTGGATTCGGGCTGATGTGAAGATGGCTATATAAACGAAAAGGATTGGTGAATAAATATAAGGATGTATTAGAGATTTAGGGAAGAAGTCGAGGTATCATGTGTTGTGGAGACTTTGAAGTTGTAGAAAGTGGGTGTAGGATTAGCTTCGCGGACCGCCTTATAAAAAGCATGTGAGATATACAGAAGCACGAATAACTAAGTCCTTATGAGAGGAATGACGAGTTTACAGCAAAAACGTGCTGCACGTCACGAACGAAAAGGCCGCCTACTTATCCCTTGCTTACAATGAGCCCTCAACCTACCGCGACACCTCGGAAAGTGACGGCATCATAGCCCTCCCTACTTCCTTGAAGCCCAAGACTACCTTGCTCAAAATATTCCCTACACGAGCGCAAGTCATATCAGTTCTGCGATGTCGGCAGCGTTGGTTGTTTTCATCAATCGAGCCGAATGCATGGGGAAGCGAAATCTGGAAGCGAGTTTCGTTTTCGGAATTCGGAAAGGCTACACAACCATGGCCCAGGGGTACCCGGAAACGCTAAGCCGCTATCTCTGCCGATGCCGACAGTATGCTGCCATTGCCAATACATATCCATGTTTGAGGCTCCAGCTTGAGGATGCTTTTGGGATGCTGGGATGTTTTGGTGGAGTGTCGAGGTGGAGAAAATTAGGCCGCTCGTTTAGCCGTCCTGGGTTGTCAATAGAAAGCCGACAGCAAAATGAGATCAAACCACTAGACTTCAGCTTGCTGTCAGTAAAGCGATGCCGAGTAGCAGCGACGAGGCAGAGTGAAGTGAACTGAAGAAGCGGTGATGCGATGGCAACCCCCATGTAGATGTCGCAGGACTTCCATCCCAGGCCCCAAACCCAACAGCCACCACTTGAGAGACTGCAGCCTTCATATTCATATGCGTCTCCCAGGTCCCTTACCCAACCTGTGAAACCGATGTCCAAACAGAGTGTTACCCACCTGCAGCCACCCGCTCACCATCTCTCGCGTGTGCCAGACATATCTGACCGCACCAAACCGCATCGTCTACCAACTTCAGGCACTTTACTGCACACCCGCAACTTGCACGCAATAGACGCAGGCACCAGAAAAACCTCCAGATTGTGGGGGAAGCAGAAGCCGCCTGCAAGCAAAGCATCAATGAAGGTCTTCGCCACAGTTAGTTTGGTCCCAGTTCGCGCCCGAATCGGGGCGGCCACATTCCTCAGGGAGAAGCGCATCCAATAAGCGACGACCCTCAGCTGATCCCGTGTAACGCGACAATGCATTCCTCGCTCGCAGCTCCAATCCCAGGACCAGATTCACGACTTTACTGAGATATTTGTTTTTGTGTAGGGTAGCCCTGGCTAGTGGGGGCTGCGAACCGGCGCAGCATGTGCGTGAACTGGTGGAGAGGCCTGCGGTGGCCCATGGATGGGGATGTGGAGCGCAAATAGGAAGAAGCCGTGTTGTTTGTGCTCACTTGATGCCTCGATGGCTTCCTAGCGGTGTCTTAAGTGTACCGAGTTATACGTGGGATGATATTGCGGTAGTGGGAATCTGTTCTCCGACCTCGATCCTGAAGTGGTGGGAAATGATGTGTGTTGATATAGAGCAGCCAACCTCATTGACTGTTGAGATTCCCGGGCTTTAAGTTAGGAAACGGGCACAATGCTAACATTCTACAAAGCCCTTCTCCCAGAAGCCGCTTCCATGCGCTTCTGTGCGGTTGACTATATGGTTCTGCGTTCGTGAATTGATTGTGTGCGGAAATAGTGAACAGTGGTTGGCCGAAAGCAGAAATGGCCTCTTCGTCAAAATGGCCCAATCCGCCAACTACTCTTTGAGCTGTGGCCAAATGATAGATACATAAAGCTCAGCGGGAAATCTCTTTCTTAGAACACCAACGTTTCAAAACAAAGACTATCTTGCTTCTGCGTAGCCACTGCATCTCCAAATATTGAGTCACCCAACGACGTCTGGACACATCGACCGACAAAGGAGACATCAGGCCTGCTAAGTCTCTAGATCCTCTGCGTTGATTCAGGGGTACCGTGCTGTTGCTTGTGCTTTGGAACCTGGAATTTCAGCTGTTCGTTGCTGCAGTTCCAGAACAACAGTTCTGCTGGGAAGAAGGCAGGTTGCTGCGAGACGGCTGCTTGCAATAGGTTCGTCCCAAACTTTCTCATACTGCACGATCCGAGAGAAAAGACAAACCCCACCCGCTTGATCCATTTCTCAGACCAAAGCTTAACAACAGTCCTGTCAGATGAACTATCCTTCTGTGAAGGAACAACTCTGGAATACTTTTCCAGAAGCCTGAGCTGTTCTTCAAGAAGCTCTCCGGTCTCACCTGGCTGCCGAGCGTCCTCAGGAAGATCTACGACACCAGCGGAGGCGGCAAGGCCCTTTGCACAGTGCTTGATTTGTACAGCAATCTGTACGAAGCACTATATCGTCATTACAACACGTGAATATTGCGAGACTGCTCGACAAGAGTGCTGCGGCCAACTCAGTATACCAGAATTCACTCGTCTGGCGTCGGCGATCCGCGTACCATAGAGCGCAAACTTTCCAGCTCTATTAAATCTTCGCGATCCGTTGAGCTCTCAGCCCAACCACTTGGCTTTCATAAAGAAGGCCATCCCCTTTCCATCAACACTTTCAACTTGAAAGTGGAATCTTGGCGCTTGCAAGTGAGGCATCAACAGACGAAAACACGAAATGCCACCTTCTCCTGTGCCCGCCGCGAATGGTGAGCTCCTCCAGCATGGACTTCATCATCTAGTGCAGCACAACTCCAACACGTCATTCCATCAAGAGCATTACGACCATGATGAAGCAATGCATCTTCATTCGAACTATAACTCACCGCACCATTCGCAAGCCGATGAAAACGTTTACCACGGTCAACAACAACAACAACCGAGATATGTTTATCAATATCAACAACACCAATACCACGACTCCGGATTGGGCATCCAATACGTGAGTTGCGCATCGCCAACTTTGGATAAAACTAACATATGAGTAGGAGAACTTTCATCCAGAGTACCAAAACTCGATGCATTACGAACAATACAGCACTCCAGGCACGTCGCCGCCCACACCTTCGATGGACATGCTGCGAACAAGAAGCGGTCTTGGTATTCAGAGAAGCCAGCAATTAAGACCGAAGCCTGAAGCGCGGGGTAGAATTGAGAAGGCACCAAAGGCAAAGAAGGTTAAGAGGGAGAAGATCAAGGCAGAGAAGAAAGTCGCTAAGCTTGAGAAACCCTTGAGCGAGCTGACGAAAGACTGGACGCATGTACCTGTTGCGGATATCGACACATATGTCAATCGTTCTGCGGAGGATCGGAGGAGGGAAGTTGAAGAAGGAAAGACACCAGGCAAAGTCAAGCGTCCTATGAACTCTTTCATGCTCTACCGGAAGGCATACCAGAACCGAACGAAAGATTGGTGTCTGCAGAACAACCATCAAGTCGTCTCTCAAGTATGCGGTGACAGTTGGCCACTAGAGCCGGAAGAGGTCAAGGAACAATTCAATGAGTGGGCACGAATAGAGCGCATCAACCATCAGAACGCACATCCAGGATACAAGTTCTCTCCAACAAAACCAGGAACAGCGAAAGCTACTAAACGAAAACATTCCGAGCCTTTGACTGACGACTCAGAACTGTCTGATTACGACTGGGGAAATGGAACTACCAGAAGAACAAAGAAGTTAAGGCCATCACACCGAGCCGATCCGCCACAAAACCGACCCGTCGTGTACCCAACCACTAGGTCTGCATACCAATACTCTTCAAGAGAAAGCTCGATAGATCCAAGTTACGGCGCATACAATAAATCATCGTATCAAGCTACAAATCCTGGAAGACCACCACCGGCTCCATATCAACAAAACTTGCAGAATGGAGAATACTATCAGCAAACCATTCGACAGAATCCACAAATAGCTGGTGCACAAGATGTTATACTCACTAAGACAGCTGCGCCCGGTATGCACTCCTCGTATCTTGGACTTCCAGGAGGACAAGAATTCGATATGATGAACCAATACTCACAACAGTATGACAACCGTTCAACACCTGCACTAGAACACAAGATTGATCCGTCCTTGATGTCGTCTGGCCAACAAAGTACATACAGTGACAGCAACTTTGCCCCTCATCACGCTGAAGGGGTCTATTTCGGAGACACTCAGCACGGTGAACAGAAGTTCCATCCTGCGATCGACTTGGTTGATCCTCATCTTGGTGATCCCGCCCTGGCTTTTGGAGAGTTGGAACAACATCATGAAAGCCTGCCGATTCATGATCCACATGTCAATGTCCTCAGAGGAAACCAAGAAGGTTGGCATGTTGAGTCGTTGGAGGTTGGACAGGAGTTCGATAAGTGGATGGAAGGAGAATAGAGCTAAAATGTTGAATTTTGTTAGATTTTAGGCGCAAGCCATCATGAAGCGCTGATCTTTTTGGATACGAGAACGGTACTGGAGCATGGCGTCCTGGTGGAAGGAGTTTAGGGTGGATGCATTTTGGAGGCTAGTAGTTTTGCTGCATTTATTTCCTTCCTTGCTTAAGCCATATTGAGCTCAATCGTTGCGTTCATAGAGAGTTCCACGATGGATACCTCCAATACCATGTCTGTTATGGTGAAATGTGTACGTACTGAGTATCCAACCGAGCACTATACCGCCGCATATGATTATGAGCTATGATAAAGACATTGAGGATGCCACTGTTCGTCAAGGCCGTAGGGTAGTATTGTAGACAGTTTCGCTAGGTGCTCGTCGCTTGGTCAGATTGCCAGCTCGAATAACTTAACCATCAAATTATCAATGGCCATGCCCTGTACGTGACTACAGCAGATAGAGCTGTGGTAGGAATCCCTCCGGCGGTGAGTGACCGTCAAATGGCTAAGAAGAAAGCGTATAGACTAGGGACAATGCCATTGTTCATGCGTTCATGCAGGTAGCCGCTTTTGTTGGCGATGTAACGAACACAAGTAGGCTTTATTACGAGATCTGTGAAACACAAGAAAGGTCATTACGACGATGCATATCATTCCAAGGTTCCTCTTTGGTGCCAAGTTCATGAAAATAGTCAGGATTGCATGTCCGGATTAGAACATGTCGTCGAAAAATGTTTACATAAGCATATGCCAAGCCAAAAGCGTGGATTTAGCCCGACGCGTTCTAGGACAAAACAGCACGAGGCTGACAGATTGTGTTTTACCCCTCAACCATACCAATGTACGGCGATTTAGCTATCAAGCTGGTGAGTTTCCACATTTGATGTCCTGTAATACCTCTGACACATCCTCCAGGTCCAACATGCCAAGCGGACTCAAAAACTCGAGCATCTTCCTCCTTACCAGACCGAATTGGTACGAAGCGTGGCACGAGAAGTCCGAGAACTAAATAAGGAGTGTACCACTCTCCTCGAGCCCCTAGACTCGACGTTTAATCCATCCGAAGACCCTAATACGGGGACCAGACTCTTCATAAACCACCTCTACATGCGAAGAAATAAACGATGTCTTCTGGCATACCATAAAACGCGTACGGACAAGCTTGAAGAAATGGTCTGGAATGGCAATGATGTGGCGGACTTGGCCGCACAACAAAGATCTGCCGACAGCGGGCAGGGTAATGGAGCTGATATGGGGAACGGGGAAGGCAACAGCAGCAGTCTAAGCCCCGAAGAAGAGGAATATGTACGACAATACGGCGAACTACTCTCTGCGTACAAAGGAAAATGGACCGACATTGACCTGACGGGGAGTCTTGAACCCCCACGCGATCTCTTTATTGATGTCCGAGTATTGAAGAACGCAGGCGAGATACAAACTGAATACGGGTAAGTGATCATCCGGAACGTGTACTTGCTACAAAGCTAATTGGCTATAACAGAACAATTAATCTCACGAAAAACTCCCAATTCTTCGTCCGTCAAGGGGATGTTGAGAGATTGATTGCACAAGGATACTTGCAGAGGCTCAATTGAAACCCGTAGAAGGAAAAATAGTCCTGCCGGGGAGCTCTATATCGAGATTATCCTTAGCTGGAGGATCTTGTCATGAGAAACTTAGAGCATCCCTCCTTCGTGGAGATCCTGAATCGCAACTCCATCTGATAGGAGGATGCGTGGGCAACTCGGAACATGGGAGCACCACTCAAGGGCTATGACATGGCGTGTCGAGCCTGTGTAACCAAAAGGCCAAAAGTCGACCGTGAGAGCTCCATTATAGATGCCACGAGACGATCCGCATGCAGTTCTGGACGCTTAATTGTGGAGTCGGATGCACTGGGCCCTTCCGCGTGAGGTTCTGGGAAAGCTCTGCACGCATGAAGTGGATTCGATGGAGAGGGGGTCTTGGAAGAAAGGCTAGTAGAGCGAAATCTGCAAGACATTTTGGAAAGTTATCCGTGGTCCTCTATTCCCGTGTGTACATATTACAAGGGCAAGCAATAACAAAGAGGGGACAAGACCACAGTGACGAACTTTTTGCACAGCCATGTGAACAGGAAAATTGGGTAGGGTCCAGAAGGGTTGAGCAAATGAGGTCCAATGGCGCCAACATGCCTGTTCGTTTGCAGTGTTTGCGCCATAATCTTCTCAGTCAGCCGCCTAGAAAGTCACGATTCAGTCCTTCGTGCGGGGTAGACACACGTACAGTCCACAGGTTGAAACTTTGTGCTTTTGGCATAAAAGCTCTCTAACGAAGTGACGATGCAGGTGGAAACTTCATGTCTTAGCGGGGTCTTTTCTCCTGCGGCGCAAAATCAGACCAGAATAATAAATGTGGCTGCACAGGGGCTGAAAATCTCGTGCTCAATTCGCTGGCTGTCAGAAGCAAGTGGAGGGGTTTTTCTACCGGCCCCTCATTCAGGTGTCTTGCCCTGGACGCTGAAGATTGGTCAATTTCTGGGCATTGCACAACTGAAGTGAGAACTATAACCACTCCGGTGTTGGAGATATAACTTCTTTATTGGCCCCTGAATAAGAATGTTTTTGGCATGTGTGAAAACGGTAGCCATGCCACTATTTAACTCTTTGTTTACTGATCAGACTTCATCAAAGTACTCGATGCTAAATCGCACCTTTCTAGCCGCTCTGGGACAAGATTGTCGTTATCGCCCCTCGACATCACGTTTTACATGGGATTCGATGCATCTGGTATGGAAGAAAATCGACATCCAGCCGTAGATATGCGGCTGTACTGTGCCTCCCTGGTCCACAGCGGTCATGGGAGGTGGGGCGCTCCGTGAACCCTGCGGAGCGTGGCGGTTGTTCTGGTGCAGGAAACGCAAGAAAACTAGCCCTGCAAAATTATCACCCTACGATGCAACGGGATGACCAGATACCTGCTTGCGACAGAGCTCTAGCAAGTGATGGAGTCTCTTTAATGTGAAGCCATCCAGCGACCCTCAAGCGTAAAGTATGTTTCTCTCCTGCTCTTTTGTCTTCAATTTGAATCTGGACTGCTCCTTTTCTTAACGGCGCGGGGAAAATCCATTCGAGCGTTTCTCCTCCTCGTGGGCCCAGATCCATCAAGGTTAGTTAACCCAACTAGCGGGATCGGAGCCGGCTTTTGCTCCTGTCAGAGTCAAATTTGTTCGTCATTTTTTGCTTGCAGCTTTCTAGGCTCTACCTTGCTACTGAGAGTTGTTGTGGTTGCCTCGACGAGAGAAGTGTGGAGGAGGACTGAACGTCGAAGTCTAAACATTGACACAACACCATCGCCATGTCGCTACCATCTCGCAGATTTCGAGCACTCTCTGCTAGCTCGCATTCGAATCCCAGACTTATTCCCGGAGGCTCGGAGGACACTACCTCGAGCACGTCCGACGCGATATATGGCTCAAATTATGGCTCATTCCGAGGCCTCCAAGAGTCCCAACCCAATCCATTGAACCCTTCAAATGCCTCAGGTCACAGAGAGCCCACCAGATCTTCCGTACATCTTTCTTACCAGGGAAGTTTAGGTAAGTGCAACTATGCGGAAGCTGTGTCCAGCAGAGGCATTTCTTCTGATCCAGAACTCTCTGCTTCTCTTTGAGCTCATCTTTTCATGGCTAACCTATTAGCAGCCCCAGTTGACAATACACACTTTGCACGAAATGTCCGAGAAGATACAGCAGAGCTTGCATCGTACGCGCTGTCAGACCGAGGTTCGGTGCATAGTGGTTCCCCGCCAGCGCGGAGGTCTTATCAGACACAACTCGAATCATATTTCGCTGGATCTGACAGTGAATCAAATCGAGAAGCTGAGGCATTACGACATAATGTTATACACGAAGTTTCCGAGCCAGCATCGCCGGAGGAGGAGTCTTCACCAAGTAAACCGTCCGGTGTATCTACTCTTACGAATATGCTCAGACGCTCTCCACCAAGTACTTCTCCTCCCGGTGGTGACGAATCTTCAAAGAAACTAGCGACCAATGGAAAAAGCTCCAAGCCAATCAAAAACCAAACACGACTTATAATAACGGGGGAGGGTGTCAGAGAAGAGGAAAGGACCGAAAGAACACCACTGTTAGCCAAGAGCCGAGTGCCTCCGCCGACTCATCCAGATTGGATACACAACGAGCAAGACATAGAAGAGCAGGGTTTGAGGAGGAAAAGATCATGGCCAAAACTTCGAAATGCCTTGGAATGGCCAAGAAAGAAGGGTCTGAAGGCTGCACGAACTGCTCTAAATCCAAAGAGTTGGGACAGGAAAGTCATTTGGCATAATGCTGTCGTTGCACCTGTGGGATACTTACCTGCCGTCGTTTTGGGTCTTCTCCTTAACATTCTGGATGCCTTGTCGTATGGTATGATCTTATTCCCACTGGGACAACCCATTTTCGAGAAATTAGGCTCGGCTGGCATATCTATGTTCTACATAAGCTGCATTATTTCGCAATTGGTCTACTCGCTTGGAGGAAGCCGCTTCAGGGGCGGTATCGGATCGGAAATGGTTTGTTACTCATTCCATCATTTTCTTGTTGGTATTAATTTGGTGTAGATTGAAGTGGTGCCATTCTTCCACAAGATGGCGTTCACGATAATGGCAAAAGTTGGGGAGGACAACCCTCAAGCTGTCATCGCAACCACCATTACATCTTACGCCATCAGCTCTATCCTAACAGGCCTTGTGTTCTTCCTTATGGGCGCCTTCCGCTTCGGGTACATCGTCGGCTTTATCCCAAGACACATCCTCTCCGGCTGTATCGGTGGAGTAGGGTGGTTTTTGATCGCAACAGGTTTCGAAGTGTCCGCCCGTCTAGATGGAAACCTGAACTACGACGGCGCAACGCTCAGCAAGATGTTCCAGCCAGACACTTTAGTGTTGTGGATAATACCATTCTCTCTTGCCCTGATTCTGTATAAACTCCAGCAAAAGATCAACAACAGATACTTTTTGCCGGCTTATATTCTCACAATCCCAGCAGTCTTTTACTTCTTTGTATTTTCTCTCGACGAACTGGACCTCGAAAGTCTTACTAACTCTGGCTGGATATTCGAAGGCCCAGAAGCCGGGGAGCCCTGGTGGTATTTTTATACGTTATATGGTATGTAATCTCTGTCCCTGTCCAATTTTTTAGTGTCGCTGTCTTGGAAACTTGACTGACCAAAACAGATTTTAATCTCGTCGACTGGGCGGCTATTGCAGAAACCATTCCCGCTATGTTTGCACTCACCTTCTTTGGGATCCTGCATGTTCCCATTAATGTTCCATCCTTGGCTTTCAGTGTTGGCGAAGACAATCTGAGCCTTGACAGAGAGCTGATCGCTCATGGCCTGTCTAACGCCCTCTCTGGATTTGCTGGCAGCATACAAAACTATTTGGTATATGCCAACAGTGTACTTTTCTACCGAAGTGGTGGCGACAGTCGTGTTGCTGGTAAGACTTCTTCCTAACATATGACATAAATATTTGGCTAACATGCAAGTTTTACAGGTGTCATGCTTGCTGTTGTGACTGTGGGTGTTTTGATCATTGGTCCAGTTATCATTGGACTCATCCCAGTGATGATGGTCGGAGTTCTTATCTTTGTTCTTGGGCTTGAGCTTTTCCTTGAAGCCGTTTGGGAACCAAGGAAGAAGCTCAAGGTGCTCGAATACATCACAGTAAGATACCGTTTCTTGTTTGTGGCTCGAAGGAAGCTAACATGCTTTAGGTCATCACGATTGTGCTTGTCATGGGCATTTACGATTTCGTCGTTGGGATCTTCATTGGCATTGGTCTCGCTTTTGTCTCCCTCGTTGTATATACCTCCAGAGTTCCAGCTATACGTGCCTCATACTCTGGAGAGATTGCAGGCTCAACCGTTCGCCGTAACCCCACCCAATACCGATACCTCCGCAAGGTAGGGGAACAAGTTCATGTCACAAAGCTAGCAGGATACCTTTTCTTTGGAACTATCGTGAGCGTTGAAGAACGCCTCCGAGCCTTGATCGACGATGAAGAATTTCACGAAAGGCCAATTCGATTCCTTATCTTAGATCTGATGCACGTCACTGGAATCGATTATTCTGCTGCAGAGTGTTTCAACAGACTGAATAGAATATTCAGCAAAAAGGGAGTCTCATTGGTCATGAGCGGAGTCAACCCATCGGGTCCGCTCGGCATGACCTTGTTTGCTGTTGGTCTCGGTCAAGATGGCAATGAAGTCAAATTATTCGAGGATCTCAACTCGGCGCTTGAGAGTTGTGAGAACGAGCTACTGAAGACTTTGTACATGAGCAAAGAAGCTCGTACACTGCGAAATGCACCCACGCATCTCGAAGTTCCAGCTAGTCAGACCCAGCCAGCGCAACATTCGATAGATGCTCAATTCAGCTCTCCCAGACGAAATCAGCTCCAAAGAGTCGCTGCTACTACCCTCGATGAGAACCCAGGAGAAACAAGATATATGAACTTCAAAGAACCACTTCGACTGATCCTGCAAACTTTCCAAGGTCTCACCAACGAGAACGAAGATTTCTGGTTCCAAGTAGTCCCATATTTCACAAAGAAAGAATACTTAGCGGGCACAGTCCTCTACCACTGTGGAGAAGCAGCCGAAGGTTTCTACCTCCTCGAAGACGGCATCCTCCGCGCCGACTACAACCTCCCTCAAGGCCGCTACTTCGAAAGCATTGTCGCAGGTACAACTTGCGGCGAGCTTCCTTTCTTCTCCGAAACTGACCGCACCGCAACCGTCCAAGCTGAACGCAACTGCGTAACATGGCTAATGGACAGGGGAAACTGGGAGAAATTGCAAAAGGAATACCCGGATGTAGCACAAGAGATGCTGAGAGTCAGCTTGAAGCTTACGAGTGAGAGAATGAGTGCGATTACGTCGTATGTTTTGACGACGGCGGGGTGAGAGGATGGATGTATATATTGTGTTTATAATTTGGACATACCCTTTATTCGTTGCATTGGGAGGGGCGATATCGTTGTTGTTGGAATCAAGGCGAGGTTGGAATTTTTAGGCAGAGGATTTTATGGTGGATTGGGTCCGGATGGAAGGCTTATTGACCCAAATGGTACGGAAAAGGAAAATTTTTGCGTACTTGTATAATTTACGGGGCTCCGTGGGACTACTGGTATTGGGGAGGATAAAAGAGTGCAATTTGGCACCTAGAGTGAAGAGGTGGTAAGGCTTTAGTCACTATGTAGAGCAGCTCTTTATAAGTGCTATTTTAGGAAGGGACAGAATAAGAATTGGAAATCTCCTTCTCGCGACGCTGCTTATGTTTCAATTTTTTCTCGAATTGTTCTTTCCCTTTTTGTGCTGTGGCGCCTGCCTTTCGTCAAGTGACGCTTGGGTAACGTTGCGGACGGGAATGCCAAAGGTGGCGAGCGAGACTCGCTCACGATTTCCAGGTTCCTTCTTGTTCCTGCACCGCACCACCATCCTCTCATCGATGACATCTCAGAGTCATAATTATTATCAGTCTCTTAGTATTTGATGGCCCGTGATCAAGACCAAGCATTCTATGTCTTTGTTTCTGACCCCTGACAGTTCATATGATCAAGTCCAACAGCCGAGAACAAGGCTAGGCCAAAATCCAAAAGAAATATGGCATCGGTGGAGTATACAATTCCGAAGAGTCAAGAGGTCAAAGATCTAGACTTAATCAACTTCTCAAAATCTCGGATTCCAAGAGCCATGACTTAATACCTTTAGGCTTGCTTTGAGTGGTACAAACTAAAGACACTGTTATTCATCGATCCTTCCTCGAAAATGCTTCAAGAACTTCCTGCTCAACGGTGAGTCAGCATCATCTGGGTATGTTATTCTACACCCAGCACCCCCATAACTGTATAAAAGCACCGCGCTCCCGGCTTTCTACCTCCTCTCCCGTCATCGACTCCACGACATAACCCTCAAATACGGAACACGAGCTCAAAAAAGATCCACCCTTCCAATCTCAAAATACCCTTTAGGCCTTTATCTATCCTCGATAGTACAATTCCCAACATGGATCGTGGGACCAACGCCACATCGGATTCCTCTGAACCCACTCGAAGGCTATTCACAGACATCGGGGGTCAAAATAATGGGGCGATGGCATATTTCCCTGTTTCGACCGCGGGGCGAGAGTGCAAGGTGTTAGGTGGGACGAACACATCAAAACCAAAAAACATATCGTCAGCGTCAGACCACCGAACTCTGAGCAAAGTCCTGATCAAACTTCTCGACGGATGGTCTGAGACCGATTGTGGAACAATTAGGTTTGGATAGGGTAGTCGACTTGCCATTTTGCGTTAGTCTTCTTTCGGTACTTGCTGGTGTCTGAGTTGAAGTATGAGCATATGTTGAAACGGGATAAAGGTGGTAGTTGAGGAACATTTGGGTGGGTACTGTGTCTAGATTTTAGTACCGAGCTGGTCTCGGTAAGATGCGAAGGTTCTAGTTGGTTTGAGTCATTGTGGGAAGTGAAATTTGTATTAGATTTCAATATTTCCTTGATTTTATGCTAAGCGGGTTTTAGTTACGCGTTGAGGTTAATTTCAGAATGATATTTTGAGGCTCAGTAGTAAAATGGCTAACTGTACCCGAGTTATGTCCTTAACGAAGCATTGCGAATGAAGATTGTAAGAAGTAAATACATATATGTAGTTCACAGCATTCTCGTGACGTTTCTTAAACACTGGCGACTTCTCTTTCACATTATGTCAACAATGGTTTTTGAAAGTCAATAATATGGCATTTCTAAGTAAATATCAACGCGTTGCTGAGACTATCGCAGCGTAAAATACAGCAAAATTTAATTCTAAAGCAATGAAAATGACCGTCCCACCAATTTCGCACCAGTGCAGTACCGAAAGCAACTCGGCAGTCAAGAAATTAGGCAAATTTTCCATCTTAAACAGCACTAAAAGATAAATCAAAAGCAAAACCAGACATAGAATCTCTCCCCAACCGTATCACAACCCGACCAAAGTATAGTATAGTGCTGAGACCCGCTCAGCGTTGGAAAAATCCGTCACTCCATCGATATTCAACCCAACCCAAAGAAATCAAAATCATTTCCCACCACACATATAATACTCTAACTCACCGGGGTATTATGCCGAGTTCAGACCAACAGATTGCCTGAACCCTAGCTTTCATCATCGGACCCTGAACGCTAGGTTTGATGTATTTGTTTGTGGTTTTCCAAATCCTACATCTCAAAGAACTCTACTTTACAGACATCGCAGTGGAGTCTAGTATAAGAGTTCTGCATGATAATGTTGGGCGTAGGCCGAGAGGGTTTTGCAGTCGTAGCTGCTTCGTTCATTCCCTTTGCCATGTTGATAGTAGTGGTCTCTCCGGTGTCTTGTCTGAAGAAGGACTTGGATTTTGTTCAAAAGCTTGAGGTGCAAGCGAAAGGTTAGATTTTGTTTGGTGATTTGCTGTGCGTATTGGTTTTTGAGAGTGTTGCAATGTATAGAAGACTTGAGATGTTTTGGAAGAAGTAGTTATTTGATGGATTAGGAAGAGAAGAAGAAGGGTATGGAGGGAGAGGGGCGAAGGTTTTATAGACTTTTGGGAGGGCAGGTCGCTGAATAACATGCCTATCACATGTTGTTGAATCATTTTGGGAATAACATTTTCGCGAGAGTGACGGAGAAAGTCATGGGAATAATCCAATCATTGTTAAGTGTGGGCCTTTTGCAGGTAATTTTAAAGGATGACTTTGGAATAACAGGTCTGACATCGAAGCCTCTGAATTTTAAGCTTCCTCAGAACGGGAGGATATTTCGACGTTTACGGGAGAAGGAGCACAAAAGAAATTAAGCGAAGTCACAATGTAAATTGAGCCGTGTAATTTTTGAAACTAACGACGAGGATCACTATCTGATATCAAAGCAAATGACAAACCAAGACCAGCTCAGCATTCAAACCAAGCAACGTATCCACTCCAAAGTAAATGCTAACCCAAGTTCCCTTCCCTACACTCTCACGTCCCCCCAAAATTCTAGTGTATTGCTGAGCTCAGCATAAAAACTCGAATAAATCAGCCATCTGCCAAAATTCTTCACTTCCTACGAGCACCAAGCTAATCGGATTGACATGTGGCCTTATGCATCTCCCATTCCATACCGCGTTCAAATTCCCGCTAACATTTCGAGCACCATTCTTTAGTTCGACAATCTTGCAAGCCGAATCTGGCCTTTGGTTGAAAGGGTTTTGGGGTTTCGGTCGTTTAATTCATTCCATCTGCTGTATTAGAAACTGTGATTTCTCTGACACTTTGAGGTGGCAGAAAGTTTTGAGTTGTGTTCGAAAACACGAGATACGAGAGGAGCTCAAGGTTCGTCGTTAATTTGTGAGGTGAGGGGAAACTCGAGGTGCGAGGTGTCTTGTGAGAACTTTTAAAAATCAAAAAGTTAAAAAGAAATTTCAGAAAAAGTAGGTCTTTTGTGGGTTTTTGTAAGACGGAAAAGGAAGGCGGGAGGAGCAGTACAGCTTTATAGACTTTCGCGAGGCTCAATGCTGAATAATATGCAGTCCGTTAAATGTCCTTGAATTACCATGGAAATTGAGAGGCTCCAAGAAGTTGCACAGAAAGGGGCGAGGGTAGGGGAAACCCCTATCTACGCAATTCTTCGACAAAGATTTAGGAGTGCTGAGATCTGCATGCCATGTCTTTAAATTGCCATAAGCGGAAAAGACTACACGACATTTTTCAGGAAAAAGGGGGCACGAGTAAGCGAGGTCTTGATGTAAACAGAGGAGTCGCAATTTGTGATATTTACCCAAGGACCGCACAGAGCCTAGCTCCAATCATATCAAGTTTAAAAAGTATCCATTAACTCAATGTTCTACCTAAATTACCAATAAAAGCGAACCACCGAGACCAGCTCAGTGCAATTATGCAAGCAATTCGCACAAAATTTTCCAGTCATTCCCCTTCCCATTAATTTCAGCCTCCACCCCAAAACCCCCAAATTATCAACATATCCATAGTTCAGCTTAGCACTAAAATACATCCACCCCACAACTACTCGTTGTTCCTTTTCAACCCGGAGCCATATTTCTCAAGGAGACCCACAATCTCATGTTTGAGTTTTGAACTCATCCCGTGGTATGTTTGAACACTTTTCGCCGATGTGCTTCTCAAGATCCTTCACATCTTTTTCCTTGTGTCCACACTTGTTGCACGAAAGTTTTGGTTTTAGCGAAGTCAGGATATGATGGATATTGTCTTGCGACTCGTTAATTATGTGTATTTGTTTCCCGAATGCTATTTCATGTTAGTTTCACTGTAATAGCAAGATGGTACACCTAAAGTTCTGATTCTCGCGGTGCTTTACGAACCTCTTTTCTTGTGTGTAAATTATGTACAAATTGTAAATGAAGACAGCTACATCGAGATGTTGTGTATGTTTGTTAAGGGGAAAGGGAAATATCAGAAGAGCGTCGAGTTTTAGTAGGCTTTACATACTCCAGTGTTTGATTAACATGCTTAAGTTTTACTGAATCACTCTCACCTACCTGAAAATATGAAGTGAAGAGGGGAGTGGTATGAATGAGGAGAGTCCTGAATTGTAAGAATCACGGAAATCAGAAAATCCGAGGTCTATCCTGAGAAATGGGAATCATAATATTGATATTTATCGGTTACAGTAATAGAAGGTGTCGAAAATGAGACTCGAGTAGCTATGGTGACGGTCGTCAGAGAAGATGAAAGCAAATGAATCACATCTACCATACTCGCAAGTGTTCACGGACTCTACTATAAATAAATTCCTGCAAGGAGAATTCCCTCAAACACGTCCCTTCACCGTGACTACTACCCCTTCAGTTTTACATGGCGTAGCCAATGGTTCCCGCAAGGTTGCTGGTATATGGACGTGCTTTCTTTTAGTGGGCGTCAACCTCCTTTTGGGTTAATGCCCGATAACAGCAAAGGGTTCATCCACATGGTTTCGATTTGAAAAATGTCAAGTAAAGGTTTCATTGATGTTTTTTTCTTCATTTCGTTCTTGTTCGTTCTCGTCCATTCTTGTATTTTTAGGACTTGTGTCCTGTCGCCGCCTTGCGTAAGATTGATTGCGGTCGCAGAGATTTAAATTTGGCATCTTTATGGACGTTTACATACCTTGTTTCTTGTGTGTTGTAGATTGCTTATAGTTTGCTATGAAAGCTGCTGCCCTGGAATGTTGTGTGAACTCAACACAAGGAGAAGGTGGAGGGAAGGAGATATGGTAAGCTTCATTGTTTATAACATGTGAGAGTCCCAGCCCTCGAATAACATAGTTAGGTATTGTGGAAGTACGGCCACAGGACTGCACTCGGTATTCAGAAGAGCATGAATAAGAATTTCACAGTTGGGGAAGCGACCATTACTTCTCAATTCCGAGTCTCCTGATAGTGTGAAAGACTTGAAATAAACCAGAGTTTGCGAGACAGCCTTGCGTGCCTCCATTTGTTAAGGATTTGCGTTATTATGACGAGCATACTATTGAGTAGTAGCGACCGAAGAAGCCACAACCGGCAGAAGCTCCTCCGCTTAATGTTACCACAAAGTTTCGCCTCAGTAATTCCAAACCAACTCAGCACTTATACCAGCATGTAAAAATCAACTTTATCTCTTTGCCTAGCCAAAATCTCAACGCAATACCAAGACCGCCTTTACACAAAACCAAACAAATCGTCCAAATTATCCACATCCCAATCCCAATCCGAACCCTCCTCTAACCCCTCGTCTACGCAGAACTCTCCTTACACCAAGATCCCAAAGATACCCGACTTATTGATAATAGAAATGATCGATCCATTGAAATTTATGCAGCCATTGTATGTGTTTGTCAACCTCTTTCTTCTGTTTGTGCTCGTAAGGGCAGAAAATGCATTTTGGCTGTCGTGGCGGTTGGATTTCCAAAACGATAAACGTAACCTTTGTGGTCGCAAGGTTGGTGATGAGTTGAGGTTGTTGTATGGCTAGTTGAGAAGATGTGGGAGATTCATCTTGAGTAGACATCTAGTGTTTCTGTAAGTTGGAATATATAATGCTTCACTGGATTTGATATACCTCGTGCAAAAATGGGCAATGCGTAAGTCAGCACTATCTTCTTTAGATAATTTTGTGATTGAGCGAAAGGAAAGGGAGGAGAGGGGAAAGCGCGTGGGATTTCATAGATTTATGAAGGGTTGAGTCCTGAATAACGTTGCCGTAGCACTATTGAATGGCTGTGAGGACAGGATGTCGGAGGTAATCATAGAGAGAATGAAATCTGTGGGATTTGTGAATCATGGTACAAGGTCACTTTCGTATTAGATTAACGCTTGAGATTCCAGATTTAAGGCTTCTGTAGATGGCACATTTTGAAGAGAGCAGCTGCACTGAACACGATCGATGATTAAGGAATATAGGAATTAACGATAGCCAATTTTCTGTCATGATTACCGACACACGGCCAAGACTACCTTATCAAGTCTAGCATAAAATATCACTAACAAAAGCAACTCATACAAATTTAGCTCGCTAATGCTGTTAAGGAAATACAGTGTCAGGATACACGTGATTTGTTTCCTTTACTATATTCGGCCTAGCGCCTGCCTCCTGTGTATATATATCGCTCCGTACGAGCTCTACTTTCGCTTCCTCAGACAATACAATCACTATATTTCTGCTTCTTGATCTTTGTAGCACTATTCCCCTTTTTTTACCTCACTGTATCGATAGTGTTGATAAATGCCTTCCCTCAATTCCAACGGCCGTTACTAGCCCATCATAATTCAGTTTCTGACTTGTGCGTTTTTCCAAAGCTCCTCCCATTTCCTGGTATGTAGGCGCATCATGTGCCAATCTCGAATCCCTTTATCTCTAAAATTGTGGTTGTAGAAGAGGCATTGGTATGGATTGTAATCAGCGGGCATTCTGACATTGGTGCCTGTGTCGCGATCGTCCATGATTGATCTCGACCTTGAGACTTTTTCAGCAATGAGAGTAGTTTCCTGTCATAGATTAGTATGAAAGAGGCAATCCCGGTTTGTTTCATGTTGATGAGTCATACCTTTGTATGTTTCGTGGATAATGTGTAAATCGTATGCTAAGTCTTCTATTCTTGATTTTGTTGTGAGCAGGAAAGGAAAAGGACGCAAAGATCGAGTATTGAAAGTTCTTATAGATAAACACCAAGGTTGTGACTTGAATAACAAGCGAAAATTAGTCACTGCGAGACAGAAATCCATATCTATAGACACTGTGATTCACGCCTGCGACAACTTGCATTTTGGTGTAGAAAGAACATCAGTATAGCTATTAGGGAGTCTCAACTCTCAATTGAAGAAAAATATACCAAGTGAACCACTCTAGCAAGAGCATTCCTTATGAGCCATCATGTAACTGGATGGCTACGGCTCTGCTCATCCATTCTCACGTACACGTGTTTCACTTACCGGAGGGCCCCCCATGCATTCACGGTAGCAAGTTTCTCAAACGAAAAGAACCTCCATTCTTTAAGTATGAAAATCAACGCAATGCCAAGACCAGCTCGGCTGAAGTATGTACAAAATACAACGTATACGTTACCCCAAGCCCAAGACCCCTTCCAATCTCCCCGTCCTTGGTTTCTTCAATCGTAAAAACCTTCTGACCCAAATACTACCCCGGGTGGTAGTCAAAGTACGAACCCTCGCCCGAATCATTTTTCTCCTCGTCACTTAGAGTCACTAGTTCTCAAAGGGGATTTGATATGCTCACTTGTGGGCAGGTATCAATGCCTAGTAAGCTCTAGTTTGCTTCCTGCTTCATGATCACAGTTCGAAGCAGAGCATACATAGCGAATATCGTCGGTCTTCGCAGTAGCTATGTTTGCATTGGCGGATGCTGAACTATCTGTGTTGGAGGGGATGGAGTCTGCCATATTCTTTTTGGAAGTGTTGGATTCTGGCATGAGCTCTTGGAGGCTGCAAAGCATTCTCGTGCTTAGAGTGTTTCTGCTGCGTTGTGTTAGCTGGAAGAAGAGTTGTGAGCGTTGCATGTACGTGCCAACTAGGAAGAAGGACTCGAGGGATGTTACCTAGCTGTTATATACATGGAGCTTTTTTATTATGTAAATCAAAACCGGGAACTCTGGATATTATGTGGTTGAGGAAGAAGGAAAGAAGAACGAGGAAAGGGAGCTTGCCAAATTTTATAGAGTATCAAGGCAAGTGGCTTCTGAATAACTCGTGCCGTGGTAATGTAGTATTAATCACAAAAGCTTTTCGAAAGATCAGACCCAAAAGGACAAGATTTATCCTTAGTAACTGGTCGATCAAATCTCCAAACAAGTGCAAGATATATAACCACTGCGCCTCGAAACAGAAAACGAGACACTCTGCATCACGACAATTGCAACTGAACCAAGAGACATCGTGTTCAACGTACTTTGAATTATGTTGTACCGCGGGGTATTTTCTAAACTTTTCATCTCATCATCATCCCCCATTGCTACCAGCACTTATACCGGAGCAATACCCTTCCAGTACTTGCTAGGCACAAAAGGCATCTTCGTAACCTGCGCCTTCCGCTTCTTCCCCCTAACCACAACCTCAACCTCTGTACCCGACTTGTGGAAGCCATCCTTAATATACCCCATCGCAACATTCTTCCCCAGGGTTGGACTGGGACAACCACTGGTGACATTTCCAATCTTGTTGCCCTCAGCATCCACAATCTCAGCACCTTCTCTAGCTGGAGCACCCTGAACGACCAATCCAATCCGACGTCTCTCGACTCCTGCTCCACCTTTGCTTTTCGGCGTAAGCTGGCTTAGGATGATATTGTCACCGTGGAATCCCCCACCAGTCTTTCTACTCTTTCCAATAACCCAACTCAAAGCAGCCTCAACAGGCGTAGTAGTATCATCCAAATCATGCCCATAAAGACACATTCCCGCCTCCAACCTCAGACTATCCCTCGCTCCCAAGCCCGCCAACTGCAACTTCTCCGGCCCAGCACTCTGCAACAATGCCTCCATAACAGCAACCGTCTCCCCCCCCGGAATCGATATCTCAAATCCATCTTCGCCCGTATACCCGCCCCGGCTAACCAATAATGGACTCGAAAGCTCCATTCCCATCAGCTTGACTTTTATAAACTTCGATTGTCCAAAATACATCTCCCTCAACTTCTCCTCCTCGGGCTTAGCCAAAATCCCCGTTAAGATCTCCTCGCTCAACGGTCCCTGCAATGCAATCAAACCCCACCCATCCAGCACCTCCCAATCAACTTTCTCCCCACCCCCCTTCTTAAACTCCCCCAACTGTTCCTTGAAATACCCCAAATCCTTCTCCCTACACCCCGCATTAGTAACCACATAAAACAGCTCCGGTCCAAGCCTAGTAATAATCGTATCATCCACAATCCTTCCGGTGCCCGGCCACAAAAGCGTACTCAATCCACTCTTATGTTTCTCCAGCCCCGTAATGTCAGCCGGCGTGATCCTCTCCAGGAACGCGGTGGCTCCTGGGCCGGAAAAACGGTGCTGAACCATGTGTGAGACGTCGAAGAGGGAAGCGTGGGTGCGTGTGAAATGGTGGGAGGCAGAGCCGCTTAGGGAGGAGTAGGATACTGGCATAGAGAAGCCGGCGAAGGGGACCATTTTTCCGCCGTGGGCGACGTGGAGGTCGTAGAGGGGGGTCTTTTGGAGATCATCTGGGGGAGAGGAGGAGGAGACATGGCGGATTGATGAGTTCGGGGTTTGGAGAAGAGGTTGTAGAGTTGCGATGGGTGTGAGTCTTTGCGGTGAGGGGCGCGGGGTTGATTTGGTATTGAGAGCTGTAGAGAGGGAGCGAATTGGTCGTGATAAGGAAGAGCGAGCTCGAAGAGCATCGCTGGCAGTTGATACAGCTCTGAGACGCTTCATTTTGAATCAATTGGTGTTGTTGCACTTTGTGTCTTGCTTCCTAGATAAAAGTTGTGGTTACTGATAGTTTTCGGCTCGGCTTGAGGCGGCATTGCCGTGATCGGAAGTGGGGAGCTGATCAGTTCCATACATGTGAAGTGAAGAGTGAATTTTGCATCAATTTCGTAGTTTCAGTCATTAGTCTCTACTCTATTCTAACATCACAGCGTTGAACATCAACGCATCACTGAGACTGAGGAATATGTTGGAGCGAAAGTCTCAAGAGTCCATCTTGAGATCACCAATCCGAGCCCCTTCCCTCCAATGATAATACAGCCACACACAGGTATCTAGCAGCATCAGGAGAACTATTCTCCTACCTCACTTTGTCTCAAAGCTATATCTCAACCATCCAGACAAAGCATTCAAGCTCTCCCATCTTATCGCCTCATCCTTTTCAGCCATCAGCTCCATGACCCTAGTCTTCAAGCCAAGCTTCTCCAGTTGAGAACGCTTTTCAGGCACCTCCTTCACTAAACATCCCACATCATTACAAGCAATGGCAAGAACCTGTTTGTCAGTATCCCATGGTTTGCTCATAATCTCCGCGAGCTTCTTAGGCAGTTCTCCTTTCTCATGCTCTAAGATTCTGCGAGCATTCTCAGCCCAGAAAGTTGGGCTTCGATGTGGTGGAGACCATCGGAGATGTCCAGAATTGACTTCTGCGGCATATTCATCAAATGTAGTTTGTGTCTTGGTATAGTCTTCAAGCATTTCAGCGAGATTTTGCAGATCCTCTTGCAAATCTGTGTCCGTCAGATGTCGTCCAGCAATGTTCTGGAGCAGAGCTGGAAGTCGAGCGAGCACAGCAGCAGGGAGGAGAGATTGTCTGTTCGAAGATAGAAGATTGTAAAGTGACGAAATGAGGAGTCGGGTAGTTTTCTCCTTGGGTGAAAGCCGGAGAAGTTGCGTATAAAGAGGAATAACGTCGTACTCGCTGTGCATACTGTTAGCAAACAATCACTTGCAATACCTGGAATCGACTTGCTCTTCTAATCCATCTCCAATTTGAGCCCCCTCAAAACTCAATTGCCACAGCACTAGAAGGACATGGTATAGTAGCTGAAGTCCCACCCCACCCCCAAGAGTGCCTTCGATGTTGCCTCGTCCGCTGGGTGCCCCACTCCAAAGCGTTGAGGCAGAGTCCCCATTCGACACGCCTGCAGCAGTTCGCAAAATATCAATCAATGGTGCAACTGTTTCCGTTCTGTGCTCCCAAAAAAGCTCTCTTGACTTCTTGCCCCGTAATAAGGCGGAATACTGAAGCACGGCAATGTCCTGCAATCCTCCATCTGTAGTCTTTGTCAGGGTAGACAGGTATGAGAATAGCTTAGGCATTGCCGCCGCTCCCTTCCCTGATAGATTTGGGGCACTGCCAATCATGCTCGCAAGGACGGTCGAGGTGAGGAGGGGTATGGGGCTTTCGGGGTCGCTCGACTGGGTGAGAAGGGGGAGGAATGGCTTATAGGGATCAGGGTGCTCTGCCAGAGCTTTCGATAGAGCCGGAATTCCTGTGGCACATATGTTAGCTCTATTTCTGCTATTTCTGTAGCTATACATACCATCGAGCAGGTCCCCAAGCAGCACTAAGACGTATTGCACGACATGCGCGCTTTTCGCAGCAGACTCTAGGACGCTTGGCTTTCCAGAAGCACCCACGAACAAAAGGCGATAGCCATCTAGATCGCCTTCGATGATTTGTTTCCTCTGATCTTTCCTGGCTTTGTCCACAGCTCGAATCTTGCTCAATTGATCCTCACTGATTGTGCTAGCTCGAACAGCTCCATCCCAGGGAATCGGGCGGGCGCGAATGTTGTTCTGAAGAGATGCGAGGTAGGTGGGCGGATCTAGAGACATGATGAATGGAATTCTCAGCTCCCTGGGTATCAACGGCGGGTGGGGAAAGCTGGACTTCGAGGTAGGTTGCAGGTGAAGGTGCAGCTTGGGGATGGAGCTCTTATCGATCAGGCAGTCGCTTGGCTAGCTTCTTCGCTTGCACGGGCAGTCCCTCCCCCTTTCAACGATTACATTGGCTGCAAGTGAGACATGATGGCCACCTAATAATCAGAGCACAGAATCTCTCATGACTGAAAAGCAACACGTTATGAAATATTTTCGTAATGATGCTTGAAACGCATCCATTCGAAGTTACCCTACTGTCTATCTGTGTACCACCTTCTGATTCCTTTTGAGATAAATAGCTATTTCATATGCAGTATCTTTATTCTAGTTCTAATTTGCCAATGGATTTCCCGACTTATCTTACTCGAAAGTACGGACATTTTCTCATTCATTTAACTTATCATACCGGTCAAACTACATTTTTTAAGACTGTTTGTCATTCAAATCCTGTTTAGATTCTAAAAGCCTTCACACGGTTTGAAGGTGGGGTATATTCAACTCAAGTATATCTGAAATTTGTCAAAAGCAGATCCTTATTGAGCGCTCGGTATCTTTCCCAATGAACTGCTTGGTAACAACAATATTGCGACGGTGCAAACGAAGACACCTGCACCTGCTAGATATAAGGGCCCATTCAAGTCCTGCTAGAGCGAGTGGCCTGCTATTAGCGGACTGAAAATCGAGAATAACCTCCCCCAGAAGCTTGCCAGACCACTTGCGATACATCTGACGCTTGGCAGGAAGGCTTCTGGTGTCCAGCCGTATAACACCGCATTGAACATTGACTAGAAGAAGTCTTCCATTGCATTAAGCCCGACATTTGACGTTTGCGTATTGACTGCTGCGAAAAGAAACAGCGAAACATCCATCAAAGCCGAAGAAGTGACCATTGCCCATTTTCGGCCGATCCGTGATACATAAACCATTGCTGCGCCTAAAGCAACACCTACAATACCGGATAGGTATATTATCACGTAGTCCCGATAAGTCATAGAAATAGAAAGTTGATTGAGGAGTTTTTCCGAGCAAGAATCGTTGGCAAGAAAGCACCTAGGATTTGCTAGCGAATTTCGTGCCGTTTCTCAATTGTAAAAGAGATATATGAGAAGCTGTTCTAGCTCCTAAGGAAATATTTGTCGCAAATCTGGACAGCAGGGCCCACAAAGACGGAACATAGAAAATTTGAACGTGAAGGAGAATGACTTACCGGTAACTGAGAACCCCCAATAATCAAAAGCATACGCAATCCAGACCAATATCGTAAGACGAGTGAGGGTAGGCGTTGAGAAAAGTATCGACATTCTTTTCAGCTCTGACTTGGTCCTGACCATCGCTGTGGCCATAGTTGGCATGTTTCTTTGGCTTGAAGGAAGGTCAGAATTTGAGATTTGAGGGTCGTTAGGTGTTGCGATTCCCGAAATATTGTCGCTTGACAGTGCTTGGAAGGTTTGCCAAGTGATCTTGCATCTCTTTTGTTTGTCTTTGCAACATTATGCAGGACTTTGATAGCTTCTTCATCTCTTCCCTTAGAGAGGAGATATTGCGGCGATTCTTGTAATGTGAAGACGAAGAAGCGAAGGAAGAAGACGAAGAAGGAGATTGCTCCAATAGAAAACATGAGGTATCTCCATCCATAATTGCTCCTTCTCGTGCAACATGCCGCTCCGGCAACAAGTGAGCTGTCGTGACAGTATGGGAGGTCAGCGGCGCATGAGCGATTGGGAATAAAACCATATGCAATACCGCTACAAGCCACCACCGCAAGCGGCTGGAAAATAGAGAGCAAAGCCAGCAAAAATCGTCGATTCTATCTTCGGTCAGGCAATATTAATGTAATTGGAACTAGTAAATCTACTGGAGGAAGAAACTCGAGGAAGATTGTTGTATTAATGGGGATATTGCCTCTAATACCGAATCCACAGAACGCAGTGAGGACAAGAAGGGCACTGTATGTATCAGGAAACCCAAAACATAGGCCAAAAATACAAGCAAAGAGGACGGTTCCGTTGAATGCAATCTGTCGACCTGGAGATCAGTGAGTATGTGGGAAATTGAGATGGAAGAGTCGATCAAACCAACGATATCAACTAGAACGCCCCAGATGAAGGCGCTAGCGGTCAATCTAGCACTAAATGCTGAGAAAATATTTCCTAATTGTCCATCTAGCGGGAAAATTAGCAGGTGCATGAAGGAATGAAAGTTCAGGTTGATGTGGAAAGAGCTACGAACCACTAAATCCAAATTCTCGCTGCAGAGGGGTACCGATTAAATCAAAGGCTTGCGCCCATAGAAGATCTAAAAAGTATCCAAGACCACATAGACCCCAGATTTACCATTGATATTTGCCCATGCCCATAGAATTTAGCTCACGCGTGATCAGGAGTGAATTTTTCTGGTATAAAGTGATGCCCTCCATGTCTAGGTTGGCGATCGTGTCGATGGCACTGTCTGAAGTGCTGCTTGGCGACATTGACGATGATCCCTCCCCAGCTACATTTCTCATCTCAGTATGATATCTGCTAAGAGGAAGATATTTCATACTGGGATTTTAGAAACCAAAATCTGATTGGGCTTAGCCTCAACATTAGGCGTGCTCATATTTCTATGATTATCCAACAAGGCAAACGTTCATGAGTTGTTGGAAGCGAGAGATGTACAACGGGTGTTGCTGAATTTGGGGGACGGGAGCATTGTTTTAGATGAACACAGTGGAACAATTTCGTGGGAAGAAACCGAAATCCTGGAAGGTAGGTGCAAGTTGGAGTGCTAGTGCAATCTAATCGTGGGAAGGAGCCACCGGCGCGTGAACACTTTTAGTGTAACTTTGAGTCACGAGTTACAAGTGATTGGTGAAGGGCCCTGGGAGAGCTTGACGAAGCTCTCACAAAGGCGTGCTGAATGCACACGGAGGCTGTTCCTGCCAAATTTGTTGTTGATAGTATTACACCATCGTGACGGGCGAGAGATACAGGACAAGTGACAAGGAGACACATCCGTAACTTAAGGTGAGATGGCTCCCGAGCCTCAAAATAAATATACCTGACCTTCTCATAACCCCCCGCGTAACAGGAGCATAACTTAAACATCGAAACCTGCAAACGCAGTTCGTCAGTCGTCTTCGAAGATCTTTGCACAGACAGATCGATTGAAAAGTGGATATTTACGAACGAATTACTTGCTCGAAATGATTCCTCCCCGTCACTGCCATGGTCTTCGCCCTGGAGGCTAAATACTGGAAGTCTTTCCGGTCTCGACTGGTGAAGTAGAAGCGACTTTGAACAATTCGATGTTACTAGCGCAGGTTTTGACCGGTGGCTTGCCAATCGCGTTCCGCCAATCTTGAATCTAACGGTGTTAGTGTCTGTTAGTGTCTGACCGTTGCACTGGTGTATTTTCGACGAGGCCACCAAGAATTGCAGGGCTTCGTCATACCTAGTATAAGTCCAGGTTCCAACTACCTGCGATATTCAGACAAGACTGAAATGCGGATTTCGGTCGAGTTCCTGTGTCTTGTAAATGCACGGCACTTCTCATGAATGGGAGGGATTCCGTAAGACCAATTTATTGTTAGTCATTATATGTACAAAATTCTTCCTCAACTCAGCACATCATAGCATCTGTAAAGGGTGCTGTAAGTACTTTTCGTATTCAGACAACTGTCTGCGAGGTAAAAACAAGGTGCAAGAAGCCAGACGCCGCACTTCCAAAAAGCACACGTACGCCAGACCCGGAGAGCAAAAATGATAATGCAGCACAGCAGCCAACTCTCAACAAGAAGAAACAACATTCCCTTTCATGCCATCACTCCAGCACAAAATCATCATGATTCGGCGAGATGCCCATGAATAGTTGCTGATGCTTTAAGAAGTCATCCGTCTATCGTAATTTCCGTTCGTGTCCCATCCAAATAATGCATTTATCCTGATAGCAACTAATGCCAGTAATGTCGTGTAGGAATGTGTGACAATAATCAAGTATTCTATCGCGCGGCCATATCGAGCGGGAGGGATGCATCGATACCGAGTTCAGGCGCGTGTCGCTTAGCCCATTGTCTTGTAAGTATAGAAGCTGATGAAATTAGCATAAATACTGGTGTGGTGAAGCTAGATAATATCTTACCCTTAAGGAACTTCTTGCTAGCATACTTCTTGAAGAATGCTTCATGGGTAACAGGACGCGCCAAGTAGTCAACCATGAGCTTAAAGACTGGTTCGATCTCCTCTTCATCATATCCCGAATAGTGAGTTAGAGTAGCATCCTGTTACTGTTAGTATGTCTAGTTGAAACATGATCAAGGGGGTTCACTTACCCATTCACCTCGATCGAGGATTTTGCGGGCCAGGTACATCGATGCAGCAGCAATGTGACTTGGGAGATAGTTCATGAAGCGGTGGTCGAGAAGAGAAATTTCCATGAGATACTTTCCAAGAGTTCGTGTTTGGATGTCATAGTTGTCGGCCTTAGAGATACGACGAAGGAAGTTCATTGGATTTGGATAGCTCAAGTCGTAGTTGAGGGCGGTCAGAACGTATCGCTCAGCGCTCAAAATCTCTGCCTCGGTGAATCCATCGTCGGCGACATGACGGAAGTTGGCCACGTGTGGAGACAAGACCTCTTCGTACTTGGAGGCGATGAACATGGCAGTGACGCCGACAAGTTGAAGGCGATCAAGTTGTACGACTTTAGTGGAGAGGAAGCGGTCGATGATGTTGACGGCAAGAAACAGTGTTTCGGGGAGAAGGTGGAAACGTGTGTGTACCTCGATGAGCCAGTCGACTAAGATTCCTCGCATCTTCCACTCCAAGTCCTCTTGGTGGTCCATATAGTCTGCGTTGGGAAGAGTGGATACCTCGAGCTTCTTCAAGTAATCGAAGATCTCGACGACATATTCTGCCACCATCAATGGATCATCAAGGTCTTCCTTGTCCAAGTCCTCAACACCGGCAGCGAACTTGCTCTTGGTTGATCTATCATCTTCGACCTCAAGCTCATGGATGTTTTCCTTAGTCTCCTCTTGCACCTCTACCTTGGTCTTGGACTCAAGATGAATCTTCTTCCTTGATGGTTGCTCTTCCTCTACGGGTGTCTCCTCCTTGATCGTATTCGACGACGTCGAGCTCGACTTTCTCTTCTGCGATGGTACCACACCAGAACCAGGACGCTTGAGCTCTGACGCCTTCTTGTTGGCATCCTTGGTACCAAGGACTGATCTCGATGAGTTGGTACGCGACAAAGACTTCTGAACTCCTGTTGGGTGGGCGGCTTTTGACACTAGGCCACCTTTGCCCATGTTCTTCTTGCCCTCGATGGCATCTCCTTTTGTGACATTGCTAACATCTCCCAAAGCAGCACGCTTGCGGAGTGGTTGTGTGTTTACGGCTGCCTTCTTCGATTGGAGGGGCTTCTTGCCGGCGCCGCTTGAGGCATCTTCACTGAACGCGGCCGACTTGGATCTCGTGAGACGCGTGGTTACTGCAGCACTGTTCTCATCGTTCTCGTTCGTAGGGGCCCGCCGGCTAGCAGCTGGTTGTCTCTACAACCCAATTGTTAGCATATTGCTCAGAATTATTTATTTTTGAGGCAGGCACGGCGATGTGCGGGTGAAGAGGATGGACAACTTACAGGAGGCATTGCTGTTGTAGGGTATATTAATGATTAGATTTTTTGGTAGAATGGTTGAGTGCTTCAAAAAGGTCAGCCAAACGCGGTCTCGAGTAGCATGTACAACCGCGTTGTACCCGAGACGAGAAGAAAATCGTGACGCGACGGAACGTCTGTGAAGCAGTGGGAACTCAAGAAACGTACATGAGTTCAACTGGGTCCTCTAAGATTGTCGACAGGCGTATTGGCGTATGGTCGTGAGGATCGGGTGTATATCAACAATGGTGGTAGATGCTAGCCAATTCGAAGACGGGAGTGTCCGGGGCACTCGATGCGTGACCGACTATGTTCGATGGCCAGAATACTTCAAGGTAAGACCGCGTAAGGAGGAAGGAGGTCGTAGGAGGAATTGTTGTGGGAGTGAGAAGGTATCGACCGGAGGATGAAAGACGTGAAGAAGTCTTTGGAGGTGTAAGGTCTTCGCTTGTTATGCCTGGCGACTTAGCGCGATGTCAAATCCCTACCGACGCAAGGACTGCGGCGCGAATCCTCAAGTAAGGCGAGAAATACTCGTGATGAAGGTCCAGAGTAACAGGAAAACAAAGTAGACTTCTAGTGAAAGTGTCTGAATGAGGATGGATTCTTTCCGAGTGCAATTGCAAGAAATTCTTGGGACTGCAGAATACTAAATAACTTTCAAGACTGCTCGTGGTGGGTGACGACCGTGACGGTGGGACGCAAGAATTATTGACGGGGCAACAGCGGGGCAACCAGTCGCGCCTTCTGTCTTTGGTGCCTGAGGGTCAAGGTTGGCGAGTTGAACGCGCTCTCCAGCCTGCCGACAAGAGCGACGCAGCGGCCGCACCGCCACATGAGGCTGGTGTAGCTAGGCTCAAATTGTGAAAGACTCCAGAAATATTGGACGACAACCATTTGGGCAAGAGCCACCAGCAACGCCAGCATACCTCCATCTCCTGGCCAGAACAAGTTGATCTCTAGCTGAGAGATCAATTGGTCATCGCCGCCATGTTACAACCCCGATTGCTGCTGCGGCAGTCACAGCAAAGGACATCATGCAAATATCTTTCGATTCGACCGTCGATTTCGAGAACCTATGCCACCGTCGTTGATCCTGTTGCGGCTCCTTCGCCGGCTGCAGCAGGTTTCGCCCCTCCACCAACTACAGAAAAGAGCAGCGCAGCCTTCGCTATGCGAACGTATAAGCCTCGAACTCCCGGTGTGCGACATCTTAAACGACCCATAAACGATCATCTATGGAAGGGGAGACCATTTCTTCCCCTAACATTCGCAAAAAAGGGACATGGAAAGGGAGGAAGAAATAATAGTGGAAGAGTGACAATTAGACATCGTGGTGGTGGACATAAGAGAAGAATACGGACTGTGGACTTTCAACGAATGACACCAGGACCACATACAGTTGAGCGAATTGAGCATGACCCTGGAAGAAGTGCACATATTGCTCTATTGAATGAAGAGGCTACGGGGAGAAAGAGCTATATTGTGGCAGCAGAGGGAATGAGGGCTGGAGATGTTGTTCAAAGCTATCGTGCTGGAATTCCGAAAGATCTGCTGGAGAGTATGGGGGAGTAGTTGATCCCGGTGTGTTAGCTGCGAAAACTGCTTGGAGAGGTAATTGCTTGCCGCTGCACATGATACCTATCGGTACTTTGGTATACTGCGTTGGGTCGTCAGAAAGAAGAGGAGCTGTATTCTGCCGAAGTGCTGGGACACATGCTGTCGTTATTTCGAAGGACGACAAGGCAAACGCCAAGAACAGATGGATTCAAGTCCGTCTTCAGAGTGGCGAAATCCGCAATGTCAGCAAAGATGCTTGTGCCACTATTGGTAGTGCAAGCAATCCTCATTTCCAACATCGACAACTTGGAAAGGCTGGTCGAAAGCGATGGTTGAACATTAGACCTACAGTGAGAGGTCTTGCTATGAACGCTGGTAAGTCTATTTTGGAAATTCAATTCAGTGGATATCTCTAATGAATCCATAGCCGATCATCCTCATGGTGGTGGAAGAGGTAAATCTAAGGGTAACGTCGACCCTGTCAGTCCGTGGGGTATGCCAGTAAGTACAAACAAAGGAGCAAAGTGTCAACTCATATCTAACCCCTATAAAGGCGAAAGGAGGTTACAAAACCCGTAAAACTCGAAATCCCAACAAGTGGGTCGTTGCCCAACGAGAACGAAACCACGGCAAGCGCAGAGTCAAGTAGATATGGCTCATCATTCATACCACACTATCATTTCCATCCTCGAACATATACCTGGAACTTGGAGTGGGATTAAGAAAGCGTTGTATACACACCATGTACAAATCTCAAATTTCGAGTTCGTGCCATGCACATCAGAGTCATGGTAAATGTAAGATTTTATGTATGACAAGAACTGGCGGTCTGAATAAAATTCCTTAAACTGTTTAAACGGAGATGCCGAAGAGACCCATCTACAATATTACAAGTGATCGCCTTGGCTATTCCCTTTTGTAGACTGCCATCTCTCAGCCTTATTCCATTTCGTGTTACCCAGTACTGCAGCCTGGCTTCGCTTGGCGTTACTCCAGCCTTCATCTTCACAACTGAGGCTCCATGACTTTCTAAGGTTTCCATTACAAATTCAGGGGAAATGGAAGTGCTTTTTCAATCTTGATCCAAACCTTTCTACCTCGTTTTATATCTCAATACAGTATTATTTTCATCTCACATCTGGCACTCTTCTCAACCTGTAATTTTCACCCACTCTCAAACCTTTCCATTGTTTTTCGAATTAACTAATCGCATTTATCCTTCAACATCACAACCCTCCCTCTTGAACGCCCAATGCAAGACCATGAAAACTGAATATCTAACCTCCTCGGAGAAACCGAATCCAACAGTCATCCCTCACCCCAATCCCGTATCCAACCGTCTACATCCGTAACACCACCAAACCGTTACCCACACCAACGGATCGGGTCATCAAAACGTGCGTCCGTAAACTTGCATAAACTATAAACTGCCACACACACTTCACGTGCCCCTTACCTTTCCGAGAAATTGACGATGCTATGCATAAACCTCGTGGATGCTTCCGTTCCAGGTTAGTGTAGTCTAGATAGAGTTGGATGCAGCACTGTGAGGTTTGGTTATTTATTTATGGTAGATGGTGGCGATGAGCGAGGATGATTCTAGATCACTATATTCCATGTAGAGTTCGATACAGCGCTCTGGAATTTGGATATCTATAAATGAGTAGCGTTAGGGATTGGTACAATAAGATGGGGGAGCGTACGAAGTCTCCAAGGAGGGGTTCTGGAAGGAAGAAGGTTGTGTTACGTTTGCTAAGTTTGGATCTGGTGGGTGTTCAGCTGCTGCAGTGGGTGCCTTATTTCCTCCAATCAGATAAATTATACCAAGTAATTGAAGTTAACGTGTCACGGACATGATGCCTATTACGGCGACCGAAGATTCAAAGCACATTAAAGAGCTGTATTTAGAAATTGTAAATTTTTAGATTTCAACGATATCCTCTAACCCAAATGTCCTATCCTGGAGAGTGGGAATATATCAACCTGTAAAAACACCGCCTGCCTGCCCAATTTGCTGCAATATCTGCAATGTTGCGTAGTGCCCAACCATACCCTATTCGTCTCCCCAATGCCCAACAAATAACTGCCTGTTCTGATCTTACAATTCGTGAAAACGTACAAGAGGTGAAATAACGCCTTTGAGCGAATGGTATCATGTACACAATAATTTTGTGCTTGGAAATGGTTTGAGGATTTGGAGAGATAAATGTCGGCGTGAGTGAAGTCGAAGTCTAATTGAGTGCTGTAGAGTGAGATGGTTGTGAATATTATGCGAGTGAAGTGAAATGAGTTGAGGTCAAGAACTACCTTCCCATCCGAGGTCCCTAGAATATGTTAGAGATGCTCAATTTCTGATTGGGAATTGATAGTGAACTTACATCGGATCCATGGGTCCTAACCCCATCAACTGTCTAAACACCCCTTCTCCCACAGGAGTCAATCCTGTGGTCTGCTGGATGTTCTCCCAACCAGCCGGCACTTCGAAGGTTCTACCTGGAGTCTCAGGCATAGTGAAGCCACCATCAGGTGTCATTCCAGTTGACGAGAGATTGCTGAAATCTGCGTTTCCAGGGAAATAGCTATTTAGAGCCCGACCATCTGTGACTGGGAGCGCCGGGTTGTGTGATGAAGCTGGGCTTGTCTCATAAGAAGTGCCACCCGAGTTGTTTTGTCCGGGTTGTAAGTTGGGACGTGAATCGGACGGTGTTGTGGAGTTAGGTGTTGGTCGATTCGAAGCAGAATTTGCAGTATCAGGCGACAAGCCAGAGTCTGCGCCGTTATTGCTACTCTCACTGTTAATATAGCTGGAGCTGTTGTTCGTTCCATAATGGCTTTGAGATCCTGAGGCAATGGCCAAACCCTCCAGTGTACGGTGGACTTCTTGCTGACTGTTTACCCTATTGGTGTTTGAATGTGGGGCCTCAAATGGTGTCCAATTTGCTCCCTCCGCAGCAGGAGCATTCCGGACAGTCGCCGTGTCAGGAGTAGGATTTTCCTTAGAGGGACTTGGGATTTCGTCGTCGAGGACGCTTAGGAACATGCATTCATTGCGGCCATTGGGTGGAAATCCGGTGGTAACACTTCTTGGCGCTCCTCCCATATTGGGCATTTTGGCACTTGATAGACCAAGCTTCAGAAGTGTTAGCAAAAAAATGTGCCAGATGTAGGTATGTCTGGTACCACTCACATTGTCATCACTATAAGCAAAGACAGACTTGAACTTAGGGTTGCGCATGCCAAGGCCTTCGAGATCCACGTCTAATTGTACAAGGAACGATTCTGTCAATGGATTCTTTCTCTTCAAAGCATTCATAGCTGAGAGCAAAAATCGTAGGGAGTCTCCGGTTTGACTGTCGTCAGGCCGGCTTTTCAAATATTGTACGAACACACGTGCTGCTACATACAAGCAAAACGAAATGAAAGGATTCATCTAGAAGCGGTCAGAAACGCTGGCATGTCTGTAAGGAGGATACTCACAGCCGACAAGTCCATATGTGAAATCATGCGCATGATGCTAGCAATCTCATTAGCTGCAGTAATACATCTTACTTTACTTTCTGCACTAATTGAGGCGGGAAGACGATTTTTGTCGGCTTTATAGATTGCAGCTTGATGCAGGCAGATAGTGGAGGTATGTATGTTCATGTTGGTGAACACAATGTTAGGGTTGGCAAGACCGTTAGGTAGTTTTAGGTGCGAGGGGAGAGAGAGGGAGGTGTTGAGAAGGATGTTGTCCATTTGTCTGTGTCGTTTCCAGAATTCCCCATTGAGGTCATTATCCCGATCATCGGCATCCGGACGATGAAGATGTATTAGATTGCGCCCAAACAGGCATGCCATGAGGACTACACCGGCGAATGCAGAAAGTTTGCATGCCCCGGAAGGATTCATGGCGTCCGCGAGAGACTGGGTGGTTTCTGGCTTGCTCATTTCGAATGCTTCATCTGAAGCAGGGAGTTTCGTCAGGATGTCCTTCTCATCGATAGTCATGGGCCAGCCAGTTCCAATACTCGCATATCTATCCTCGCAAAATGCCATCCAAAATGTGCGCCGTCTCTCTTCGCGCTCGGTCCAATCTCTAGGTGGAGGAAGACACTGTTTGACATCTAAACCTGCTTCATCGAGCCTATGCAAGCTCATCCTGTATTTTATTAGCATAAGAGGATTGGAATTGCTTAAGAGGGTGACTGACATCTGGCACAATCTGATCGCCGACCCAGTGCTCATCCAAGCTCGCGGGAAATACATCATCTTGAACTCGTAGGTCGCCAAGAGAACGTGCGTCTGAGCATGAGCGACAGAAATCATATGTTCTCCATGACCCTTTAAATAATCCATTTCCACATATTTTCGGGCACGTTGATAGAAATGGTCTTTAAGATCCATAAACTTATCAACCACGGATGCAGCATTGCACCACATTGCATATCGCAATGCCACGGGAGGTCGTTGAGTCGGAGCTCTGAATAGAGTATTAGTCAAACAAACTTCTCTCTTCGAAGAGATTAGGTGGTTTTCATGAAAAAATTCCACCGAAATGACCTTTAGAAAAACAAATGCCAGAATTAAAGGCTTGATATGTGAAAGGTCTGAATTGCTAAATATTGAAGATAATTTGGGGCTTACAAGTTCATCGCCGCAAGATATCTGTATTTGTGTATCATAGGTAGTGAAGGGTGTATTTTATCGAAGTAGATGCGATGTCTATTTCTGGATGTGAGTTTGCGCCTATCATTCTGGGAGGGGTCACATACAGCTCATCTATCGTTTCCTCAGGTGGTAGTGGTTCCTCCAGCCCAAGACCAATCATTTCCCACGTAAAAGTGCTATCTTCAATACCCATTCCCATGCTCATATCGGCTGTGAAGGTAAGATCGTCCATCGGGGGCTGTTGAGGGGAATCGCCATTGAAGCCCCAGCGCTCCGCATTGACCCCACTTACAATACCTATGGAGGCATTCTGGACTGTGAAATCTGTCGCAGGAATAGTTCGTGACGCAACTCCGCTGAGGCTGCCTGTAGAAAAGGAGGTTTGGGAAGCATCTCCGGCGGCTGGTGTGGGTTCTTGGGTTTTCAGGAGGGTCTCGACTTGCTCTGCGCAAAAAGTTGTATATCAGCATCAGCTGGTACAAAGCTGGGAGGAATGAAAACGCACTCAGTCTTTCTTCCAAAGCCTTTACATATCCCCTCTTTGGTCCGGACTTCCTCCTTACTTCGTCGTATGCACAACTGTGTCCCAATCTCGTACATGTTGAACAGCTCGGTTTCGTCCCATCACACTTCAGCTTCCTCTTTCTACAGATAATGCAAGCAATTCTCTTGGGTTTCGGGACTGTCGAATCTCCTCCACTTCCCGCATCTGGTGCTGCTGCATTTGCCTCGCCTGAGGGACTCCTGCCCCTCTTGTTGCGCCCACTATTGCCGGTTGGGCGGGAGAGGTCGTTGAAGTAGCTTTCTGGAGGGGTATTTGAGGCGGACGACATATTGGCGCTCGATTCGGCTTCGACGCCGTGTCTCAGTCGTCTCGTCAATCGCGAATTCAGCGTACTCGAATCGGCGTCGTTGGAAGTCCGAGATTTAGATAAAATGAAGTGCAATGCTCCTTTGATCTGGTCGATGCGACGAAACCGCGCCGCTCGCGAGCTGGGCCTGTCACAACGGCACCAGACACATGCGCTAGTGCTGGATGCAATTCAACAAGACCCTCTTCTAACCTCGATACGTATTGTAACTCGGATTCGCGTCGTTTGGCTGTTGATTTAGGAACCAGAAAAGAACTCTCTGCAAAGTTGGTTGGAGATAGAACCCCGTTTGTGTATTCAGCTCTCCGAACGTGTATTTGGGAGAATTCCTCAGGCTGATGGTCAACCCAACCTTGGAATAGTAATCAGCCCAAGCCGGGATCTCGTAGGGTCCTACAATACAGGACACATGTAACAATGAAATAGAGCACAGTGGACAAATTAAGAGGAGGTGCCCACTGGTAGGGTTGTCTGATCGTGGCAGTGTTTACGATTGTGCTTTTCAACTGATCAAATTGCTTGGTGCAATATGCAGGTCTGAAATGATTCACAACTCACGACGTTCACGGCTGCAGACCGTGGTGCCAGCTGCCACCATGTCCCGCGCTTGCGATCTTCCGGCAGGCCCAAGTCCCAAGGCACCAGCGAATTCGAAGACTGATTCCGTAAGCCGTGGAAGGGATTTACATCAACCACGCAGAGCAAGCTTCAAGATACTGGACTAAAGCACCCCTGTTCAGCCTTGCCGAGGGATCTCGAGAGCCAGTTGCCAATGAGAGGCGGTGTGTGGCTAAAAGCGTCACAGTCGGCGTGATGTTGGGCCGATTTCATTCAACGTCTCAAACCTTCAAAGTTCTTCAAAGAGAAATTGCATGCGGTGTGGCTTCTCACTGATGTCGTTCTTCCACGAGGCCTGGTTGCCTCAAGCGCCTCTATTGTGCTTGTGCTTAATTCTTCTCTGACCTTTCTGGCTGTTTGAAATCAAAAGTCTACATGCAGCAATAGAAACGTGCTTACCATGCACCTTGTGCATGTTGATATCTCGTGATCGGAGCCGGAATTGATGATTGAGCTCCGAAAAGCCGTGTCCTGTCCTCCAGTTGTCTTGCTTTAAAAATGCCTTAGTTTCAAGTCGAGTTGTCATTGCCAATACGGACGTAAGGAGATCAAAAGTCTTCGCCAGTTTAGGGAGATAGGCGAGAAGCAAGTTGGAGAGGCAAAAGAAAACGATCTGAGAAAATTCGAAGCTCAGGATGTATATTTCGAAAGCAATCTGGGTATTTATTTTCTTTCCGGATCAACTCCGATAATTTTCAGGCTTCCCAAATCCGTATAAGCCAAACAATATTTCGCAGGATGCCATGCAACCACTGGGCAGGGTCCAACGGTTTTGATAGAATGAACATAGTCTCCCGTCTCTGTGTGGGCAATCTCTAGACCCATTCCTTCATCACTACCGCCCACAATATAGCTGCCGTCGAAGCTGAAGCTTATACTTCGAACAGGCCCTACCATATCTATCAAAGTTCTTTGGCAATGCCAATCTTTGGTGTCCCATAAGGCGATAATGGAATCAGATCCACCAGTTGCAAGAAATCTTGCTGTAGGTTGCATTTCTATAGACAGACATGAAGAAGTATGACCTATAGATAGGATTATTAGCTTATCGGGACCGAATGTAGAAGAACAGTGACCAAGTAGAAGGCAGGATTTTAGGATTCGAGGTGTATATCTAAATGGGAATTCCAATCCAATCTGTTCATACCATTTAGGGTGAAAGGGACCGTTGGTTCATAGCTTGTATGGAAAATTGGTTTGAAATCTGGATAGGAAAGTATCTTGACACGACCTTCACCAGTGGTCAGGAAGATTTTCTCGCCACTATGACAGAAGGAAATTTGATTAGTTTGGACTGTCTGTTGGTGTGAAGCAAGAGGCGTTGCTTGACTTGGAGACAAAACATAGATGTTATCAGCCTGTCAAAAGTCAGTATTATTCGAAGATTGCTAGGATTACATATTTGCGCAAAAGCTGGAGGGAATCGCCGAATCACGAAAAGGGGATTTTAACATACTTTGTTGCCAACCACAAGACTCTCGCCATCAGGAGCCCAAGCCAACGTGAAAGCATCTCCAAGACCCTTGATCTCATTAATGACAGCTTTCGTCCTCACATCCCAGAATTTGACAACACCGTCGCTTGAGACACTGCATAATTCTGCATCTTTGACGGGGTTGAACGCCACTTTCTCTATTGCCGCAGTGTGCCCTTTCAGCTCCGTAGAATATCGCACGTTTGCACGATCAGGATTCCAGCTTGAAACATGTCAGCCTCTGTATGTGTGGTGACAGGCTTAAACCTCTTGATGTGCATAACTTACACCCGTAAAGTTCTGTCTGCCGAACCTGCTGCTATCAGTGTGCCCAATGGATTCCAGGCAATTGATCTCAGTCTAAGAAAAATGTTAGCACAGGTGATGATTCTAGTATACAATGGCGCAGCTTTCGACCAAAAGCGAAGACGTTAAGCGATTAGACTTTCTATACAGGTTGAAAATGAAGCTTTACGCTCACAGATAAGTCGAAAGACCGAAAACAACGGCAATACCATACAGTACGGCAGAATTTCTCATGCCACTTCTGAGGGAACGCATGCCTTTTATGAATCTTAGAAAGGTAAGATGAATTCCGGAACGTACCCGTGTGATGAACCTCCTCCACGTGAGGAAGGGTCGTGATAATTTTGAGTCCGAAGTGAGCTAAGATAGGAGGAGAATCGCTCCTTGTTTATGCTCTGGCGCTGACGGAGAGGAGCCATTCTCAATGTATGAACAACAACCGAAGCTCAAAAACGGGTCCTGCACCTGTCTGGCGGAAAGATGCTTCAACCTTGCAGGCCTAGATGCGCGTGAGCGCTGGGCCGCGTTATCTGTGCAAAGCAAACAATTGCAAATGCAGCATTGGGGATGCTGAAGAGAGCAACTATGAAGCTGATTAATATCAATGGGAAAGTCCAGGAATTTGGGCGGTTCGTGACATTAGAGAAAGAGTCGAGGTATGAATTCGAGCATGGTGAGGTTCAAAGCTCTTCGCTTGGAGCTTGCCTTCCAAGGGTGCTCCCGTCGCTTGACGACAACGCCGAAGGACATCCAGAAGTGTTCCCAGAATTGCATCACAGCCAAACACCTCAACCCACAATGTTCTGACTCAAACGAGTCTTCAATGCACTATTGTCCATTACTGTGCCATTTCGCGGGCATGCGACCACACGAATGAAGTAACAAACAGCATTGCGCAGCCATGTACTGGCCCCTTGGAGCACCAAAAATATACGCAGCGAGCAATAGCAAAGCAGACGCAGGCCAAACATATGAATTCGAAGATGACGCTGAATCACGAGAAACCACGGAGGGGAGCGGATCACTGCTCGATGCGCCGAGTGCCGGTTCAGAAGAGAGGCAGGAGGAGGACCTAGAACCGCCGCTTTCCACACCTATGACCCCAGTTACCCCAGGTATCAAACCTGTAGAGCACGATTTCCAGCGTGGCCACTCTTCGCGGGGAGGTGATCATGACGATGGAGTTTTCAAGTCGGCAGAAAAAGAGCCGCTCCTGGCATTGAGAATCTCGCGGACGGGTCATCTTTTCGCTGTAATTACAGCAACGTCTTTGACAATCTGGCAAACCAAGGTGATTCATTCTATTTCAGAAGCCAGAATCCTGCTAATATCTTCAATTAGCCCACGGCAATACTCGCAGTCGTTGTTAGATCAAATAAATCTTTGAATACTTACGGCTCCAACGTTTCCCTTCTCGTCCGACCCGATTCCGCTATATTCGTCGTTCAGACCACCCATGGCTACTTGATTACATACACACTAGCTACAGATCCAGACGCTCGAGTTTTCCGCCCGCATTTTTCCAGTCATACAAGCGGCCAGACCCGAAGACATAGCAATTTCAGTGGAGCAAGAAGTCAAGGAGGAGATCGAATACTCTGGGGCGCAGGCGAGGGTGGTGGTGTCCGAGAAGTCAGCGTACGCTTTCGCATGGTTATCAAGGTAGACGCCGGTATAGGAAAAGCTTTGGCACTAGACGAAGAACTTGTTGTCGCAACACAAAAGCCCGCCGCAGTACAGTGCATCAGATGGACACCAGATACTACAGGACACCAAACAAGTACGGAGCTTTTCAATCGGATGGAGTGGTTGCCCAAAAAGACAAGCGTTACGGAAATTATCTATGACAGGCCTATGAACTTGTCTTGCTGGATTACCAGTGATGGTAAATCATATGCTGTACAGAGGCTTCAGGCTAAACCAGGCGACTTGCCTCAGAAGCTCTTCCGTGGATACTGTTTTCACACACCTCAGAACACAGATTCCCAGGCGATGAAAGCAGCCATTAATGCTAGATTTTCTCTAATTGCTGTTGGTTGCCAGGATGGTACCATTCAAGTATATACCGCGAGAAATTATGTTGGCGATATTCCTGCTTCACATCTTCACAGAGTCCCCGTCTCCAGCCATTCATCTGGAGCTCTGACATGCTTGAGCTATTCACCAGATGGATACTGCCTTTTTGCTGGATATGAGAACGGATGGGCAACTTGGAGCGTCTTTGGCAAGCCCGGAGCAACAAGCTTCGGTATTGACAGAAGAATCTCCGAAGACCACGAGGAGCGTTGGCTTGAAGGTGTCAGGGACGCATCCTGGCTTGGTGGCGGTTCAGAATTATTGATCATAAGTAGACAAGATGATCGTATCTGGACCTTGGAGATGGCTAGAAGCGCCATTACAGGTTGCTATACCTCTGCCAATATTTCTCGGACACTGCTTCAGACCACAGAAAGCGTCATGATCTATCGTGGTTATGACTTACCAGATTTAAGTACAATATCAGCAGAAGCATCTTTGTGGCACACTGCTCAGGTCCCATCGAGTTATCTCGTAGATCAGTGGCCTATAAGATGCTCTGTAATATCAGCCGACGGTCGATATATCGCGGTAGCTGGTCGTCGTGGTTTAGCACATTATAGTGTCAACAGCGGGCGGTGGAAAACTTTCGTCAATGAAAATATGGAAAACGAATTCCAGGTGCGAGGCGGCATGTGCTGGTATCAACATATCTTAATTGCTGCCGTCGAAGTCGGGAACTCGTTTGAGCTGCGTCTTTACTCACGCGAGGCCGCTCTTGACAATTCTTTAGTGCTCCATATCCAAGCACTTCCCTCGCCAGTGGTCCTTATTGCACCCTCAGGCGAAGACTCCCTCCTTGTCTACACATACGACAATCTGCTATATCACTTTATCATCACATCAACAGCTGATTCTGTCAAGCTCATTCAAGTTGGTCAAATTGCATTTCACGGCATTGTCCGGTCACCTGCCAGGGTGAGGGGTTTAAGCTGGATTTTACCAGATGAGCAGCTGCTTGAAGGAGACCCGTCACAAGATGTGGCTGTTGCTACGGTTTTGTTCCTTGTCGATGGCAAGCTTGTTCTGCTCCAGCCATCACTGAATGAAGAGCGTAAGCTTAAATATGATATGCGGGTAATTGCTCAAAATGTAGAATTCTATGCTCTGATTAGAGACTTGCCCTTCGCAAGCCCACCGAAAGGCTCGGAAACCTCAATTGAAAGCCTGGATGGAGATCAGAATGTTGACGAGGGAACCGGCCTGAGAGATTCTCTATGGATATTCGAAGGTAATGATATGAAAGTATGGACTGATGTTCAAGATGTTCTACGATCAGCCCCATCGGAACTCGCACGAGATCTACCCCCGATGGTCTCAATACCGGTAGATTTCTACCCACTGTCAGTGCTGCTGGGTAAAGGACTCCTCCTTGGTCTTGAGCCCGATCTCGTCCAACGGCGAGACGTGAATTTCGCCTTTTTCCGATTCACAATCCGGGTAATTATCATCAAGAAACTCTTATAGTTCAAACGCTAATTTCACATAGACTCATTTATTCATTCCTCACATCTTACGATTTCACTTATCAAGATTCGACTCATCAGCTGCATTACACCTTGCACATCAATATCGGCACCTAGAATATTTTGCACATTCCCTCGAAATTTTGTTGCACAACGTGCTTGATGAGGAGGTTGACACCTCACCTTCGCCAGAAAATGCTCTTTTACCAGGCGTGCTTTCGTTCCTTTCCTCGTTTCCTCAGTATCTGGATATCGTCGTGCAATGCACGCGCAAAACGGAGGTGCGATCATGGCGTACTCTATTTACGTACCTTCCGCCACCACAAGAACTTTTCGAGGAATCACTGCAGAGAGGCTCCCTAAAAACGGCGGGTGGATATCTGCTCATATTACACACGTTCGAGGAGTTAAGCTCAAGCTCCGAACAGTTGGTCCGATTGCTCTCTAGAGCTAAGGATGAGGGCGACTGGGAATTGTGCAAAGAGCTTGCACGGTTTTTAACCGCCTTAGATGAGACTGGTGCAACATTGATGGAGGCCTTGGAAATGGTCAATCTTCGGAGCCCCAACGACGAACGACAGACCAGCAGTTTCATGTTTGAGGGCTCAAGACTCAAGGTTCCGAGACCGAAAAAGAATTCATATCAAAATATTAATGGAAGTCTGGATGATGACAGCGGACGAAGTTCAAACAGCAGTGGTCATAGTCCCAGGAGTTTAGGCGTGGGCGATTCGCCTGATTATTTCTCTCCACATAACGGTGAGACGAGATAGAGAATGACTGCTTGGATGGTCGGCATGGAAGGCGTTCGGGTTGCATAGGTTTAGAATCTGGGACCTGGATCAGGGCTTGAATATACCTCTTTTCTTAGTCTGAACTCTAGTCAAACATCTTCCAACTACAATAGGTAGATCTCTAAAATATCCTCCTCTTCAAGACAGCGCTAAGCTAGTCGTCAAATGAAAAGTAGAAGTTGCTTCAAAATCTTGACATAATTAGTGCAGTCTCTTGTGGGTTTTATTGCAGCCTCCTGAAACCCATCAGTAAAATTTACGCTGATCTGGATGTGGACCACTTAAAAAGGGGGTTCACTCCTGATATGTGTCTTGCCTGAGGCATCAATACCCCTCCTCTTCCGACAGTCACTGGAATCGCTTCTTACCCAAAGCCTTACCATCCAAAACCTCAACGCCAGCCTTGGGACCCTCTCCACAACAACTACATCCAACGTTGCCGATACACTGGCAAGTGCTCAAATAGCACTTGCTACGAGGCAGCGCGCATGATGGACGACTTCAATAGCGAGACGGATAGCGACTACACTAGTTACTGGAGAGATTGGGTAAGTTTGAGCCTTTCATTTAGACTTTGTGCGCCGAACGCGACTGCGAAAGAGGAAGGCATCGCAACCTTCCAGCATGACCACTGGGTCCGGAGCAGGAGCGACTGGAGCGACTCTCGTCATTTCCATAAACACCCAGGCATGCGATCGACGAGTATGCCGCCTTACTTCCAACCTTTGCGAACATCTCGATCAACTGGCACACAACTGGCTGGAGAAACACGCAGAACACTCTACTACTCTGTTGTGCAAGAGCCGGACCCTTTTAAACAGCGAATGCGCACAAGCTATCTCAAAATACATACGGCTTAGGTGGGGTTATCTTGTGTTCAGGCCTTGAGCCAAATCAGCTGCCCCTCGCCCTCCGAACCTATAGGAGATGCGGCCACGACATATCCCTTGAACGGTCTAGAATACTTCTAGACATCATTTGAGGAGGCATACACGTATTACGACCTGGTCATTCCCAAGTTCCACAACCTACGGCGACATGTCCCTTGTTGGGTACGAAATAGTGCCTCCAGGAGTCCACGCGAGACCTTTGTGGCCGGACGACCTTCTCCGCGTACTTAATCGGTCGTTGCCCTTTCTATTCTCCAACTAACGATTATTGTTATAGTTCATTTCTTCTCGAGGCAACGAGTACTTTTGCGAAATTGACGAAGACTACCTGACTGATCGATTCAATCTTACTGGCTTGAATACCGAAGTTCAGTACTATCAATATGCCCTGGACCTCGTCACGGATGTATTCGACTTGGACTGTGATGATGAGATGCGAGAGACAATAGAGAAGTCTGCTAGACACTTGTATGGCCTGGTACATGCAAGATACATTGTTACAACTAGAGGCTTGGCGAAGATGGTATGTTGCACCATGATGATTGACATACACTGAGTGCTAATTTTGTTCGCAGCTGGAGAAGTACAAGAAAGCAGATTTCGGCAAATGTCCTCGAGTGATGTGCAAGCTACACCCGCTATTACCGATGGGACAATCCGACAATCCCAATGTCAAAGCAGTCAAGTTGTACTGCGCAAGATGCGAGGATATCTACAATCCCAAATCATCTCGACATTCTGCGATAGATGGAGCATACTTCGGAACCTCCTTTCACAATATTATATTCCAAGTATATCCAGCACTCATTCCGCAGAAGAGCGTTGAGAGATACACTCCGCGAATCTATGGGTTCAAGGTTCACGCGCCAGCAGCATTAATACGATGGCAACACGGCGAAAGAGATGAAATGAAGAAACGACTTAGAAAGCTTGAAATCGAAAGCGGTTTCGCTAAAGAGGAAGATGACCTTGATGCGGAAGACTCGGAGGAAGAAGACGAAGAGGTTGATATGGAGACGTTAGAGAATGGAGAGATGGAGGTTAGTGGTCCCAATCATAAGGTCTAATTAATGGTTGTGCATTGTGCGATCAGCTATGCGCTACATGATTTGCTTCTACATGAATGGTATAGGGAGGATGGATTGATGCACTGCGAGGCGTTGGGACATGGACATAATGGCGCAAGAATCCTCTCCGGTAGCCTGGGAATGGCTTGCATAGAACGTATTCATTGGTGATGAGTATATCCAGCATCAAATTTTTCTTCTAGCATGTGATACATGATGCACGTGTGCCCTTATTTTCTGCTGATTTCTGAAAAGGTCAGTCACGGTTGAAATTTCGAAGACAGACTTGAGGAGAGGGAGCGTTTCATTCCCATCGTTGCTCCGTTACAACCATCGTGTTCCCAAAACTTCTCACTGATCTAGAAATATCACTCGCCCAGGTGCTCTTTTCATCTAGGTGGGCTACAACACTTTTGCTTTCACATGACTGTCAAGAACTACAGCCAAGTGGCCAATCTCCTCACCTCCTCATTTAGCAGTAGGATGTTTATACCTCGCACTCAACAACCTCTTCTTCTGCCAATCTCCCGCCTTCAACGGCTCATACTGCAACGGTCTCTCCTCACTCACGCACGTCTCAATCGTCTCTATCATCGCATCATGGCTCGGGCTAAAGAAATACGGTATACTATATCTCTCTTGATCGGGTGAACGATTCACGACGCGGTGAACGGTGCTTTGGAATATATCGTTTGTTGCGCGTTCGAGGAAGTCACCGACGTTGACGACGAGCGTATTGGGGATGGGAGGGGCGGAAATCCAGTGCCCGTTGTGGTTTAAGACTTCGAGGGCGGGAACGTGGGTGAGTTGATTGACGAGTGTGAACCCTGTTTTTGAAGATTTAGTATCTGTGAGTTCTTGAAGATAGATGATTTTATTTCAAACAGGAAAATTTACTCACAAGAATAATCTGCATGAGCACCGATCCCAACATCCGCCGCCATTTCCTGTGGTGGGTAATGCAGTGGCCTCAACCCCGCCATTGGGAATCTCGTCAATTTTGAGAAATGATCCTCTTCCAAATCCAGCGATATAGCAATGAGTTTCAACAGCTCTTTTGAAAACGTCAAGCACGCATCTCGGTATTCGCAAATCACTTTCCGGAAATCAGAGGGTTGGTCTGGCCATTGATTCATGGGGCCATCTGGATAGGGCGAGCTGTCGAGGTCGGAGGGGGGATTTTGCTCGGGTTCTGAGGGGTCGTCGGCGATGTTGAAGGCTTCTTTTAGGTCTGGGGATATTTTCAGTGTGAACATCAGGGATAATGAAGCAAGGGAAGAAGGTTACCGCCACGAGTTTTAACATCCAACTTGGTCTCCAACAACGCTTCATACCCTCTGATATAGGGGCTCTGATTAATATGTATCTTCATCTTCTCCTCCGCCGGCAAAGCAAAGAACTCCTTCATCACGCGTAGGACATTATGTTGTAGCTCAGTGCTGATTCCATGATTGGCGGCGTAGAAAAATCCTACTTCTGTGAAGTTACGGCGGACTTCTAATGCTGTTTCGCGTCTAGTGGCTGGAGTGGCGGAAGGGGAGAGTGCTTTGGCGAAATCGATTTTGGGGATTGAGGTGAAGGTGGGTTTGAGTTGGGAGCCAGAAAGAATTGGGCGTTTGCCTTTGTTGCCTCCAGCGAAGAAGGTCACATATTCGGGTTCTGTTGTGGTAGTTGTGGTTGTTGTTGACATCTTGAAGTTTGGAAATTTGGTATACTTCGTAAGTTACCACAATTGTTTTCTACTCAATGAATTGACTTCATGCACAGTCCACTCGACAGAATCCCGGCCGAATGTTATTATAGCCTAGTATCACGGCAAACTTCTTCCGAAGTCGATGTACTAAGTCAATTCCAAAGATGGGGTAGATAAGAATCATAAGATAGTTCGCACTCCTCCGTGCCAAGATATCGCAAAATGGGGTGTGTCGGCCGAATAAACCCACAGAGAGAATCGAGAGGAGTATCAACGGGCAACGGTTTGCTATGGTGTCGGTAGCCTCGTGCCCAGAATCTTATCATTGTTGGGAGCGGAGGATCTCCAAGTTGCGCTTGGCATCGGGATGTTTGCCGTCAATATGAAGACGAGTACCCCATGAAGTTGAAGAAGGAAATTTCCGACCTTCTTTCATCTTGAATCCTCTCACAGAGTGTTGCTAGTTGAAACACAGGCAAAATGGGACCTGCAAATGTGGTCGCTCGTTTCGGCAATTGGTGTTCTGAGTTCAGGGCTTCGCTTCACAGTAAAGAGGCTTTCGTACGGTTCTTGGAAACGAAGGAGTCGAGAATGGGTGAGAATGAAGAGCGAAACAAGTGGTCGAATAAGGATTTGGATATTAGTCCTCCCGAAGATTGGACTTGGGCTTGGTGGGACTACGCTGCGTTTTGGTGGTCTTATGGTATGTTAGTAACTCAAGCTCCAACTATGCGAGCTTCTCACAGCTTCAATCCACTTTTTGATTGAATATAGAACATTGATGCTAATGTTCTGCGGATAGGTTTCTCTGTTGGAGTTTGGAGCTTGGGTTCTTCTATGATATCCGTTGGCCTCAATTACTGGCAAGGTAGGTCTGTTCCCTCGATAAGTCACTTGACAGTTCTGACAATAAGAAGCAATCATATGTGTATTCCTCGGTCATACACTGGGAGCGGTCGGAGTTGTATTGCATTCTCGATCTGCAGCCCGCTACCATTTCGGCTTCCCAGTCGAGTCCAGAGTTGCTTGGGGCATGGTTGGATCTTACTTCCCGGTCATTGTTCGAGTTATGGTCGGCACTATTTGGAATGGTCTTTCGATTATTCAAGGAGGATACTTCATGGCTATTCTGATACGATGCATCTTCGGGAAGCGGTTCTATGAGATGCACAACCCCATTCCTACATCTTCGGGTATCACTATTCAAGAGCTCATCGGTATGGTCTCATCCCTGTAGGAATTTTGCACTATCTGCTTATGAAGTCGCAGGAATGCTCATATATTTCACTTTGTCTCTCCCAATTCTTTGGATCAGACCATCAAAAGTCAAGGTCATCTTCTCGATTAAGTCAGTGGTTTTGCCACCTGTGGCTCTTGGATTGTTCATCTTTTGCATGATCCAGGGGAAGGGGAAGCCACCTGGATCATTCGTTGGCTACAAGACTCTGCATGGAAGTGCTTTAGGTTGGGGCATGATGTCCGCGATCAACTCCTGCATGGGCAAGACGGCATCTCTAATTGTCAACCAGGTAAGTCCCAGTGCTCTCTATTTTGCACTCAAGTACTAACAATCACCCTCAGCCCGATCTTGCCCGCTACGCCCGAACACCCTCCGCACCAGTCCTCTCCCAGCTCACAGCTCTAATCATCGGAAACACGTTCTGCGCAACCCTCGGCATCTTCGCCACCTCCGCCATCCAAAACTCATGGGGAAAACTAACCTGGAATCCGTGGGACCTTTGCAACCTCATCCTCACGCACTCCTGGTCTGCCGGCGCACGAACCGGAATCGCTCTCGTTTCTATGGGCTTCATGCTCTCTGTATTTGCGTCGAATCTTGGCGCGAACGCTATACCCTGGGGTGCGGATACTAGTATCCTGCTCCCGAGGTTTATAAATCTGAGAAGGGGAGTTTATATTTCTTATGTTATTGCGATTTGTATATGTCCTTGGCATATTCTTAAGAATTCCGCAACTTTCTTGAGGTTTCTTGGGGGATACTCGGTTTTCCTTGGGCCTTTGGTTGGGATCAGCATTACCGATTACCTTGTGGTTCGTCGTGGGAATGTTTTTGTTCCTGATCTATACACTTCAGACCGCAAGGGTCGTTATTGGGGAATATATGGGGTCAGCTGGCGAGCAGTTGTGGCGTACCTCATTGCTGTTATTCTACCTATTCCTGGTTTCACGACTTTATTCGGGGAGAAATTCGCGGGTTCTGCAGCCTGGCTGAAAATCTACTATGTAGGATGGTTGATTGGGTGTGTGCTAAGTAGTATTGTTTACTTCCTTCTTGCGAAGGTTGGAGATTTCTGTGTTGAGGAGGGAAAGATGGCATTCGAGGAGGTTGCCGACAATCAAGTCTTGGAGGGGTTGCCACAGGGAAATGGTTCAGGATCTGATATTGAGGCGAGGAAGATGGCGATGGCGAGTGACGTTGTTGAAGTGAACAAGTCTTCTATGTAAACCCAAGCACGTGTGCTAGACAAGAGAACATGAGTACATCAAAAATATCCTCCTGCCACAAATTTAGATGAGACAACCTCCCGCTGTGATCACTCTCCCAGAGAGAAAACACCCTTGGATTTAACCTTATTCCTAGCACCTGCTAACACAGCCCAGTGACCCTACCGTTATGCCCTCCCTACCACAAGCTTATTTTCAGATCTCTATCAAAAGTTTCTCCTTCTAGCTAATTACAATTCGAGCATTCTGATTATCTCCCCGAAATCGGATTTTTGATAAAAGGTGCGCGGTGGTAAAGTAAGGCGTGGTTGAATTGAAGTCCCAGAAAGAGCCAATGAGAAACCAAGTTCAAAAGTATTGCAAACCTTTACATGCCCAAATTAGGATCCTGGTCCGTTGCCATGGAAGGTGAGGGTGAATACAAGGGTCCTTGTAGCGTCCGCTAGTGTAGCTGCATAGCGAGATGGAAATAGGGCCTCTGCCTCATAGCACCTTTCATCCTACGTCTACTCTTGCTATCACAATGGATTTCGTCCGAGGTTGTGAGAAGACAGTAAAGTTCTCCTTGTTTTTCTATCAAGAAAGGACAATATAATGTAGCAGAACCACAAGTAATCACATGCAGAAGGAACTTCTAATACGTAAAGGGAGGGAGTACAAAAGTAAGAGTAGGTCAAGGCACTACCTTCAGCCCCGTGCTATTATCCACGCCCTGATGCGGTCTATATTCTAGTTATTAGAGAGGATGAGGAGATTTTATAGATGCCAGAAAGATTATACATTAGCATCAAATTCACTAATTTCAAAGTCCAAAGTCCAAAGTCCAAAATCCCAAAAACTCAAAAACTCATCTCACAACTCTTCGTACGAAGAGGTGTGAGATTACAAACACAGCATGACCTGTGTTTTCCGCTAGCAACCTGTACTATAAGGATCCTGTACTATAAGGGTTTTATGCCGAGTGTACAAACGCGCAAACTTAATCCAGACCATCAAGCTGCGTGTTTGACGATAACATAAGTGCTAATTGTAGTATTTATTGGAGGATGGTGGCAGTGAATAGGTTGCGAGGATTTGCCGATGATATTCCTGCTGCCACCGGTGCGTGGTGACGAGGATAGTGAATCCTATAATTTGTGCCTTGAATAGCGTTATGAAATGAAGACATAAATCGCGCTTTGGTGGCAGGTGCAAGCCCTCCTAACTTCATTCCGTTCACCTGCAGCCACCGCGGAGGAAAGCACGCTTCACTGGACTTAAGCCTCTTTCCGTTTGCCAAAGGAGCAGGTGCTGGAGAAATTTTAACATCATACTTCCGCGAGGAGTATCTGGATCATCTCTGGGAGATGAAATTCGCGTTAGATCACCATCTTACAAGAGGTTGTAGTCTTGTCCCAGAAACTGCTTTGAAATCATTATCACATATTACTTTTCCATTTTGCCATCCTAAATGCAGACACCGCTCCCATGCACCAAACCTGTACCAAGAACGCTTAGAGCTTCGTCCCAAGAGTCGAGCTAGTATCCGTCCTATACCAATTCTCCTTCGCATCACCCAAACAAGTCCCAACCGTAACCGGCTTATATCCCTTCGCCGTCAACCCTTTCAACATGTACTCCACCAACACATTACTCGTCTGATTATGAATATCATGACTAATAACCAAAAACTCATCATTCGCAGGATTACTTGGGTTAACCGCCGCATCAAACTTATCCTTGCTATTCTGGATTAGAGTTGGAGAATCGTTGAGGTAATCGGAGGTATCGAGGTCGAAGTAGGTTACGTGGTAGCCGAGATCGGCCAGGTCAGTATCACAGCCGGATGCGGTGCTGCAGGAGGAGTAGGGCGGGCGCATGTAGGTCGGAATTACGCCGACGATGTTGCGGACGGCCATTTCGAGCTTGTACATTTCGTTTTTGCGTTGGGCGGAGGTTATGTTGGAGAGGTCGGCGTGGGACCATGTGTGGGAGGCAATTTGGTGACCTTCTGCGTACATACGTCTAGATTTTTGTTAAGAAGATATTTTGATATTTTGATTTGGGGGAAATTACTTGATGAGAGCTGGCCATTCTAGGCTGGCGTCGTCAATCTGTCCTTTGCCTGATGGCAATATTAGTATATTGGGTTTGCTGTGACTACAATAATGATGAACTTACCATTATTATTACCGGTGACGAAGAAAGTGGCCGAAGCATTGTATTGCTTCAGCAGATCGAGGATATGGCTGGTATCTGGATATAGAATGTCAGGATCTGGCTACTCCAAGACTCTTGGAATCAAAATAGAACGATGGACTCGAATGGGACCTTGTCTGCCACGAGGATCGCTTTGATGGCATACAAAAAAAAAAGATTGAAGGGAGACTTACAGATATAAGGACCATCATCGAATGTAAGAGCCATGTCTCCTTTTTGAGTACAGTCATAGATGCCGGTCGAGCCATAAAGTACGCTGCCAACCTTGTTTCGCTGGATGCTTGATGTATTGGTTCCGGATGGAGTCTTGTTGGCATCACATGCTGGCCCATAGTTGAATTGACAGTCAGGCGCATTGCAATACTCTATAGATCATCAGTATTTACAAAAGGAATTTGGAACATGACTCCTACCTGAAGTCGTGCCACAAAACCCTGCAAGTGAGCAACACTCGTTCGAAGCACAGGTGCCATCTACAGGACCGCATTGTCCATTGGTGCTGGTTCCAGGTGTTCTGGCTCCAACACCTGTTGAGCTGTTGGTAGCAGAGTCGCAAGTCCCGAACGCTGTCTGGCACCCAGCTGTTGCGGAGCAGTAATCTGATGTAGTTCCACACCAACCACTATGATTGATATCAATATGTGTTTTCTATGGCTGAGCTAGCTTATATGCAATACTTACTTCGCTGAACAACAAGGACTTGTTGAAGCACACGTATAACCTGCAGTTCCCGCACCCGTCGTCCCACAGGTCTCATCAGGACTGACAGTCCCTGCCGCAGCAGAAGTTGTACAATTCCCAAAGGCTGGCTGGCATCCATTTGATGCTAAGCAATAAGCATCTGTCGACCCACAGAACCCATTGACACTACAGCACGGTAGGGCTAATGGACATGTGTAGCCATCGGCACCTCCTCCTGAGCCATTCGTCCCGCACGTATTATCAGGAGAAACAGCTCGTTCGAGCACAGGATATGTCGTTCCCGCAAGAGCCACCTTGGCACCCAACGCCAAAATAAACACTGAGGCCGAAGTCTTCATATTGACCATCCCGAAATTGAATTTATGAACAGCGTATGAGACCGTTTCTAGAGTATTAAGAAGAAAAGCGAATGTGGGTGAACGAAAGTAAGTTGAGAAAGCCAACAAAAAAGGTTGAGAACAAGAACTCTAAAAGAGAGGAAATCGATTGATGATCAGGACTGAACTCACGTATGGGCCCACCCACATGCTGATCCAAGTAAACAGGCCTACTCCGTACATCTAAAAATTCGTGAAACGTGCCAATCATGGACGTGCGGGAGCAAATCTGCAGAAGCAGAATCATCAAGATGCTGGCGGCGGATCTGCGAAACGAGGCTTGATGCTTGCTCGGATCCTTCAGGGGATCTCAGTAACAGGCTTTAGTGAGGTCCGCTGCGAGTCTGTAACAGCGCATTGAAGGCGTTGAAATCCGAAGCGACTGGGCAAAGGCTGGGCGACTCCATAACCAACGCACTGCTCGCGAGGTTGAGGAAGGGTGTGTTGCTGCGACATCGAGGGGTTCCTTGTTTGAGAAACCGGGGGTTGACCAATGTAGGCATAAAAAGAGAGAGGCCGCAGAACCTCCTCGTGTATGCTTCCTGCATACGTGTTTTTGCTTCTTGGCGATCATATAAAGCAATGCAGCTTGACCTCATAGCTGGCTGGGATGAAGATGCAGTCAAAACATCAGCTCTGAAAATAGAAAACGAAAACATACGACCAGACTTGGCGCACGTGACTGTAAATTCTGTCCATGATCAGAAGATGAGGCTTTTGCTGTCTGTTGCACTTCGCGATTTTACAAAACGTGCTTTGAACGTGTTTCACACGTGGAGGTGGAAAGTCTCCGTGAGCATTTGAGATCGAGATTGGTGGTCGGATTGAAATGAGTGGCGGTTAGAACGATGACGAGCCGAAGCTAGGCAGCTTTTAGGTGAGAAAAGTGGATGTGAAGCCTAGCGTGGAGGATGTGATGTTCTGGACATTTTCCTGCAGCATGTACTTCCTTCTGTATAGGAGATCAATATATTCGTGAAAAGAAACTTTGATATTGGATTAATTTGGCTGCTTATTTATACGTAAGCTTCAATGAATTAAAGATAGCGTTGCAGCGCAACCATCCTCTTGGAGCATGGTTTGATTGCCGAGTACCTGACAGGGGTGCTGCTGAGGTACTTTCACGAATGATACATTATGTACAAAATTACAAAACCGCCCCCTTTTACTCTTCGCTAAATATTAACAGATTTTCACCCCAGTAGAAACAGATGAGTCAATAACTTCATTGTCCCAAATTGCAATCATGGCGCTCTCATCTACAAAGCCATGACTAAACCGAGGAAACCAGCAGCACCCATGATTCCAGCAGCGATTGCGCCAGTTGGTTGAGCACCAGCTTTACTTGTTGCGGATGCAGCGCCTCCAGTTACTGTTGCTGATCCAGTCAAGCTTCCAGGGCTGATCTTAGCAGTGCCAGTGGCAGCAGCAGATGTAGAAAGCTTAGCAGTTGTGATAGTGGTGTTGGATCCTGGAGTAGCTGTGACCACAGCTCCTGTACCCGTAGCAGCCTTTCCGGGAATGGTAATGACACCGGCTGCAGCCTCGAGAGACACCAAGTTCTGAAACTTAGGAGCAAGACCGATGATATAGGTTTGGACCTCTTGTGGCAAAGCAAGGAACCATGCAGGAGGAGCTCCGCTGCTGAGCTCGAGATATAGTGTTGCCGCTCCGCTGGGGCTCGCCAATGCTGAAGTAACTGATGCGGGGACAGCGGTAAGTTGTGCTGCGATGCTTGCTGGGAACGTGATCTGTGCATAGGCGGAGGAGATGGATGAGGCGATGGCAGCAGTGCTTCTGAGGTTAGTCGGGTGATTTCGAGCGTTAGAAAGGAGCCTCCACTCACTTCTGCTTCTTGACGAGCTCTGGAGCAGCGAAGCTGAGAGCGAAAAGAGACGCAGCGGTCAGTACGGTGGAAGGATACATCTTTGGTGACAGGGTGGAGGTATTTGGACGATGGTTATAGTATAAGATAAGATATATGGAGCTATAGATGGAGTTTTGATGTGGTATGGACAGAATATGCAAAATTAGAGGAGCAGAGAAGCATAAGAGGAGCAGCTCTTAAGCCAAACAATCTCCACATCCCACAGACCGAAAGGAGATGCAGGCATCTGATTTTGTTTCTAGACAATCGTTCTCAATTCGTCCTCGTCAATCACGCCTTTCGATAATGATTGGGCTTTCTCTCGGGAATTTCAGACACTTCTCAGCCATTTTGTGAAATGGCAGGCACCAATTTGGTGGGTTCAATATCATGGCGTTCGTATCCTTGCAAGCAGCTGGATGTGAGGCTCATTCTTGCCTGCAGAAAACTGCCTCACATTTGGAAAGAGCGACAGCAATCCTGTGAGCAGGATATGAAGAACTGCATTCAACTTCCCCAAATGACTCTAATGACTCTAACTTATTCAGAGATGAAGAAATGCAAGTCCACTGTAAGCTCGCCGACGAAAAGTACGAAGGTGTACATGAGCCGCTTGGCAAGGCGTGGCTTGGGGGCTTAAAAACAAAGTCAACCCGAGCCAATGAATGCAAGCTCATCTCAACCACAAAAAGAAAGAAATCTATTTTTAGGTCCTGTTGCTGCTGTGACAACTGCGCCAAATATTTCCAGTCGTTGTGGCAACCTCAGCGTGGGGACCAGAAGAGAAGAGTACAATCAATCTCTTGTCTGTGTTAGCAGTTGTCCAGGTTATATTCTAAGATCTCTATACCGGTATTGTGGGCCTTTTGCTCTCAGTCGTTGTATAATACATGGATCTACTCGTTGTTGTGTCCATTTTGACCATCTTCAGGTAGGTATTGCCTATTTCTTCTCATCCAAATCTATGAAAAAAAATCATATCTAAACCCTGCACTTGCATCATTAAACCTCAGCTTTTTGTCAATATCATCAATTTTCTTAATATCCTTGGGCTCAATCTCAAAATCTCCTTCAATATTCTGCTTGATTCGCGCAGGTGTCTTTAACTTTGGAATCACGCCGTGGCCTTTCGCAATTCCCCAAGCGAGAGCGACTTGAGCTCCTGTTTTGTTGTATTTCTTGCCAATTTCGAAGAACGCTGGGTCGTCCCGTATTGTGGCTAGCAAGAGTTTAGACAAGGAAATTGGGAATTTCATACAATCAACTTGCCCATATCCTTTCCAGTGTCGTAAATCTCGTTCTGGTTTCCAAAAGGCGAATACGGCGTAATATGGATACCCTTACTCCTGTTGAAACCCACGAACTCCTTCTGCTGTAGCCATGGATGAAGCTCGAGTCGATGTGCCGTAGGCACCACACTCGTCTCCTTCAACAAGTGCTCCAATTCAGCTTGCGAGAAGTTTGAAATCCCAATAGCCTTAGTCTTGCCGGTGCTCAACAATTTCTCCATAGCTCTATATGTATCGATGTATGAGGTATCGCCTCTGCATCTTCCCATTAGCCTTTTGCATTAATTTCTTTCCAGGCTTGAATGCCGAAGGCCACTGCACGGTATAAATCGACATAATCGGTTCCGAGGTTCTTGACGGAGGCATCGAGTGCTGGTTCGACGTTCTCGGGGTAATGGCTGTTGTTCCATAGCTTGGTGGTGATGAATAATTCTGATCTCGGAATCCCAGTCTTCTTGATAGCATTTGCAGTTATAGGCTCTGTACCGTAAACTACCCTCCAATTAGCAACTATTCCAAAATCTCTCACAGAGAGAAACGAACTATGAGCCCCATCAATATGTCTATACCCCACCTTCAGCGCCTCCGTTACAGCGCCCTCCTAACCCTCCTTATCCTGCCACATCCCAAAGCAGATCGCCGGAATCGCCGCCCCAGTATTCAACTTGTGAGTAGTAATCAAAGCCATGTTGCGCTGCTGTTTATGGATATGTCCAGAAACTTGCGAGGTTCGAGCTATAGCTGGAGTAGACAGACGAGTGGTACGGAGGAACATGGATATGATGAAAGGATTTATGAGATCAATTGATGGAGAAACTCGAATGACCTACTCTTGATGGGAATACTTACGTTGTGGCCAGGAGATTGGAGCTCTTTTGGTGCTGATTAAAGCGGAGTCTATGTTGTTTCATGACGTCGAGAGCTCCGTCTTTTGATGTTTAGGTTGCGGGGATCTCGAGCTCCCCATCGGAACATTTACGCGTTCTGCTAGATTATCGTTGATGCGAAATGATGGTGTTATCACGTGGATCCGATAATATCTGCTCTTAAACAGGTAGGAACGCCCAAAGAACAGAAGATTTGATTTGGAATCTGAATAGTCCCATTCGTGAGTTGATGGAATATGTATATTTGTGCCAATATAGCTCAGACTAATATCACGTCTGTTTTTCTTGACTATGCGATCTTTGTTTAGTACATCAGTTGAAGTGCTTTTCAGAAAATACTCGCTGCAGGTGAAACGGTAAAGCCTCATCACCATATTAACGAGCCTCTCTTGCACTCACTTGAGGCAAGTGTAAGATCGTCCAATTGTAAATGAAAAATTTACAGCTAAAGTTAGTAAATGCGCGTTAGCCACATGCATATAGCAAAATAATTGAGAATGGTTGTTCATAAACATTAACTGAAGAGCTTAATGCTTTTGACTAGTAATAATCCTTACCGTTACATTTGTCGTGGCAAGACGTAGTTTCTGGTCCAAACCCTAGGGCTGCACAGTTCAAGACTGGGTATGGTGTTTGAGTGCTTGTTGGTAAAGCCATTGAGGATGATGTCAAAATTGTTCTTGTTGGCTGTAAATGGGAATCCTGTGAGGGGATAACAGTCCAAACCCCAAGCGAATGACGTGGAAAATAGTGCCACAGGGCAAGATAAAGGAAAGCAGTTGTCGTAATTATGTCCATTTCGAGCTAGGAAAGAGAAAGAAGGCAAGAGCAGTGCAAGAGCAAACAAGAAATCAACTGCCAGGGCTGAAGAAAATATAGTAATTGGGCACCTCACATATTTCCACACCATCGCAATTTTCAACGCCATCCTAACAGCCCAGGAAGTAGAGGGAGGATAATTTATGAAACTTTAAGAAGAGAGGTGATAGTGAGGAAAAGAAAGATATTTCGCAGCGGACGAACTGAGGGCATATCTACCTTTTGCCCTACACTTCCAGAGCTAGCCAAGCATGAGAATGCGCTTTCCAGAGTCAGTGGCTATACCGAAAAGTCATTTCTCAGAACAATTGGAGAATCGTGTAAGAAGGCCCAAGTCCAATAAGAGCTACGTCGAATGATTCAAGGTTCATGCTGCCGGAAATCCACTCTTACAAAAAGGCACATTTCGAGGTTTCGAAGCCGAATATATTTTGCAAGAGTGATATAAGATGTGAGAGCAAGACTCTGCTATTTCGTGTCGTTCTTGAGTATCGTGAGCTGACCTGATTTCGTTTGGTGTTTGCGACTGGATACGATTAAATTCTGTGGCTGGTCGCCGAAAAGTGTTTCCTGCATACCCTGAAGCCGCAACTGACTCTCTCCACCTTGACATCTTTCGCTCTCTACCATCGTCTTTAAATCTGTATCTCTTTCTGGAAGCCGTAACGTGGCGTGTGCTCCTCGATTGACTTTCTAGTCCATGTTTCCCATTTGATTAACCTCCTTCCTATGATTCCACGTATCTTGTCATCTTCAATCCTCAATATCTGTGGGAGAAGTCCAATGATATAGTATGGGCCCGTTTTCGTGTTGGAATTCCTCCAGCTGTCGTAGAATCTTCATTCGCAATTCAAAAGGCAAAGCCCATCCCCTTGACCATTCACTCGCCGACAAAAAAAGGTAATGAAAAAAGGATAAGTACCTACCATCGTCCGTCAATCAGCCTTCCGTTTATTCCCTTATTATCCGAATTTCGCTGCAAATTCTGGAGTGGAAGCCATAGACTTCTAGAACTTCATAAGATCGTAATATTTGGAAGCTTTCCATTCCGAAGCAGGTCCAAAATAGCTTTAATCTTCGGAATATTGTTAATGCGTCGGCTTAATGCTGGCAACTCGTACAACATTCACAGCCACAATGCCATGGCGTTGGAAACGTCAAGCGGGCTGATCGACAGGGATGGCAAAGGCTTTGCTGGCAAGATTTTCCAGCTTGTGAGTATTGTATGTGAAGACAGGAGCTGAGACATCGTGAATGAAGGACGCATTGAAGTGTTTGTGAATGCTTCGACTGGATTGTTGAACTATAAAGAGATGTCGTTCCAACAGGCTCGTGCTGGCCCCTGTGTTTTCTGGCGGCAGCGCTAAATGACGATCGTCGGGGACCCTGAAGTCACGCGCTGACAGCCAGTCAACTTACAGCAAAGTTCGTCCGCCGTACCTGAAAACCTTCGGCAAAGCCTCAAACATCTTGCGTGTCGGCCACGAGCATACAGTGCTTGATTCTTGCGCGCGACTACAGAAGAAGCAGCTAGCCAGGCGTGAAAGGAGGAGAGCGTTCCCTAGGGTTTATTTTGGGGGTGTGCAACGGTGCAACCGCCGCTTGCTTGCTCACGCTTCGCGCGCACTCTCTCACAGCCTGGCGCCGCTCGCGTGCTCCCTCTCCCATTCAGGTGTCTGATGGACCTTAGCGATCCGTGTGCCAATAACATTCTCACAGACTGTCGTTGTCGAGCTCTCGGCACTCACCACAGGATCCGGCCGCGTAACTCAGCCCTTCACCACCCTCTGTCTCACCTCTGACCTGCAAGCGGTCAAGGATTGAAAAGGTAGGCTGCTGCTGCTTGCTTATCTAGGAAAGAAAGCCCACTTGACCTGTTCTCCCTAACATCTCATTTTCGCTCTTGAACCACCGTTCTTCTCATCGCTGGAGCACCACACTCAGCCCGCGATGCGTCTCAACTACAAATCCCGCGCCAATCCTGGCCGGATATCAGTCGCCTTAGTCCTCAGCTATGCCTTCGACTGGCTCATCCTCCTCGCTGCCGTCGCTGTGGGATCGATATTTGCGATTCAAACTCCCAACAAAAGACCCTTTTCCCTCACGAACCCCGAAATCAGCTTCCCTTTTGTCAACAAGGAGAAAGTTCCTCTATGGATACTAGGAGTTTGTACTCTCATAGTACCAATGATCGTTATTGCCGCCGTTGCTCTCATCCTCGTTCCCGGCCCGACTGTCTCGAAAGCCACCCCGAAATCCTTAATATGGCGGAGGAAATTATGGGAATGGCACACAGGTTGGCTTGGACTTGGACTCTCCCTCGCCTCCGCATACGTTATTACGAATGGCATGAAGAATCTTTTCGGAAAACCAAGACCTGATCTCCTTGCTCGCTGTAAACCAGATTACGCGAACGTCGAGAAATATGTTTATGCAGGCTTCAATGGTACGGTCAATCTAGTCTCTGCAGCTATCTGCACGAGTACAGACAAATCAACTTTGGACGATGGATTTCGCAGCTACCCCTCTGGTCATGCATCATGGTCAGCCGCAGGCCTAATATACCTCAGCCTTTTCCTTGCCTCAAAACTCGCCATTACCATTCCTTTCCTTCCTCCTCAATCCTACAGCAAGGAGTACGAATCATCCTTCGGCGCCTTTCCATCCCGCGCAGAAAGAAAAGCTGCTGAGAAACACCACCAGTCGGGCGAGACATTGGCAGCACCTGCCGGCACCGACGATGTGATTGTTGGATCTCGAAATCAAGCTGCTGCACCACCTATCTATCTGCTTGTCATCGCAGTCATTCCGTGGCTCAGCTCGGTTTACATTTCCTCAACCAGGTATTCGGATTTCAGACACCATGGTTTTGACATCTTATTCGGATATTTTATTGGCACAGTCTGCGCGATTTTCGCATTTAGATATTACCATCTACCTCTCACTCGAGGTGCAGGATGGAGTTGGGGCCCGCGAAGCAGAGAAAGAAGTTTCTGGGCTGGAGTTGGAGTAGGAAATTATGCGGGCAGCAAACCACGAATTGTGAATATCGAGCAGCACGAAATGGACATTGAGAGTTCGCCGATAGAGGGGAGACCAACAAACGATGTGGGTGAAGCCGAGAGCAGCAGCATCGCTGTCAAGGGCTCGTAGAAAGAAAAAACTAATACGCGACAACAGGATCACATCGAGTTATTGCCACAAACACAGCGCAGAAGATCAGATGAGGATATTGGAGATAGGCCAGTACAGGTGGCCCGTTTTGAGAATTGATACCAGCATATAGGGGATGTACGATTTGTATTTTTTTGCGTTGTGCTCATAGACAAGGGCTGGATCTCAACAAGGCAACGTACAGTATTTTCTGTTAATTATAATGCCAATTGAAGTCACCCCGTCACATCTACATCTTCTTAGTCTTGGGAATCTTTCATGTGTCGTGAATGAATCACGGGTTTCTTTCCTAAAGTGCATCTACATTCCATACCGTATCCAGCTCACATTCAACAGTTCCCTCACCGTCGAGCTTTGTGGTTCGGACCTATCAACAAAGGTGCCGCCTGCCACGCGGCCAGCATGTCATGGCATCAAAGGAGTGGATGGGTTTCTTGCTGAGACTTTTCTGTAAGCGCGACAAAAAGAAATGTCATTGAGATATACTGATTGGCGCAGATCGCGCAGGGTCTCGCCCCATGACATCGTCAGTGACATTCTTTTGTCGAATAATTCATCAAAGTGCTGATGGAAGATGTCACTGCAGAACTTAGAATGATTGATAAGTGCTTGATCAGGAAGGCCTTCGGGAGGAGTTGGAGTGATGAGGGTGGGGTTTGCACGGATGTTGAGGCTGATGCGAATGCGAGGTCTCAAAACAGAGATAATCGCAATCAGACATGCACTTTTTAATACGAAGCAATAGTGGCGGGGATTTCTGGAAACACGAATCAAGCTTTCACCATCCGGCCACTGCCTTTGAGTCGTTTCCATATCCTACTCTCGAGAAGTAGTGACATACTGCCCTCATGAGAGTCACCTTCTTAGTCCTCTGTGTACTTTTTGTCGTCTTTGTCTACCCATCTTCTTCAACCCGGCTTCAATACGTCTTGCAGAATGTTCGAACTCTTTTCGATGATGCTAGCTATGCCTTGAAGCAACAGGCCGCAAAACAACAAACACCTCACACCATAGGTACTCGATGATTCTATGCGGTAGACCCACAGATGATTCACCATGTATCGCTTTAACATCTTCACAAGGGCAAAGCACATAAAAATCGCAAGAATTTACCCTAGGGCGTGCTATTTTCTAACACGAACCCGGCGAAGTCTTGCTCGTGGAACGGAGATATTCTCTTTGCTTAATCTTCGGGTCATCGATTTTATTCCCGAAATGACATTCTGCAAAGTCGTGTGATTTTCCTGCGGCCCCTTTCCGCTTCTCTCATCTTAGTGGTTTCATTCATGGACTCATGGTTAAGGTACTTTGCGTCAGTCAGAAGCTTGATTAAGTAAACCCGCCGTCCGATAATTTGTGTATTGTTTTTCCTTTTAAAATTTTTGCGAACGCTCTACTCGATTATGTCTTTGATCGGCGGGACTTAGGAACCTCAAAGAACCCTGAGGCCTTGCCCAAACCTCCGAGTCACCTCAATGATTACCATTCAACATCCGTCAACTCACTATCATTCATCTATCTTCCGCTCGAATGACCATAACCGCTGAGTCAAACACCACACTTTCCAACAGCTCATCGTACATGCATGCCTCTTTACACACTCCTCGGCACAAGCGAGCAGAAACGGAAAAGATAAAAATGTTCTCGAACCAGGTTTCCGCCTCTCAATTCTCCTCCTCGACTACGCCAACTTTCCCATCTTCTTCCTTGAATTTTGCCAGCCTTCCTCTTTAATGCCAAGATTATGAATATGGCGAAGTACGTGATGGAAAGGTATTCGGAGAAGGGACCATCCACTTCTAGTCTCTATGTGCCAGAATCCTAAGAACATATGCATCGTGTACACACTCGTTTCCACCCCTCAAATGTCTCTATTTCGTTGAAGAGAGAGTTTGTTTGAAGTCTTTATTCGAACCTCTGCAACCAGTTGAGGTTACATATATAGGGGCTCGCGGTGGACAGAAAAACGCGGACCTCTTGCGCATTTCAAAACCACCCGACAATAAACAAACAAAGGTGGGCAAAAGTCGAATATGATGAGATGAAAAGACCGACCAAAGAGGCAAGAGATGGCTTGATGCGTATCTCACTGTGGTATATTGTTCGTTGTTTTACTTATCCCATAGATGATCGTCTAGTCCGGGTTTTTTGTCCACCGCGAGAGGGGCTCGATAACTGAATACAACCGCTATACCAACCGTGTTACCAACCGATTCCAAGCTCTGTCGCCTCTGGGGTTTTCTTGGCTCGGTAGCCATAACGTACTTTTCTACCATATACATATCCAAGGAAGCAACTTGCGGATGTCTCCCTATGGTAGTGGATCAACTCGGCACTAAAGCCCAACTTCAAGAGTTGGGAGTCCTTGTTGTCTCTTCAACAAGATGTTGTTCTTGATAAGGGGAAGCATTCTCAGTTTCTCGAATGAGTATGGGGCCAGATTTTTGTCACTTGCTTGTGGGTAGTAGGTACTGGCAACTGCTACCCAGATTTTGACTACCTTGATGTAAGTCATGAGGTGACCTCGATATTTGCTACCTTCCTACATTGTAGAAAATTTAAGTAGCTCTCCAATGGCTTTCTCGCCATTCTTGTAGGTAAACGAGAACGAAGAGTTTACCTTGCGGTAGCTTCGTGATGCGTAATGACTATTTCTGATACAGAGCAATTTGCCCCTAGAAATCTCTTTGAAGCGAGCATGGTTTCATGGATCAAATATTTGTTTGCTGGTTTATAAGGTTCGGTCAAAAGGTTCTCGTGATCTGCCACATATTGATTCACATCCCAGCGCTAATTCCCAAGCGTCAGCTCTTCAATTGCGATGAGACCCTAACACCACTTCCAGAAGATCGTTGAGTAGCGTTATTGTATAGAAAGGCAATAGCATATATATCACTGCAAGTTCTTTGTCGTGTTATGGTATTAAATCCTGTCATAAGTAACGACGATGGAGAGAACAATAGTACATTTTCACAGATACACTTAGATTTATTCCTTGAACAATCACTATCATCGACTTCTATCTTGAGACCAAATCCGCCCTGCCCACTTTTCCGGGCCTCGAATGGCAGCAACAGCCTCCCAACAGCATGCTCGTTTGCGCCTCCACCCCATCGTATCTATATCAACTTTAATTGACTCTCTCCACGCGAAATCATGTAAGCGTTCCTCAAATCATGTTTCAAGTATATGGATCTGACAACGTTTGACAGCAAAGAGCTCCCACATTCATAGACTGGTCAACAAGCTTGTGCTGAAGAGCTGGGAGTGAATTTTCTGGGTCCCCTCGTTGTTACGTAAAGTTCTTCATCCTCCTGTAGTAGAAGGAAGTAAAACGGCGCGGGGTGTAACTACTACCATGCATCTGCAAGTTAAATCCGGTGATGATGAAAGAACAACACATGTGATACTGTGCATTCTTCCAAAAGTCCTCTTTTCCCTCCAGATTACGCACCGTCAGTGACCGCATTTATAGCCGTAATATTGCACTTACATACCTAGCAAGTTCCCCTTTGTATGCTCATTCTTCGCGGTAAAAAACCCTACCGTCAGATCACGGTTCATGACCTAGATATGGCATAGTCATCTTATCTGCGGAGCGACGTTGGCTCAGAGATACAAAATAAGGGTCCGCCAAGATACACAACTATCAACACAGTAAATGGTTACATTCGTCAAGCCGTGAATCGTCAATATCTAAAAGTGATCATGCGATCTAGTTTTCCGCCAGATGGCTCGAAGGATTACCAGTGAGAGGAAAACGAACAGTATGTATTGTGCATTTACTTCCTTACTTAAAGCGTGAAATAATTGCCGTATCACCGATACTTTTTGGTGCTTGGCGATGAAGTGGTTGCGACTTTTCTCTCGGAGATCCTTGGTCGATCCACGTATTGCTGCTGAGATTAAGGGGCATACTCCCGAAAGTGAGAGCACACCTATATCTCCCAGATCTCTGGGACTCCCCCACTGTAATATTTCCAGAATTGCCATGCCAGTACCAGAAGTACAGGATAAATCTGCTAAGAATGTGTTGAAGTGATCACTTCGAGTTTACAGAACGCAGCTACTTTCTTCGAGGTCCTAAAAGAACGGCAAACACCTTAAATACCACGCGAAAGTTCTCAAATGACTCGAATTCCACCTGAAATATAGTGGCCTAGATCGTGAGTGCGACGCGGATCTTATTGCAACTGAAACTAAGCAGGCCTGCGGTTTAACAGTCGCGTCTATTTAGCTTCGATAATTATGTCGCTGTGGATCATTTAATAATCCTCTCGTCTGATCCTTTTTAGTCGAAGTGATAGTACTACTGTAATTGTAATTTTAAAGGGGAATCTGACTTACGACTCAAGCAACTAGTTATAAGTGACATATTGGAGGGCATACGAGGTATTAAGACTTGATAGAGTGGTATTGAGGTATTCGCCGTCGAAAGAATTTAGCCCTTACCTTAGCTGAGATGCCGATATCATGGCCGAAGAAAAGTTCTTCATATAAAAGATCACAATACAGAAGAATTAGAAAGTACTTATACAAGAATGTAGGACTAAGTAGAACTATTGCAAATATCCAGATGATGGGGTGACATTTGAGAGCAGAATACTTGTAAGTCAGCCCGCCAATGAAGATCGGAGGCTTCAAGCTCATCATGCAAAAGCTGGCTGGTTCTCGTATTTTTGTGACGGATACGAAAGATACCCAGCCTGTATTCTCAATTGTTGTAATTTGGAAGTTGCAATCATTATATTCAGAAAATGAAATTTGCAATTTTCATTCCAGCCCTTGAAGCGAAAACTTTAGCGAGATTTACTATCCAGATCTTTCAGAACACTTCAAAGTAGCAAAACAGCCATAAAATATTTTCTCATACGAACACCACGAATTAAGATTGAACATTGAGGCCATTAGTTGGCATAAGTTTTGTGCTTGAAGATTAGCAGGGAATCTAGGGACAGTTGAAGCGAAACACCCATTGATCTTGATCTCAACTTTCAACTATCTGACAACACTACAGTCAATGTTGTGGTTCGGAAGGGGCAGGAATGAAATGCAACCCATATAATATGCATGTAGAACTATACTACTGCAAAGTACTTCCTTGGCCAGGCAAATAGAGGAGAACAAGTATGGTGGAAAGTACGGGAATGGAACGTTGTGTAGAGACGGAAGGCTCGCTCAGACAGAAAGTAATGATTTGCTATTCTTTCTGACCACACCTTTTTCTGACAGAAAAATGTCATGGATCTCATTGTGTGGTGCTTGAGCAGAATTTAACGGCAATGGCGATATTTCTTCCTCAACTGCTAATTTAAAGACGCCGCAATTCGTTACTCTCCAGCTGGGAAAGTGCTACAGGACCTTGCAGGTTCGACCGTCGCGTGGAGGCAGCTCTCATCAAGAAGAAGCTAACCTTAAGGCTTCAAAAGGCTTCACACAAGTCGCAACGACAACAATAACATACTTTCAACATAAATCATCTGACAGTACATCCAGCAACCAGTTGACCACACCGACGCCTCAATCAGCTCGTGGCTTGAAGGTGGAGATAAACAGCCGGCGATCCACCCGCGAAAAGATACCAGAAATTGATTACGCCGTGATTAGAATATTCAAAATAACTTCAAAGCTGCAACTAAGCAGCCACAGAAAGACCGTCTCTAGTCGCTATAGGGATCTAGGACCCTTCAGCGAAAAACACGATTCCCCCTCCTCATCCGAAACTTCCGGAGTCCTCTACAAACCTTATATTTTGCGCAGCCAACGAAAGAGTGGGGACGTTATTATTACCTTGTAAATTAGTGTGCAGAGTGCAAGTGGCTCGGGTCGTAGTGTTTGCTTGTGAGCTAAGTATTTAGGGTTCAGTGCCTAAGGGTCTAGACCCTTTATGCAGCAGAGATACTTTGAGAGACCGCTAAATTTCTCAGCGCCTTGCAAGGTCGGGACACGCAATTGTGAAGAATACCATTGCGTAGCTTCCTGCAGGGGGAGCCTTACGCATTTGTTGTCACACCGTAGGGCTTAAGTCGCCGGAGAGTTGTGAAGATTCCTAGTGGTTATGCGTTCGCGATGTGTAAACTTCAGCTATGCAAGCTTGAGCTTTGATAGAGAGGATAACGATAGTGGAAGTTAAACAACTGTATCGCAGCTATCGTGGATCTCGAGTCCGGTGGAAGCTCAGAACCTTAAAATGGAAAGATGAGGCGAAACGGGAACGAGTGACGAAGAAAGCTAAACAGGTCCACGTACTGTAGTGTACCGGAAGAACAAAACATATCTGAACTAACGTGCCGGGCCATCCCATTGCCATATGGCCAATAGCTTTTGCGAGGTGGTGCAGTTGAGCGAAAGCTTTTGAGCCACAAACAGAATGATTGGGGTTATGGCCATCTGCTGTACAATTTGACGAAAAATGAAGCTCGTGAAAGGGTCGGTGTCCATTTGAAGAGATGAAGGCAGCTTGAAACCATATGAAGACGTTTGTCAGATATTGGAAAGCAACATCACCGTCTGAAGATGGAACAAATGATGTCATGGTTGATTTTGGGAAAAGGCACCTACTCAACTGTTTCAAACCGGGGTCGAAGCACAGCGGTGCGAATGGTCCGCGCGAAGAGCATTCAGGTGATCAGATTCATCTAGACCCCTAAATTTCCGAATGCGCGATCCTGTTGGTTGGGCCCCATGATCGAATTCTCAAAATGCCATGGTCTGTAACACCGCAACAGAGTAAATTTATTGCTGTACGATGAAGAGAACTCTCTGTTCGAAGAACCCCTGGGATATATTTTGGCATGTCAGACACGATAGAGAACCTTTGAAATGCTGCTTGAACAGCCAAGAGGAAGGACTGCAGATGAAGTTCGTAGAATTGATGACAAAACTCATTTGATATCACTCTATTAGTGACGCTCGAGAGTTCTTACTCGCTGTCATCTATGCTTGCAATGAAATACACCAGACTTCGTTGGGGAACAGTAAAATAGGTGACGGCTTTCTCTGTTCCAAGATTGTTTGCAATTGAATCCTAGTGCTTTGAGGTTAATGTTTGCAGCCTGATGGGAGAACGGATTAGGTTTGTCGCAGGTCCCTATCGTCCAATCATGGGGTAAGACTTCGACTGCAAGGCTTGAAATTGCGTGTTTGACTTATCAAAAGCATGTCGTGTGCAATCGTAACACACTATGACACCTCTCGCGGGACGGTAGTGCCACCTGAGTGACATTCTGCTGCGTTATGGTGGTGGAGGGGTGTTTTGTATGACCGCATCTCCAAGTTCAGTGTCCTCCACGGGGGGCAGATATGTCTGCAGCATGAGCTGGCGCCACAGTCAGGGTTTATTGTCGGTGTTGTCTCCGCAGTACCATCATGTTTGTCTCGTGGAAAGGCGGATCCAAACATAAGGCCGAGGAGTCTTTCCTCCGTAACATGTACCCCGCGACTAGACACAGGTACAAGCAGACCACCTCGGGTAGAAGAGGCAATCGTCGCCAGCTTTCTCCAGCCAGTTAGGACTTCCAAAATGGGAAGCCGCAAATGGCTAAGGATCGCGAGTGTAACGTAAATAGACAGCTTGGACCCTTTCAGGGTTGGCCCCTAAGCCCCTTGGGGTTTTGCATAGGGACGGAATCAAAAAACGGTGCCGACCGAATTTTGGGATATCGATGGTTGAGGTTCGAGAAAGCTCGTTGCGGGTTCGCTTCTGCCGCCCAGGGCTCTACGTGACATCACACACCAATCTGAGATCGAATTTTATGGGTGCGATCGCATTTTGACAGTCGCTGGTGGGGGCAGCCAAATTCGATGTGCAACGCTCCAGAGCGGGGCCTCCAGGGGTGCGACCAACGTCTTCATCGCACCTGGCAGGCTTCATGCTTCGAAATTCCCTTCGGGTTGCGGGAATCATCCTTCGAGGCTATCTTTACGTGCATTGATTCTGGTTTGCTTTTGCGAAAGCCCAATGCTTTTGAGCCTCGACTTCGCCATGTGCTTCAAGACATCCTCAGCGACCTGTGCTGACCAGAATTTCGGGCCCGTGGCTTTGAACCCCGGCCGAGCGTTCCTGGAGCGAAAACCGGAACCGAAAAGCTGGCAGGCTTTCGGGCTGTGGGCCTGCACCGTTAGGGACCTTGCTGATCAAATGGAAGACCCTGCATGAAATGTTAGGACTCAGGAGTTCTTCTCCGGACCAAGTTTCCTAGCTAGCTTACCTACCCCAGAAGATCTCAGAATGTCTTGAGGATCGAATTGGCGTTCTTGTGGAGAAGGCTCCGTTGCTCCTACTTATGACCGTATTTCCATTATGGTGATTTGAAAGGGAACAAAGCAAATTGATACTTTTGAGATATGGGGTGATGTGGTATCCTCGGAGCGCTCCGAAATAATACAGATCATACAAAAAGTAAAAGAAGCTGTTGTGTTCCCGAAAACGGAACTGCAGAAGAAAAGAAGGATCTGGCGCATGCTCTCGGAGTTTGCCATCGATTGACCCAGGGGTTTCTCGATACTAGCCCTCACCGCAATGTCAGATGCCTGCTCTGGACAGCCCCATCCTCTGACAAACATTTCACCCTGGACGCGCAAAAAAGTGGCACATATCCAAGGCTCGGCAGGATGTGCTTATCACCTGATGCTGGTGAGGTTCAACTCCCAATCCGATTGATGCGGGGACCAGTATGCAGAAAAGCCCTGTAACATTGCAAGCTCCATCACTGGTGATATCTTCCTCCCAAGAAACAATGTACTGTAGAAATATCATTTGTTTGTGGAACCAAGCACGGCATCCGCAGTATGCATTTTTAAAAGCCGGTCAAAAACCCGAGAGTTGAAATACCAAAAACATTGGCCCACAGAAGGTGGGGTTGAGATCTTAGATCTGAACCTAGAACCATTATGAGGGTCTGCCAACCTGTCGGATTCAGGGTTGAGCTACTTATGGAAACACGCGACTATGAGATACAAATGGCCCAAGGAATACGATGCCATGAAATCTCCGTGCATTGTAGAAGGTGGAGAAGGATTTAAAAGAGTCTTTCTTTGAGCATGCCGCAGCTGTTGGCCACGATGCTTGCGTAACGTCAAAGAGCAGTCTCTCCAGGAGTCGATAACAAGAAGCAATAATAATGTATAGAAGAATATCAATATAAAAATCGCATCTGATAGGTAGCCGCGCCATAGACTCCTGGGCTGTGGGAAAAGGGGATGTGGAGAACAAGGGGCCACTGCGTCATTATCCGCTCCCTTCTTGCTGGCAACAAGCCACCCCCAGGGCAGATATATTGTTTTCAGACGGAGGGTATCTCGGGGCCCAGCTCTGCATCCGCGCTGCTTCCACTGCATCATGCACCGATAAAGTTGCCTACAGAAGGCCGTAGCTCCCCAGAGTTCCGCGATACCCAGGGCTGCTGGCCGCACCTGCAGACGCCTGCAGCAGCAAAGGCAATTGTCAGCTCAGTGAAAGCCCGCCTTGTGGCTGTCTGTGCCTAGGAGCAGCCCTAACAGGCTCGCGTTGGCTTGCTCAACCCTGTTGATAAACGATGCTGGAAAGTTGGTCGTCGCAAGCTTGAGCTCGCGCTACTGTAGCACTGGAGCACGGTAGCACGGTCGCACTGTGGATTTTGACTTTGGGCGAACCCTGCACTCTCTCGGCGCCGATTTTACGGGGCGACGCTACAGAGACTACTGAAAAATGCCATACAAGAATCCCATGTTTCTCACGCAACGCCAAACCTCCGCGCCATGACTCCCGCAGCAGCTCTCTCACAAAACCACGGGTGCTTACTTTCTTGACCAACATCCATTGCCAGTCTTCAATAGATATTCAACACCACCACCAAAAGGATATCATTCTTTCGACCATATTCAGATTCACCTCACGTCATTCACCAAAGTCCTCATCTTCCGGAATTACCAATTTTGTAACTTCTTCCAGTTCAACATAGCCGACGTCTTCGGAACCAGTCTTTAGAACATCACCGTCACACCATTAATTCCTCTCAGAAGACCGAGGAATTCTTCACAAATCAATTATTCATCATCAAACACCATCTTGGTACAACTTTACCTAACCACGATGCCGACAGGACCTAGTATGCATGCTCGCAACTCGTCCGGGAAGCAGGTGTCATTGTTGAACGATGAACCCTCGAAATCCAAACATGCCTCATCCACATCTCTTTACTCCTTCCAAAATGCCCCAGAAATGTCCAGAGATCTTTCAAATCACTCTTCGCCAAGCATCGCGTCACCTCCCACCCCAACACTTATGCGTGCGGACTCATACGACTCCCAGAATACCAGTGATGCATTTTCGCCCATTACTCCTCACTCCTTGCACGACTTCGGACGTCAATCTTCGCTCATGAGTATGGGAACACACAAAGACCAGGCTCACTACGATTACCGCGAAAGAATGCCGTCCTACGACGAATATCCCAGTTCTCAGTACCCAAACCCAATGTCACTTCCAATCCGACCGCCTTATGCAGAGAGCAGAACGTCATCTTTCTCACAACCCCAAGTTTACGACGAGGAATCTTACCACAACATTTCCGAAAGAGGAGGCCCAAAGAGATATCACTGCCGGTACAGAGAAACGATCGGTTGCGATAAGACCTTTACCACCTCTGGCCATGCTTCACGCCATTCGAAGATTCACACTGCGGAAAAAGCAGTTCCGTGCACATACAAAGGCTGCCAGAAGAAATTTACTCGCAACGACAACATGAAGCAACATCTCGAAACCCATTACAAAGACCGCTCTCGATCTTCAACATCAAAGTCCGGCTCAAAGACATCAGCCCTTACAGTGTCCGCCGGCATCAAGAAGCGTGCAACTCCGGGTCCAGAAAATCGAAATGCTTCACGGCCGGAAGTATCGCCTATCATGGTCCCTGCGTTCTCCCGTAGCGATAGAGATTCGATTGTGCAACCGGCATCCATCAACTCCATCTCCCCGTACAGCCCAGACGGCTTCCAGCAGACATCTCCAATGGCACCAATAGGCTCTTCAATATCAAATGCCAACCGAGGACTCGATGTCTTAGCCATGGCTGTTGACTGGCAGACTCACCGCGGGGAACACTCCGATTGAGCTAAAGCCTGAGAACGGCCTGTCGCGAAAGCCTTTCCCTCGCCCAGTTTTTCGGGCGAGTCAGCCTTTTTTTGGTGTAACATTTCCCATGGTGGGATCATGGAGTTTGTTTGACCACAGTCAGCCCACTTGTACGATGGTGGAATGATGATTCCAGGGTCTTGACGACCCCGCTGTTGGGTGGCTTGACGTGCCGCGCGCCACTGCGAGGGTCTGCATACTATTTGTGATAAAAACTTTATATTTTCATCTTTCCTGAAAAGAACCCTGCTTCGTGCACGAAGGGTTCAATAGTCCCGGGTTGGTTTTCGGGACCTGGTTTTTTCATTTTTCACTTCGCTGTTGATCTTTTTTCCCACAGCGCAGTTTCGGCTTTTAGCATACAATTGGCGTTCACTTGGAAAGATAGGTTTGGGGTTCGTGGCGTACAGGAATTCGGGGTTGATACATAGGAAGGGTAATGGGCTACCACGAACATACAGATCATGTCATACACGTTTTTGGAACAAGGGACTCCTCCATCGACAACGATGAGGCGGAGGGCAGCGGCGAAAGGTGGGAAGCTGTTTTGCTTTGGTATGGTAGGTGGGGTGGAAGGAATACATGATACCCTGTACTTATTTCTTTCGTAGTACAGACTGCCTCTTTGCATATACATATACAGCAGTCCAGCGCCAACCAATCAACAGTAACTAATTCCGCATTACTCACCATACATATTCATTGATCATTCATCCCCAGTGCATTTTCTTGGCAGGTCCCCATGCTCATGCCCATGCAACCCCCGCAATGCAGACAAATTGTGTGTTACTGTAGCACGAGGTTGTCTCTGCGAAAGAAGTAAAATCCGAACGAAGCGGGTAAGGGATGGCTCCGCGAGCCGGTGTGGTGATCCCGTTCATTTCAGCGCATGTAGGGAACGCCACTGGACCCTTTCATCGTAGACATCTGATACCAGGATTTTGGAAGATCTTCACCGGAAACGTTTGAAAAAAGGGATGATATGGAAGTTCCGCCGCGTCGAGTGTGGAAGGTTTATAACATCGTGAATTATTGTTTTATCTTTGAAAGTACAGTAGATGTTACTCACCTTGAGTGCCGTTAAGCCTAGACGTCGTAAATATTCTGTATATCTTTTCCACGTGGAAAACATAAAAGCGCTGACACCAAAGACATTTTGCAGGTCACCAGTGAAATGTTGGGAAAAAGAAGCAATATACGGAGGTATTCCCGCAGGTCGCTTAGAGTGTTTGAAACATTCTTTCGTTCTAGAGAGCTGGTATCAATTATCGAGAGTGTTATTGGATATGAAGTGCCGTAGAACTGCCGTGATTACAAAGATATGCCGTAGACCTTTCCCGTGAAGTTAGAGAAAAGAAAATATATAGAGGTTCGACCGCTTTAGGGCGAAGAAGATTTGAGATATGGGGATTTATTCCCTTGTTCTAGAAAGTGGATGTCAAAAGCTAAGTTTCAATTGGAATAGGGGTACAGTAGAGGTACCGCAGAAGTACCGAGATGCAGTAGATATTCTGTAGATCTGTCCCGGAAATTTAGGGAAAAGAAAAGATACGGAGGTACCTCCACCTCTCGCGTAGAAAGGTTGAAACCTCGTGGTTTAGTCGGGAGGAAGATATCAAAGACCTCGAGTCCCGGTGGACCACGACAGCTCAATATCAGAAAGCGTGAATAATCTTGGCGCTGTAGATCGCTGCATTCATTTTTCTCTCAGCTGGTCCTGAGATGTTTCAAACTGAGAGAATTTATTCTTGAGGAAGATGGGGAATACCTCATGTGCTGCTGGATCAGAGGCAGATACGACCGATCTTAGGTCGAAGGTCTTAACAGGTTTAATGCTGTAGATCGTTGTATTCTTTTTTCTTTCAGCTGATTTTCGCAAGAGGCAATATTAGGTACTTGCTATTGCAGCATTCATAGCCAAATCGAGTAACTCGTTGAGCCTGGCATAACGACAAGATATATCAATAAAAAAATCAACCTTTATTAAGTAGCATGGAATTTAGCGTAGAACAAATTCAATGTTTTATTACGAGATTATATATAATTTTCATACTCATACATATATTTACCCACATACATTTAATTAACGAAAAACCCATCCTCCCCCTTCCCCCCCTCCTTCCCACCGCCCTCCTTCCCTTCCGCAAAAACCGTCCCCTCAAACCTCGGAACATCAAAAGTGCCTTCCGGATCCCGTCCCGTCTCCATAATATACCCCTGCACCTTACTAACCTGATGTCTAACCTCTCCTAGCAAGCTCAACATATCCAACGCCACCTTCTCATTCGTCTTCGCCGCACCCTTGATAGCTGCTTCCATGATATGGTAGCGGGAAACGCCGTTGCAGAGCATCATGTCGAAGGGCGTAGTGGTAGAGCCTTCTTCTTTGTAAGAGGCGATTGAGACACGCGAGAGAGCGGGGCGACCGAATAGGAGACCTTTGATTTCGTGGGAGTAGCCGTGGTAGTTAATGTGGATAGGTTTGTCTTTTGTGAAGAGGGCGGAGAATTCATCGTCGGTTAGGGAGTGAGGGTGGAGGGTTTCCGCTTCTAGGATCATCAAATCTGTAACGTTCACTACTCGGACGCGCAGCTGAGGGCACTTGCGGCGGAGAATGGCGGCTGCGACGACGACTTCGAACATTATTTCTGAGCCGATGCCGACGAGGACGACATCAGGGTTAAGACCTTCGTCGGTGGAAGCGAATTTCCAGACTGAGGCGCCGGCTTGGCAGTGTTTGTCTGCTTCTTCGACGGAGAGGAAGACTGGTTGAGGCTGTTTGGAGCCGACCATTAGGTTTACATAGTTCTTTGAGCGCAGGCAGTGGGCGATGGTTGAGAGGAATGTGTTCTATTTTCCGTTAATATGGCGTAATTTAGGTTTTAGAGGAGAAAAGAGTATAATGGGTTGGACGACTTACAGCATCAGGGGGCAAATAAACTCTTGCAGCCGTAGGTTTTAAGTTCAGTACCGCACCAATGAATGACGGATTCTGATGCGAGAATCCATTGTGTTCCTGCCGTGTCCACGTGCTCGTCTCAATGTAGTTGATACTCGAGATATCTGTCCTCCATGTTGTCTCCCGAGCCATCTTGTTGAACTTGCTATATTGCACCATCATCGTATGGATGATACCCAAGAAACTCTCGTAACTTGGGAAAATACCAGTACGTCCAGTCAAAGTATAACCTTGAAGGAAACCTTGGCATGTGTGCTCGGAGAGAATCTCGATCACTCGGCCTCCTCGAGCGTTAGAGAATTCATCCCATTGGAAATCTCGTCCTGTGTGGTTGAATACCGCGTCGAGTTTATTGCTGACCAGTTCATCAGGAGAGAAGATACGGAGAGATTTAGGGTTGTCGACGAGAGCTTTATCGAGGAGATTGCCGATCGCTTTCATACACGACTCTTCTCTTCCTTTTTCAACACCGAACTTCTTCCAATCTGGCACATTCAGTGGCTCGTAGTTCTTGTAAGTCTCTGCTCTCTGACCGAGCCTATTATGATCCTCAAATGGGATAATGCTCTTGATAGAGTCGATTGGTACTCCATCCTTGGTGAAAAGCGTGTCTGGGACGTAAGACAGAAGCCACTTCTGCAAGGCTGCAAGCTGGTCTCTGTCGGTCTTGGCGGACATGAGAGGAACTTGGTGTGCGTGGAATGAACCCTCAACAAATTCGCCGTTGACTTTCTTTGGACCACTCCAGCCTTTTGGTGTTCGCATGATGAGAACTGGCCACTATTGACTTCCTGTTAGCTTTCCCTCGCTTCCTGGACAGGGGGCATAGGATCTTACGCGAGGCTTGAAAATAGGTTTGCCTAATCTTGCTGCCTTCTGAATCTTGCGAATCTCATCTAGAGCCCATTGCATGCTGGTTGCAAGGTCCCGATCCTGCACCATATTAGTGACTGAATCTTGATTTGAAATATGGCAACTACAATATCCTCAAGATCCTCCACAAATCGACACTGGTATCCATAACCAGTGAATAACGTCACTAGTTCTTTATCATCCATACAGCCGTAAATCGTTCTCTCGGAAATCTTGAAGCCATTGACATGGACAATGGGAATGACTGCACCAGATTCCTTAGGATCAATGTACTTTGCAGCGTGCCAAGCACCCGCAGTTGGACCACTCTCTGCCTCTCCATCACCCACGATACATGCAACAACGAGATCTGGCTTATCCATAACAGCACCGAATGAGACTGATAGAGCATATCCGAGCTCACCACCCTCGTGAATGGAGCCAGGTGTTTCAGCATTGATGTGAGATGGGAAACCTTTCGGTGTGCTGAAACCTGTGATTAAATTGTGCAGGCCTTGCTTGGTCTGGGCATATTGTGGATAGAATCGCTCCAAGCTGCCTTCGAGCCAGAGAGATGCGAGAATTGCGGGAGCACCGTGCCCGGGACCAACAACATAGACGAGATTGAGATCGTTCTTGCGGGTGAGGTAGTTGAGGTGGGCGTACACGAGAGTCAAGCCAGGGCAAGTACCCCAGTGACCCAATAGTCTGGCTTTGGTTAGCAATTGATCCATATCTGTTATTGGTGATTCAACTTACCTGGGTTTGATATCTTCGAAAGTAAGATCTCTCTCCAGCAAGGCATTGTTACTCAAGAAGATCATAGCTATGAGAATAAGCCACCGAATTACGAAATAGCATGGTTTCACGGAGAAAACGTACCAGCAGCAATGTAATTGCCCGCTCTGCGGAACTCCTCGAGTCCCTTGAGGTCTGCATCACTAAGCTTGAGCTTCTCGAGCTTGACTGATAGACTCAAAACCTCCTTGGAAATTTGGGAATCCAAAGGTTGAGGATTTGGCCTGTCGATTACTTCTCCAGGCATCTTGACAGTGCTTTATCGCCAAATTCCAATTAAAAAAGGTTGGGTGTAATTTCGACACTGCAGAAGTGAAGAAAAAAAGAGAAGCAATCGATAATTGGAAGTATTAGATAAGGCTAGAGAAGGTGTAATGAAGAAAAGCAAAGGATGTTATTCAACCCTCTCTACCTTGGTAGCTCCAGCAAGACGTCACAGCTCCTACATGCATGGAAAGCACTTTGCCGGGGATTCGTCCGACCGATTTCTATGCCGATTCATGGATAATGTTGGGATCCAGAATGCCTATTGGCCAAAGCTTGGGGTTGGCCTTTCATGATGCAGACAACTTAGCTGTGCCTGCGAGTGGAGCTGTAACGTCATCGCACCTCCGACAAGCGCAAGGCTGATCAACAGCCTTCTTCAGCCTCGCATGATGATTAGATAAGCCATAGATCTAGGATTCAGGATGGTTGGTGGCCTGATCAAGAATCAGATTGTCAAAAGTGGCATGTGCAATCGCAAAGCGAAGTTTGCGGTGGTCTGAGAATCTCGAAAGTTTGAAGCTTTTTACCCCTGTCATCGGCCTCACATCCCTGGAAGCCGAAGCAGCTTGGCTGCGATAGGCATGATTTCTCGCTTGTGATAGGCGTAGCATCGGATTTGGCACGTCATGTCGTGATAAATTTGGAGGGGCATGGAGGGGAACCGCCCGGTGTTGACTTTTGGATGGAACAAAACAACAGCTTCCTCCCATTTCTCGACATCTTACCAGAATTGCGAATTCTGTTCCCAATTGACCTTCTCTGCACAACGCCACAGGTTTACCATGTCGAAAATAATACTCTCTATCAATGCGGGATCTTCCTCGGTCAAAATCTCCATATACAAAGCCTCACAAGGTCAAGAGCCAGAAGAAGTCGCAGAGATACAAATCGATGGCCTGACTGCACCACCTCCACAACTAAAATATACTCGAGGCACAGAAACAATATGTAAAGACAAGAAGCTATCCGAAAATATCGCATCGCAAAAGGAAGCCTTCAACCACATGCTCGACCAGCTTATTAGTGACAAAGAATTCTCCTTCATCAACAAGAAAGAAGATATCGCAATTGCATGCCATCGAGTCGTACACGGAGGTGATTATGACTGTCCAAAGATTATTAACGAGGATACGTATCACCACTTAGAAGAACTCACGGACCTGGCACCATTACACAACGCGAGCGCGTTGGAGATCGTGAAGTTCTGCATCAAGGAATTACCGGGTACACGGAATGTAGCTATCTTCGATAGTCAATTTCATCAGACTATACCCAAGCATATCTACACGTATCCGATCGACCAAGAGATAGCGAAGTCGAATGCGCTGCGGAAGTATGGGTTCCATGGAATCAGTTATTCGTTTATTACACGAAGTGTTGCCGAGTTCCTGGGTAAGAAGGAGAGCGAAACGAGTTTGATTATTTTGCATTTAGGAAGCGGAGCGAGTGCTTGTGCGGTGAAGAATGGAAAGAGCTGGGATACGAGTATGGGTTTGACGCCGTTGGCTGGGCTTCCTGGTGCGACGAGGAGTGGAAGTGTTGATCCCAGGTAAGATTGTTCCACCCCGTGAAGACTCAACTTCCAAGCGCGGACTGCTGATGATCGTAGTCTCGTCTTCCACTATGCCTCCGACGTGGGAAAGCTCTCACCAAACTCTACCTCCTCCCTCCACATCTCCAGGGCCGAAGAAATTCTGAACAAAGAATCCGGCTGGAAAGCCCTGACTGGCACCACGAATTTCGGCATTATCGCCTCCTCCAAAGAACCAAAGATGAAGCTGGCATTTGATATCTTCGTCGATCGGATCTGCTCATATATTGGAAGTTACTACGTAACGTTAAATGGAAAGGTTGATGCACTGGTCTTTGCAGGAGGAATTGGAGAGAAGAGCGATTTATTGAGGGAGAGGGTGGTAGAGGAGACGAGTTGTCTTGGCTTTACTATTGATGAGTCGAAGAATGGGGAGAAGCTGGATGGTGTAGTAACGGATGTTGGAAAAGACGGAGAAAAGCACAAGACATTGGTTTGTCAGACAAATGAGCAGTTTGAGATGGCCAGGTATTGTGCTGTGGATCTGAAACTTTTTAATTAAGAGCCTAAGTTCTGAACCCGAATGGATTAATACCTTGTTTGGGGGGGGTTGATGGGTTAAGCATGGTAGTTTCGGTCAAGAGATATAGATAAGATTAATGGACCTAACTTTTTAATTGCAAAAAGGAAATAGGTACAGAGATCTACAGCGAGGTAAATCCGAACTCTAGGGATTTTGTTAACTTTCTTCTGATGTCGTTTTTTCTCACCTTCTATCCCATATCATCATCCGTAGTTCAAGTCAAAGGACCTCCCCTTTCCCAATTTGCTGTCTAGAAGTATGTGCAACTTGCTATCTCGGTGGCCAGGTTGGGAAACACTTCAATGTTTTCAAATGCCTTTAAGTTCTATTAAGTTTAGAACTCTCGCTTCCTAGATTAGAGATATTGAAGTATTTTTAAGCAAGTAAAGGCATTTGTTTCACTTCCCGAATTGGAAGACCATGATATTGTGGTGCACTACCTACACTACCTCGTGTCCTTAGAGCCTTTTCTCATAGACATCTAAAAGCTACTCACCCATTGAGTAGTTGCTGCTATGATATCGGGTACTACAAACCAACTTCCTTGTGATTCCTCAGAAGAACATCTAAAAATCGACGTCGAGATTTAAGAGATGCAATTAGCACATTATTGATCCAGCCGCCTCAGCACCACGGGCGGCGCGCCTGCGAGGCTGTATTTACCCTCACCCTCAACATTAGACAAAATTCCCCCCTCAAACCAGCTACCCTCCTTCACTCCCCGAAATTTCCCCAACTTACCACAAATATTCAATTAATCAAAAGCACCATAGCAAAAGCCAATTCCTCCTCAATAGTGTAACTCGTTGGTCGGCTCCCTATAAAACGTGCGAGTAGTAGGAGCTGTTTTACACAAGACCTTTGTCGCAAAAGGTATCTAGTGTAGAAGATAAAGACATAAGCACGTCAGTTTGCATACCCAGCTTTGGTCGAGCCTGAACTAAGATCTTATATGAGTTCTTGAGAAATTCGGTGCGTCGAATGTATATAGGTATAGGCTGGTCGAGCCTAACCCTTTTGCTTCAGTTTCTTTTGCAGAAATCTTTTTGGTTTGAGATTTTGGAATTTGGGGGCGTGTGGATACTGTTGATATTTAATATCTCCTGATAGGAAGGTTTGGCACGAGGTCAGACTGGCTGTTAGATGGAATATAAATAATTGAAGGCCTTTTAACACCAGATAATACACGACTTCACAAGTCTACAAGGTAAAACTAGAAAGGTGGGGTCATCTCTAGACTATTCTACAAATATCATCAGCATTTTGTAAGGCCTGGCGTACCTGTTCTCCTGTGTCCAAGAAACTACTTTGAAGGGAATCATTTTTGCTAGTCTCCCTTACCTTCCCTTGCCCTTCCTCGTTGGGGGAGTGTTCTTTAATTCATCTTCGATGTCTGGTCAATCCTTGGTATTACACAAGCTATGGATATCTTACAAGAGGCGGCCGCTTCAAGCACTGGCAAATCCGTGCAATAATTGCCTCAACGCCTATGATATGCCCTAAACTCCATGTCTAAATTCCTGATCCATCCGTATCCCCTTTCACCTTAGTCGCTACTTTTTCGCTGGGACAGGCGGTGGTGCCATCTTGCCCGCACCAGTATCAACCTTCTTATTCGGGGGTGGCGGCGGACCCATAGAGCCGCTGCCACCCACTTGCGTGAAGGTTCCTCCTTTGAACCATCTATCCTCTTCCGCCTTGCGCTTCCTGCTCATCTCCGCCTGCATCTTCGGGTCTACTAACTCTAGACCCTGTACAGGAGTAAATGCCAACGAAGAGGCAGTACCGGCCCCAGCACCAGTAGTTCCAACACCCGAAGCACGTAGTCCTTTCCCTCTCAAATCAATACCTGCACTTGCGCCTTGACCAAAACCACGAAGAGAGGAAGCGGAACCGCCAATTGGTGTTGCACCTCCCCAACCTTTATTCTTGGCGCTCAACTTGGCTTTGGTACGCTGATCAATTTGCAGATTTCTGATACGGCCCTCGTTCGCTTGGCCGATCATGCCGAGTCCTTTGGTTCCCTCACCCGTGCCATAGCCGACTTCCTTCTCCTCCTTTCCGAACACCATTCTATTTTGCGCCTTGCGGAGATCCGTCATAGCCGTTGCTTCCTTGGCTTTTCGGGCTCGCCGTCCTCCACGTTTTCGAGCTGGCTTGTCATCTGGAGCTGGGAGGGCTCTTTGACCTTTGTTTGGTGGTGGTTCCGTTAACTTCTCTAGGCGCTCCAAGCATGATGCTTTCAGCTCTTCTCCTGTAGATCCGTCCGGACTATTATGGACTCGATCGACTCGAGCTGCAAGAACCACTTTTGCAGATACAATTCGCATTGCTTGCCGCTTAAGGTCATTCGGAATACCACGAATAATAGGTGAATGATACAGAAAGCCTTGCTGTCGAACTCCAACATTGGTCGCAAAACCGGTTCCAGATTGTTTTTTGGACCCTAAAGGTGGTAAATTGCATGCTGGAGTTTTGGCAAGTCCAGTAAGTCCACCAGCGAAATTCAGAAGTTGTGCCGCGGTCAGGGATCCAATGAGTGCCGTTAAATTTGGAGCAAACAAGTTCATTCGAGATTGAACGTAATCCGTTAAGGTCTTCTTTGCTTTATCTAAAGCCAAAGTCATATCACATGCTCGCATAACCCGATCAAGCTCATCTATGGACATTTCTCGGCCTTTGGTGGTTGTTGCTTCGACTGTGACAATCATCACGGACGGGCCATCCAGAACTGATCGTAGAGTTGCGCCCAAGCGGTTATCTTTCGAGGTTTGAAGAGCCTTGATACTGTCCCCGTCCATAGGTCCGTTGCCAATGATAGTTACAACTTTGGCATAATCCAGGGGATTTGTAACTAAGGTCTCTAATTCAGGAAATCTAATCGAGTAGTGGTCGCGTATGTATTTATGAACGATCATTATCTCAGTGTCAATCGAGGTCGAAAGGGTATTGGACTGCGTCAACAAATGGTACTCTGGGTTGTCTTCGATGGAACCAACGTGGGTAGTTTGTTTCTCTGGAGGTAGTGATTGATAGTGTGCGATTTTCTGTAGTCGCGATCCTGTCAGGGCTAGTACACGAGAAGGCAATGTAAACAATGCATCTATTGAAGATATAGGAGGGGAAATGAATGATCGACTTACACCCAGAACTGGTTCCAATGTTTTCATCAGTCGCGCAACACTTCTAACATCGTCCACTCCTCCCAACTCCATCTTCTCAACTTTGGCTTTCGTCTCCTCTTCATCCTCAACATCTACTCCGGAGTCATTGACACCGCCCATTTCCTCGTCTTCAGCAACATCCTCCTCGTCGCCATCTAGCTCCATTCCATCTCCATTTGTTTTCGCGACTGCCGCCTTGGGGTCGATAAGACCGTCGTCGTTCGGGAAGAGCCCCTCATTTTGCTCATCTCCACCCTCAGAGCCCGAGTCCTCGAAGTCCTGCAATAGCTCGTCCGCGAGAGTCGACATCTTGCATGAAGTGTGGTTGATCTGCTTAAAGCTTGCAAGATTTAGGGTCAAGGTTGTGGAGTACCAAAAGTAATTGAGGCTGTCGGCGCTAGCGGCCGCGTCGGGACCTTAATCTTAGCGTGCTTCGAAAAACATCTCGAAAGACATTCAATAGCAATCAACAACCAAATTGTTTGTCGCAATACAGCCGCAGGCTCTTTTTTTGATCAGCAAGTCAGCCCTGGGGCCTGTCACTTGTCTTCAGCTTCTGATTTTCTCATCGTAAGAATTTAGAGGTTTCGCGACTACGAATAATACTCGGTTTCTCTACCTAAACCGCCATCATGGAGTCCGCTCGAGGACCCCCAAGGGTTAAGAATAAGGCACCCAGCGCGATTCAAATATCAGCTGAGCAGCTTCTCAGAGAAGCTGTTGATCGCCAGGAACCCGGACTTCAAGCACCTACTCAGCGGTTCGCTGACCTTGAAGAGCTTCATGAGTTCCAAGGCAGGAAGCGGAAGGAGTTTGAGGACTATGTGCGGAGGAACAGGATTAATATGAATAATTGGATGCGATATGCGCAATGGGAACTTGAGCAGAAAGAATACAAACGCGCGCGGTCGATTTTCGAGAGAGCTTTGGATGTGGATGCCACTTCCGTGACATTATGGATTCGATATATCGAGGCGGAGATGAAGTCGAGGAACATCAACCATGCTCGAAATCTGCTGGATCGTGCCGTTTCTATTCTACCGAGAATAGACAAGCTATGGTACAAATACTGCTATATGGAGGAAATGCTGGGGAATATTCCTGGAACTCGGCAAGTTTTCGAACGCTGGATGGCCTGGGAGCCAGATGAGGCAGCTTGGAGCAGTTACATAAAGCTGGAGAAGAGATATGGAGAATTTCAAAGAGCTCGAGACGTTTTCCAAAGATTTACCATGGTCCACCCGGAACCAAGAAATTGGATAAAATGGGCTCGATTCGAAGAAGAGTACGGCACAAGTGACCTGGTGAGAGAAGTGTTCGGTAATGCTGTGGAGGCCCTGGGCGACGACTTTATGGACGAGCGACTTTTCATTGCATACGCAAGATACGAAGCCAAATTGAAGGAATATGAGCGCGCCAGAGCAATCTACAAGTATGCTTTAGACCGTCTTGCTAGATCCAAGTCTTTAGCTCTTCACAAGGCCTATACGACTTTCGAGAAGCAATTTGGTGATAGAGAAGGAGTTGAAGATGTTATCTTGTCGAAGCGAAGAGTTCAATATGAGGAGCAGGTCAAAGAGAATCCCAAGAATTACGATACTTGGTTCGACTATGCAAGATTGGAGGAAGTATCGGGCGATGTGGATAGAGTTCGAGATGTGTACGAGAGAGCTATAGCACAAATACCACCAACACAGGAGAAGCGACATTGGAGACGTTACATTTACCTCTGGATTTTTTACGCGATTTGGGAAGAAATGGAGAACAAGGATACAGAGCGAGCACGACAAATTTATCAGGAATGTTTGAAATTGATACCCCATAAAAAGTTTACTTTTGCCAAGATTTGGCTCATGAAGGCGCAATTCGAGATACGGCAGCAGCAGTTGGCAGCAGCAAGAAAGACTCTTGGTCAAGCTATAGGCATGTGTCCAAAAGACAAGCTGTTCAAGGGTTACATTGAGTTAGAACTGAAGTTATTCGAATTCGTACGTTGTCGGACACTCTATGAGAAGCACATCGAATGGAACTCAGCAAATTGCCAAGCATGGATCAAATTCGCCGAGTTAGAACGTGGTCTGGACGATCTTGAGCGAACCAGAGCAATTTACGAACTCGCTATTGCTCAATCAGTTCTGGACATGCCCGAGTTGTTATGGAAATCGTACATCGACTTTGAGGAAGAAGAAGGAGAGTACGAGCGGACGAGAGCGCTTTATGAGAGATTACTTGACAAGACCGATCACGTCAAGGTCTGGATCAGTTATGCTCACTTCGAGATCAACGTGCCAGATGACGACGACGACGACGAGGAAGAGAAGCCTGTCAGTGAAGCCGCTAAGACTCGTGCCAGAAAGGTATTTGAGCGTGCGCTTAAGAGCATGAAGGATAAGGAGCTCAAGGAAGAGGTAAGCGATACCACATTCAATATCAACTTTGGCAATGTACTGACTATTCAACAGCGAGTTTCTCTGCTCAACGCATGGCTCTCATTCGAGAGAACGCATGGCTCAGAAGAAGATATCGAGAAAGTGCAAAAGCAAATGCCAAGAAAGACGAAACGTCGTCGTAAGTTGGACGACGACAGCTACGAGGAGTACATCGATTATGTATTCCCAGCGGACGATATGCAGACAGCGAAATTGTCGAATTTCTTGGCTATGGCACAATCTTGGAAGCAAGCTGGAGGCACGATTACTGGAGATGCTGCGAATGGCGATTGATCTCATATATTGAGGGCGTCATCAAGCTGAGGCGGGATAGTGGACAAGCGGAAGCTTGTTCTCGTCATGTAAAAATTGTCGTGTAAAATTAATTCGAGATGCTTAAGAGAATGCTAGCTCGAGAGACAAACATATCCCTCGAATGAGAATCTGGTATTCGCTAAATGGTACTATGATATGCAGCAAAAATCTCCCATCCGTACTCCTCATTAGATGCAGACACACACTGATCCTGCCTGCAATGTAGTCATTCTCCTTGGGCCCTTAATATACCAGCCAGCTTTTCCCCAACAACCATTTTGCCCATATGATATCGCCTAAAAATGCCCATAAATACATAAAAACTCGCCTTTCGTAAGCATGCTTGTGTCGACTTTCAACCTATGAAAACAGGCATTCTGCTACCCTTGAGATCATGTGGCACGATTTGGGTATCTGCCTTGTTGAAATCATGTAACAGAAGCCAGCACAACATGCGGTATATTAGAGAAATCCATATTGTGTTCCGTTTGTCTCGCATATCCTTTGAAGGTGGCTTCATTTTCGGGTCTAGATGTTCAACAACTTCCCGGCGAATGTGGTAAAAGTAATAATCGAGTAACTGTTCTTCTTTGTTTGCCAGTACGATCTTGTTGAGAGTGGACTCCTGGTCTTGCAATATTTTGAGCACTTGGGTGAGATGGGTTACCATTACGGAAAGGACTTCGGACTGTTTGAGGTCAAGTAGGAACTTTGTCCGCTTATCGAGAGCATCGTGTATCCTTTCTCGAGTGCTGAGATTGAGACTCTCTTCGTCCTTGAAGCCAATCTGAGCTATTGCCGCCCACTCCTTCTCAATAGTGACGATCTCATGGCCGTCGACATATTGCTCTGCGTCGATGTGCTCTCGCAACTTTGTTTGGAAGATTTGCATCAGTCGAGTGATTTTCCAGGATGCTTTTTGATTGCCCGCCTTGAGCCAGTGGTCATCCGTGGGATTAGGAAGCATTCTGAAATTGCTACCACGAATGCGGATAACTTTGCCGAGCATGCCTATGACTTCGAAAGCAACTGTATTATCGTTAGAATTGCTGGTTATATAATTTAAACGTATTTTCAAAGAAGAGAAAGCAACATAACTCACCTGAAAATATATGTCTATGATCTTTCTCATACCACTTCAGTGTTTCTGCACTACACCCAATTGACTCTAGAGTTGATATTGCTAGACGAGAGGTCCCAAAAACCAGCTCCAGACTTTGATTATCTGATTGCTTTAAGTAGTCGTTGTCATCAAATATGTTGGGAACGCTTCCGAATGCCAGATCTTTTACCGCATTCGCTGGAATGACTCGATCTGCTTTGAATTCCGACTTTCCCGTTACAGTAAAAACGACCATGAGCCCCAATCCATGAATGGAGGTTGATGTCAAGATCAATCCATTCCCTTCCGCTCTCAAGTTCCATACATTCGAATCAAAGACTTTCCAGTACATGCCAAGCATTGCAGTTATCTCGACCAAGTGGCAGATAGCAGATGTTGCATATGGCTTCGTTATCGATGCAGGGATGAAATCCCAGGAGCGAGTTTTGGCCTGTAGGCCAACAGTGATTTCGTGTTTCGGCCCATTGACAGCTCCTGCTGGTGTAGTGGCTTGTACTTGCGGTGGATTATGACCGCTCCTTCGAACGTTTCTGTCCCAAACGCGCGACTCGTTCTCCGAACGTTGCAATGTTGATAGGAGGGTAACCCATGACGCCTTTTCATCATCTGCTGTATGAACTCTTGAAATTGCGGCTTCGTCCGCCTTCTTCTGCTCCTGCTCCTTTAACACGCGGGTCTTTTTGTAAGAGTCCTCTGTGCCATCTATATAGAATATTTCTCTGTCGGGAATTGGCCCTTTCTTGTTGGTTGGGGCCGCAACAAAGATGACTGGTGTTTCAAAGATCACCTCGACTCGGAATTCTCTGGCTCGAAGTCTCCTATGCGTCCCTAATGCCCATTCGCCCATGACAGATTTTGCACATCGTCGATATCCTTCCGCACTCGAGAAATACTGTTGTAAAACCTGCATAACAGTAGTGACCAAAGCGACAAGGGAGACAATCAAAGCTGTCAGTCCAAAGACATTTTGGTTGATGCTGTCGAAGCCCATGGCGACGGGCGGATTGGTGGTGTTCGTGGAGTTTGACATCTATAAGATGGTCATAGGATTGAATATGATCTCGGCTCAGTCATTGTTCGAATTGATGCTAGAGGAGGGATGAAGTGTCGATTTTGATGTCTACACAGGAGATGCATGCTCCTGTGCAATTGTTTCGTCGCGCTGCATCTCGAGAGTGTTCAGCCTCCAATCTGCTCAGCCCTGCCAACGCAACGACGACTCGCTTTCCGCCACAGGGAGCTACACGCTCTCACCGAACTGGCGCAGTTAGCGCGCATCGAAGCAGACATAATTGAGAAAAACAAAAATGTCTAAGAGGAAGAAGTTTAAAAGTTTGTAAAGGTTGCATAAATCGAATGCATTATGGAGCAAGGAGTGCTGTACGACCCATTCCAGGGTTATTTCCCGCGGATGGGTCCTGCCGTGAGCTTGTTTTTCGCGTATGGTACCCCACAATTAGCACTGGCGGTGATTGCTGAGCTTCTACGGATCTTCTCGAACTTCTCACCGCATTCCAGCAGTTCAGTTGGCCAAAAGCATCCAATAAGGTAAGCCTTCAACATTCAACTGTTCTAAATTGAAGTATACAGAGATTGCTTAGAGGAGTTCTGTCCAAAGTCGCTGCATATTATAAACACCTGGCACCGGCTCGAGCACGACACACCAGACGAAAGTCTATTGATATTTAGATACTGAGTAGAGTAGGTGAACAAGCGGCATATCTAGGGCTGTCATTTACTACTGTGTCCGCCAAGAGCCAATTCAGTATCAGCCCCCTGCGTCTGAATCGTTTTTGTGCTTATTATTGGCAAGTGCCTCGGTGTAGAACCTCTTCAGGAATAACAGACTCTGAGTTGAGAACGACGACGACGCCGTCTTGTGGAATTCTGTTGGATTTGTTGAAAATTCCTTTTCAGCTAACGGTGAAGCTCAAGCCAATAAGCATAATGAATGCACTTGCAAGGACGAGAGGATTTAACGGTGTTAATTGACATGCAGTAAAATGTACACCATTTTGAACCCGCCCATAGAATGTCTCAGAGTCGGCATGCCTATCACAGCTCACATCTGTTGAAAAGGGTCATCCTGGTCTAAAATATGGATCGTGATCCCGAAAATGCCTTTCATCCATAAAAATTCGGCTTTCAATAACTTTTGAAGATGCAAGACTCCAAAACACCACAGCAAGAAAAGCTCCTGGAGCAATCTCAGGCCAGGGCTTCAGAAGTAAAAGTCGAAAGGGAAGATTCATTGTTGAGAAGAGCTTCCTTGTCTTTTGATACAATGAGATTCATTGTCCCGTCTTTGGAGATATAGAGAAATGTCTGGTCAAGAAGCTATGATACATGCTTCTTTCAATTTTTGGAGAATGTCTGATAGACTTGCGCTGAAAATGTGAATAAAAGTGAGGGCATTCGCATAGATATAACCAAGCTTGCTCTGAATGATGCTTGCAATTGAAAATTAATTCTGGCTTGGGAAAGCATCAGGAAGGAAGAAAGGACTGGCAAAAGGAGGAAAGAAGGAATAATCACGTGTGACAGGGCTCTCAGGTCTAGTGACGTCACCGTGTCTCAAATGCCCCTCGGAAAGATGAGGGGCGTGAAGAGAAAAACCTGGAGAGCTTCAACCACTCATGAAGGCTGAAAGTCCCCCATCTCTTGCATCCTCTCCACGCGGACAGACACCAAGAATCTCGTGATTCCGGTCGGTGTCCATTTTCGTTTCCGTTAGAGAGAGCATGCCGATGGTTTGTGACCCAAGTCTCAGCCATCTGAGGCGCAGGTGAGCAGCGTCTTCTCTGAAAAGTCTGTCTCTAGCCACATGCCCCTGATCCTAGACCATAAGCCTTTTAGTTGCCGCAAACTCTGAAGGCAAATCAGTTGTCAGTCAACAGTCCAAGACTTCGTGGCAGGAAGTGGGTGGTCAGGCTCGACCCTGAAGCCTGAACCGCCCAACCGGACCCAGATGACGATGCGAGGGAAAATGGGGCAAATATGCGAAGACCCGGCTGTCTCCTGAGACCCTTAATACAGTAACATCTGCAGAAATGGCATGCTTATTTGACTGCCCTATGGAAAGCAGCTTCAGGTGTCTGAACTGCAAAGCTGGGAGGCCGGCAGCGGTGGAGTAGAAGCAGGCAAGAATGATGGGACAGGCTGCAGATATAGCGTTACGAAACCAAGAAATTAAGAACACTCGTTGGGCAATAATAGAGATTTGTGGGCATTCATTATTACTCCGTTCCGAACTTTATGAGAAACAAATCAGGTTCTTTCGGGGGACTCATGCTGCTACTTCCCCAGCCTGCTCACCGCAAAACACAGCCCCTCCATCTCTTCTGCATAACCCTCGCCCGCCATCGTCATCACCAGAACAACATCAAAACTTTCTGAGCATACAACGTCTCAGCAGTCAACATCCATCAAAGCGACAACCATTACCTACGAAGTACACATACAGACGATTGTGAGCTCCAAAATACCCCATCTATCTTAATTTCGACTCCGCATTTAGCGTTCTATACGCTCGCACGCCTCGACTAGTCGCAAAGCCAAACTCTCGACATGTCTACAGTCGACTACGATCGAGTCGACGACCGTCGCCATCGGTCCAGTCGCCATCGCGGCGATCCAAGAGATGATCGTGATCCACGGTACGTACAAGAAACACAGGAGACTTATGTGCGAAGTCCCGCTCCTGTCGTACCAGAACCACCCTATGCCTCTCGACACACTGAAATCGTCCGTCGACCGGTCCGCGAAGACAGCGATTTATCAATCGAAGAAGTTAGACGAGAATTTCCTCCACCTGGCGCCGGAGGAGGCTACGTTCAACAGCGCACTATGGTTCGAGATGATCGGTACGGCGGGGTTCGCTCTCGCTCAGCCGAACGAGGTTATTACAGAGACTACGACAACCCACGACGCTCCTACAACGATCTGGATGAACGACGAAGCCGAAAGACCGCAGCATACGCAGAAGAAGAAATCAAGCCTCGTCGCCGCTCACTTTCGCGCAATCAAAAAATTATAGCTGGCGCTGGAGGTGCCGCTCTTGCACTTGTCGGAAAGGAGCTCTGGGATCGCAAACAGGCAGACGGCCGCCCAGTCGCTCGAAACCCCTTACAATCTGCAGCGGTTGGTGTTGCAGGTGCTTTCGCAGGATACGAAGGTGCCGAACTATATGCTAAACACGGACCTGGCAGCAAGAAGAAGGAGAAAGTCGAGAGAAAGGTCTATGCAGCTCATCGTGGTAGAGATGGCGAAATTGACGAATACTACACATCAGATGAAGAGACTGTCAAGCCAGAGAAGAAGAGTCGTCGCAAATCCCTTGTCGAGGGTGCTTTAGGACTGGCAGGACTCGGAGCAGCGGCAAAGGCGGTTGGCGGACATGATGGAAAACGAAGTCGACGAGGAAGTGGTGATAGCTATGTTTCTTCAAAGTCCCACAGATCTACTAGAAGCCGATCCCATACTCGCAAAGGAGAACCAGAAGGCGCCGCAAAATTCCAGCAAGCTGCCAAAGCTGCACTTCTTGCTGGTGCTACTGAGGCTTTCCGAGTACGAAATGAGCCTGGAGGATGGGGAGGAGACAAAGGCAAACGTATTCTCACTGCAGCAATTGGTGCTGGAGGTATTGATGCTGCTGCGGATCGCGACCCTGATAAGAAGAGCAAGCGTCACATTCTGGAGGCTGTCGTTGGAGGCCTTGCCGGAAACCGACTGATTAACGGCTCGAGAAACACTGTTGAAGATGATGGTAGATCAACCAGATCCGGCAGATCACGATCGAGAGCTAGATCCAGCTCCAGAGGCCCAGGCGGAAGTGGAGGTGGTGCTGGACTTGCAGCACTTGCTACAGCTGGTCTTGGTGCTTTGGCTGGAAAGAAACTTCTAGATCGTTCAAGATCACGTTCTCGAGGAGGCGACCGTCGACGAAGAGACAGCCCAGATTCTTACGACAGTCGAAGCCCATCTCCACGAAGAGATCGTCACAAGAGAAGCAAGAGTGTTACGGATTACGCCAGGAAAGGACTTGCTGCGCTTGGAATCGGAGAGGCAGCACACGAAGCCGGTCGCGATCGAGACGTCAGAGAAGTTGATGAGACTGTTGTTCACAGATCTCGTCGAGGTGGTTCGGACGACGGGTATGAATCCCGCCGTTCTCGCCACGGAGGAGGCTCTTCCCGGGACTATCGAGACGAGCCGTATGGTGATTCACGGCACGCAGATTCACGTTCCAGTGTGGTAGGATCGAGAAATGGCGACAAACGTCGTTCTGACAGGGCGAAGAACGGTAGAAGAGACAGAAGGATCGCGGAAGGGCGTCAGGACGCCTCCGATTCAGAGAGCAGTTTAGGCTCATCATCAGGGGATGAGAAGAGGATCAGGAAGATGAAAGGTAAGCAACTTATTACAGCTGGTTTGGCCACTGTGGCTACCATTCACGCGGCGCACAATATCTATCAGAGCATGGAAAAGCGTGATGCACGACACAGAGCGGTTCAGGAGGGAGAGATGACACCCGAGGAGGCCAGGAAGTTGAAGGCTAAATCTACACTGCAAGATGCAGCGTCAGTTGGCATTGCAGCTCTTGGTATCAAAGGTGCCATCTCTGAAATCAAGGAAGCCAACGAGATGCGACATGAGTGCAGAGAGTTCCGCGAGAAGAAGGAAGAACGACATAAGAAACGCATTGAACGACAACAAAAGGGCGGGAGCAGGAGAGGTGGAGATGGAGACGGGCGCAGGTCTAATGGCTACGATTCAAATCGTCGCCGTTATGACGACGGGCCCCGCTACATCGATGGGAACCCCTACTCAACGGCTCTACCCGCACCACCGGTGGGTTATGATGGGAGATAGAAGATCTTCATCATGTACCTTACACCACCTTCCAATATTCAACATCCTCTCAGCCTTTCCTCTCTGCACATATGCCTCAGCTACGAAGTTATGATTTACGACGCTTATGAAAATTGTTTGGAAATTGTTTGAGTCCACGATAGAAACGAACACCTACGCAGTCACGCTCTTCCTGCTCTGATATGATACACTTTTCTATTTTCTTTTCTTTTGGTTTCGTTCGATAGAATCATCCTACCTTACATAAGAATCAACACTGATTAAACACCTCTGTGCACAGCTCCCCGCTATTAAGCAAAACATCATGCAAGTGACCTGCCTCAACGCAAGCTTGTATCCGAAACGCGCGGTTGCGGATAGGTTGGTTGTGTTACTAGTCGCACTGGACTCGCGATTTGGACAGAACGCGGGGAATTTCGTTCGGTTGGCTTGGTGGAACACTTCGCTCGGGTGGTAACAGATGGGTGGGAGGATATGATACTAGTGCTAGTTTCGGGCATCGAGATGAATAATGGCTGTCTTACGAATTTCCTTTGTTTTCGTTGGTTGGATCGGGTTAGTTTTGGTGGATTGCGTTGTTTTGATAGGATAGGACAGATAGGACAGGTAAATTATGACGATATTTTTCACGATTTCCACGAGCTTAAGGCACGTAAATGGCGGTGACACGACATTTGCACCAAAGGGCCTGTACCTGTATGGGTTTAACAACTGGACGGCAGTAGTGCGGTTTTCGGGTGCCAGTGCATCATGACAGGGTGGCTAAGAAATCCCCTAAAATGCTTGTTTTGAGGTTTTGGCTGGATTCAGGTCAGTGGGAGTGCGGTAAGAAGGGTAGTTGGGGAATCCGTATGTATGGTCAGCAGTGGTTTGGATGAATAATGCTGTTGCCTTTGGGTTGATCGGATTACTCGGGAATAATAGTCGCACAGTAAAAGTATGGCTGGACGCATGATGACGGCATGCGATGGTGTTGAAGCATCAAAAGTGCGTGATCAAGTGATTCTTGCCGCAAGTTGGAAGTGTGATGAATTGGTACTCGGGAGTGGATCCTTTCTGCTCCGTAGATCGATCAAGATCGTGAGGTGTCATGCGTGGGATGTAACGCTGTTCTTTCTCATACAGTACTGTACAGTCTCTAGATCGTACGCCTTCGTAAAATCTGACTTGAACACGCGTGGACATTTGGAAAATTTGATAAGATGTTGGAGTGGGGTCAATAGCAGAAATTCGAATGTCTGAGTGGTTGTGCTGTTAAGTTCAAACGAAGGCCCAGACCGAGTGGCGTTGCGGGACGGATCAGGCCAGACTACTGAATGGTTAGGATGAAGGCTTCAATTGAAGATAAGCGTGAGTGGGGTGTAGGATTTTGGAAACTGAGTTGATTTGATAAGTTTCTGAAGCTGATTCGTTTGGAAGGAGTGATAGAAATGAGCTTTCTTTTCGAGTTTGGAGTATGTGGGAATGTTCTTCCTCGTTATCCTAATTTGGCCAAGCAATGATATTTGCTTCAAGTGACTTTTCTGCAGCTGTATCTGTTGACATATTGCTTCCTACTCCATGAATAGACCATGCTTTTTATGCCAGCCTTCAATGCTATCATCGCCATAATGCTCGTGAACACTCTTCTTTCCTTCAGGCCATCTCACCCAAGCTGGCTTGATGTCTGCTTTGACGCAGACCATCTCTTCTGGGACTGGCAAGTCCGTATCGATAGCAGAGGCAAAGGGATGGATGAGTTCAGGCCAGGTCTTATCCCAAAGCCAGAGCATTGTTGAGCAGTTGCTACAGAAGTTTCGCTCAGAAGTACACTTTTGAGCATTGGGCTTGCCGCGATCTTTGATTGCTGTGTATTTCCTTTGAGAATGTTAGAGACAGAAGGAGGTGTAGCTATAGGTGGGGTGATTGTGGGGGGCAGTACTTGATCAATTCCTCGCCTTTGGTGATCTTGAGTGATTCAGCTATGCCACCAAGATTGACACTTCCGCTATAGCCTCCAACCTTCCGACAAATGCTACAAGCGCATAGTTGGTAAGGCACAGGAGTCGAGGACTGAAGTGTGAACTCCACACCACCACATTGGCAGCTTCCTTCAAGGGTCCTTGATGCCACACACATCAGCTAGAACTTCTCTGTATCGTTCTAGAAGAACTCACATGGGCATCTTGGCAATGTTTAATCTGGATTGCAGAGTTTGATTGGTTAAGGAACGATCCCAAATACCTTGATGGTTTGTTGTTGAAGGTGGTAGGAAACAAGCTTCACATGGCGTCATAATCTGGGGAAATTTAGCGCCGGAGAACAAAGCTAGGATGCCGACTCCAGGGACTAAATTTCCAGACGACTGCACCACCAACATCAAGTCAACATGAGTACCTTTGGCAGTCCAGGAGGACGGCAGATTAATAGCAAGCCTAGTCCGTGAGTAATTGCCTTCATACAAAACCCCCGTTTCGTGCTAATGCGATTTCAGACCTGAGCGTGGAAGCTTTCCTCTCGATCATGATGGTACGATTTTCTTCAACACCCCTTGAAGCTCGAGTTGCTTGTCTGCGGCGATCAATGTGAAGGAATTGGCGATGTGCTGAATATGTATATATAGGGGAGTGCAAAGATGTTATGATGAACTACCTTTCATGTATCAAGAGGGTCAAGGGAACAAATGAGGCGGAATGCAGAAGTATTGCAAAGTCATATCTATCATGTCGGATGGAGAGGTACAATTGCTCCCAAAATATCATCGCACTTCATCACTGATGGGAAGGATACAGAAATTTGATGGCCAAGGACGAATTCAAAAATCTAGGCTTCGGCGACGAGAAACCGCTGCCGAAGAAAGAAGATGCTGAAGAAGGAAAGAAGAACGAATTGAGATGGTAGGACAAGAGATCTTGAGGACATCTTGGGAATGTAGGATATGATTCGTGGATTATTACGGCGTCATGGAAATATGGGAGGGAAATACCATCCATCTTTGTCGCATAACTGAAGAAGACCTTCTGCGCTTCGACATCAATGACTTCCAAAAATGGGAATACGGGAATTTTGGGGAAGCCGATTTGATCCGGAATATTCGGCACATCATCCCGCTGACGCTCACGGCGATCGATCCGCCAAGCAAATATTGATCTCCGCGGTCCGGACACATCTTTTCTAATACGAGGAAAAGGGCCTCACATAATTTCGGATTTTGTTCAGTCGGTTTTCATCTCATTATCTCCTTCATGTGGCATTGCTTCTTGAGGGTCTCTTTGGTACTGATTTCATGTCATCAAAGTGTTTTTCCCCCTCGACCCTACTTTCCCTCGTCCACTCAAAGACACGGTGGCAGTAGCTACATTTCTGTCGCAGCTTATCTTACGTTCTTATGTGTCTTGTCGGACAGTAGAACGGTGGCTATGACTTTATGCTCCCGAATTTTCCTTGCCCTGGCCTCCGTGTGGGGTCATACTTCCAAGAAACCACGATTCTTCTTATTCTTTCAAACCATTCTGATTCCCGTCTCAAACCAAGTTGGCCGTAACATGCGTAGGATGGGAAAAGTTAGCTTGCTGTAAACAGCAATTCGGGCCAGAAGCAGAAGCCGACCGGCAAGCCCCTTTTTGCCGACTCAACCCTGTTTTGAAATGGTGAAAAAACTGTCGAAGTCCACACAGAGCATTACCGAATCTGTCCAAAAGAGTGTCAGTGCAGAACCTTTTCCATGATGAAACGGAGTGCGGCATCGTCCTAACACATGCAGATCTCGCAGTTGGAATAAAGGCATGAGAATATTACGATTCTCAAGCACGATGACCCAAAGTAAAAGATCTTGCAGGAAGGCTGAGTCCACTAATGACATAGCTCAACCAGATCACTATCTCTATAAAAACCCCACTGATAACCTCCGAATCAATTAATAAATCAGGTGACCCCATTGTCTCAACATCGTGGGCATCGAAAAAATGAGATAACTAGTGCAGACTAACCCCACAACATCTCGAAAAATTCACACATTTGAAATGCTGTCCTTTTCTTTTTGTTTGATGCGGCTTTCAATTCCATCAACGATTTCCTGCACCAAAAAGGGGCCTGCAACGGTCCTGCACGACATCGCCAGAAGGGTGCACCAATTGAGCCTAGCGCACATCGAAGCGAGAAATGCCTCACAACCCCACCGCCTCTAGCAGCGGCTTCCCGTTCAGGGGACGCCTCGGAGGTCCCTCAACGTGGGTAAACATGGCTACAGGCGCTGCAGCTCTCTTAACGAATCCAGGTCTTGTTGCCATTGCCCTCGTAATTCGATCAAAGGACGGCCCACATTTCGTCTTCCACTATCCGGCGCGTCCCTCCAACAAGCCGACCCAACGCGAGGCTAGATATGGCACAGAGTTAGATACGGAACCACCGGCAGAAGACGATGACTACGATAGTGACGACTCGGACCTCGAGGAGAACGCCTTAGATCTTTCAACGTGGAAAAAGCCCGACCTAAACGACAAAGGCTCAGTCAAGGCTCACCAGAAGAATGGTCACGAGGATTCGACCATTGGTGACGACCATTACGACGATGGAGATGGCAAGCATATTGTTCCTTGGGAACAGCTATTTGAATTTCCTACGGCCGATCTGGAAAGCATTTTGACACCATCAAGGGCTTTCCACAAGAAAAAGTTCGAATTGTCACTTGATCCACTCCAATTCGTGACATATCCCATGCACATTCGTGAAGATGGGCTCTGGAAGAAGAAGAAAAGTAAAAGATCGAAGAGATCCAAAAAGGAGGAAGATGACAATGGCAATGGAGAAGGGAAAACCGAGGATAGTAAAACAGCAAGTGGCAATGGTACTCCTGAAGACGGCGAGGAACATGGAGGAATGACGATGTTCAACGTGGTGTTCATACTCAACATCCCGAAAGAGGAGGAAGATGAGCGGATCCAGGAAATTTACGAGAATATCATCAAAAAATTCAACAAAGCTTTAAATCATGCTCAAGCCTCGAACGACTATGTTTGGAAGGAGTCGGAGATGATATTGACGATGAAGGACAAGGCAAAAGAAGAGCGTAAGTCCGAATGACCTATTAATTCCTACATGTCTGATCTTATTTCTTAGGACGTCCGTTGAGCTGGTTATGGGGCGAAATCTTGATCAAGTCAACGTTGGCTGGAGCAATCCGTGACGTTTATAATTCCGTTACCAACAACAAAATTGCGACAGTTCATCTTGCTTCAAAGCCACCTCTCGACCTGTCGCTCCAGATTCCAGTACCAGCATACCTTACTAGCTACCCAGGTTCAGATGAAAGAGCTATGCTTGGACTAATCATAACCTCAGCAGACCCAATGGTTTCCGATGATGGTGAAGAGCCTGCTCATCTCAACAAGCATTTCGCTTTGCTACTCCTTGACGATGAAGATAAGATTATAGCCGAGATACAGTCGGATAACACCGAACTTTCTGCTCCCCTTATCGAATGCATACGACTATGCAAGCCGACAGCTTCATTCCTTCAGGTCGCCCAGACACAAAGTGTGGAACTCGGCGGCTTGCTCATGCTTGCTCAGCATCTTGTCTATTGGCGTCGAGCGATAGCAATTCCTCCGCTTCACGCCAGAGAGATGTATATAGTCTCTCCTAATTGCGATTCGAGGAGGCTGCCCCGCGCTAGTATTGCATGGAAGAAAGCGTTTCCCCTTGCGCCATCTCTTCCAAGTTACCTTGCTGCTCTATCTGCTGCTCCTCGGGCTTATAAGACTTTCTCGCCCAGCAAGAACCATAGGCCTACATACTTGGACATGCTCGCTTGGGCTATACGAGGTGGTTGGGTTACACAACTACGAACATTCGCGTGGATCCTGGTCTGGCCTGAAATTCTTTACGAAGTCCAGTATCAGCTCAAGGCAGAGGCTGTCAAGAAAGCAAAGAACAAGACTTCGTCAGAACCAGGATCAGGGCCTAACAACGAGTCCGATGAATCGAATAGCGATAAGAAGAATGATACAGAAAAAGCAGCAGAAAAGGCAAGATTGGAGAGGCTGGCAAAGAAGGCTGAAGAAGATGCGATTGATTTTGCAAAAGACTTTGCTCAGATGCCTACACCTGTCGCCACTGCCAATCCTTCGACCAACAATGCGTCACATCTCGATAAAATTGCACCATATATAATCAAGGACCCTCACAAAGTCAGTCATGAGGAATCACTTTATATTGCCGCATACGCAAAGCGCTTCACGGATCCGAAGATCAAAGAGTGCTGGTTAAAATTCTGCGCCAAGTACTTCAATGGCAAGGAGGCTTTAGAGATGATTTGTTTGCAAGAGGGAATGAAGAGAAAGGAGACGTGGTCTATCTTGATGCATTTCCAGGAAATAATATTAGTCTGTAAGCATTGGTAATTCGAGGCTTTTTGACGCTCGGGATGCGTCTCCTCTATTTGATCTTTTTTCTAGTATATGGGTTTTCTATAGGAGATCGGATGAGCATTGATACCATTGAGGTGATGGACATACAGTCAGGTTGTCTGGAGTTTTGTATGCAATGATACCCAGGAATAGAAAGAAGTTTTATTCAAGGCTGGAGAGGCCTGCTAAGATTTGTTGATATTTCTTAGAATGCACACGCTGGTTCCAGCAAGGAATTGGCTCTATCGTGCCGAAGGCTGCTAGAGAAGTTGCTGGATCGCAGCCAAAACCGACAGTCTTTCCGGTGGTCAAAGTGGCAAGAGCATCCTTTCTGTCGTGACAACTCGTAGTAAAATGTTCTAGCATTGGCAAGTGCCTTCTAGATTCAACCTTCCATTCTGGGTGACCATGTGGCCATGTACCACAGAAGAACAAATATTGAGCTTTCCGTCATCTGCGCATCTCCCGAGCCGGTCCTTCACCTCGGGAAGTATCATATCTTTGGCTTTCGTGGAAAGCTCGAGTAACATTAGCCTTGATAGCACTTACGAATTCCTCCTACTGTGATCAAACTCCTTTCGTGAAGCATAAAGCACACGTGATGAGACAACATGACTCAAGCGAATCGATTTAGTTGCGCTCAAAGAGAATAATTGAAAGAGCCTTGTGGCTTTGTGACATATGGTGGCTACAATAGCATTGTAGAGGATATTCTTTTACAATATCAGAACAATGACCGTTGTTATTCTTCTGGAACATCAGAGAATGGTGTCTCAAGTGAACAGCTAGAACAATGCTCAAGCGAAGACCGCCCACCTGTCTTCGTAAAAAACAAGCCATCAAGTCAAAATACTAGAGCGTGACGCAGTTGTTTCTTGCCCCTTGAAGCAGCGCCAGCAGCTTTCTCCCTTTTCATATCCTGAGCAACACGAGCCTAAAAACTTGTCGCACAAGTGCTGAATATTACCTATCGATCTATCTACAAGATGCAGATACATACTCAGCTACTGGCCACCACGTTCACCGCAACTTTGGTTGCTGGTGCGCCGTGGGTGGTTCCTGGAGCGAGTTTCTCTCCTCGTCATGAGCTTTCGGTCTCGGTTGGAACTCCCATATTAAGTGTTACGATACCGCCAACGAAGATGCCAGTATCCACTGGATTCATCCAGTCGAGAACCGCATCCATGTATCAGAATAAGACGGGAGCCTGTCACGGGCTCAAGACGCATTACTGCCACAACATAACTGCCACGCCACTGCCAGCACCAACCTCCAGCAACTCAATGTCACCCATCACCATCACTGCAACCGATTTCACCACGCCCCCAACCACCCTCGCAACATCCACGTCTTCCAAAAACTCCAACTTCACACTCAATGCACTCCCCGCCGTCATCAACCCCGAAATAAACTCCACCACCTCAACCCCCAAGCCCGAAGCAAACCCAGAGAAAAAACTCAACACCCAATCCTACCTCTTCCTCGTCTTCGTAGGTCTCGTAATATTCGGTGGACTGATCTGGATAGGCAAATGCCTGAAGGATACGTGGGTGTTTAGGGATGAGAAGAAGATGAAGCAATCGCCGCTGAAAAATCTAGAATTGGTTGATAGGGAGAATACAAGGCGGTCTTTGGACCTACCTGCTGAGAGGAGGGGTCCGAGGGGCAATTCAAGGGCTGGGAGTAGGAGGGGGAGCGGGAGTAGGGAGGCTGGAAGTATGGTTAAGGTGGGATTTGCTAGCGGGAAGCGGGGCAAGGAGGCTAGGAGGTAGGGATATAGAGGTGAGGAAGTGAAGGAATTTACTTGCTGCTTGCATTCTTCTTTCGTAACAGCGGTAAGCTTTCTTTCGTAGTTGCCACATAACCGGTCATAAACCTTTAAAAGTCCTTCGCTCAATATCAAACAATGAAATTCGCAACGTCTTTGTCTTCTCTGTCTTCATGCTGAATTTCTTTTTCCTAATCCTGCTCTACATATTTACCTTCCTTGCCTTCAATCTCCACCATATTCAACTCTACTCAACCTGTCACACATCCCTCTCCTGTTACCTTGCGAATAAAGTGAGTAGTGGATGAAAACCTGTAATATGAGTGAGAGGGCTTAGCAAGAAAAGGAGGAAACAGTACCCTGTCTTTCTAGAAGTTACATCCTCTTCATCGCCTTTCGTTTCACTAGGTCCCACGCTTACACTATCCAGAAAACCTGGCGTTGTGCCAATTCTGGATTATATCAGTTGGATCTTCTGAGAACACCACTCCTAGAACGATGATGATAATGACATAAAACGTTGTTCTCAAAGAAATGAGGGTTCCTTAGGTACTTGGTCACTTGGTCGACACTTCCCATGAGCCGGCTCTGCTTGGAGACCTGACTTAGCTTTCTTACCAATAGGAGGATTCCGCACGGCAGCGTGGTGAAATCTATCACACAAGCACAGGTACAAGCGTAGAAAAGCAAGCAGGTAAGTGACGATGTGCCAAGTTTCAAACAAAGATCAGCGAGCAGAAACAGAGATAAGACATTGATATTCGTAGGTAATCATTCATTAATACCCCCGCAAGAATCTTCGTAGATGTCAAGTATAGACATGTCCATATTTTCGAATCTGAGTAGATGTCAGAGAGCTCCAAAATACCCTCCCCCATCCGTGAATGCCGTAGACCTAACAAGAGCACCTATCGCGTTCTATCTCGAAGTCAACAGACTGAGTATAACGCCATGTCGTGCAAGACCTTCGCCTTCCCCTATGTCCTTCTTCCTTTAATATTTCCCCTTGTGCCTTTCTACCATTCTCCTAATCCCAATTCTCCCATCCTCAAATAATCTGCCCAGCAATCCCCAACCCCACCCCAGCAACCATCACCATACACCCCATCCCCGTCTGCCTCGCCCCCGCCGCATTCTTCGTCCCCGTCCCAGTAACAAAGCTCCCCCCACCCGTCGCTGTCCCCGTCCCAAACTGCGCACAATTACTACTCTGCAAATTAAAACAAGCCACCGTACTCAAACTACTACAAATGCCCTGCGCACTACTCGCCCCAAGATTCTGCACCGTCGGACTAGCATTTACCGTCACCCCCCCTCCAGGCGCAACAATCGTGACCGCAAACCCCCCCGATCCACCTTGTAGATCCTGCGTGCAGGCTGCGTAGTTCGATTGGCAAGCTAAAAATGCAGAATTGCATGCGGCGGAGTTGGGGTAACTGGTACCTATATACGGAAAAGGGAAAAATGCATTTGGCACAACCGATGCGGCGTTCGTTATTGTAGCTGTTGCACCTGTGGAGGTTGTAGTCGTTGCCGCTGCACTCGTTGGCCCTGTTGTCGTCCCACCTATAACCCCTCCTATCCCCGTAGTTGTCGTCGTGCCAGTAGCTCTCGTCAAAGTCCCCGTACACGTTGCTCCCACGGGACAACAAGCCACATTATTCGCCCTATCAGTCGTGCAAATCGCATTCTGTGGGCAACACGCTCCGGCGAAATTCGCCTGCGTACATGCGTTGTAGTTTACGGGGCAGTTTCCATCTCGTTTTAGGAGCTCGGGGACGGGTATTATGGTTTCGTTTGTACTCGAGGTGAGCGGGATGTCCTGGACTGAGAAGAAGGGGGCGAAGATGGAGGGGATTTGGAGGGCGGATATCGATACTGGCAGAAGGAAAAAGGATGTTGTGAGAGTGGTGGTGCGCATGTTTGCTTGAGGCTCGTCGAGAGCTGTCGTGGAATGTTGTCTGCAGCTCTGGCACCGATTGATTGTTGACTTTCGAAAGCGGAACTTCCCCGCAGCCTCAAGCTTTCGGATTGGGGATGCGATTGCTCCTACGACTGCGTGAGTGAACAATGATCAGAAGAGTATATAAGGTGGTGGACTGTCCAATTCAAGTTTTGCGATGAGTTCATAAATCGAGGTTCCAATTGGCCTGCTTTTCTTGAGCTGTGATGTGGTGGGGGAACTGTCGAGGTTCTTGCTGGCCTGCCATGTGTTGGTGCAGCAACCCGCGCATTGGGACTCGCTCGGCAAAAAAAGCCCCTGAACATCAACAGCCACTTAGAGTAATCGGACAAAATTTATGTCTTTTCGATTGGTGTGTTATCAATGCGCGATTGAAAGCTCATGGGTCTTGTCAGATTGCACATTTATTCTGGTACCTGTGCTATGGAAATCATAGAGAATAATTGCATGATAAGCACAACCACAAATCTGCACTATGGTATTGGTATCGTTCATCCCCAACGCCTTAACGACCGAGAACACGACTTGCAGATATCCTATTGACAATCAAGCATCTTCTGCTGTAACTTCTACCGCCGCAACCGTCGGACCACGCTTTGCTGATGGACTTAAAGGTGCAACGTTTTCCTGAAGAGGGCTGACGAAAGATGGCAGGCCTTGGGTTGGTGACTTTGGCGACCACGGCAGATCCTTCGATTCCTTGCCCTTTTGGCTCCTCAAGAAATGTGTAGAAGCAGACCCATCGCCAGCATAATCAGTTTTGCTCAATGCATCCGCCTGGATTCGCCAAACTGCCCGACCCATCTCCATCAATCTTTCACCATACTCCTCTAGCACAGCAGTGACAAAACTCTCAGGAGGCTCAACTTGTTGTTCCCCAGTTCCATCCTCTCCACCAAATGTCGCCTTCCACCATGCATCCTTCCACTCCTGAACCGCAGTCTTAGCCTCATCTGGGCGAACGTCTTTGGCAATCATGTAGAATGAAGAACGAGTAGCATGCTTGCTCTTAGGCTTGAAAACCTGTACAGCGGCGAACTTGCTGAAGGTGTACAGAATACTAGCTGCTCCCCAGGCGTCAATCTTATGCAACAACATAATGATGGTTCCGCCCTCCTTGATTCTTTGTAAAGCCAAGATCATCTGTGCACATGCGAGACGAGTAACCTCATTAGCTTCTCGGTATGTTGGGCGCTCTTGAGTTCGAAGGACCATGCCATCGCAGAAAACCAGATCGAAGGAGTGGAACTTGAAGGGTCGAACAGTGAGGAAGTCTGCTCGAGCTGGGTGGTTGGCTGGAAGAATCTTATCGGTGAACTCGGCCGCGAGCATTGTGACATCGAGCAACTGGAGCCCCGCGAGAAGACCCTTCTCAATATGTAGAGGGTGGCCGCCTTGGTCGACTCGAAGTGTAATGCCATATGCTTTAGCATTGGGATGATATTTCAGCACAGCAGCAGTATACCCTCCTGGAGCCATGCAAATATCAAGTGACTTGAACTCAGTATCCCGTAGCGATTGCGGAGACAATCCTCCTCGTGGTGACATAGGGCCGGAGAACGAATAGCCTCTACGACGAGGCATAAAAGCACCGGTTCGGTCTTGCATCTCATCTGCAATCTCCTGCATCATCTTGTAGAAACGCTTCTCTCCTTCCTCATCAGCATGGTCTGCGTTCTCGCGTTGCATCTTGAAATGAGCATCTCCCTTCTCCTTGTTTTGGACCCATCCCTGTCGACATCACGTTAGTTGTATTGATCGACCATCGACCTAGGGGACTTTGAGGCTAAAATAATATACCCGATCTCTGAACTCGGTAACTCGAACAAACTCAGGTTCATTCTTGAGAAGATATGCCTTTAGCATGGTTGTAGCGCGATCCAAGTTTTTCTCCCGAGGGTCATTATGGAGGGTTGCAGCTTCTAGGATCTTAGCAACTTCCTCCGGAGTTGGCAAGAGAGGCTTTTCCTTTGATAAAGGTGGAGCGGATTTACGCGGTTCAGTCGCCGGCGAAGCCATTGGAGGTGTTCTTGATGTTGTCGGATTAAGTGAGCGTGATGGTGTCGCCAAAAGATGGCGATGAGGGTGGACTCTCGTAAGAGGAAAGAAAGAAAGACCTTCCGCGAAGAGATGTGGAAGCGGGAGAAAACGGCAGATAGAAGACTGGGATCTACTGTATGGAGAAGGAGTGAATGAGGTTTTGACGAATGCTGAATGACGAACAATCAGCTTCCACTGCTGAAAAGGTCAGGCACGATTCTGACGCTCCTTCCTCTATACTCGAGGTGCAATTGCAACTTGTAAGGAAATCTAGGCTTACGATCCAAATCAACACTAATTAGAGAAGAAACATTTTTGCAAACGTTATCTTGCACTTGGTGGTAGTGAATGTCGTGGTGGGTTAAAACGCCATCGAAAAGCAATCGAAATCTGAAGAGACTACAGACGTAAAGTGAATAACATTGAAACTATGACTAACTGGCCTTATTCGACGTTGACATAATTCTTCTGGCAATCTAGAGGGATGGAAACTTTTAATATAAGAATAGGTGAAGGCTTTATTGCTGTTGTTGATTATCCAGTAAATGCCGCTTGAAAATAGGTTGTGCGTCTCTAAATAGTAAGACTAGAAGAACTTCATTGTAAGGCACAAACACGAAATAAGCACAGAAGTAATTCCCCTCGTTTAGATATAATGATTGCTGTTATTCTGGTTTATGGTACAAGCAGCAAATTTTGTTTCGTCTATCTTATGTAACCGACCCTTTCCCTTGCGTCAGGTATCGAAACGAAAAACGCATGCAGAAGCCAATTTTTTAGGACCGTCAATCCGTGCATGCATGCAGGCCATTATCAGAGAGCATTACGCCTGACGGGCAAAATTTGCCTGGACTTTTGTTGGAAGCTGTACCAAGGCTATGCCAAATATCAACAAATAAAACAAACAAAATCGAAAGCAAGCCATGCTCATGCTCGAGAAGTGGAGGATGAACACAGTAAGATACCTCTGAGATCTCCAATCTTCTGTAGGCCCCCTTTCAAACGCCATGAATACCACAAAACAAAACTCGTAGATACAGTCAATGTCTGGTGGCCATCATATAGTAACTGCCCAATCGCAGATTACATGTAAAAGATAACCCCCTTAGAGGCTTTAACGGCCACTCGATGGTTCGACAGCCGGAAGTATTTGCATACGCGATGAGATGCTAGTGAAATGTGCCCTCCAACGGTAGCACGACGAACAGAGGAGGTAGAATCTTCAACTCCATCTAAGACAGATCAGATTTCTGCTTTGGCGCCCGCTCTAGTTCCTCTCTTAAATCTTGGTCGACCAAGTTGTCGACCTTCTTTCTGCTTTTCATATCCAGAGCTCCGTTTCTCCAGGCCGCTCTTAGTCGCTCAAAGGCCGGTCGACTACTAGGATCTTCGCTCTTTACCAATTCTACATAATGGCGAGCCAATGTTTCTGGAATAACTTTCTTCTTGCTGTTCAGAATCTCATCATAGTAGGTGACTAGGTTTTTCGTCCCGCTCATAGCCTTTGTCTGAGCGTCTTCCAAGGCGTATTTGCGGAATTCGGTGTACATGCTAAGGTTGAAGTTGCGGCACAAGAAATGAGACCAAAACTCGTATAGCAGCTTCATATCAGGGTGGGTCTCTCCGGGCGCAGAAGAATCTCGATATTTTAAGGCTCGAGCGCGGAAAGACGTGTAGAGTTCTCGAGAATTGTGCTCAGAGATTGGAGCCTGTTGGCTTTGACCCTTCACCCACATCACAGGTGGGCCGTTGTTGAAATTTGACTTGGTAGGTGATATCGGGGTAAAGGGACTGCGGGAACGGCGGAGAGTATCAGGAGATCTGAGTAGATAGTCATCAGCTGGCTGTCTGCAACAGGTTGGGTGAAAATGGTTCGCTTACGTTTCGGATGCATGCGACCCATTGGTCAAAGTACGACCTTGTCGGTTTTCGTCGTGGATCTCCTCTGCTATCGACCGCCCGTCGATGGAGCCGTTCGAAAAGGTTCTCGATGAGGCATTGTGGTACGGGACTTTGGGCTTCGTACCATCAGTGCTTTTAGGAACATTGAAAACTAACGTTAAATTGGCAACCTCCTCATCACTGAATGTCGTCTCTGCCTCTAAAGAATCAACTGTGCCGTTGGTAGTCAGTACACCAGGTGAAAAATCTGGGACAGCGGCGGATAAAGGTGTCTCGGGGTGATAGCCATTGCTGTTACCATTGACTGGCTGAGCTACTGGTCCACCATTGCTGAAATGCCGGAACTGTGAATCAATGCCGTTGGGAGAGAAGGCAGGTGGTGACATAGAGTGCCCGCCAGGTAGAATCATAGATCCACCTTGTTGAGCTCTTTGTGGTCGATGATGATATGTTGGTCCAGCATTCCTGACAGATTCATCACGATCCTCGGTTGCCAAAACCCATTTCTCCCACCCTTCCTTTCTGCGAAGACGATCTATCCCATCCTCGCCTCTGACAAGGTCAATAATTTCAGACTCTTGACAAGCGTATCGCAGAAGTTCAAATTCCTGGGTCAAAGCTTGGATACGCTTAAAACCGGCGATGAATGTGAGGAATACGAAGCCTTGAGAATCCATATGCTTCCGCAAGAAGACATCTTTGCACAAGTTGTCAATTGAGAAGTAGTACTCCAATTGCATCGTAACCATGTTCAGAACGGAAATATGGTCAATATACGGATTGAATGGTACGGCGCTCAAAGACTGCATCGGCTGGTAATCATACATGGCACCTGACGTCTGCAAGGGTGGCATATGTTGTGATCCGGGATATCGACCATACATGTTACTGTTTGGTATTGATTGTGATCTGGATCCACCACGACCACCTCTGCTTGAAGGAATTGGAAACTGATTGCTGAACGGAGGTTGTTGGAGAGGAGGGCTATAGGGACCGGAGCTTTGGCGAAGCGGATAGCCATTTGGAGCTTGAGGCCCATGGCCATTAGTGAAGATATGTCCAGGGTGTTGCTGGCCATTCTGGAAGTTGTGATTTCCTCGTCCACGGAAGCCTCCACGGCCTCGCTCGGGACGTCCATCAGTTCTCTCGCGAGAGTGATGGTTAGGATCTTTGAAGTTCGAGCCATCTTTAGCCTGCTCGAATCCTCTGAGGCTCGGCTCACTTCGACGATCAACAGCTGATCTGGGGTTTGAATGAGCATCATGGGGAACGCCTTGGTTGTGATCCGACTTGAAGTTTCGCGGCTGTTCGCCTCTCGCATTCTGCTGTTCTGAAATCGCTTCTGAAGTAGAATCTGCCGACGTATTGTGACGAGGTTCGCTCACAGCACCAGGCTCGCTCTTGTTTGCGCTGCCTTTCGACTTCTCCGACGCTGCTGGAATTGTAGCCTTCCGCTGATCGCGTGAGCCAGAAGGATCACTAGATTGGCGCTTCGTTGAATTCGGGGGTAGAGAAGCAGCTCTTGGAGCTTCTCCACGGCTTGTCCTCCGATCAGAGTCTGCTGGTGGAAGTGTGGTAGTAGCAGTAGCGTTCTGTGCCTTCTCCCCAGGTCCAGCACCGACAGTGTGTGTCGAGCGACCGTTGGCTTCGGTTCGGCCTCCTCGTGCTCCACCACGACCTCGTCCACCTCTTGTCGGTAGCGGAGTATTGAATGCTACTGATGGGACATAAGGTACCGGGACCCATTTCTCTTTCGGTCGCGGCTTATTCGATGTGGTATCGTCCTTGTCTTCCTTCTCTAGCTTCTCCTGAAGTTTGCGCTTTTCCTCCTCGATCGCCGTCTCAGGGGTGGGCCATGACATTGCGTCTCCAACTGGAGGAGGTAGTTGAGTTGCCGCCGATTTTTCTTCTCTCTCACCTGTTCTGCTGCCTCGTGGGCCTGCTCTCTTGGTGGATGAAGGGTCTTCTTTGAGCTTGGCAGATGCGTCACTGTTCTTCTTTTGTGACTTAGTATTGCTTGCATCTTTTGAAACACCATTTTGGGTAGCACTAAGCGGCTTTTCATTCTCTTCGGTGGCCGGCTTGCCTCGTCGCTTCGAGTCGGGACTTCGAGGAGAATCGCTGGAGATAATCGGTTCCGTGGGCCCAGTGTAGGCAGTGACGGCGGTTGGCGCGGGCTTTTTGGCTGCCTCCTCTCGACGTTGTTGCCAGAAGTTGACTGTTGGTAATGGAGCTGGTACAAGAATCTCTGGCTTCACCTCTTCCTTCTCCTTCTCTGCTGCTTCCTTTTCAGCATTCTTTTGTTTCTTGCTCTTCTTACTCCTTCTTCCTTCGGTAGCTTCAGGTGTCTTGTCCGTTACACCATTGGCATGAGAACTACGATCTCGTGTAGACTCGGCAGTCGGGGGGCTGACCAATGTAAAATCATCCTTTTCCTCCTTTGGGAGTGTGGACGTTGAGGCCGTGCCAAAGCTCGGAGACGCTGGCCGTGATATTGACTTTGTCGAGGCTGCAGTCTTGGGATCGGACATCAAACCTTCAATTGAACCCTCCACCCTATTAGAAGCTTCGGTGCTTCCATTGACACTTTGGTCACCTCTCTCGGATCCACCAGAAGGTGTATTGGTTACGGAGCCGGGTCCTTTCGCTGGCGTGCTAACACCAGATGTGGCTGGATTCGAAGGAGCGCCGGAGGTCGAGGACGTAGGTGTTCGACCCTTCGCAGCTTGAGCGTAGGAGAAAACTGGTGCTGGAGCCATGTCCGCACCAGATCTGGATGTGGTAGAACTCATTCTCGAGTCTTTTTCAGAGGAATGCGAATCAAATGATTGACACACGAGTGATCGCGCAGTGGCTCTCACCAGTTAAGAAACTGGATGGCGATGTAAATCACCCCAGTCCTGGATGTCCGGAGAGGTGTACGCAACCTCTCCGCACCAGTCGCCCACTGCGCCAACTGAGTATTTGATGACCGGGCTTGAAAGGTCTCAGCGAGAAAAAGCGAGTATTGTTTGAGAAGTCGAGGTGTCGGAAAATTAATTCGTCTGCGGAAACGGTGGGGGTTAGGCTAGGTAGATGAGGAGGTCGGTCGCGATGCTTCCCAAAAGCTCGATTCCGAAGATTCGTGTGATTATGAAGGAGAAATCAAGTACCGATCGTTGATACTTGAGGTGTTGTAGATACTCGCGTAGATCGAAACGCTGCGGTTTGTTTGATGACACGGATGGTGCTGGCAACTGCCTGAAGGTGAGCTTCAAAGCCGCACAAATACTAGATTCAGAGTGAATGTCAGAAGTTGGTCCAGCGAAAAGTGAGTCGTCGGCGGTTGGGGAATGGTCGCATCTGAATATGCTGGTCATAAAAGCTTTGATGCGCGAATATGCACAGCGACGAAGAAAAGTCTCGACTGGCACCGCGCACCCAGCGGAACACGCACCTCGGGGTATAAAGCCCAGCCAGCTTCCAGGACCAAATGTCAGCTTCGTGATCTCTGCTCGAGGTCGCAGATGCGGCAATGGGCTTGGGACAGGTGTTTGACAAAGTGCCACTGAGCGTCGGCGGGTGGGAGGCACGTTGTGTCAAATTCTCGAGAAATGCACAGAAAGAGAAAAGGGGAAAGAAAGCAGAAGGTCGTCGAACAAAACCGTCGACCGTGGCGTGCACCCTAGAGGTCGAGAGGGGAAAAGGACGGCGTGCAAAAGTGAAGAAGAGGTTGTTAGGGCTGGGTAGAATTTAAAAAATTGACTAGTCCAAGGCCTCCGCTCGCTCGCTCAAGTCTACCCGGCATAAAAAGTCATGGTCACTCCATCACTTTTTTTTTGCTTGTTTCCCATGCAATCGCATCTGCCATCGCAATCGATAGGGACGGCTGAATATGCTGGCTGATTGCACTCAAGAAGGTTCTATTTACAGTTTTCCATCGCAGATTTCGCAGACTTAAGCAGAGTGCTCCGGCTGCACATTTGCCTGTGTTCCTGGTAAGGTTAATGAGATGGTACCTCGATCCCGAATCGAAGCCCGTGATTTCCCGTTGAAACATGTTCCACTTCAGCAAAAGTATTTTGGCAGACCTGGAGTGCGAAGAGAGCACGGCAGGCTGCTGCACTTGGATTTTCACTAGGGCATCCCATTTTCCGAGTGCGTTGGGTTGCTGTGCAGCAGGGCTTCTCTGACGGTGTGCGCTGAATCAATTATTACACCAAAATTCGGCAAGCCCCTTCGAAGCGCGGAATTCACATCTCTTCAAAAAGTCTCAAAAGAACACCGGATGCTTTTGCGAGAAGCAAGACAATGTTAAAAGGGGTTGCACAATCACGATTGACAAAGCCCCTATTGCACAAATTCCGAATCAGATCCTTTTCGTAAAATGTTCGAACCTTGGTTGTGCGGCATTTCGGCTCCAAGCCGTGCAGCCAATTTATGTCGAAATCCGCATCCCCATTGTTCCGAAGCTTTGCCATCAGTCATTGCAGCAACAATTTTCACCACGGACTTCAAGAATAATATTTTACAAGTGAAGGAGAGTTCCTCTAAGGTATACACCTGACTACCTCGCCGGAAAAGAGAGTCCGTAGTCTGATATCCTCTCAAAGGCAGGATATTCCAAGTGATGGATAGATGGCAAGCAGGGGTATATGGCAATTCGACAAACCTCGGCCAAGGAAGATTGACAGAATTGTTCACAAAACTAGAATTAAGCATGATGCAACCTATTTTTAGCTAATTTATTACACATCGAGAGTGAAATGACTTTGTGTACTATCCTAACAACTAGAAATCACATGATTCGAGGTCCAGTGACGACGGACATGACATCTAGAACAACCCAGCAGAACCTTCTTAGTTGGCTTTTACACTCAAATGTTCCTTGAAAATATTATACAGAGCGGACGTGAACGGTCTTCGTCTATAACTTTAACCAGTGACCCAACTAAATGATAATTAGCTTTGTTCATCACCGCGTTTCGTTCTTAACTTACGCCGCAGCTCTTTGAGCACCGAAAGTTGTTGCCAGTCGCAAGCCGCTGGAGCCCATCGGGAAGTAGCTGACCAGATACCATATCAAACAAGCCAACTGAATCAAGGCTGAGATAAGGGTTAAAAGTGTTGATTGAAGCTGCGCGTACTATCAGTGCTGATCTATTTCAAGCCCTACTTGAATTTGAAAAGACGCGTACTTACCCCTAAGCTAAAATACAGGGTGAGAGCTATGGATCCGAAATACGCCGCAGTAAATGGGAGGCGTGGTGTCGATATCAGGTGCTGCGCATATGTCATAGGTCCCATCATGGCAGCCCATGATGCAAGGAACAAGGCTGAGCCCAGGGACCATCTAGTGTATCACATGGCGAAGTCAGTCTTTGGATTTTCTCTGATAACAAATACAAATTCGGTTTGAAGACAATCAATCTTTCTAGGAGATTCATATCGAAATACATTAAGGCGCTTCAGTTGTGGGGGAAAAGGGTTAAACTAGAGGGGTAGGACTATGCATGCAGGACGGTTACCTGCAGCATCCGCGCTTGCCGAGTGGAAAATGTCTCAAGCAACAACGAATGACCTGTGAAGCACAAAAGAACCAGAATCAAGGAAATAGAAGACTCACAATATAGCAAACTTGCGAGGCTTTGCCATCATGAGGGGCCATAATGCGAAACAAATGACGAAGCAGGCAAGTGCACCGAGATTGCAGCCTCCAAAAATCAAAAGACGGTCCCATCTACTCACTATTGAGATATTGGTCAGCCTCTTCAAAGCTTCTTCAGAGTAATACGAACGAAATCAAGCCATGGCGGTATGTCCCACATGGTCCATGAGACTGGCTGCTGCAGGGACAGTGAAACACTGAGAGGATGCAAAAACGGTTGACTCACGGGCAAACCAACCCTCCTCTTCCTCGCGACGAGTCCTGGCTGGAAGTGGAGCCCCAGCACCCTCAGTTGTTGGAAGTCTAACATAGCCACTATCTCCGAAAGGGTTCAACGACTTGATCGACGATAAGAGACCGGTCTGCTGAGCAGTGTTGACGGGCACATCCGGGTCGCGGCGTGACCACCCGAGGGAATTCATGGAGTCTCTGAAAGATGAGGATGCCATTGTGGTGATGCTCGAGATCACCGGTAGTCGAAAACTAAGGCTGCCACAATCCCAGCGTAGTAAAGCCGATGGTAATTCTCCTTGAGCTAGTGAAGCTGAGAAATAGCCGTATTAACCGCTTGTGGTGAGTGGCCGAGGAGTAGTTGAAAAGTTCTTGAGCAAAGCGGTAGAAATCGGACAGGCCTCCGGCGAAATTTCAAGACCGCTCTGCAAGTATGTCGTGCGTTGATCGACCGTGTGGAAAGAACACGACTGGTTTCAACCTTAGAAACAACTTGAAGGGTGTCCAATGACCTCTCGAGGGTGACAGGGGTCGCTTCTGGGCAGGCTGATACTCTAACTGGAGGACTGCCTCGTGACCACGCTGGCCTTAGTGAAAAGAAGCTCTCTTGCTCTGTCGAAAGGGTGTGACAGAGAAGGGTGCTCTGATTGGTGGGCGATAGATGCTCAGAGGTGTGGGAGAGGTTGATCGGGGGTAGTGTGGGATATGAGGTTTAGAAAGCAGGTTGCGACGATCGCGGGGGGCTAATGTTGGAGGAGGCAGAAGGGTGCGAGAAGAGGGTGCTTGCGAGAGGCCAAGGTCGATACGGACTGCGGCTTGTGGAAGATGCTGGGCAGATATGGAGTCTGGGGAAGGCAGAAACGGTTGAGAGGCGTCGTCGTCGTGGTTGCTAACTGACGCGTTTTGTGAAGGTAACCTTCGACGTCTCACCCAAAGCGGATTTCACTCGCCTGTTGAGCTTAAGCTTACTTTAGCGCCATAACCTCTCCACGCGCCACATTCGATGAGTCAGCCAACCACTCTCCTGCTTCGATCCCCAACACCAACTCCCAGAAGTACCAAGAGCGCAGCGGTTCGGCCCTTTAGAGAGCGAAGCAAGCAGCGGTACTCATAGTGTTGCAGCCGTCCTCGGCGAGAGTGCCGACTTGCGATCTTCCTCTTCTGCACCAAGTAGTAAGACACACGGCTGACTACAAGCCCGTGCCAGAACCCCGCAGGCTCGTGGCGCCCACGAATCGAGCTTGCGGAGAGTTTCTCAGCAGTCTGAGGAATGTCCGGAGGTAAGCCAGCAAATCAATATTCTCATAAGAGGCGGGAAGTCTGGCGGCCGTGTCTCTGTCCCAGGTGGAATCGGAAATCTAAGACCTGGGATGAGAAAACAGGCTCGACTTCTGCCCAGGACTGGCTTGACATCCATTACGAGGAGACTGCGGCAGTGTGGCTCTCTTCGATGACTCTCCTCCTCACTCCTCCACCCCTCCACCCCAAGCTCGCCCCCCTTCTCACCCCTCCATCATCTTTTCGATGTGCAATTTTAGTTCCCAGACATCCCGAGTGAGACCTGATGGCCTGTCCGGAGTCTGTATTAGGAGAGACTCTGGTCAAGAGCAGCAATCAGAAGGGCCAGTGGCTGGGTGATGGGTGCCAGAACTGATCTGGAGGACATATAAGCTATGCTCGCGCAACTCGAGACCTGGGATTCGAATCCTCCCTTCTCCCAAAATCGCATTCCCTCATCTCAATCTCAGATTCACTGCTGCAGTGTTCCCACACGTCCAACGGTCACGTTACTTCACATCTGTCGTTCACATCGTCAACACCACGACTCACTATCGTGGATTTGCAATATCAAAGAGCCTTCTCTCCTGCTACTTCGGGACTCCCTATATGCTCTCATTTCAGACTAGACATAGAGCGGCAGCATACAGTCAGATTGATATAGCACACCTCACCGCTGCCAATATATTCCTAGGCCGTGATATTGCACGCTTGCGAAGCTCCGTCGAGGTTCAGTCTCAACTTGGCAATCCGGGGAAGACCACACCAAAGAGTCGACCAGGACCGCCGCCTAAACAGCTTTGAACGCGTTGGGGCAACCACAGCTTCGTCCAGAAGCACTCCTCGCTCTGCATCGGCGTAACCTGGCGCGCACCGCACATGTTAGTATTGATTGCGGAATCGAGGCAATCTATTCCCAAGCCGTGGCACGATTTCCCCACATCCTGAGAGAGGCGTGGTTAATCAAATCCAACCCCGCCGCTTGACTCTGGAAATAGCTTCGGCCAACAGATCCGGGGTAGCTCTCGTCGGTACGGCACGCACAGAAACAGGATTACAGATCGGCAGTAACGAGGAAGGAAGCACATTGTGGTGAGAAGAGCAAACAGACACTGGCAAGGCCAGCGGGAGTGTCAAAGAAAGGCTTCGGCGCGTTCCGTGGTGCTGCGCCCTTGAACCTTGAAGTGGTCTGGTCGATGAAAGCGTCGAACGCAAACACAAGCACCTCATTTTGTTGGCTTTGCGATAGACGTTCGGGTTCCCTACGAACAAGCTAAGGGAGGCCCGGTCGCAAATCGACGTGCAGCAGCTCCCAAGCGAGACACACCTCACTCAGGCTCACGACTCACGACTCACTGCACTGCTCACCGTAACTCTCCAATAATCGCCCTCGACGCCGCACCTTCACCAATACCCTGCGCAGGCATCTTCCGAGGAATCGTTCAAGTACCGGGTCCCTCCAGTCCACGACATCGACACTGCGACAGCTCCTCCGGTCTCCCAGCTTGCTGTGGTGTGCAACCATACATCCTCCCCTCCTCACAGTCCCGCAATTTATCATCGTGGTGTAACGGCCAGTCCCCAATCCCAGCCAACAGCAATCGCAGCAATCGCTCACCGTTACCTCCCTTCGTCGCGACCGCCTTATTTGAGGCTGCCCGCAGCAACACCATCGTGGGCCATCTCATCACCGCTTTATACTAGGTCTCCCCTCATCTCGAAGAGAGCTTCCATCTCCACCTTTCTGGCGCATCCCAGATAGGTAATCCTCGTCCGCTCCGAACCCCTCGACCTTAATATTCCCGGCGGTCCCGTCGCCGAGCACACTACGACTCACCCAGCAATTGAGAAATTCGTGAATCGCTTCGCACACCAGGACAACAGGAACATTGTGGGAGACAAGGCCTTCGGCAAACATCGAGGGTTTCGCAGGTATCACATCTTCGCGCTTCACTAGCTTTAAGGATTATTCCACCATTGCGGCTCCGGGCAATTCCCATCAAAGTGAGTACTCACCGAATTCAGGTATTATGTGCATACCCTTCAGCAGGTAGCAGTTGGGTAGCTGCAGATCTTGCAAGCGCAATATACTTCCGTCTGTTGGTAGCTCAATAGTGCCATCTAATTCTGGCTCAAACCCTCTCTGCCGTGTTCTGTTGGGCTGGCCAACTTTTTCCTTGTTTGCTTTTTCCATCTCGAGCTTTTGCGTAGACCCAGCAGCGGCTAATGTTTGTCACACAGATATCGACAATCTTTGCCACTGAGAACTCTCAGACAAACCTCTTTTCCTCACATCCGCCGACATAAAAGTGGCAGCTGGCCAAACCTATTGAAGAATAATGGCTGGTACTGGCGCATCTAGCCCCTTCATCAAAGACGAACCCGAGGACCAATTCTTCTCGTCAAACAGATACATGGGGGGAAATCAGGGTTTCAACGGTTCGCACAACTTCAACCAGTTCAGTTCGAACGGTGGTAGCATCAACCCTAGCGACCTCACTATGGGTGGCGGTGTCAATATTCCCAACGGAGGATTCGGAGGCTCGAACCAGTATTTCTCGGCGCAAGCACAGAATACAAGCGCAAGCTATCAACCAAAAGGGGGTATCTCAACTTTTGCGGATGATGAACTCCTCGATACACTTAGTCCCATCAATGATCAGCACTCAAACCAAAACGGCATGCAAGGCAACGGACAAGACTACGATATCGAACTCAATTACGGCATGTACCCGAATCACAATGGTAGCACTCCCGCCATGTCTCTAGACACAAACCACATTAACGGTTATACCAACACACCGGATGGTGATCCTATCCAAAGCCCGTTCGCCTACAATTTCGCTCAACCTCCATTTCGCCATATTCAGCAAGGAAATACATTTAGTAATTCTCCTTCTGGTTCGTACGGTGGATCACCCATTCCGGGGTCGGCAGATGCTGCTCGGCAGCGTTCTCGAGCTGCCGCCCAAGGTGTTGTCCGGAGGCCTTCCAATACCAGAAGCCCAATGACACCAAAAGCTGCTTCCGTAGGCATCGGTAGTCTTCATATTGGGTCCGCCGAGGGCTCGAGCTTCACAGCTCCCATTCGTACTGCACACAGACATCAGAAATCTTTATCCGGTCAATATGAGCACCCGTCCAGCTTGGGTTCCTATCCTGACTCCCACTTTGGCTCTCCTCTACAAGGTGTTCATCCCAACCCAGCCATATCAGACATCCTTAAGGGAACTTCCATGCCAACTAAGCTTGGTCATCAGGCAGGTAGCGCACCAGCATTACAATCGCAGGAAATGAAGAGACGGAGACGCCGAGAGTCTCATAACTTAGTTGAACGTCGGAGACGTGACAACATCAATGAGCGGATCCAGGAGCTCAGCCATCTCGTCCCTCTCCATCGTCTCGAAGATGAGAAAGTTCGCAAAGCTCTTCAAAACAACTCTCCACTATCGCCTACACTTACCGGTATTTCACAACCTGGATCTTCTGGCATGAGCCCGCCTCAAGCAACTTCAGGACTTGCTGGTCCTGGTGCCCGAAGAGCTACAGGTAACATCACCACCGGTATTCCCATTGAGGAGAAAGACAAGGGCCCAAATAAAGGCGATATTCTAAACGGAGCTGTGAGCTGGACTCGCGATCTGATGTGGATGCTTCACACCAAGCTTCAACAACAAGAAGAACTTGCCAACACTCTTGCTGAAAATGGTATCGCTTGGCCCTTCCATGAGACTGAAGATGAGAGAAGGATGCACACAGAGCTGATGGATGCAATGGTCAAAAATGAGGGCAGCAAGTTCCAATACTCGAGAGCACCAGGAAGCGGTCTCCATGTACCCAAACATACCGACATCAAGGGCAATTCCGTTGGTGGATCTGCTACTGGTCAGGATGACACCTCCCTGAGCCCCGAGAATCCTAGTACCGGCGGTGATGCTGGTCAAGCGGGCATGGGCGGTGCAGGACAATATTGGAGTGGACACAACAGTGGAGGGAGCGGACCTGGCTCAATCAGCTTCAAAGAGGAGGATGAATACGGCATGGATATGACACAATAGGGATACAGATGAATGGTAGATGCGAGGAGTATCTGCCTCATGTTGTCGCCTTTTCTCGGCCAGGTGGTTCCTGTCAACCAGGAACGGGATAGCACTTAATTGCGCGGCATTTTTGACGTCTCGGCTTTTCTCGTTCCTTGCGCGCCATTTCTATATTTACTATCTGACTTCAAGGAGTTTTTTGCATTTGGAGGTAGTTTGGGAGTCATCTCATTGGTTGGTGGCGGCGTTGTAATGTTGAGCTTAGCTCGCAGAATACGAGTCAGTTAAGCATGGGGGTAGGAAGGATATCAGGATTGGGATTCATTTATCTCTGCTTTGAATTTGCTTCAGTCACTTTACTTTTCTTATCTCTGCTACGTTCATCATCGTTCGTAGTATTGAAGGGGTTTTCACATTGGCAGGCAGCATTTATACGTCTTGTTGTCTTGTCTTTCCTTTATCGCATCTATCAATCTGGTCTATCAGTTTTTGCTTGCCGTTTGGCATTCATGTGCCACTTATGATACCTACCTTTGCATCAAGTACTCTGCTGCTTCATGCCGCGTTGTACTTTCTATCTCCTTGGGGAATATGCAACAGGCTTGTTTCGTTCTGGCGTTCTGCTGGTTTTCATGTTAGCCCTAGCTAGTCACCCATCCAGTTAGTCAGTCACCTGCCGCTGGTCTGCTGATGCGGATCGGCGGTGAGTTCCATGAAATACATCACTGCATCTCCTATTTACTCCGTCCGTTATATCTTGTGCCTTGACAAGTGAAGACTCCCACCCCACTCCCAACCCGCACTCCTACAGCCAAGAGAGCTCGATGCCGAGGATGTCCAAGGAGACTAAGTATCGACCCGACATGAGTCGAGTTTACCCATATTAACTTTCCTTTGCCACCCGTCCATCCACAAAATGATATTTGACCCTGTTGCTAATCATACTTCAAATGCAGTGCTCGGGCCCGCTAAGGGCATCTAGACGAATCCAGAACCCAAAACCCAAAACCTTATTTTCGTCGTTGACGCGATACTGAGCTAGACAATTATCAACTTCTCTATTCTATGACTTTTACCTCCATATCGCACCCTTCTCAAATTGGCCTCATACCCCTTTGGGGGAGAGGTTGACTCGTCATAGTATATACAATGTAAGCTTATATGTCAACCGGGCCTGGAAACTTCATAACATCCATAGGTATTAAGTACTCTATCCATGCTCCCTTTTTAAGTATTCACTACACTAAACTCTACTTTGTAGCTTAACCCAGTCAGAAGCCACACATTCCCTCGCTTAACCTCTTGTTGCATATCGTAATAGCCTTGCACATGAACAAATTGCTCATCAGAGTGTATATATTCGCTTAATTGAGTGTTCGCTATCTCCTTTCTCTTGACAAAGACTAAGCGAGTAGTAGGACTGTCAGCATGAGCAAGTCCTCGGAACTTGGATCAGAGGAACAGGCTACTGCGTAGATAATTGACTTATGGGCAGTGTTTTCGTTTTCGTACTCGCTACAAATTGGTTATACGAATATGTAAGTAGGCTATGCTGAGGCGAAGGAGCTGACGAATTCGCTCGGGTTATTGGTGAAAAGAAGCGAATGCGAGGATTGTGAGTGAAATTGGGTACTCGGTATTGTCAAGGGTGAGGATATTGGGTAGTGATTCACTGACACCTAGGAGATCCTCCAGCACGTTTTGGTCAAGAATCTCGCTATAGACAAAAAAACGCAGACCCAAGGTTCACCTGTAGGTTGGATTGAACAATGAATAATGTGCCCCAATGACATGCACATCATTACTACCTTTGCCTTTACGATCACTCTTTTAATCTCAACCTTCCACCTTCATGCCTGCCTCACGTTGCATTGAAGGATCGTTTTGAGTTGTGCAACAAGTCTAGGTTTTTGTGTCTACCATGAGAGGAAATCCAGAAAGTATAAGAGGTGTCATCGAGCAGATGCGAGTTGGACTGATAGATGGAAACCATGCAAGGCTAATTGACAAAAAGTGTGAAGTAGATATCTGTAATGAACTGCCTACTGTGGTGAGACATTACTCATGGTAGATTTCTTCTCTTCGAAGAAATGTACCATCTAAGTCATCCTGCCTAAATGTTCAAATCGAACCGCTAAACTACAAAAGCCTACCCCAAAGAAAGTGATGTGTATAAAGCACACCACATCAATCCACATCTAAACCCTCATCGGAGCCGGTAAGTCTCTCCTCGTATCCTCGTACCTCACCCCCACCACCCTACCATAGCTCGGCGGTCCCAACTCCAAGTCATCATGCACCACTTCCTCAACCCTCACCGTCCTCGGCCTCTCCACTTCCTGCATTCTCACCATCCCGGGTCGGATAGTACGCGTACTCATTCCTAGTGCGAAACGTACACTTCCTTCTTCTTCACTTTCTTCGTACATTGGTGGTGACTCTAGACCGTTATGAGCTTGTAGCTCGATGCCAGGTTCCTGGGTGGGATTACCACTGCTGGCAGTGCGACTGTGGGTGGAGAAGGTAGATGAGGAGACGGAAATTCGCTTTCCGACTGTGATTTCGACGAGACCATCTGAGGCGGGCCGAACATGAGTGATGGGGTAAGAGGATGAAGAATAGAAACCCTGGAATGAGGGGCCGGGATGGAGGATAGTAAGTGTCAAGGCCACCATAGCAATCAGAACTCCCTCCCCAATAATGAACAAGATCTGATTTCCAGCCACGGGACCCTTGAGTCCGCTTGATAGCTCAATGATTCTGAAAATGGTTCTTGTAAGGAGAAGAAGAGTGGATAGCGCGAGGCCGATGAGGAAAGCTTCGAAGAGGGAGGTTTCTGTTGGTGGAGGTGTGTGGCCGAATGAGCGGGATTGGTAGATACGAAGGGAGAGTTCGGCAGCGAGGATGATGAAGACGAGGAGCGAGAGGAGGTGGATGACGAGGGATGTGATGAGGATGTCTTTTCCGGTGCGGATGATGGACTTGGTTATGTTAGTTTTCTCTTCTGGGAATATGGAGATTCGAGAACGGGAGAGGTAACGCACGGTGTCTTTAGATGTAGTCAGAATTCCTCCAATAAGTTGAAGGAGGAGAACAGTTGAAGTGATAGAGACAAGCGGAATAGTGTATGTTCTTGCTTTGAATCGAGATTTGTCTTCTCCATAGATCACCACTACCCTCCCGAAGCACATATAAATTACAAGACTCAGGACTGTGGGACCAGCGGCCAGTGTCGTGAGTTGTAGCGAAAAATATGTTAAAAAGAAGGGATTTTTCCATAATAACAGCCGAGCAGTGTATCCGATAATTTCGAAGATAAATCCAATGAAGATGACTGATGTGAAGCTGTATGTGCGAAATTTGAACCCTATTCCTATTTGAAATGCGAGACAGAAGCCGAATATGGAAAGGAAAAGTGCGTTTGCTTGTAGTGATAGCTGATAAGATATTGGAGCGAGAGAAAGGTCGCAAGTTGAAGTGGAGCAGATGGAGGGGTTATTGAGGAGGGTTGAATTGCCATGAGGTAAAGGGTAGAGTCCTGTAAGATTCGACATTATGTAAAGGATTGAGAAGTACAGACTACAATGGTAGAGAAATCCATAAAAGCATCCGAAAGTATTCATACAGAATAAAAATAATTAACGAGGAAGGAACGAGAGTTTCATATCAATCAATAACAAACCAATATCGCAGAATTGAGCCCGTGCATTGCGTATTCAACTCTTCGATATTCGAAGCTCATACTTCACAGCCTCAATGTTTCGTATGCTGATGAAGTGAGTGTCTTCTCATGATTTATAAAAGGGTTGTCGGAAGCGAAGAAAGAAGTTCCGTGAGATACGTATGCATTGGATGCCAAGACTTGGTTTCTTGGGATAGGCAGCCACGAGTTGCTTGATTTTGCTTGCGCTGGCAAGAGCAACAGGGGTGCACTTGTCGTTTGGAGCACCTTCTCGTTGTGACGTGTTATAGTGATTTTTGAGAAATCTACTACGAAGGAGCGAATGCGAATAAGAGGACACTTACCACTCTTTTACTTGGTTAGTTATTTCAAGTGCAGCACGAGTCTTGAAATCTATTTCAGGCTCTCTTCTAAATAAGCTGGCTGCTTGAAAGTGCCAAGAACATTTTGAGAAGTAAGTCATCATAAATTTTTATCTATATAGATGTGTGAAGGTCCTTTCGCACGTAGCCAGGACCTTCGATGGGGAGATCGACCGCGTAACTTTCGCCAACACTTCAGTGCTGCGTGTTGGCATCCCCCTCAAACCTTATCTTGACCCGCATTCGCTTCTTGTACCTTCGTCTCTCACCATTAGTTATTGCAAAAGCTCCCATGCGGAAATTTCTCTCTGACTTCCTCCCATGTCAGCTGACTGGAGATATGCTCAAACACGCTGCCAAGCCCAAAGCCCTTTCGTAGCTTTCTTGACACTCTGTGTCGTACTGACTCTGCTTGCGTGCCGTGAGAGATCCGGTCGGGCTCTCAGGACCGCATCGTTATCCCTAATTTCCTGCTCCCTCTTTTCTTTACTCAAATTCATCTCTTCCAGTTCCTTCACCTTCCACGCTCTCAAGAACCAAGCACAAAGCGCAGCACCAATGTACATAAACCCAGTGAAGATTTGGGCGTGTAGATAGATGTCACCAGTCGTCGTACGAAGTTCGAGGGCGATAGGCTCGGAGAAGGTACAGGGTAGGACGATGGCAAGCCATACGATCGAGAGGGCTGAAGGGAGGATCTTGATGCCGACGACCTCGGCTCCCACGGGGCCGATGGTTGCCCAGAATCTGAAAAGTATGTGTAAGTGCTTGGGACTTAGAGACGGTGCAAGGTTGTACTTACGTTCCAGCGACTGTGCCGACAATTAATGCGAAGAATATGAGGACTCCATAACTTTTTGCGAAAATCCACTGCGGAATGTTAGCTATCGCAATTGGGAGAGAGCAATCGCAGGCTTAACCCCCCCGAAAAAACATCTCTTTGTGCCATCTCCTACACCAGAAGAATTTGTGAAGGTAAACCTACAATGACAAGTGAAAATAACCCAGCTAGGAATGTACAAGTGCCAGCCATATTGATACGCCCAAATGCATCGCTAAAGTATCCAACAAATGGTCTCCCCATTCCTATAATTCAGTCAGCGCCGATAAAAAATGGTCTCACCCGATTCGAGTTCATTCACCTTGTCCCAGATTCAGGACGGCACCGATGACGGAGCCTTGTTTTGCAGTAAGACCTATGCTTCTGGCGTAATTTGGTAACGAAAACAAAAGCACAACATATCCCAGCATGCTGAAGAAACCCCATCCAATTAGAAGAAGGAATTCTATGCGTTTGAACAGTTTGACATCAAAGGCGATGTGCACGGCGCCCACGGCTTTGTTTCGCTATAAAGTGTCAGTCCGTGATTTTGATCGAACTAAGTTCAATTTTCGAGATTGCCAAAGCACCATATCATCATGGGCCGTAGTGCAGTGTGAACGAGATACAAATAGCCTCTTCTTTGAATAGGTAGAGACATGAAATAAAAACGATGGAACGACTTACGTCACGAACAAGTATTGTGCAGATAATGTTGACGGCACAGGAGAGAATAGCCAAAACTCGAAAGGCCCATCCTAAACCAATAGACTGAATCATAGCATTCGAAGCCAGAGAATATACCAGCCCCCCAATCCCACTCCCAGCAGCAGCAATACTGTTGGCGAATGATCTTTTCTTGTCGAACCACTGGGGTACAAGCCCCACACTAGCAACGAAGAGGAATCCCATGCCGACTCCGAATGCGACTCCTTGGGATAAGAACAGCTGCCAAATTTGATTTGTCCAGCTAGCACCAAGTAGCCCTGCGGTTTGAAGTGCGATCCCAATGAAAAGAGTTACTCTGGTGCCGTATACTCTCATACATATTGTTGCCAGAGGCGAGACAATTAGAGCCATAGATATCGACAATCCTCCAATAAAGGCATACTCAAGAGCCGTGGCGCCTGGGAATGTGTTGTACTGTAAGTAATGCGCAAGAAAGACTCCGTATGACTTCAGAGCATTAGTTGTGGTTCTGTGAGACAAGGATTCGAAATGACAGTCACCTACACTATTTAGACCCCAAGTGTGCCCGTTGATCAAGGCTACACATGCTACAACGACCCATCCATAACCCCCATCTGGTGGTACATCCGCAATCTTGACATCCTCTTGTGTTTGGTCCGGATCACAGGTACCGGCCGTCTTTTCAGAGGCAAATGACACTGTTCCATCGCGCTCGATTTCGATGCTCTCATCGGATCTATCTCTACTCATGACTGTTTTTCGAATGACTCAAGAAAGGGGCAAAGTTCAACAAGAGTGGGGAGATGAAAGTTCTACAAGAAACCAGAGCAGAAAAGTGAGAAGAGCGGTATACTGGCATCTCTGCTACCTGCAGAATCTCAAAAATAGAGTCACAAACGGAAGAAGGAAATATGCATCGAGTTGCAAAGCCGTTTGTTCTCCCGACAATATGGACGCTATTTTACCCCGCGAAAATTCGAGTGTCTGCGCTCTCGGGCAACTTTGGACCAAGGCCCAAAAGGTGCCGTGGATCCGAGTGACAAGCATTACTTACCTAATAGTTCTTACCGGGACCTGAAAGTGTTATTCCCGCGAGTTGTAGGTCTTGGTATTGATTTTCTATCATTTATCAGCATCTTCGTTTGCGACTCGCGTAGCGGTGTGTTGAGGGACGACGATATAAGATGAAAAGGGGAGCTGATGTCTCTGACGTACTGCTGTGGTTCTGCCCGATGCGGGTACTGCCGTAGGTGAACCTGCGAAGCGAACAGGGGTAAAGGGCACAAATGGTCACGTGAACAAAGACACATGCGCTTGCAATCGTGTTTCCAGAGGTGTCTCGACATTTCCAAAAACTCCTCAAGGCTTCCTGCACCAGCTGAAGTGTTGGACTTGCAAACAGGAAAGAGTGGTCCGTACATCTCTGAAACGTGGTACCGAATGTGAGTTGTCGTCAATCGATTGGGCGATGGGCTCCAGAGTCTGATACTGGGGTCGCATGGGCCGGTTACCAGGTTAACTGTGCCTAGTCCGTTGTTGACCTCTAATTATTTTCTACACGCTTTCAGGAGGACAACCGTCATACCAAAATTGAGTCACGTCCCTCGTTGCGCCTGGTTACCACTATATGCATTAATTCCATACACCAAATCGAAATTGTTGATAAACTTGTCTGTCCCTCTCATTCAGGCGCATTCCCAACGAAACTGCCGTCAGAACAACCCAAATTGCGGCTGCAAAAGTCACACCATAACATCCAAGACACTTGTTAATTCTTAACGAGCCACAATCATCAACTAAAGTACGACTATCCACATTTCAACCATGCTACTCCGTGGCAGGTCCAAGGAGAGGAATAGGAAAGTGACGCCGCCAGGTCCGGTGTATATGTCAAATGAGCAATTCGGTAAGTCGTCTTCAGAATGAGAAGTCTTGACACCACGATCAAAATGGCCCAACACTCCACAGAAGAATGCTAACTCCTACAAGCTGATTATCTTGCCGACTTGAGAAACAATCGAGTTGTACGACCAAGTGGCGCAAGACCTTTACCTGGCAGCAGCAGACGCGAGCCAGAAAAGGTAGCTTCGATAGTATCCCAAACACCAACTCAAACGTCACCACAAACAAGCGAGTTTCCAGAGTCACCAATTACTGAAAATGGTCGCCGATCGTCAAGTGCTATGTCACATCGAAGAGAACGATCCTCTCTATCCACATATGGTTCTGTCACCTCAAGAACTGGTCGGCAACTTGCGCAGCCTCCAACCCAAGTGCCAACACCACCTTTGAAGCCTTCAGAAGTTGTGCCAAGTGCGACATATATCGAACGTGGTCAACGATGGATGGAAAAGGAGGAGGCTGTATCTCTGCGAGAGGCTATGGAAGACATGGATTTGAAAAAGCAACAAGAAGAGGAAGCCCGGATTCATGCCGCGGCACAAGACGAAGCATCAGAATTGGTTTTCCAACATCAAAATCCTGAAGCAGTCAATCCAGACGCGCCATACAGTTACAAAGAACATTTACGGAAGAATAGCTATGCTCATGCTAGAACACAAAGCGTTGGGCGATCCGCTGGAATGGGTATTGTGACTGGTTTGGCTCGAGACATTACACCTCGTTCCGTCTCTGGAGGCTCAAGCGGCAGTGGAGGGATGCAGCGCAGTCGTGTTTCTAGCGGATCTTCTGAAGATTATCAGTTCGACCGACCCATGAATCCCGAAGCAGGAGGTGCAAGACATTCGCTGGATACGACTCGAGAAGTCAAAGGTCCACGAGCAAACCCGAAGTCCTATGGTAGTGTCTCTGGTGCTTCAAGATCCTTCGAAGGTTCCCGCAGAAAATTCAGTGGCAAGAGAAATATTAGTGGAGAACTCAGTGGCACCTTCACTGGCGAGCAGATATGGGAAGAGCCAGAAGAGAGTTCCCCACGCGGTCGGACTTCCAGAGAGGAGGATATGCCTGCCCCTCGACGCATCAAGCCTCGAAACCCTCTGAATCGAGTCCAGTTCGATATTGGGCCAAGGTCAAGTAGCACTCCACCGGAGAAAACCAAGTTTTCTAAGACCGAAATACACCGAAATCCTCCCACGCAATCTAGGAATCCGCTGTACACTGCGAATCCTCCTCCGCCCCCCAAGGAGGAGCCAAAACCAGCAGAAACTAAAGAGCCTGTCCCGGCACAGACCATGAAAGATGGACTTGAAATCCGAAGCGATGAGATCAGACAAGCAACAAGCATGCTCTTGAAAGATCGCAGTCCCAAATTGCCGACGCCCACAGTTGTCAGTGACAAACCTGGCCGGCCGATCGTAAGCTTTGATAAAAATTGGAAGCCGAAGGAGGCTGATGTTAAGCCAGAAGTGCGAAGAAGATCCCCCTTTGACCGCCGTCCCGCCGGTCAAGGGACGAGCATACCTGCTCGCTCAGATTCGAAGGATGTCACACCCCCTATCCCGACCATTCACCTTCCTAACGCACCCTCAATCCAAGTAACCCCTTCATCCTCATCCATACCTACCATAAATTTCCCTGACTCGCAACCCTCTATCCCTACCATCAATGTATCATCAGATAACACTCCACCGATCCCTACCATAAACTTCCCAGATGATACACCGTCAATATCTGTATCAGCACCCAATGTACCCACCATCAATATTCAGTCAAGTCCATCACAGTCTGGTAGTCAAAGACCACTTCCCGATCCCAAAACTGCCCGAAGGCCGAATGGCCATGTTATAGCTGCAGCAAGGGGTCACTGGTCGCCAGCAACAGCAGGCAAGAGAGCGACTGCGACATGCCATCAATGTCAGTTGCCAATCGAAGGTCGAGTTGTCGCTTTACATGGCAAGCCAGAGCACTTCCATCCTCAATGCTTCATCTGCTTCACATGTGGAACTGGACTCGAGTCTTTGGAAATCCGTTTCGAACCAGATTCAAGACGTGGTGAGCGTATCGATCGAATCAAGCGACGAGCTAGAGGCGAGGAAATCCCCGAGGTTGAAGGCCAGACATATGCGGAGGACGGCGACGAGAGACTGCGCTTCTACTGTCATCTCGACTGGCATGAGAACTTTGCACCCAAATGCAAGCACTGCAAGACGCCCATCATTGGAGAACATACCATTGCGCTCGGAGAACATTGGCATTATGGACATTTCTTCTGTGCAGAATGTGGAGATCCTTTTGAGAAAGGTCAGACACATATCGAGAAGGATGGATATGCTTGGTGTCTCGGCTGCCAAACGAAGCGGACAGCGAATAGGGCTCCCAAATGCAAGAAGTGCCGGAAACCAGTCATCGGCCAATATGTTCAAGCCCTGGGAGGAGAGTGGCATGACGAGTGCTTCCGGTGTCACGAGTGCCAGAACGGATTTGACGATGGTTGTTTCTACCCGAAGCAGGTTGGAGCTGAGACTCATGTGCTTTGCATCAAATGTCTGGAAGTTCAGCTGAAGGCGTAATTGGGGATTTTGGAGTCTATCACATTTTGGTGGTGTTTTCCTGGTGTGTGATCGATACTCTTTATGCTAATACGAGACTTTGATACCATGAGATCATGCCATTCATTTGAGCGCTCTCCTATGTCAGAAGCATCTTGCGTTGGTGTTTGGTCATTTCTGCATCGTCTGCTTTTGAAGGAGTGTCCAGGGTGATAGCAAGGAGTAGGAGTTGAAGCAACGGCAATTGAGATTCGGACTTATCAATACATCATTTTCCTCCATGAATTGTGCTTGACCCATCCTATTTGTTTAAAGACACTTTCCTACCACCCGATCCTCATACGATTTTCTCATTACCGTCGTCACATCTCACGTGTAAACTTCATCCACCCCTCAAACTCCCACCTCACAAGTTGTCGTAAGGCTCCATCAACTTGTTGCCCTCCACACCCTCTGGGAAGTCATTCTCTCCGAGATGTGTCGTGTGTGCCCATCCTTTCAGACCATCTGGAGATCATCAGTCTCATGGCTCAAGGCTCATCAAATAAAACTTTACACAAGCAAAAGAATACATACTTTCTTTCCTAATAGTCTTCGCAAAACATCCACTCCACCCCTTCCGCGGATACGCCTTCACCACCTCCTCAATCGTCCCTTTACTCACTAATTCTGGGTTCAAGCCCATGTTATCGAATATTGTTGCAAGTTGTATTAGAGCGCCGATTCGGGTTTGTTTTCCTGTTGTTCCGAGATCTGAGGTGGGTCGTTAGTGAGAGGTCAGAGGAGGGGTAAGTGAGGGAAGAGGAAAGGGTGAGGGGGGAAGGACCTTGGTGCCGGATTACTGCTTCGGCGACGTTTTCGGCTTGCTCGATCGGACTCTTCAGCCCTTTGAGCAAATCTAAACTCAAATAGCCGCCATAGAATTCTATTCCTCGTCAGCTCCAGCTTCCTCTCCCTTCACTCAGACCGTTCAAATCAGTCCCACACTACGTACCGAAACTCATCATCGTCGCAGGCATATTCTTATCCGTAGTCCCAATATCATGCAACAAGCACGTCAAAAAATACGTCTCGTCGAACGTCTCACTCTTCCATTCCGGGAACGCGTATAGCAGGATTGCTTGCCCGTAGTAATACACACGCATGCTGTGGTTGAATGTTTGAAGTGCTAGTTCTTTCTTCGCGTATTCGTGCAATTTGGTTGCAAGTTCTGAACTGGGAAGAGGAATGGAAGAGACGGTCACGGTTGGAGCGTTCCCCGAAGCTTGTGATTGCTCTTTCAGGAGGATGGAGAGATCGCGGGGGACGGGCGTCCAGCCGTAGGTTTGGATTGCTGGGTTTGTGGACATGGTGATTTGAGGTTTGAGATCACTAGTTGGCGAGGTTCGAGTGTGATGTGTAGTAGTATTACAGAAAAATTGTGTCGCTGAAATCTTGGAGAGGATATGTTTGAATTACGAAGTGACGTCTAAACCCCTCGGCAGGCACATCCACAACCTTTATATATTCCCTCCTCTCCTTCCATCAAAAATCTTCACGCCCTTGACACTACCAAACCCCCAGCTTATAAATCTCCCCAATAAAGTGCATCGCAGTGCTTACTTTCAAATCCCGAAACTCGAGCTAATGTTGTGACCATCCTTTTCGAAAAATTGTGTTTCTCCACGGATTCATTTTGGCGGGGTAATGCGTCATTCGGGAACAGCCCCTCCATGATCCTGGCAGGGATTCCGTGCATTGCGGAATTTGTGGGCCAATTTGAGTATGATAATTCGAGAGCATTGCCTAGGTCGGAATACCTAGGCAGGCACGCCGCAAAATGGTCGTGAATAGTTCTTGATGGAGGATAGTGAGGACTGGGAGTGATTGAACCTGTGAGAAACTAGGAGGGTTTGAAAGGCCGAAGTTGGTAAGCTGTGCGATCTAGATGTACGGAGTATTAACCTTAGGACTCGAATTATGGCATGTGCGTACAGAGTATCAACCTGAGGACTCGAAATATGGTTATATGCACTTGGATTAAGTAATGCAGGTAAGAAGACAACAAGGGTACGGCAAATTATATTATTTGTTACTTATCCCCTCCGCTGCCACCAGGGTTGCAGCTCCAAAACCGCGATGAAAAACCGCGCTGCAAAGGCCAACACGACGCTACTAAAAATTTTTAACTTTACGAGTCGCTGTTTGTGGTAATTCTGTACACGATGAGGTTTGTTCTGTGAAAGAAATAATTAAGTGTTGGATTGTCACGAATTTTCTAGTTTGACGTCTTGTTTGCTGCAATCCTGGTGGCAACGGCGGGGATAAACATCCATTTTGTTATTCCCTTTTATAACGTTTCTGTTTCCAAAATGTGCTATTCCATTTGTTATCCAACACAACATCACAAGCCGTTCGTCTTGCAAGTGAAGACACCTCCTACGGCACCAGCATGATAGCTGTCAATGATGGCCTGAACACTGGTGTATGTTCCAGCACTCAAGAACAAAAGTCCAATGAAGATGATGACGATATTGAAGGTGAGCATCATATAACCGTACGGTGTTTGTTCCTTCAGCCAGGTTACGCCGCCATCGACTCGTCGCATGCGAATGTAGGCCACGCCCCAGAATATGAAGCCAAAGAACGAATCGAATAGCGAGGACATGAGGGAGAGGAGGTCGGAGAAAAAAGGAATGACTTCGGCGATGATGAAAGCACCACTATGGACGAAATTAGTATTTATTCTACAAGTCGAGAGTTTAGTAGCTTACAGCCATGTGGCACCCAGAATGCCTGCCCATGCAGCCCATCCAACAACAGTGTGGTTGGACTTATGTCTTGTACCCTCAAAGATGCGGAAGAAGATGAATCGAGCCGAGACCGAGGCATAGAGCACACCCAAGAAGATCAAGGTTGGGATCATGAATGAGAACGAGACCTTCTTGAAGACTTCATTGCCGAGAGAACCGAATGCAGGAGCTGTCATGTATTGATTCCCCGTGAAGGCATAGATGACGGCACCGATGATACCGAAGACCAGAATCTCAGCAAGAGTAACAGCCCACAAAGCCTTGGGGAAATCCTTTGGATTCTTCATCTCTGCAATGAAGCTGGGAAGTGTGATCTGACCGATGAAGGTATAGCTGATATTCAAGAATGCGTTCATTCCGGCGACGAAGGTTGTACCAGCAATTGGAATAGCTGTAACCTTTGGCGGCCCACCGTGAATGCCTGTTACGGGATCGACATAGCTGGGGTCTGGGTTGTAACCAAGAGGGTGTGGTTCGACACCAGCAAAGATTGCTGCGAGCAGCACCGAAAGGAAGGTGAAGAATGCCGAAACTGTTGCAAGCTTTGCCAAAGCAGAGAAAGTTCTTGGAAGAGAGCAGAGCCAACAAATAATTGCAGCAATGACTGCGAATACGACAGTACATTGGCTGTGGTTGGTAATTGTGTTTAAGTACTTGGCACTAACAAGCACATGGAGACCCTTCTCATATTAGCAAAGGGTGAGAGCGGAATAAAGCTTTCAAATCTACCTGAATGAAAGTGTTGTTCAACAGGAACATAACGGCTGTTGCATACCAAGCCCATGTCTTGCCCCAGAAAAGCATTTGTCCGATATCACAGACATCTCTGACCTCTGGGTGTCTAAGACAGAACTCCCAAACGACGAGCGAGGTGTATAAAACAAGGCCAGCAACCACGACCGTCAAAATTAGTCCAGGAACGAGTCCTAAAACGGAGTAACTCCAGGGGAATGACATGATAGCCAAGCAAATATATTCCGAGAAGAGGAGGGCTGCGGTCTAATGACAATATATTAGCTTGTCCTCGATATGAATTCTCCATCAATTCCCTTTCGCAGGAGGAATATGAAAGGATTAGACCTGCCTTTTGCCAACTGCATGTTCTGTATTGGATGTCATTGCCAGCCTCCAATTCGATTTGCTTGCCCAAAATATCTGATCCGGCAATGTCTGAATTGGAATCGTCGCTGCCGAAGTCGTAGCCTTTCAAATGAGGGAGCACAGGCGCAATTCGTCCGCCTACAGTCTTGTCGCTGGTACCGAATTTGCTTCGTCCGCCACGCTCGGCATCGATGTTACCGCTGAGGTTGCCATTTCCAGAGTCATTTTCGGCATCGTGAATATATTTGTTTGATTTGAGTTCCGAGGGAACGTTTTCATTTCCTACCGCCATTTTCGCGATGGGAAATGGACGATCGGTTCGTATTGAACGGGGTGGGAAGCAAGAGGCTGCAAGTACTGCATATAAGCACTGTAGATGTCCTGTTAAGACAAGAGAGGCGCGTGCCGAGGAATTGATCGCTCGTACACGGGCTATTCGATGTGTTGACAGATGTCGATGCTGATAGATGATAAGAAAGATGGTTCGGGGATGTGGGCTGGGTGGTTTTGAAATAGGATGCCCTAGCTCCTGTTATGTACTACTACCTTAGAGCTATCTACGTAAAGGTTTAAGCCGAAGCACTAGCTTTGTCTCCACGGAAGGAAAAGTGCAATGTTAGGTCCTTCTAGAGCACCTATCAGACTGTTGCAACAAGAACTAATGCTGGTAACGTGCTGGGAAGCACGTCGAGGACCAGGGCCGGCGTGGGATGCCGTCTCCAGAAATACGGCACAGGGTCCCCCCATACCTCATTATTTTGACAGCACGATTCATCCTTGCGCTCTCCAGATGTCGAAGACCATACTTCAAAGTAATTGATACGGGATCTGTTACCCCAAAGTGGTTCTATTCAGAAAGCATTTCTATGTTCGAAATAAGCATTGCGAATGGCGCAAGTGGCGGCACAAGACCTTGGAAGTGAAGCTTGAATCGACACAAGCTTGTGGCTGGACGCCACATCCTTGAGGCTGCTTCAAAAGCTGGGATGGGAAACGATTTCCCATCTGTTGCTGCGCCGGCAGGGTTCGATGTTCTGGGAGGATTCTAGGGGTGCCGCCGGGCGTAAGCCGCGCCTGCCAGTGTGTGATAGGGCATTATGAGAATGATTGCTATCTCATCTTGATCTTAGTATCTAGCCTGCGACTCTAGTCTACTTCGTACGATTTTCTCGGGGAGGCAACAAAACAATTGCAAATACTAATTCCAAGTGTTGTCCAGATTCTCATCCGAGTCGTGGCGTGAAAAGTTGGAAGTTGCAAGCGTCGAGTCCGTTGCGAAAATCTAGACGTGATGACGTGCGATCAGCCACAACCGTGCTAAAACTCGAATGGCTCGAAAGGGGCCGCCCGGGCGCTCACGCCGAATGTGTGGGGTAGCTACACGTGATGATGCTCGGACTGACCGAGTTTAGATGATTGGTCTTCCTCTACAAAAGTAAAGATATGCTGAAACATACTATCCAATCTATGCATTTGTTTTAGTCTATTCTACTGGTAATCTAATGCGTGATGCAAAACAAGAAAGAACAAGATGATGTTCCACGCCTCCAACTCCAAAAGACGGCTATTGACATGCATCCAGTAAATACTCCAACGGTCCAAATTGCTCCTATCTCATGACTTGTTTGCAAGCTCTATTGCCTTTGCCGCAGCTTCCTCGAAATCATCGAAAGCATGTAACGAGAGACCAGATTCAGCAATCTAATTTTGTGTCAGTGGTGAAAAGTTCAAAAAGTGATGATAAGCGACTCACAATCTTCTGTCCTTCCGCCTCATGTGTGCCTCGAATTCTAACGACAACAGGAATTTTCATATCCAATTCCTTGAATGCAAGCAAAATACCATTTGCAATCATGTCACCCAAAGTCAATCCACCAAAGATGTTCACAAAAATGACTTTCACTCTTTCGTCCTGCAGAATGACCTCGAAACTCTTCTTGACAGTCTCACTTGTTGCCTTTCCGCCAGTATCTAGGAAGTTGGCAGCTTTCCCACCTGCATCTGCTAAAGCATCGACAGTGTTCATGGCAAGACCAGCCCCATTGACTAAGGTACCGATGTTTCCATCTCCTGCGAGCTTGATGTAAGCGATACCGTCCTTCTCAGCTTCAACTTCATGTGGATCTTCATCTTCAATACGTCGAAGAGCATGAATATCTCCTTGTCGTTTAGTACTTCGGTATGCTGCATCGTCGAAACCAAAGTGTGCTCCGACTACTTTGAGTTCACCTAATCTCTCCACGACTAGTGTTTCGAGAAGGAAAGCTTCCTTCTTCATGTACAGATCAATGAGTCCGTTTATTAGCTTCGGTAGTGACTCCCTGGATGAGCCTTCGAGTTGCAAATGTTTAGCAATCTCTGGAATCTGGCTGGGCTTTAGGCCTGCCCTATAGTCAAATGCGAAGCTCTTCGCTTCGAGATGTGGGTTTTCTGGGTCACTTGCTGGTGAAGTAATGATGCATGGTGAACGGGTGTCCCTGTTCACAGCTACCGCAAGCATTCGTATCCGGCCTTTTCCTGAATACTCCGAAGCATTGATTCCTCTTTCTCGGAGCAAGTCAAGAGCTAGATTTTCTCTGATGTAGAGATTTCGTTTCTGAGAATGCACTGGTGATCTAGTGCTTCGAGATGGTGCCGTCGGCCGTATCCTCCTCACAGTGTGAATTCCTCTTCGCTGTGAAGCACCAGTAGTACTGGCTCCACTATTTGCTCGCCCCGATTTCCCAAGGAGCGTTCTCATGGCATCTCCAAATTTGGCCGGGTGATTGACAATCGTCACGCCTGCCTTTTCCAAGCGTTTGATCTTTTCTAACGCATCTGGCTCACCTGGCAATGTGAAGGCGCCAGCATGTCCCATGACCCTGCCAGGTGCCGCATTGATGCCACCGATGATTGCTGATATTGGCCTAGCAGGGGTGTCAGCAATATCGAAGCGGAGACCTCATCACACTTACTTAGGATTTGAGGACCGCTTGTTGTATTCTTCAATCCATTCTGCAGCATGCATTTCCGCAGAGCCGCCGATTTCGCCAACCAATATAATACCTTCCGTATCATCATCATGCTCAAATATCTTTAGAGCATCAACGAAGTTGGTACCGGCAATAACATCACCACCCATCCCTATACATAAACTTTGACCAAGTCCAGCTCTTGTTGTAGATGCCACAGCTATTTGGCTATTAGCAGGTACCACTTTTTCATAAGGGTCCGTACATACCCTCATAGCTTAGAGTACCAGACTTCGCAACAATTCCAACGCGGCCCGCCATGAAACAAGGAAGTGGCTGGAATCCAATTCTGCATTTTCCAATGGCAGAAATTATCCCTGGAGCATTCGCGCCAACGAGACGGGATTTCGATTGTGTCTTCAGAATCGAATGTATCTATGATCATCAGCCTCGTGATCTTTATCTTGTGAAATACAATCCTACCCTCATAATATCATGAATTGGAATGTGCTCAGCCACTGCAACAATGAGTGGTACCTCGGCTTCAATTGCTTCCTCAATTGCAGCAGGTGCCTGGTGAGCTGCAACATAAATACCCGTGGCATCTGGTTTTAGCTTCTCCATAGCCTAGATTTGTTATTCTAAGGCTCAGTACAATATAATCGAGTTTGTTTTTACCTCTCTAACTGTAGGTAGAACTGGACGTCCCAAATGCTCCCCATTCTTTCCAGGAGTTACACCCCCAACAATATTGGTCCCCCAATCTATACTCTCCTTTGCATTGGCCGTCGCCTTTACGGTTTAAATTAGTCCTCATCCCGTATATTTCTTGACTCTTAGAAAGCACTCACTTGTTTTCCTAAAAATAATGTCAGTCATGTATATATCAAACGGAGGCACGTGAGGATGTCGTACCTGTAAATCCCTGAAATATAACCCGCGTATCCTTCCCAATTTTCAAATTTCCAATCGTATCTTCATACCCACACCTCCTTACCGTAGTACCAAAAGCAGCTCTCCCAGTAGCAGGTATTGATTTCCCAAACGTAGTGGTGGTGGTACAACGACCCCGCATAAAATGCCGGCGAATCATAGCTGCAAGAGATATTGAACACAGCAAGTATGTTGTGCAACTAAGAAATTTTAAGTCCTGAGCAAAGTCCAAGAAAGTAGGTATGAAATATTTGAAATCAGAAAAGTTATGGTGTTTTTGACTGAAGTGAAAGTTACCGAGGACGGAGGGAGTGAATATGGAGTAGCCGGAAATAAGACATTGGGTAGTGGGGTTGGCACGTGCGATTAGTGGGGGATCAGTCCTCGGCTTTCATAAAGGCTGTATGGAAGTCTACTAGATCACCTCAATGGATTGTTCGGGGTAAAACTATCACGTATTCTCTCCTTAAACATCTATCTTAGAAGTCTGTCAGATTTAAATCGTTGACAGTCTCCTTAAAATAAGAATATTATGCCTATTTTCCGTCATCACCCTCCAGCATCAGACACATATCTCTATGTATATGGTGCTCTGGAACTGCTCCAAACTCCACTAGCTTCAATTGCAGATTTATGACAAGTCATTAAATAAAGTTTAGACCACCGCCGAATGATCTACGCACTTGGATTCTAAAGGTCTGAAACATTGTAAACGGTAACATGTGACTGTCTCCGACGAATGTGTTTTTGGCAGGTATCACACAATGCCATAATGTATGTTGCTTTGCGAGAAGTATCGGGAGTTTGTAATGGTTTCGAAGCCGAAACAATGGAACATCAGGGTAGGGGAAGGACGAAGGACACTTGTAATTTTTGCTGATTGCTTCGCTCCAATACATATCTAAGTCCGTGGGAACTCAAATCATAAGGAGTGACTATAGTGTCTCAAAAGAAGAGATAGGATGCATGCTGAGAAACAAGTGTACCGCAATCAGAAATGGAGCCAAGTGAGGCAGGAAACTTCCTTCAGCTTGGCGCCTGAGACTGGCTAGAGAAGCAGCAGACGACTTCTGCTTCTGCTGCCATATCTCATCCAGCGGCTAACTTCGTGACCCAGGTCCCGATCAGATAAAGACAGAGTAACATCGTAACAATGCAATCGCTGTCCCAGCACCCTTGTCCATCATCCATTCGCCGATTATGCAGTACGTTTAGAAGAAGGTCTCTCGTCAGTCGTCCCAGACGGCAGCCTTAGCCTTCTCTGCTTCTTCTTTAGCTCTGGCAGCTGCCTCCTTCTCCTGATTTCGTCTCTTTAATTCCTTCTCCTTTATAGCTCGATCGTAAGCTTTCTGCTCCTCTGTCTTCTTGGGGGGTTTCACGCCCAGGGCTCCAGCAATCATCCTCTTCGCAACAGCGTCTGTTTTCTCCTGTCTCACAGTCCGTTCTCCCCTTGCAGCGCTTGTGCCATCCATGCCATAGCCATATGGGTTGATGAAAGCCTCGCCGCTTCTTGAGGTTGGTGAGATAGGAGTCGGAGGCGGGGCAGAGGGGTAATCTGCCGATTGCTGCGGGGATAAAGGACGATTGGTATCTTCTCCCGAATCTTCGACGTCTTCGTCTTCCCAGGATTCTGCTAGAGCTTGCTGCTTCTTCTTGAACGAGGCGGACGATTTGGAGGGTTGGGGGTTGAGGCTTAGTTTAGTGAGAGTCGACTCGAGAGCTATTGATATTGTCAGGGAATCTAAACGTAAGTTTTAGAGCTCTGGATGGGACGAACCTTTTGGTTCTGCCATGATGAAAATCTTTTCAACTCCGGAAACCAATGTTGGCTACAGCGCGAGTCAGTCACGAGTCCTTCTGAGCAATGTAGTGGAAGGAATATAGAGCTGTGACTGGAGGAATATTACCTTTTTTAATTACACTTCTAAGTACATGTACACAATTGCCAAGCGTGAGCCTGTTATATATACAAGGTCTTAATTGAATGAAGGATTAGAGTTGTAGGACGAAACTGATTGAAGCTGGAGCACTTCTCAGTGCGTGCATGACCTCTTGCTCGGCACCTGTTGGCACACGAATTGCGGAGAACAGTGTGGGGATCCGCGTGGCTAAATCCTCGATTGGCAGGCGCGGGTTCCTGAAAAACGTTGGACTGAACACGCGTGTAAAGTCGACCGTATTCGGGACATTGGTGTTCAGAAAGTCCGGACAACGGCCTATACGGATGTCAAAGTCGGGAAAGGTATTCGGTAGGTCTAGATTTGTTGAATTGTGGACGAAACGTCCACAAAGAATACTGGTGTACCTTGTGGCTAAGACGTCTGTCATTATATCGGACTGATGGCACGATGCAAAACACGATGCGAATTCCCAATTGAGATGTCCTGATAAATGCATGCAATTGTAAGAGGTAGACTAAATTCTTGTAGACAAGCAATCTAAGCCTCTGCTTCCGTGGGAAGAAGCAATCATGCTATGGATGACGCCGCGCACGCCGTTGCAAAATCAGTCAACCAGTCCCCTGCAAACTTCCCATCCCATTTCCCCATATGCAAGTATCGTCAAGTCTCAGTCGTCCCCGATCCGTCACTGCTAGCATGTCTAGATCCATGTAGTCACCAAGTATTCGTAGTTCCGTGCCTGCTTCCAATCAGTTCGCGCCTCCAATCTGCTCCTGATGAACCTCGAGTGTATCTCCGTCTGCCATGTCGAGCTATCGCAAGGAGAGTTATTAGCTATGAACCCAAAAGAGAGGGTACTAAAAGGTCCAGATTGACCAAAATAGGAATTGCTTACCGTATCGGGACTGTCGGTAGGTTGGACGCGGCTGCCATCGAACAAGAAGCGAACTTGGTTAGGAGCCTTGCCTTGCCGCTCACAGAAAGCATCCATCAGCTTCTTCAGCGCGGTAGTGCGCTTGATCTTGAAGAAGACCTCGTTGTTGTTATCCGTCACCTTAATGTTGAGATGCTCGCTCTGTCCGGCGCCCTCAGGTTTCTCTTGAGCGCCCGGGCTTCCGTTCTCATCAGATCCTGACATGTTGCGCGGTGATTGAGGGGTTGAAGGTAATGTTCTGATTGTGAAGAAGGCTATCGCACGAGTTAGCGGGGTGATATAAAGAGGGGTCAACATGATTTTAAGCAAACATACAAAATACGTGAGTAGTCGCGTGCACGATGTCTTGTGCTCCTGTTGAAAGGTGAGAGACGTTGAAGGCGTGCGGTTGCCGGGAGATGTTCCTGAAGAAGTGGATGGGGTGGTGGGGGAGGAGTTAAATTCACGACCTGGAGCGACTTCAGGTCGGCGTAAGATTTTGGCGCTAAAAGGCGAGGATTCTGGAAGGCGCCCGCAGAGGCGTTCGGAAATCTACCCTGGCTTTGTGCTACTGGCTTTGAACTTGGTGGCAATTGAATCCAACATTGCCAATAGCAAAGTTCAGCAAACGCCCACAGGCGAATTATAGCATTAAACATCAAACGCAAACGCAGACGTTATTATCTTTGTCTCTGGTTGCAAGCTTAGTATGGTATTTATAGGGTTTCTAATCTTCTGGGGAGAGCTCAGAGTTGATTCTTATTTTTCTAGGCACCAAAGGATATAGAAACAGATCCCCCATGTCACGCCCGCGCTGTATGTTGAGAAGACTAGAAGAAGCCGTGATTCTTGATTGAAGCTGACCTCATTGTAGTGCGCGATTCAAGGTTAGCGATACACAGCAGCATTTACTTGAGGCTCTCCTCTGATGGAATATTTGCAGATTGTTTGGCCAAAAACTCATACAATGAATCCAAGTGCCAAGCACAGGTAGATGCTCTTTACGACTGTTGCAACAGATTCTACAGTCGGCATGGGGGAGAGGCAAAATCAGTGAGCTGCCCTCAAGCAGGTCTGCTGAGGCTGAAAATGAAGCAAAGAGCAGAAGAATCAAGAAAGCCCAGGTGACGGATTGACGTCAACCCAAGTATACTGTACATACTCCAGTAGAAGCATCAACTCATTAGGTTGAATATGTAGTGAGGGGAATTTTGGATTTCATAGGCCCTCGTGAAAAAATGTAACCCTCCAAGTTTACTGCCCGCCATCAAGCCAAAAGGTCAGGGAACGTGAACAGGAAGAGTCGAATTTGCTCTGGGCGATCATGAGCGCGCTGAGAGATCCTTTGGACCTGAATAAGCAATGATGGTTACTCCAGAGGAGGCTTATTCCGAGACTCTAATTAGATGGCCGTAGACATTATGGAGAGAAGAAGATTTTCAAAGAGCAGCCGAAGTTTTATCCTGCGAAGTCGCGCTAGTGCTCTCACTAGCGCCTTCTGGACGCGGTACCTGCTGGGAACTTTGAAGGTTCGCCCATTAGTGTATTTACAGTTCCGTTTTGCGATCAACCCGCCCAAACCACCTTCCCTCCAGTTCAACGAATCGCCATTTAGGGAAGGAACTACCAGGCACTATTCTCGATGGCTCCTATTACGAGAAGTGGCGCCGGCGCGCTGGTCTCCCACCAGGGAGGTCTGCAACCGCCGCGAGAGGTAGGGCAGTCTGCCAGACTCTATAGCTCTCTTGCTGACCGTCCGACAGAGATATCGCGAAACTAGTTGGTCGTTTGTAGGGGTATGCTTCAGACTTATCTATATGCAATGCGTGGCGCATTGAGCTAACAAGTCTCAAAGGAAACCGATGATCGATCCGAACGAGAACCTTCCGAAGAGCCAGCTTCCTCATACGACGAAGACGCAGACATGATGTCAGACGGAGAAGATGAAGATGGTGGTATGTTCGCATTCATTCTTTTGCCTCATCTGCTAATAACCTTGGGTCAGTTACAGGGAAGCAATTGTTATTGGAGAGCCCAGAGGATCATGAAGATATCTTACACCCGCTCCGAGAAGCTGCAAATAGGGTTGGTAGGGAGGTAGAAAAATTCGCCGAGATTCTCGATAGCTACAACCCACTGAGAGCTACTGAGGAAAATGAAAGATATGCGATGACTTTGGAACTGATCGAGCTATACCATGGCGTCGCGAAAGACACACTAGGCCGCCTGCGTGAACAGCATGATACTGAGCGGCGCAAGCGGGACGGGATTCGATGGAGAAAGAAAATGCGAGGCTTCAGGATTGCGCAAGATACGGATGAGCTGGAGTTCGACGAAGACGACGAAGGAGAATATCCAGCAGAACCGAACATCCAGACAACCTTGGAAGATCTAGAGCGCTGGGAACAGGAGGCTCAAACTTGGGACTTGCTACACCGGCTCGTGCAAACCCGATATCCACCACCGGGATCTGAGGCTCAGAAAAAGCAGGCGCTGACCCAGAAGAGTGCTTTGCATAAATATTCCACAGAACGTGATCTTTGGGAGGACTTTCTGGAAACCGACGAGCTTGCCCTGGAACGGAATACTGTACTGAGATGGCTGAAAGAATCTGCCGAGGACTCTGGTGAAGATATCGACGTACTTGTACAAGATCTTCAACAAAATGCAGACAGGGGCGACATCATTGCTCATGGCTGGTTACACACAAAGGCTGCCATCAAGAACGAGAAGCGTCTTCAAGCTTGGCCAAAGGATCTAGATCCTGCATCCCCTATTTTGAGTCGGGGCTTCATGAATACCACAAGAACGGAACCTCTAATCACACAACTTGACCCCGATGCAGCTACGAGACAAGGCAGAAATCTAGAGGTACAAGACAAATACTTCGAGCGTGCTATCTGGTTGGGATGTTGGGAGATGCTGCGCAGAGGCCGTACGGCAAACGAGATCAAAGAATGGTGTGTCGAGCGTACCGAGATCTGGAGGGCTGTCAGTATGTCTAGTCTGCCAGGTGAGAATATGGACAATGATCAGACTGCTGATCCGGAATCATGGTCGTTGTGGAGACGGATGTGCTTCGCACTGGCTCACAATGGTGGAGGTGATCAATACGAGCGAGCAGTGTACGGGATTCTTTGTGGTGACATCTCAACTGTCGAGCCAGCCTGTCGATCCTGGGATGATTTTATTTTCGCGAATTACAATGCCCTGCTACGTACGCAATTCGACAACTATCTCCAAACGTTTGGTCGTCAAGGCTTGTCGTCCACCATTGCCTCGAATTTCAGCATCTTCGATGCTGTCCAATTTCATGGCGACCCCCAAAGTGCTGGAGCAAGGCTCGTTGAGGCCCTGAGATCTGACCCGCGAACATCGAAGGAGACTCAACAGCCCATGAAAATGCTACAAGGCGTCTTGATTGCAAATCAGTTCAAGCATTTCATACACCAGCAAGGCTTAGCACTCTCCAAATTCGCTAATGCGGCTGGCGGAACAAACTTGTTCCCAGTTGAGAAGGATGAACCTGATGACCTGGGGCGTTACGTTGCTGCAGAGGACCACGATAGCCTCAGAGTTTTCACACACGTTCTCCTTGTCTTCAAATGTCTCGGGGTCGATCTGGGCGGTGCTTTCAGACGAACTGCTGTGGAGAATGTGATTGTGTCATACATCAGCTTCTTACGTCTAGCTGGTAAAGAGGAGTTAATTCCTCTCTACTGCTCTCAACTATTTGGGGTCAGGAGATACGCAATTTTGAGCAGGACCCTTATTGACATCACTGATTATGACCAGCGCATCACGCAGATCAAGCTAATGAGAGAACTTGGCCTTGATGTCCAAGAATTTGTCAGGATGCAAGCTTTCAACCTTCTCGAAGATTATCCTACTAAGGTCAACGAATATCCCGCAGCTGGTAAATTTTCCCTTTTCGATCACCCAGATCTCACGAATGTGACGGGAATCGGTCGTAGACTCAGGCAAGACTTCCTGGGAGAAGAAGATAAACTTGAACGCGTGGACATGCTCCTCATTAGAAGTTTCGAATGGTATCTGCTGGTGGATGGCATGTGGAGTGAAACATTTGAGGTTGGCACCTTACTCTATCTGCGATTTTTCAGTGAGTTAAAATCCTCTTCTAATACCGACAAATGCTAATTTAGTGTAGAAAACATGCATCTGAATGCGGCTAGAATACTAGCATCCAGGGTTTCAAGTTCAGTGATCGCCAGAAGCAAGACACAGGCTTTGATAGGCGAGACCCTTGACTTCACCGCACTCGAAAATGGCGACGAGGAGGATATTACTGAGGTTCTTGATGGTTCAGCAGAACGCAAGAAATTACTTAGGAAGCATCTTCTTGCAGAAGCTAGGAATTTTCGAGAGCTAGAAGCCTTATCGGAAAGTCTTGATTACATCGAAACCGTCAGTAGCTTGGATTGTCTTATGATAGAGTGAGTTCACATCTAAAGAAATCAGGAAGCGCCCTGCTAATCTTCAATGTAGGAAAAAGGAAGATCCTGCATGGCAGAAAAACGTGCGGTCACAACTGGCTAGAAACGTCCAACACAGCCGTACCTCCATTCCATCTCTTTTGAATAGATGGCTACTTACCTCTCCAAATGGTAAATAACCCTCATATTCTGATAACCCTTTTCTAGAAATACTTTTGCTAATTGTTAACAAATAGAAGCACTAGCAGACGAATTTACTCAGTTGAGAGAAGCATATCTGCCAGAAACGGTTCTTGCCTATATTACAACATTGCAAATTGCAGGTTGGGCATTGACCAGGGACTTTCTTATGGAGTGCATGGATCTGGCTGCCTTGGTTGCTGAAGAAGATTCAGATTTACTACAACTTTTTGAAAAGACAGGCAGAATGCCAGAGCTCGTAGAAGCATTCACAGCTGCGAGCAAAAACTTACTTTACATCACTTCAGAGAAGAGGAGCGCTGGATCAAAGAGCAAGAAGATGAGAGTCAAGGGCTGGACACAGGAGTTGTGGAGTGTCAAGCCATAGGAGCCAGGGTAGTGGGCACAGCTTTTCACATGTTGAATGGATTTGCATCGTTATATGCGGCCCCACAACAGTCCGGTAAAAGGATAGAGGTACCATTAAGCATAATTGTAGAAGCGGGGATGAAGCGCTAAGCAATTGCAATAAAATCATATGGTAGTAGGGCACGATATATGCCATTGTAAGAGACACTAGAATGAGTTACACCAAGACATGTAGAAAGTAATTGTACAAGGGTCTTGGAGTGGCCAACCAAAACTCTCGAGAGGCAATCAACTGCGCCACTCCAGTGTTCACAATACTTTACGAAGAGGACAATTGATTGCAATTATATGATGTTTCCGCCTGATAACCACCTTTTATTTAGTAGACAATTCAATAGAGAAAAATGAAACAGTCAGTAACATGAGTAAGAAATACGAAGCGGTGTATCTAGATTTATTTATAGCGCCCTTCGCAGAGTGAATTATGAGGCTGGCTTTCTTATTGGATGTCATAGCGTTAAGCGGAAGAGCTGGATGCCCGCGTGTCGCAATACAACACTTCCAAGAAACAACAGACGCAGTCCACGATGGCGACGGCCACGAACTCCCGCCTCCTTCGATGGCAGCAGCCGCTCACCGGCGCGATCTACTTGTGACGAGCTCCGTTGCATCGTTTGGTCAATTCCCTACCCGCGGACCTGTCGACAACCGTCAACGCGCCAAAGCGAAAGGCTTCAAACGCGACTACCGATGCTCAGCAGACGTCGAATATAATTTGCAGTCCGCACGCGGAACTCAGGTCCAGCAGAAATGGCGCAGGCGTCTCGCCCCTCGTCGGGTCAGAATCCAGATCGTAACCCATCTGTTGCGCCTGTCCCTGCATCTGCTCGTCCTGCCCCGCAAGAACATGGTCGGCCCAATTCATCTGCAGCTGGAATCGGCAATCTTGAGCTTGTCGAGCTCGCCTCGAACACCATACTCGAAGGCATATTGGGCCCGAACAAAGATGGTCGTGTACGAAATCCGGTGCCCAGTAAGCTAAAAGGGAAGACAGATAATAAGCAGGGCAATTTTGGGGTCATGCATATGGGTATGAGTCCTGGAGGAAAGAAGACAGAGGCTATGGGCAGAGACGCAGCCGCAGAGCGAGATGCTGCTGCGCGGCGAACTAGTGAGAATACAGCATCACGAGCGAAGGCTGCCCAGCAAGAGAAGTACATGCCACCGAAGAAGAGGGGCAAGAGGCGACTTTGTCTGAGGCGACTCGAATCACAAACCGTGGATCACCTTTTGGCAGAGACGATAAGCGACAAGCCAGGCCTTTGGCTCCAGACGAGACGAAATTCGAACAAGCTCGACTATTAACACTGCTGAGAAGCATAAATCCTGTTACTGTTGTTGATCAGATCTGCAAGGCAGTTGCATATTTTGGTGGAATTCCAGGAGCCCCTCCGCCAGAAGATGGCATATTCCCCGAAAGTGCTAACACAAGAGAGACTGGAGCGCTATTCATAGGTTGGCTTGCGGAAATTTTCCCCGACCTCTCTTCGTCAAGAAGCCCAGAAGTTCCCAAACTAGTGGCAGGAAAGAAGAAGAATGGTGCAGTAAAGGGACAGACTCAGGCATTTCCAGCAGGAGGTGAAGGGGGAATGGCAGCAGAGCCACCAAATTCCAGGAATGGATATGGATTTGGGCCAGCAGTTGCCGCTCCAGCGTGGGGCCTACCACAAAATTTGGCTGAAGTTAATCCTTCTGCACCTAGCGTACCAGAAGCCCTACAGACGAAGCCCAGTCCTGAGCAGGTCAAGCAGCCAGAACCACAACAATCCCCATCCACACCACTACAGCCAAATCAAGAAGATCTCGCCAACAACGCCTCTACGAGCAAGCGGAGGAGAGGAAGGCCGAAAGGATCTACAAATAAAAAGGGCAGCAAGGCTGACGGGCAACAAGGCGATGCCGCCAATGGTACGAATAACATGGAATTTGAGGCTCAAGCCCAACCGGTGGGAGGACAACAGATGCAACAGGTACATCAGTCGCCTCAAACGGCTACTGTTCCCAACAGCAATCCAATACGGCAGAATCAAGACCAGTCTACCTTTCAATCCGCCCTGAGAAATGAGCCACCAGCTTCTAAGCCCGCCCAGAATAATCAGAACACCCAATACTCGGAACATTCTTGGCAAAATAATGTCCATAAACCTCAGGTGCAGCAAGCTCCTATGTTAGCACCAGACGAACTCAGCCCTGAGGAGCGGGCAGTGCTTGAAGCGTTTAGAAACCATGGTCCCGAAAGAGTCAATCCTCTTCCCTCACCAGCTGTGTCTAACAAGGCATCTGAAGGCGCGCAAAAGAGAAAGAGAGCACCACCAAAGCCCAAGCCGAGTCCTGCAGTTTCCACAACCCCAATACTTCCCCCAAATGCTTTGAATGCTTCAAAAGCTGCTAACACCCCAAATATGGCGAATGTGGGTCAACATTCGAATTTTCCTGTTCAGGCTCCCCATCAGGTTCAACAAGTTCAACAAATGCAACAAGCTCATCAAGTGCAAGACAACAATTCTCTGAACGCTCTGAACAATGAGGCTGCAATGGGTATCGCTAAGGATGCAATGTCCTGGGCATCCCCAGATACTACAACAACCCCAGTACCACCTCCTGCGAAGCGCCAAAGGCAGCGGAAACCCAAAGTACCAAGTGGGAATGATCCTCCATCTCGCACGCAAACTGCTTCTGTCGTGAGTAGCGCCACGCCTCCAATTCCACCAAGCACGATTCCAGACTCCCAGGCGGCGTCTTCTCAACAAAGTATTCCTATATCTCGTCCTCCAGCGGAGGGTTTGGAGGCTCATTACGAACGGTTCCAAAACTTGTCTCAACAATCGAATGGAAGAAGCCATACCCCAACTGTGTCGCAGCAGCAGCAACACGTTAGGCAACAATCAAAACCTTCTTCTGCGCCTCCCCAACAGACTACCCAATTACCGCAACAGATTCCACAGCAGATGCAACAACAAAAGTCACAACAAGGCAATCTGCAAAGTATGCAACGTGATGAGCAGAAAATGACACAAGGTAGCAATACCAGAGCCCCGTCAACATATTACAATCAGCGTAACCAGGGTTCTGCATCTTATGCAACTCAGCAGTATCCTTCACACCAGCCATCTCAGCTCTATGGGGCTCAGACTGCGTCACCTCAAATGACCAATAATTACAGAACTGCGAGCACACATGCAATGGCTCAAAACACAATGGCCCAAGCATCTCCACAATTCTCTCAAGCTGAAAATGCCTATAGAACTGCAAGCCCACACACTACGATCTCTCAACCTTCTCCTTCGTTCTCTCAGAACGACACGACCTTCAGGTCAAACAGTGCCCATTCTATAGCCCAACCATCACCTTCCTTTTCTCAAGCAGATAATGCATTCCGAACGCCTAGCGCACACACTATGGCCCAGACAAATTCGTCCTATTCCACCTCACGATCACATTCGCAGCAACAGAGCCGAACAACTCCTCAGAACCACTATAGTCAGTTCTCAGATTCTTCTTATATCGATCTTCCAACATTAGAATCTCTCGGTCACAGTGGTACTGGTGCAGCAAGTCTAGGTGGTTATGGACAAGGCATAGGTGTCGGTCTTACTAGCACATCCACAAATACGCATTCTCGGTCTTCAGGTAGTACTGCATCGCTTTACGGTACTACAAATACAGGTCTAGGCAACGCCTTTGATACTAGTGCTGCCGATCTGCTGCGTGGGTCCAGAGGTTCTACGGGTGGCTCTCATGCCAATACTCATACAGGCTATGGGACTGGTCCAACAGGTTTTGAGAATGCAAGCGAGCACGAGATGCGTGAAAGACTGATGCGGGGACTAGGACGCCAATGATTGGGACTCGCTAATATATTCTTGGGTCGGCTTATTTGATACACTACCTTATTCAGCAAGTATTTTCACGTGGCCAAAATCTTTGATATGTAGCAAGATGTAGGAATGCAAAGAAAGGATCGGAGCGGGGACGAGCGAATAATAAACCAGCATCATCACTATAATGATTTGTTTAAAGTAAGGCGAGGGTGGCGTTCTGCTTTTCTGATGGATTTGGAATCGAGGGAAGGGAAATCAATGGGGCATTTACATTTTCAATGGCGTCTGCTGCGTAATGACCGACAGAGATACTAAGACGGATCTAGTAAGCTTTGTTTGAAAGGTTTTGGGATGGACGTGAATATTTTCGGTTCTGGAGTCCTGGGTCCGGATGAGCCAGACGATAAAATTTCGGGTGTCTGTGTTTGATATTGTAGCTGTAAGCGATATATACCATGATTCAATAGGAAGCGAGGTTATTTTCTTCGGTATACAATCTGCCACGTTCTTTCCGTCGTGATCAATGGAGAGCAGACTCAATTCCCAGTCCTCTTCAACAAATGAGATAGCCGAATGGTAAAGATCTCAGATGCTGCCAATGTCAATTAATATCAGGTAAAACCCTAAGTAGGGAGCAAACAACCAAAATCTCTACCTAAACTGATAGTGAGTAATACCACTTATCCATTTTGTCAAGCTGCTAGTATCATTGCGGTTATCGACTCGATTGACTAGATCAAACAATTTTGCATTGATTAAAGCAAAAGCAAAAAGCCAAAAAAGAACAGACGTTCTTTTTTTGGAAGGCTTCGCTCACGTGGCACCATAATGACACGAATGTTAATGACTCCTTCCCCAACGGCATCTCACTCTCAAGGTGTTCGAGTAACCCGTTAATAAAAGATTTCTGCTTATTTGAAGTTATATATGCCGCAACCAAATTCTCACTTAGCTGCAACAACTCGGCCCCCAACCCTATGTCCTATTCATATGAAAACCTGCGTATAAGTTCTCCTCGTTAGTCTGTCTTCCTAGGCATCAACACTTAGTTTCAGCAACCTAGATCAAGGTCGGCCATGCTCAATTATGCAAGAAAATGATAGGACACGCGTTTTGTCTGAAATTCACTTAATCAAAGAGACAGAAATCTCCATTTGGAATTGAAGTCGCGTTCTGCTTTGTCCTAGAGACAAGAAGAATAATCTTATATGGATGATGCCGCTTGCTCATCAGTTCGGCGCAAGCATTGCTGTCAAGTCCTAAGTCAGACTGTCAGATATTAAGTTATGTTTTCAATTTCGTAAAACTCGATTAATGCATCGAGAGGATCTCACATTTTGCATCAACGTTGCTGCTATATGTCACGTATGAGAAAGGAGAGAGGATCAACACGTAGAGATAAAAAGAGTATTACCGTTACATGTTTTCAGAATAACCCATTTTTTTGGTATGAACGAAGATCAGAAGACACCATTGCCTTAAGTAATCAATATATGGATGAACGTTTGATATGGTAGTAAATGAAGTCGGAATATTATCCTCTGATCCGTCGCTGAGTGTTTTGAAAAATCCTACTTCTTTTTCCCCTTTCTCTCTCGCAGGTGATATAGCTGAAGATGGTGACTGAAAAATTGGTTAGGTTTGGGCGTTGCGGCGTGTTTATTGACTTTTATAAGCGAGCGTCAACACCACCCAAACCCCCAGAAATTTCCATACTCCATGCAATCCCCACACCTAAAAATATTAAAATACAAAAGAGTTCGGCGCATCCCCAGGATGCAATGGTATGCCTACTTCTCCCCTTGCACTCTGCGTAGTGACCCAAGGCTTTTTGTCGAATCCCATTTTCCAACCGGCGACAAACAACTTGTCTTATCACCAAGCCCGGTGGCCGCCCTTGTTTGCTGAACCAAACGCGATTATTTGACTTTATATATTGTACACGGCTTAAGTGTAGGATGGGAGGGTTGGGAGCCGAGATTGTGCCGAGGGAGATTCACTGTGGGAGAAGTGCTGGGAGGTGAGTCAGGGGTCTACAGTACTACGCAACTGCTGTTAACCGAATGATTTTCCTCGCCAAAATCAACATATGCACCACCACCTTCTAATTAATATAACAAATGCAATTTAAAGTCAAATCGTATAAAAAGTAGGGCAAAAGAATCGTAATAATCCGCTCTATAAATGGTATATAGAGAACTTCCTAATTAGGCAGCCACGTGACTTAATATTTAGTATGCCACCCGTCTGCCGCGATGCAAGCAGCCACCCTCCTAGGCATACTCTCAATCAATGCATCAAAGAATTCCTTAGGGATAGTGTCCCAAGCGGCCTGTAAACAGGACTCTAGACGCTGTCTGTCCTCCTCTGAGTTCCCCCTACAAGCCATGACCTCAGGAAACATCTAAAATACACGCTTTTTAAGCTCCCACCAGGCGTTCTCGATCGGGTTCAAATCTGGGGAGTAAGGCGGCCAATCTGTAGTCGTAATACTATATTTCTTAAACCATGCCTTTACCTTTTTGGCCGTGTGGATAGAGGCGTTGTCCTGCATAAATACATAGCCTTTATCAAGTCGCCGGTGCCAGAATAGTACTTGGTCGGTTAAAACCTCAAGGTAGGAGTTGGCAGAGTACCTATGTTTCTTTGACTCGAAGTCGCGATCTATAATATAGAGTTGTGTCCTTCCCGTATCCCAGAAAGCAGCCCAGACCATTACTTTCATATCCTTCCCACAGGTGTAGGTCTGAATCATCTCCCTCTCCCACTTCTATATAGGTGTGCGAAAGCACCACTCTGTCGCTTTACCCCGCCCCCGCTTACACGAACACTCGTCACTCCACATATAAAGACCCCATTCCTCCGCGGTCCACCCCTTTTGTACTAAGCACCAGGCAAGTCTTTTAAGCGCATTCGTCTCCGTAAGGAAGGGACGGCGCGCGGCGCGCCATTTCGTAATATGGTACTTCTCGAGGATCGTGGTAACGGTTCGCTTCTTACAGGACAGCCCACAGGTCTCGATAACCTGTATATAAGTGTCCTTAGGGTTGTTTCGAACATGTCGCACAAGTAAACGTTCCTGGGCAGGTGTGTATGACTTTCTGCGAGGGGTTTTCGGTAGAGATACGCCTTCGACTCGTTCTAGATCTTTTACGAGGGTATATCGGACCGTAGAAACATCGTGTTTTGTGCCTGTCGCGATCTCAGTAGGTGTATGGCCAAATGCGGCAGCGTAGGCGATCCCTCCTCTATGGTAAGGAGTGAGATGTGTATAAGGAACCTTATTCCCTGATATTGAGCCTAGAGGAGTACGTTGAGGTGGCATTTTATTGTGGTTGTGAAGGAGTGATGGGGAGAAACGCGTCGCGTCGCGACTTTTAAAGTGGATTCGGTTAACAGCAGTTGCGCGTCACTGTAGCTGCTGCTGTTGAGGGAAATGTCTATTTTTTTCCCCCTTAACAAACTACACGCGTGTTAAGGGCTATCCGGGCAATCTGATGTTTGTCAGCATTTTTATACGGTTATTCATTCTAAGATCTTAACTTTCTATCATATTGTATTTCAGCGGAAGGAAGGAAATAAATGGTTTCTAGCTATAGCGGAATAATTCCTGACGTGCAGCCAGGAAGGCTCATTCAAGAAACATTTTTATCGGAAGTAAAATGATGGCCACCTTCCATTTTAATATTTTGGTTAAAAACTAGGAAAGTGATTAGGTTAGTTAACTTCCAGTATTTTCTAATGGGCTAGAGGGCACTGCTCCGCCTTTCACCCATGCCCGTGTTTAAATATCATCATGTAAGTCTTACACTACCTAAGGAAGTCAAGTTGCAAAACTCGCTTTGACATCCTCGGTCAGCGTGGAAGTTCAGTTGCATAGATTTAATATGGGCTTTTGATCAGCATCACCTCTCACGCTCTTAGATTGAGACATAATAGAAAGTAATTTATGCCATGAATGGTTCCACCAATCGTTAAAAAAGTAACAACAACGCTTGTCGCTCTCGTTTCAGAGGTCCTTCACTCATCAGCTTTTTCCATTGCTATCCACCTCGATCATACGATGTTGTTGGATCCTCGTATTCAATTCGAATGAACTAACACTGGAAACTTCAAGACGATATAGGTATACTGCTCTTTTAATTTTCCAAGCTACATACAACCTGAATCGGGGACCTTTCATTCAATATACAATAAGCCATGAGGATATTTAACATAGTGACATGCGGCAAAACACTGTGAGGTCGGTTCTGAGCACCCATCCTATCTGATTCTATGTAGTAATATTGGCATAGTAGGACAGCCGAAGTCACTATGATTCAGCCCGAACTTGCTGTTAAGAAGAAATGTCGTTCGCAGCTCTTGACATGAAATCCCCTTCTCGTATGTAGGGACTTCCAAAGGGAGCAGTTCACTTGACCTGTGGCTGCGTGAGAGGGATCTGGCACAAAAGCAATTGCTAAAGAATGGGGAATCCGATCTAACTTGAAGTTGGTGTAGTGGTGCATTTTTGAAGGCGGAAGACGTTGTGAGGAAAGGGGCCTGGGGTTTTATATCCTGCATCTTGTGCTAGATATGTCTCGTCTCGCCACATGCTGATATCTTACAGGGCCCTGCTAAATAGCTCGTAGGTGCAATTTATGTAGCGCAAGAGGAATTTGAAAAATATTTTACGACAGATCACGGCAGTTTGAAGGTTGATGAGTCGATTCCTATAAAGACTAGACATTATGAGATCATCAAATCGTTACTCTTGTCGAAAATCCATGCTATCAGCAACTATTACTCCTGTCCCCGTGGGTTTATCCCAGTGTCAGCCCCTCCCATGTTTGCCTCCTTCCCAATGCTACCCAGCAATGCTATGCTATGTCGAGACCCAACTCCTCGCTATGCATGTATATGATTCAATGACAGATTCTCTGCTCGGGTGGTCTCCAAGTCACTCCGAGCGCATCAAAGATCTTTCTCTCGTTAGCTCCCTCGATGAGAGAGCCCTCCGTCAATTTGACTCTCCCAGGACCGCGCATGACGCCCTTATACAGCCCTCGTTGATTTAGTCTCATACCTTTCCTACCACTCAGCAATCGCATGCTTCGATTGAATATGTCGTCTCCCGTGAAGTAGATTAGGGCAGCTCCAAACTCGGTCTCTGGAACAAGGAGGAAGTCGATTCGTCGCCATACTGTAGATGTAGGTAACACACAGGCCCCGTGCCACTTCGACCCACTTGAATAGTGGCTTCCAGGTACCGCAAGAGCAGCCACCAGAAATCCACTCAAGGTCAAGTGAGTAACAAGAGTATGGAGGAATGGTGTGAGCTCGTGTGCTGATGTGGTCTTCCGTTTGGTGATAATGAAGTCGATGTCTCTGGAAGTCTTGGCGCCTCTGCGATAGCTACCTCCAATAATCATCTCAATGTCTGGGTCAATCTCTGAAGCGGTTTTGATAACGGTAACACCGAGCTCATCCATCTCATCTCGTGGAATTCGTGTATTGAAGTGATCGTAGTGATCAATACCAATCTGCTGATTTTCTGTCAAACGTACGCGAGCTCTGAGGTCGTCGAGGCTTTTGTGTCCTTGCTGAATCCATCTATAGGCTTGACTTGTACCAACACCATAGATCTTAAGAAAAGACTGCAAGATCTTATCTTCGGGCTCCAATTTCGTGTACTCAAGTCTTCGAAGGCGATCAGTCAGTACGATCTCCTGTATTTTATTTGCAAGACGCGTGCCGATGGCGCTAAGCTCAATGGCTTCTTCGTACGTGCATATCTTCCGATCTTGTCTACGCAGAGTCGAGATGGCTTTCCTATATGCTATAGTTCGCCATTGATCCTTTATTCTTTCGTAATATGCACCAAGGTCTCCCAGAATCTCGATGGTGCGTGCATTAGGGTTTGACTGAGACATGTCACTAGTTCCTCCTTTCATACACTGAAAGCTTTCCTGATTGAGGGATCCTTTAGGGCCACCTTTGCGTTTCTTCTTCGCTGGTGCTCGAGTTGGAGATTTCTCTCGGCTGTCATCTGAGCCTTCTGAGTCCTCAGGGCTACCTATTGTTGATGCGGTATCATCTTCATCGTCGTCAAGTGGAAGATCTTTCGTCCCTTGCGCAAACCTGATCATTTCATCGAGCGAGTCAGCGTTTGCTGAAAGTGGTCGCGGGTTATAGAAAGATGGGTTTTCTTCTGCACTGGCAGACGCCTCCTCTCCAGATGACATCGTCAACCAATCCCCTGGTGAAGAGTGCTCTGCGGAGAGAGGTGCCGGATGCATTGATCGCTGTACTGCTGGCGTCTCATCTATGACCAGATATTCTTCCTGTGTTGGTTCCTCCTGTGGGGGAGTGTGTCTTTCGGCATCATCATCCTTCCGAGATTTTGGTCTTGACGACTCAATCAATGCCATATCCTTAGAGACTATCGGTGCTTCACCTGCAGGTTTTATAGCTGCGTTCGGACACCCTTCGACTGCATACTGGCTTTGGGCAGAGTCGACCAAGAGGCGAAATTGTATGCAATCGATAGGATACTCTTCATTGACCAGAGTGACGCTCGAGGGAATTTTTTTGAGGCTAAATTTGGCCTTCATGAATGTCATTACATCTTGGTATGATAAAGCTTTATCAACAATGATATGGGTAACATCTGTTCCAAACTCTCTCGCCCATGTTACGCCATGATTTCGTGCTTTGCTGATCCGAGCTCGCCGTAAAGGTGCAATATCATCATTGGGAATATAGAAAAAGGTTTGCTCCTGAAAGATCCGCTGGTCTTCTGGAACAAGTGTAACTGAAGAACTACGCTTTCTCTTCCCTTTCTTCTGCAGCATGGTAGTGATTCCGGTGCTGTTATTGAGTACAAGGGGACCTTTGGATGAGTCTGAGACTGTCCGACGTGTTGCCTCCGGTCGCTTAGGATCCGATGAACTCACAGACTCTGGTTTTCTTTCCTCGAAGGAAGTCTCGGCAGATGGTGGAGTTGATATGTCGTACCTTAATAAAGACGTCTTCCTGATCAAGGGAGTTTCCTTGATCTCTTTGGCGCTACTTGAACTGGAAGCTGGTGCTGAGTAAGTTCGATGAACCCCTGGGACTTTCCTCGAAGGCTTCGTCCCGTGACTCCGTCGCTCGCTGCGTGGAGAAGGTGTCGGTACTGGAAAAGAAGATAATTGAGAAGAGGGACGTGTGTTTGGAAACCGAGGTAAGTCGTTCGTGTCTTCTTCCTCCTGAGAGCTTTGCTTGAGGGCATAAAGTTGGTTGAAGTACTCAACCTTGTCCAACTCGGCAGCCTTTGACGTTATTAGCAATTGCTAGTATGGAGAGGATGCAAGGGTGAATGACCATTGCGGTAAAGTAGAGAGGGCTGTACGGTGGAATCCATTCCATTCAAAGAAAGTGTCAGCTTTGCAGCCTTGTTGGGTTTATGTCCATGAGTGAGGGCGGTCACATGTGCGCTTCTTGATGCTAGAGGAAGGCAACTGCTATCAGAGACATTTGAGGGTGTGAATTTGAACAAAGCGGCATGGCGGAATTAGCAGGGTTTCCGGCCGCTTTAGCGAATCGAAGGCGTTGCCTAGTGAATACCCTAACCCCAAGCTTTAATCCAAAAATAAACATCACCAGGTTGTGCTTTGGATGTCTAGAATTCTTGAAAGCTTGCCACGGTGGTAAATCCTGTGAGACAAAGAGGATTGAATGTGGCATTTCAGAATGTCACAAGCACACTTTTGATATGTTGAAAGCATGCCATACTTGGAGAGGCTTATATATTGCATAAGAGATAATCAAGTTGCTGCTACATGCGGAGACACTTTTAAACCTTGTTGTTTCCCTCAATCAACACAGCTCTCCAACTCTTCAGACTTGGATTTCTCCATCACGCATAGGTTTTGATGTGGAGCCTCATGGTCTTGAATTGGCGAACGCGGCCGCGGTAAAGCATACCTCCTATTTTGACCTTGGGCAATTCTATGCCGCAAATATCTGTATGCATCTTTGATAGCTGCACCCGAGATTATATATCGATACATCGCCAAGATAAATTGCCCAAGGTTTTGACTGAATAATTCTTCATTCGTCTGGTGAATCCCCTCTTCAAGTTCATCTGGCATGTCTTCATATTGACCTTCCCACTCGGCATACAGTACTGTCATTGTAATAAATCTAGCAGGCCATTCTCCTCTCCTCCTCCATAGGAACACCGAGTATATAAAAGGGTAAACGAATCGAACAGCCCATACTAGCTCAACAATACAGATTAAGAATAGCATATACGAGGACTTGGTGCTATCGGAATAGAAGAACCCATCACGTATTGTTTTTTCGATATAAATGACAAGGCAGACCAATGTAGCAGTTGCACAGCGCGTAAGGAAGCGATCTCTCATTAGAAGGGTATGTGGTAGGCCGAGCTGGGACATATGGAAGACCTCTAGGTTCGGCGGATGATCATTCTTCTCGCGATCGAGGTCGGACTCTACAGTACAGAGAATCAGCATCGCCGAGTAATAGAATCATGGTACGTACCTTGGTAGTGATCATCTTGTTTAAGCTTCGGAGGTGGTGGCTCTGTTCCCCACGTTATGGTTGAATCGCTGCTCTCATATTCGAGCAGAATAGGCTTTATGTCAGCCATAATTCGAGAGAGTCACGAACTCAGAGAACCATGTCCACCGCAAGGTCGCTCTGCACATGTTCGATTGATTGAGTGTTTCCTGGGTTGGTGCTTGAGAGAAGACGTTGTTCAAGGCTCATCGATGACAAGACAGGGGTCGCCATTGGCGGTATTGCGGGGTGCTGCCTTGCAAAGGATCTCGTGAACTGTTCTGCCAAAGCCACAACCACTGAATGTTCTATATTGTATTTCCAAATACAAAGCCTCATCCTTCCCCGAGATCTCACCAGAAGCCAATATCTTCTACCAAACATCATCTTTTAGTTGCTGGACGGCATACTCAGATTCTCGAGCGACGACGAAGATACTCTTATTATTGAAATTGCCAATCTTGAGGTTCCCCCATCGCAGCGGTATAGACATTGGGGAGCAACCATGGAGCCTTCAGGCGCAACGGGGACAGCCAGTGCTGCTGTTAACTTCCTGCAATTCACGCGTTTCCCGGACCTCCCTACGGAGCTGCGTCTCAAAATTTGGAAGCTTGCATCACGGGCTCCGAGAACTCTGGAGCTCTTCTATCGACATATTGGCAGAGAGATACGTTGCCACCAGGATCCCCCGGCGTTACTTCATGTTTGTCACGAATCTCGAGAAATTGGTCTTGAGGTTTTCCATCTCTCGTTTGGTTCGGAAAAGCGAGGGAACCCTCCCCAAATCTACTTCAACCCAGCGAATGATATCGTGTACTTTGGTGCTCGACAACACGACGATGAGCTTCTCTACATCAACGACTATTTCCGTGCCCAGGCAACGGAAACTTCGATTGCTGAGAGAGACCATATACAGCATATTGCAATAGCGGAACCTCTCTTCTCTTCACACAGGTCTCCTTTAGCCTTCGTACGGAACATCTCTCGAATGCACGAAGCCCTACCTTGTCTGAAGAAGCTGAGCTTCGTCAAGAACCATGCAATATACCTACCTGGAAGCAGTGAGGTTGAAGAACGCTTTCTAACATACGCTGGCGTTTCGTTGATCGATTCTGACATACATTTGCCAAGGGAGCAGTATCATATTCTTGAGTCTCTAATCATATATTTCGAAATAGAGGGGCCGATTGACGAAAACAGTCATTTCAACACTGTGAGCTCAATCGATATAAATGTCATGGGGTATGGTTATGATCGCTCACAAGATCCGTCGTTCTGGAACACGATGAGCTCTGAAGCTGCAGTAATAGAAACAACTTCCTAGTTGACGAACAACCCCACACGAAGTGCGATGTGCAACAAAGCGGGGTTTAAGATTACAAGCATCGCTGCTTGAGGGAGATCAGACAGAAACAGGATTTGATATCAGATGAAACAAGGACTAGTGCTTCAAGTGGAGGCTATGGTTGGAAATGGCCACAACTTCATTTCGAAATGTGCAGATGCCAATTGTTCTTTGGGTTTTCTATGGGGTTCACAGGAAACTCGAACCATCGAGACCTCTGAATATGTTTTATATTATCCTATCGGGTCGCTCATAACTCCTCGATCGAAATAGCCTCTAAGATCATGTGTAGCTCCTAAGCCTTATAGATGTGTTAGTCCGCTACGAGTTTCTCGTTCCGCATAGCAAACCTCACTCCGGGTCGAGTTTCTGTATGCAAGCTTACAACTCGCAAGAAAGATATAAAAAAACGTGCGTCAACTGAGACACGTCGATCCGAAACTGTAAAGCAGAGGGAGGTGTAGCGATTCGGCTTATTGCATCTGCAAATTCGGACAGTTTCGGCGGGAGGTTTCTTTCATAGGGGTTTTTTCTTCCAACTCTCAGTTCCGAAAACGGATCTAAGTAAACATCTGGAGGCATTCAATAACACTCGAAGTCGTACGAAAATTTGCGGGATAGATTATGAAAAGAGAAATTCAATGCACATGAAGTTCAGAAAGTTAATGCACAGATACGGGTCGAAATGATGAAAATGGGGTTTTTTATTGGACTGAAGCATTCTTCCAACTGCCACTTCACAACACCAACCCTCATCTTGTTCAGAAGTCGTCCGTGGGGTATGGGGAAAATCCGTATCCAAGACCCTTACCAGTCTCCGAGTACCCGGTAGCCCTCATTATTCGCCTGTGTATACAGATGCCAGTTTTCCTTATTAGGACTGATCGACTGCACTCACGATGAATACGGGATCTTTATATGCAGCAAGGATATTGTTCGATCGCAGGAGATCTATCTAGCAACCCTGCAGCAAGTGATACGACCTTGTCACCAACGGTTCCAACATCCTTGGTATTCTACGAAGGAGTCCACTTGCGAAAGACGAATGTCCAACAATCTCATCGGTGAGATCGAGCACTTCTCGCCCCCAAATCAAATCTCCTTGCTGCACAATATAACTCGGTTGCTTATCCGGCCATCTCTGATATGCTGGACTCGATATCAATGAGTTCATAAAACAACACGGCGGGGATACAGCCGCAAATCCTTCGTTTTGGACTCAGGCGTGAAGAGGAATCGACAGCGAGCCAAAAAATGGACAGGACGAGAGCCTGCAACTAGTATGAATCAAATACAAGTTGCAAGTGGTCATAACTGATGAAAGATGGGTATATATCATTAGTTGCAGCATCATGTATGGTTCTGTGTGGGTATGATGCCTTGGTTTTCAATTCTGTTCAAGGGTCCCGACGCTGGGAACTGTATTTTAACAATCCTGTGAGTCTCATCTTGAGCATTTCTCATTGGTTGCACAATGCCTTGCTCATATTTGACCTTGTTTGTGGTCTTCTTTTATTCGATTTCAGCTCAATCTTACACCTCTAAGGATTATGCGCATATTTCCTTTCCTCTCACGAACAATAAGGGACAGGAACGAGGTCGAGGAGGACCGGAAGTGCCTCTACAAGCTACCCAACAAGGAGTGCGGTGCGGCAGAATTACTTTGGAATAGGGCAAATTTTGTGGGACAATTATGGTGAAGCGGATGCTGCATTTCAATGTTTTCACTCCCTACATTTCGATCAACAATTAATGCTCTGTTTAGATTCTAACAGTGTGATAGTATGCCGAACTATTTGGAGCTGTCAACACATCCTACACTGTTGGTGCAATTATAGCAGGGTAAGCTCTGCCGCATTATCAACACCGTCTACCACTTCTTCATTATCTCTATGCTCTAATGCTAGACTATACTCGCACTTGACAGGTTCTTCCTTGGCGGTCCACTTTCAGATTATTATAGACGAAGATGGGGTATGGGAATAGGTTGCTTTGCAACTATCATTGCCACGCCCATGCAGACCTTCTCTTCCCGGGGAAAGTTCGAATACTTCATTGGTGGTGGCGTTCTCATTGAAATGGGTCAGGGCATTGCTCTAAGTACGATATCCTTCACTTGCACATGATATTTGCTCATAGCCTCTTAGCTGCTGGTCTAATGTACATCGGCGAATTGGCGCCTGCCTCAATTCGAGGCAAGATCATGACATTCTGGCAAATGTTCTACACGGTTGGCTCATTCATAGCGTATGGGATCAACTATATATGTTCACTTCACCGGGAAAGACCTGGGGAATGGGATTGGATAGTAATTTTACTTGTCTTGCGCGTTACAAGAAATACTAACACCACCATAGATACTAGTCGTTTCTAAATGCTCGTCCCATTCCTCGTCATTGCCCTCCTCCCTTTCATTCCCGAATCACCCAGATGGTATATCCAACACGGGTCTCCCATTTCTCGTGCCCGCGCCTCACTCACCCGCGTCCGAGCCACCCCTCAAGATGTCGAACACGAAACCCTACTAATCCGCGAAGCTCTCACCTTCGAAGCCAATGTGCTCTCCTAACCAGTGGGAATTTCAATAGTCTTCCCGCTTCTCCTATTCATTTTCTTCTACAAGCCTTCATAGGGAGCCACGACCTGGATCTGGACAGCAGAGGTATTCAGCATGGATGTGCGAGCTCAAGCCGTTGGGATGAGTAGTCAGATGCAGAATGTTGCCAATGCGATCTTTCAACAGCTCTTCCCAACATTCTTAAAAGATGAAGGATCGTACGTCTCCTCCCGTACCTAAATATATCCCAGTATAAACTAATACCCGACCCCTTGAAGTCAAACATTCTACTTCTTCACAACTGTAAACATCCGCCTCGCCATTTTCGTCTACGTCCTCATCCCCGAAACGAAGCAAATCCCCCTCGAAGAAATTTACATACTGTTTGGCGGCTCGAATCACGTCACGGAAGGAAGTGAAATGCTTTAGACTCAAGATGTCACTTCCCGTATGAACATCATTTCAAGCACATCATGTGGATTGGTGTTTACGGAGACGAAAGGAGATACACCACCGCAGAGTGTAGATGATCTTGGTGCCATGAGAATAGAGAGGTGAACTGACGTTGAGAGAAATAATGGATTTCGTTCAAGATAACTTAATGGTTTTTGCGAGGGTTGGAAAGTGGTATACCTTAGGGTAGGCATTCAGGTTATCGGTGGGAGCTTTCCCTTCATAATTCAAGAGGGTTCTAGAGCCGGAGCAGGCAAGGTCATAGCCCGAGGAGAATAGTACCAAGAGCAAAATTCCAACTCACAGTCATTACGCATCAACATTCATAATCAAAGTAATTCCATCTAAAAAAAACATTTTCACCTTAGAGGCAATGCGAAAGCGTAACAATCCAATATTGTTCTCAACTCTGTCTTCCAGAAAAATACACTACCTTCCTCTAGGAATAGAACGGGATGTATGTGGTGAAAAATTAAATAAAGCATTTCATGAAGCAGGACTTAGACTCAAGATCCGTTGCACAGAGAAGGAAGCTGCGACTTTGAAGGCTTTCTCGAGAAATCTTTCGCAAACAATGATTTATACAACCTCTATCAACCATAGCCCGAAAAAGAATGGATCTACTGCCGTAAAACAGAACGAACAGTAGTTACGCAGCCCCTATTGACTACTCCCTGGACTCCTCCCAAATGAATTCCACTACCCAAGCAATTTATGACAGACCCATCACCTATACTACTGCTCAAGAATACTGATAGGCTTTGTTTTGACTTCATGGAAACACTTAGATAGTCGAACCCCACTTGATGCGCTTTTCGTTGAGCGCCTTTTCGACCTCAGGACCCATGCCACTGAAATTTCGGACGGTAGCAAATGTGGATTTAGGCAGTCGGAGAGTTGGAAGACGTGGTGCAGCTCTTTGTGGTGCTGGGGAGTAACATTTTGGAGCCTTTGCCAAGTATTAATTAGCTGGCTTCAAAACTGGGCTCGAGTGAAGGGATTCGCAGGTAGAAAGTTGGCTTTAGTTGAAGCCAAAGAATCCCAAAGCGACTTACATGATTTTTACGTTTGCATGAAGTGATGATCCATTTTGTCCAGCCGTCGTTTGTGCCATCAAGTCCAACATACGTGCTTGCTTGCGCTTCAATGCTAGAGGTTCTTTGGGATGTATGTGTTTCATTATCGGTTCTTACTTCGTAGATAGGTAACCTAGCGCCACGCAAACTATTCTGGTTCTGATATCCTAGCCGAGGGGAAGCAATAACAGTCTTTTCTGACATATGTTGTGCATTTGCTCGGCCAGCTCTTGACACTCTCCATCGATTTAGAACAACAAGTACTGAGAGACATATCAGCCCAAAGGCAATACATGATGAAGCGGTGATGATTAGAATTTGTCCAGCAGTCATCGCTTTGGCCGAAGTTGCGGTGAAGATTGGGTCTGATGTTGTAGTATTCGAGTTACCCTCATCTTGTCGGCGGACATATCTCGCTTGACGAGTGTCGGTCTGTAGGCTCTTCTTCGCTGTAGTATCCTCAGATACCCCGGGACCCTGATTGACAGGAAAGCAGACTCGTTCACCATCAACGTGCTCACAAACTTCCGGCACCCAAGCTTTCCTTGGGAGTGGAGCCTTTTTAGAGATATCCTGTGACACATCACTTACTGTCCGGGGAAAGGGGAGGATGGGAATAGGACGGCAGACTCTTGATCCACCAGGAAGATGCTCCTCACACCATTCTTTTGAAGACGTTGCTTTTTTGGAGATATCCTTCGAAACATCGTTCAGGTTTCTGGAGGTGGCAGGGATGGGACGGCAGATTCGTTGTCCACCAGGAAGATGCTGCCTACACCATTCCGTTGAGGAAGCCACCTCCTTAGCAGCAGTTTTGTCCTTTATTGCTTTGCAAAATCGACCATTCTTTGGGTCCCAGCAAGTTCCGTCTATTTTTCCCCGTGTAGGCTCTTCTGTAGACGTTGTTTTAACAGTAGAAATCATGTCTCTAAGTGTGATTGACGCTGCGGCCTCACTATGAAGCAAAGTGTTTTCCTTTTCATGCTTGTGACATGGTGGAAATGGGCACGGGAAAGTAGTGAATGTGGGAGACTTTGTAGCAAGGCGGGATACGGCTTCTTCCTTTTCTGGATGATGACAAGGGGGCGAGTTGCACGGGAAAGGAAGAACACCGGGCCACTTGGGGTCAGCAGCAACCTTATTCTCAGTGCTAACATCTGTCGAACGGTGGAACAAATGAGCGTGCCCGAGAGGCTTGACGAGGAGTCTCTCTGCCGCATTTTGGGCCGGAGCCAAGTTGATGCCGTGTTTGGTATTCTTGGGATGTTCGGTGTTGTGCAATGGTGGGGTGGTCGAGCGGATACGCGTTGTTGTTTGGTGAGTGGCGACGATGAGCAAGCAGATGACTACTAGCGTAATGGATTTGTTTGTCATGTTGAACTTGGTCTGCCGAGCTCGGGCTTTGAAATAAAATCCCGCCATAATTCCTGGTCTGATTAGCGGAAGTAGAGAAGAGTTGGCGAGGGCAGATGATCTATGACAGAGATCCTACGTTTTAATACAAGGATGAAGACTCACTTCGAGGATGAAGGCTAATGTGGTTGTAGTATACTGAGTTCCTGTCTCGCGTACTGATGGTTGTTGACAATAGAAGTGACAGGCTTGGCTGCTGATTGGAAATGATGGTAATGTAGCAACTCCTAAAAATGATACAGCCAGACGTGACGTGGCTTTGTTTTTGCCCAAGCTGATGATAGAATGTGAAGTTGTTGATGATATGAAGAACGAACCAGAAAACAGAAGGAAGACGGGTACTAAGAGATATCACTTTGGAAGGGAAGGAGCAATCGTGTGCAAAAGTCTAAGAGAAACCAGCGCAGGAAGGTATTATCAAAGTCACTGGATCCGGAAAGAGCGATACATTGATTCGGGCGTCGCGTAGACGTGTGCTGGCACACATCGTACGGATTAAAAGAAAAGTTTCACGCAGGACAACAGAGTGACAACGACTCCTAAGAATTCGGCTGCTGTAACTATAGCTGTTATCAGTTATCTCAATGATAGACTTCTCCAAGTTCGCATAACATCATGAATTCAAGTCAACACATGGGTATATCTTTCTAGTTACAAACCAGATCCGGGCCCTAAACCTCCATTGCTGTTGCCATGACCATGACCACCTTGCAATGGCGAACTACTGGCAAAGGTCGGTATCGTGGACGACCACTCTTCAGCAGACATGTTGTGCATATGTTCAAAGCTCGGCTGTGATACGAACATAGGAGGGCTGTGGCTGTTCCTGGATAATTCGTTCAAGTGATGTTTTCTTTGGTGAAGTTTTGCCAGAACCGGTTCCGCCTGAGCCTCGAAGCTTGAGAGGAGAGCTTTTGAGTCGTTCCAACGATGACCAAACGTCTTCAGGGTCTCCTTGATATGATTTATACAGTTCAGGCTTCTGTTGGTGCCATCTACTCCGGCATTGGCAGGTATTGGAGGCGGAGGCGGAGACCCAAGAGGAACTGGGACGTAAGGCAGTATTCCGTTTAGTAGCTGGTCTAAACTGTCTCCAAGGACAGCCAACAATTGGCTTCCAACGAAATACACTCGTAATGCATCATGATAGGTATAGAATGCCGTGTTGACAGGATCTCTGCTGATTGGGAATATTTTCTGCATGTAAGCAATGCTATACTCAAAGATCAAGCTCTTCCCATATGACGATACAGATAGCACCCGACAGGATGGAGCTAAGCAATATATATAGCTGTATAGTAGCTCGAGATCGAAGAAATCCTTGAATGCGAGAGGGAGACTATCCGGGAAATGTTCGGACCACTCTCGCATATCTTGGCACATTTGCCATATATATGTCGACGCATCCTGAAGAGGCGTTCGACTCGATTGGAATAGTTCCTGATACCAACATGATTGCTGATAACGTAGTTGAAACAACAAGTTGGCTGTTTCTAGCGAATGGGGACCATTTATAGAATTGGATGCATTTCCATGCATTGTTCCGGTAGGGAACGCTACACTAGTGGAATCGTCTGTAAAGGAGAAACATCTAGCGTGGACCATACTGATGGATCTGATGGATGTTAGCTTAAAACCGGATTTCTGATGCGAACCCTACCTGTCAAGGGAATAGACACAATAGAATATCCTACGCCGCATTTCTAGAGTCTGTTTACCTGTCTGTTGCTCCCTAGACGGATCCTGGTGGAATCCAAGATCGACCACAGCGCGACAAGCAAAGCCTATTAACTGCCAACTATCGAAGTGAGCAGGATCCATCATTGCGTACTGAACAAGCAAAACGAGAGCCTGAATTTGCGAGACATATCCAGGCATGAGAACCTTGTCCGCATATTGCAAAGCGCGCCCTACCCAGCTAAGGCCATCGGCGTAGTGCGAGTCTCTGTTGCTCCGAGACTGGCCCGTTGTCGCGATTGCTAGTACCATGTACAATAGCCAGTGCTCAAAGTCGGTGACTGGCCGACCATTCTCTTGGTAAATTGCATCTAATGCATTCAGAAGGGCTGTCTCTGAGAACACCGGAAATAGCGCAAAGATGTTATCAAGGTAGTATTGAACTAAAGCCATGGAGGTAGACCGGGATGGAAGCTGGAAACGTTGGGGATCGGGCACTGGCTCGTTATTTGTTGCAGCAAGAATCAACCGGCCAAATGTCATGTTGGTAGTGGATGATTCAAAATCTCGAGTGGTTGCATTTACGGACCTGGACACTGTCAGGATACTGAATCGACACGAGAAATGGTGACGAACAGGAAGCCGAAGTCCGACACGAGTTCGTTCACATCAGCGGCCTCTCTTCGCCTCGCTGCTTTTCCGTGGATAGCTGCACGTATCGTTGCTAGGGAGTCTTTGCGATCGGGCACCTCCACAGGCTCATCGGCATCATGCATCGCCACAGATTGTTTTCGCGCCCTGGCAAAGGCGATCTTCTTCTCGAGCTTTTCAGCACGTGATTCGAGGGAGGCAACATAACTGGGAGAATTAGTTTTAGAGAAAAACCACACACCAGTAGACTCAGTCAAGTTGACCAACCTTCTCTCCTTTCCTTTTGCGAATTGATCATTGGCACTGGAACACTCTCCTGACCGGCCTGATTTTTCACAAGCGGTACACGCTGGCAGTTTACCATCGCACTTCAACCAGTCAGTCTCCTGGTCGAGGGTTCTTTTGGGGAAGCTCTCAGACCTTGATTTTGGCAGAGCGACCTAGGATCCTGTCAGATCAAGAATGATGTTGAATATTGACTAGGAACTCACATCTTGAGCACGCAGAGACCGGCCGTGACACTCTAAGCAGAGGTGTATCAACTGCGCTGGGACTGGAACGAGGCATTTCCGATATGAGGAGTTTTTTCGGGGGCTTGCTTTTTCTGATATATATTGTCGATTGATTCTTATCTCACATGCCTTCGCAGAACGGGCGCTAGTTCGAAATCACTCCCAAGGTTAGAACATTAGTTTGTGGCAGATAGCTAATTCGGCTGTACTGGTTCCTGGATGAGCTTCGTGCGCCCACAATACACCACACGACGTCGAGAAGCAGATGGCTCTTGCTTTGGTGTGTAGAGAGTCTGATGAATTTTCCGTTCACCTTGGCGTTGGCCTCGTCATCCGAGATTCTTGTCACACCTGGACGGCAGTTGAAGAAACGATGTTACACAGAGGCGGCCCTGAATACGCCCTTGAGGACTCTGGAAGGAGGAGAGGTGCGACTTGGGCTCACCGGGCGAGGCTCTACTTCAGTGGTCTGTTCAACATGGAGCTTGTGCGTCTGCCTGAATTCTGCACGTCGAGCTCGATTCTGGAATTGTCGAGTTGGACAAAGGCCGGGGTGCAGTACAGAAAGGTCGGCTCGGCTGCATAGAGCAATTCGATTGCGCTTGGCGTCTTCGAGACAGGATCAGACTGAGGCGGCTGACGTTGGTCTCTATGAAGAGATGAAGTTTTGAATTTTAGGATACAATTGCAGGTCACGACTACACGTTGAATCGAAGGATCTGGCTGGCGCTTAATTCGCTGGGCCAGAGCACTGTCGCTGTAGACGCGGTCCCGTGAGTTGATAAGGCTCAGCAGGGATCACCAGCAGGACATCGAACGGCATTTCTCGCTTCGCAAACGCTCCAACCCTGCTGTCTGGTCCGGAAAGCTCTTTCGCAAGTCGGTTTAGCTCACCGGCGTGGCCTCGCGGCCTAAGTATTTGCAGTTCCATGTGAAGAGCCTTTTATGCTTTGCCGAGTCTAAGGCGCCGTGCTGATAGGCGGCTGACAGACCGTCCTAGTGATGGTGGCTTGTGTTTCAAATTGGGGGTTCTCAACTTCTGGCGCACCAAATGCTGCTAGCTACTGGAATGGGCTACCGGGCGATAGCCTGCAGCGACCCTCGATCCCCTCGTTTTTCGCTCCGCAGGGAGGAGAGCCACCAGTTCCGGGATCTGGCAGTGGCAGCGAAGCCCGGATGTAGCTGTGTAGAGCGCTGTGCCATAATGAATCGCGTAGTGGCATCATGGCGCGCAATTGATAACCTAGTATCTACGGCCGGTGCTCTCTCAAGGCGCATCGACTTCAGCGTCGAACACAAATTATCCACGCTCGCACGCCCGCTCGCACGCCTGTGACCCACTGTACATGTACCCGGCCAGGCCTGGCGACCCCCGAGATGTCTCTTTGAGGCGCAACTACAGCCTTTTGTTAAACATACCCTCTTAGACTAATTATTGAGTGGTTTCGCCATTCCACGACACGGATTTCCATGGTTGTACATGGTCGAGGGGATAAAAAGACTCTCGTCCCGACAGGATCCCCCGACGATGGTTATTGACACGAGGTCGGGCTCAAAAGAATTCCAAACTCCTGGATCGTTAAGAGCCGCATAGGGATGGCCTCTATGGACACGGGGGATCTCTTCAGGCGGGCTCAGGGCTCTGTTAAGAGTGCTCGGGAAGCTAAGTCGTCATTCCGCGAGAGCAGCCATGAGAGTGATGACCATTCTTCACCCCGGATCGCACATACTTTGACTGCTTGCTGCAGATGTCGCCAGGTCTGTAGTTCCCGTGTCTGTATTGATGAGCAGAAGACTGACAGCCTACAGCGGAAAACAAGATGCGATCCCAACCTACCGAAATGTCTTCCCTGCGAAAGAGCTGGCGCAATTTGCGAATACTTTGATACTGCGAAAGGCAAGAAAATATCTCGAACATATGTAATACATCTCCAAGACAAGGTTCGTCGACTGGAGGCAGAATTGAGCCAGTATACTGAAGAGGATGGCTTCCCTCAAAACACGGAAGATTTTGTACGACCGGGAGGACTCATACGTCTAGATGAAGATGACGAGACCCCCCGATTTCTGGGTCCATCCAGTGGCATTGCAATGACAAGGTTGGTAATGGAGGAGGCCAAGAAGTATACGGATTCTAGGACTATTAGAGAGCTGGTTCCAGAAGTACGGGATCGAAGACCAGTAGTCCAGTCCCCAGAATCCTCAACAGGAAGGAAGAAATCATATCCCATGATTAGTGCTGTGCCAGCGCCGACATTGCCGAGTCGACTGGTGACCGACAAGTTGGTGGAAGTTTTCAATCAGAAAGGTCAGTCGTAGTTGCGAGTTGCATCGCTTTTGAACTCACCATTGTTCTGGGCTATGTCGAGTTAGTGCCATTACTTACTGTTGAATAGCCCAGTATCTGACACCGACTCTACACGAGCCGACATTTGCCAAGGAACTACAAGATGTATATGACGGGAGCACAGATCCATACAAAAATTTCGTCCTCAGGATGGTTCTTGCAATAAGCATGCAAAAGCTTGATTCCCAATATTCTGGACTAGCAGATAGCTATTATCTTGCTGCTATGGTATATATGGAGGATATTATTAGGCCCAAGGATCTGAAAACCCTGCAATGTCTGGTGTTAATTGCTCAGTATTCCCTGTTGACACCAACTCGCACTGCTATATATTATATTGTGGGCCTGGCGACTCGGCTTTGCCAACAACTTGGTTTAGCAGAAGAAAAAACCATAACCCAAGGCATGGAACTGGGCATGGTCAATCCGATACAGATGGATATGAGACGCCGACTTTCGTGGATAGTCCTCTCTATGGAATTGGGTCTCGCGCATAGCATGGGTCGACCTAATGCATTTGCCACTGGAGAAGATCATGTGGATGTAGGTTTCTTCGAAGCAATTGATGATGAGTATATCACAGCAGATGGCATTCTACCCGGTCCTGTGTCGGAAAAAAAGCGCGTTACTATACACTTTCTCAGAATGAGACTTTTACAGGCCGAGATGAGAAGAGTGCTTTATCAAAAGAAACGACGAGAGCCAGCAAATGAAGATGATCCGTGGTTCGCTGAAATGGAAAAGAAGTGTAAAGATTGGCTTGATGCGTCGCCCCAAAGCCCAGCCTGGAGCAAGCCATGGTACATGTCTGCAATACGTTTTTCCTTGTTGAAATATACTAACAACTGACAGGTTCAATGGCAGATACAATAGCATGCGCGTTACCCTCAGAAGACCCTCTCCACAAGTTCCTAAGCCTTTCCCGCGCTCAGCTATAATATGCTACGAGGCCTCGGCAGAGAACATTAGGAGTGGCAGTAAACAGATGGAGACTGGGATGATTGACATCACCTGGATATTTCTCTTGACTGTTTTTCAAGCGGTAAATACAGTGCTCTGGTCGATCTCTTACCCCGAAGTCCGGGCTCTGCATGCAAAGGACGAGGTTGAGGAGAACATCGATATTGCTCTCAACATCATTGTGAACTGTCGAGAACGATGGCCTGGAACCGCGGCTGCCTCTGATCTCTACTCCAAATTGGCTAAAGCAATTTTGAGGAGTTACGATATGGCCTTCGAGAACTCGCAGCCACCGCCCTCCTCACATCCGCCATCATCACTTTCTGCCAACTCACCACAATCCCTGACAGATGCAAACTCGCCTTCTGCATCGGAACATTCTAGTGCAACGACCAACTCACTTGCGCACTCACAGAATGCTTTCAACTCGCCCCCACCGCAGTTCGGTTACGTGTTCAATCAGATGCCCGAACAACCGCATTACCCAATGCCTCCACATCATCCAGCATTCCGAACAGGTTCTATATTCATGTCCCCATCAAGTCGGCAAGACCGACGATTCAGCTACTTCCCTCCCGAGTTCACTCAAACCAGCAACCTAGCAAACGCCTGGCCACCGATGCCAGAGAATCAACAAATGCAAATGCCAACCGTTAATCCCACTATAGCAGACCCATCATACATGATGCAGAGCACGCCATACAATTTCGGGGCATTCGCGTTTGGAGAACAGGACTACGATGTACACATGCGACAAGGGAGTCTCAGTCAGCAACAGCAAGTTGAGCTGATGCAGAATCTTGAAAGGGATGGGTTAACAGAGATTGATAACTTCATGAATCTTACGTCTCAGTATGAAAACCCGAATTCCCTCAAACTTTGACGAGAAGGTTTCGGGAAAATTAACATATTTTTTTGGCCAGGCAATGGCCGCAGCAATATGATGCGTAATCAAGCATACTCTGGGTTTGGAACGAGGTTCGAGCCTGAGATGGGACATGGACAGATGATCATGTCAAGGAGTGATGGTTGACGAAGCATTGGAGTGATGGTGTATGGCGAAATGTGAAATGTGGCAACGAATCTCTGGCTTGGTAAAGGAGTGCTGCGAAGCATGAACTGTGATGTGGTGAAGCCGCCATAAGGTGGTACATTGGGTAGCAGATATCATTTGATTTTGACGTACAGAATATACCTTGCTACAATATTGCAATGACCACTTTTGATTGTAGCCGCTGCTTGTGCGATTTCCAAGTATTTGTCTTACTTTAACTTAAGTCTCACATGACGTTAAGACGGGAACAAAGCCAAAATTACCACAAGTTATCATTATATCTTGCAACATGAGCCTCTTGTCCAAGCTCGATTAATAGTCGTTATCACTACTCGTACCAAAATCAGCGCCGAAATGCTTCGCAGCATATGTATCTGAAATTAACGCTGGCGTGCCTCTCAGCACAACCACTTAATTAGTCAACCTCTTCCTCGACAGGCTCGAACGTCTCGCCCTCAGCAAGCTTCAAACCATTCACCTCATCCTCAACAGAAGACTCAGCTTTACCTTTACCCTTCCCACCAACCCTCGAACTCTTCTTCTTTTTTCTCGCCTCCCCACCAACAGGTGCCTCCTTAATCCACCTAACAATCGCCTGCGCCCTCTCAGTACTAATAGGATACTCCTTCCCATCCTCCTGCGCCCACCGTTTCGGCATCTCTCTCCCCTCCGCTTTCCTAGCCTCTTCCTCCTGTCGACGCTGTCTCGCTGCAACCGCAGCATGGAAACTCGCTTCATCGTGGACGCGATCGTCTTCTAACGCTTCCATGATAGCCTGCTGCTTCAAGCGCTCTTTCTTCTCAGCTGGCGTTTCTTTTTGTTGATTTGAGGGGACTTGGCCGGGGAGTGGGGCTGGGGCGCAGAGGGTTTCCCAGGAGGAGGCAAGTTGGATCCAGTTATCGGAGCGACGGACGACCTCGATCCAGTCGGCGCGGGAAGGGGAGCGTGCTGCTTGGAAGATGGGGTAGCCGTCGCAGACGCGGGCGAGGCGGGCGACCATGTGGGCGTGGCGTTGGAGTTCTTTCGGGGAGGTTTGGACTAGGCAGTGGCAGAGGAGGAGGGAGTGGAGGGCGTCGGTTAGGAGGGGGTGGTAGGTGAGTGCTTCGTGGCAGTCGGTTTGAGCTAGGAGGGCTTTGGCGGCTTCGTTTTGAGAAGCTTGCAGTTGTTGTTTGGTTGTTAGAGTGGTGCTCGTTTCGGGGTAAGGGGGTAGGTCGGCTGGAGGTGTGGAAGAGAAGAGCGCTGACATTTGGTGGACGACTGGTGGTGGGAGACTTGGAAGTTCGGTGGTCCGAGAGTTACTGGATTGAGGTTGATTGCGTTGAGAGCCTTTGTGGGGTACGAGAGCATCTGATAGCTGTCCGTTGCTAAGAGAAGCATTACTCTCTAGATTTAGACTGTTACCATTGCTCTGTGGTCTGGGAATTTTAAATCCGTTCGCCGCCTGATTGACCTTGCGGACAAATTCCTCAGTGATTTCGGCTGGTAGGCCAGGCGTATAATCAAAATGCGATAGGTAGGCAACGTAATCTCGCAACGCCCTCTTAGCATTTGTCTTGACGGTTTTCCTTGCTTCTTGACGTTTTCGTATTGCTTCCTTTTCTGCCGGACTTAGCTCTGGAACTTCTGTAGATGCCTCCTCCTCAGTCCTCACTTCGGATTGGGGCTCGCCTTTTGGCTTCTTTCCTTTCTTGCCATTGACTCCATTGACTTGTACTTTCGGGGGCAAAGCATCATTAACATGTTGACAAGCAATAGTTAGGTACACGCCAGCTCTATGGAAAAGAAGTTGAGTTTCAAGACTGCTCGGATGATCCTCCTCATCAAGCTTGATTTCTTCCTTCCACCTGCTATTTCGTTGAGCTTCAGCAGCAGCTTCACTCGCTAATTGCAGCTGTTGCCGCCCGGCTTTATGTTGACTTTGATAATACCTGCATACTTGCAGTGCTGCCGTAAGATCTTGTGCTGCGCCAAAGAAATCTTCCTTGAAAATCTTGGTCACGGCACGAGTTCTCAGAATTTCTCCCTCAGCCGGCCTTTCCGCGATGACTTCATCCAGTGGTTCGAGGCTGGTACATTCAGCAAGTTGACGTGAAGGTATCTTCTCATGGAAAAAGTGGACGTATTTCGCATCCGCATCATTTGGATTTCTTTGCAAAACAAGCTGAGCAACATCTTCAAGCGTAGAAGCAGATTGCATAGTCGCCACACTACATGCGATCTCATCCAAATGATATGCCTTCGACAGCTTCTGTGTAGCTTGTTCTCTCATTCGATGTTTGCGCTCCCTACTCAATTTCGCATTACCTCCTCCGCCACCAAGACCTAGACCCAACGCTGCCCCGCCATTGCCTAGCAGTCCATTGCCAGCATTTAGTGAATTTGTGAGCGCAGAGGAGGTGACGCCGCTGGCGGCGCGTACAGCAAGATTTGTGGCATCGTCAACGAGCTGGCGGATCTTGAGAAGGTCGAAGAAAACGGCAGGGTCGATTGGCCTCGGTCGCGGCAGGTTGTAATTATTGTTTGCGAGGCTTTCGAGTACCTCGGGAGGCAATTGTAGCCATGGGCCGTGGAAGGAGGAAATGTAGCGCCAGTGTCTTCGAGGTTATCAGCAACTGTCCAATTTATATTATGGGATAAATGGAGCAATTCAAAGACCACAGTGGCCTAGAATATTCGTGCTACACAAAGCTCAAGCTTAATTGGAATGGCTGCAAGGACGTACTTGTTGCGACATATAATCAGGGCGGAGGTTGATGGTTGAGGCGGCTTTGCGTCTTTCGGTCTGGATGTTGATGTAGTCGATGACGCAGGACTTGCATTGTGGGTGCTTTCTAACCCCTCTCCAGCAGCCTGGCTTTTGTTCTTCCTTTTTGTCATAATTTGATGCAAAAATTTGCTTAAAGGAATGGCGGATGGGTTCAAAAATCCAATATTTGCTCAACTTCCAGTATCAAATATTCTATCCCGAAGCATAAAAATGGTGGAACTAAAATGCGGCCGCATTCTCCTGTTAAAGCGGCTCTCTAAATTGGCAGCCACACTCTTATTGGGAATCCAAAATGAAGGACATTTTTACAACTGCTTGAACAAAATGCTTGGTTTAGTGGCACATCAATATTATGATTACTGTATCTCTCATCATGTGGAAATGATCTTCTACTTCCCAAATCCTCTGAAGGTATACGGCTGTGAAGCCAGGATATCAGACGAAACGCCAATGCCACGCTCAATTTACCATGCTAAACCTAAATCGCTGAATACCAATTATGCTATATATACGATTCCAAACATTATTGGACAGCCATCCGTCCCTATGAGCTCAGTGCCAGACAGGCATCAACCGCAAGTCCGACCCTACGACTGTTAGTTCATGAGGAAATTCGAGGTTCAAAACGAAGAAACTCACCTGCCATCCTTTTGAGTTACCACATCACTAATAATCTCCCGGTCCAAATCCGGAAACATCCCGGCGAGTGTTTCGACAACATTGGCGTGCTCTGCCCGCTGAATGCGATGTGCCTCGGCTGCTTCGGCACTAGCCTGCCTCGCGGCTGCATCTTCTGCTGACATTCGAGCCCTGGTGTTGCCATTGTGAGGAGTTTGTTGAGGTTGACCGGCGGGACTATCCATGCTGACTCGAGGATTTGGACTCATTCGTGGTGTATTGCCTGGTAATGGTGTTCGAGCAGGACCGGTCGAGGATGAGCTTGGTTCTTCGGAGAAGATCCGACCAATAGATGATAATGGACGTTGAATAGTCCTCAACAGTCCACTCATAGCTGCTTTTTCGTCATCCCCACTATACTCATTTGAGGAAGTCGACCTCCGAGGTGCAGAGGATTCTCCTTCCATGGAATGACGAGGCGTCACCTCTGGACGGCTTAAAGTGGATTTCTCCGATAACTGGGTTGGAGGAGGAGGCTCGACAATTTCTGCAGCCTGATGCTTTTCAGCTATGGCAGAGACAGCTGCTTCAACGTTCTGCTCGAACTCTTCATCAGATATTGTCAATGTAGTACGGTCTAAGTTTTCCACAAATTGGATGGCACCCATCTGTCATTTATTATTAGTCAAAACAGGATTACATAGTTTTGCTTCGAATTATCAAACATACGAGTGATGATAGGTAGTATCCTGCTTCTCCTCCAAGCTTATCTTGGTTTCTAAATCGCAAAATGTACTGAACATTGGATACCAAGTGCTCTGGATTGGCTTGAAGCACAACATAGATGAGTAGAGGCATGAACGAGTCTGCAGAAGAGTCTGATTTGGAATGTTTGAGTAGTCCTATGCAAATAAGCTTCTGAGTCTAGGTTCAGGAATGTGACTGCCTACCAAAAATGACTTTGCAGCAGTTAAGTACACAAATGATCTTGTCTCGTGGTGCTCTATATGTCTTTATCTTCAGAAGTTCTATTCAGAGAAGGTTAGACGAACTGCATACCAACAAGGAGAAGGGGACATACCTTGCTGGGCAAGAACTAGAAATCTTTTGCCGCTTTCACCAACTGGTTGAATATCGAGATGTTCTTCTCGAATCCACCCATAAATGCTGACCTTCTGTGCGAGAATGTCGTCGCGTTCCACATCTTCTTGGTGTTGACCACGTCTGCCAGGTCCCATGGGCCTATCTAGACCCCTCTTTCTGGCTTTTGGACCAGGTATTGGTTGCGGGGGAGGTATTGCTGGCGAAAATGTCTGCGTATATAGCCGATTCATTACGAGCTTCTCCATGCCTTCCCTTGCGTTGTCAAATTCTGCGTCCGAGACCTCGCGCCATACTTCACATTGGCCCATCTTGTTCGTGATGAATGCGAGGAAGTCTCCTATTATCTTTACTTGCTCATGTACCATCCATTGCTTTTTACCAAATTCTTGCAGGAATGACCTTAGAAATTTCGCCACGGGATCTGCGGTTCTATGCCTAAGTTGTTCCAAAAATCGATGGAAATCAAATGGAAGATCAGGTTCAGGCTCAGGCTCGGGTGGTGGTGGCCGGTGAAGAGGAGGGGGAGAAATTGGAGAGTCTACGCTTGCGTGTCGGTCATCTGCCACCCGTTGAGGGGCAAAACTTCTAATCGAGCCTGGTTTTGGCGGTACTGCAGGGCCAACATCAGAAGGGTCCCATGATGGACTCCCGACTGATGCCTGAGAAGATATTCGCAGATCCTGTAAGCTTTGTGCTGCACTATTTGTGCTTGAGTTGAGAGGTTCCAGGCTGGACTTCCTGGGAGGATGTTGTATAGGACTACCAAGCAGAGGTCCGGCTACCTCTAACCGCGGAGACATAACTTCTTCATGGCCAGGTCCCTGTCCTTCCTCGCTAAATTGCTCCATTATACTTTGTATTTCGGACCTCGATGAGACCTCACGTTCATCTTCACTCATCGATGTCTTTTCGTCGAAGCCAGCATCGGATCTCGTTGGAGACCTGTCGGGACGCTCAGAGTCGCGGGCATAATGCGGTATAGAAGCGGCACTCGATGTTGATCGCGAAGGTGGATTAGATGAGGCGGGTGTCTTAGGAGTCGGGTCAAGGTAGACTTGGTCGTCTGGAGAAAGATGCGTCGCCGTAGGTTCTCTTGCGGGTATTGTGTTGGGTTTCAGAGTGGCAGTGGAAGATTCCATCTGGTCGTAACTAGGACGTTCCTCTGGCGAGTTCACAGAAGTAGGAAGTGGCTCCGCAGCCGTTCCCTTCATAACTTTCCCCATGCCCTGTGCTTCTCCAACCTCTGGCACATCTGTAGCGTCCATTGCATCTTCTTTCTCTGAGGATTTCCCGTTGATCACATCTTCAGAGTGAGGTGCCTCTCTGCTTGGTACAGTATCCCCGCCTTTCAATGTCGATTCATCGATTTCCACGTTGGTCTCCTCCTTTGGAACATAGTCCTGAGAACTGCTGTTTAAGCTCTCATCTGCGTGGTTTATGGCTTCCGTCGGTTGTCTGTGGGGAGACATACATCCGCCAGCGCCTCACACAGGCGTTTTGCTGAGGTTCGGAGTATGTTGGCGGGGTATCCACTTCTTGTAAGAGCTGCCTAGCAAGGCAAAGTCTGCAGGAAGACTGGTTGAGATCGGTGTCGTTTTGTGGGCTCGGAGGTGAAGCATCGAGGAATTCGAGGATGCTGCAGTCGTCCTGGCTGTTGATGGAGGATGCGGCTGAGCTTTGGGGTTGTTGTTCAAAATGCCCGTTGTGGAGTCCCGCCAAGAGAGATTGCTGAAGCTGTGAAGCGAGGTTGCACCGTTGCACTCCCGACCACCAAATTCTTTAAGAATGGGCTCCGCAACATTCACGCAGTTTACGCCAACACGTCAGAACCCCTTTCCACCACGCATTTGAGGTCGGGCAGTACAATATGCTCCAGAAAATCGACCTGAAACTCTAGTCTTGCAAGATGTGTGGCATCCACGCATGCATCTCGAAGGTGGCTTTCCAAGCACCAAGTGCAAAACTGAAACACTTACTTTGTGAGAGAGGCCCCGATTATATTGGAGAAGCGCGAACCAAAGTACATCTTGATCATCAATCCCCACACTGGGTTTCGTGTACGTCCACAGTTCTAGCTCTGAGGGGCGGCCGAGTGACAGCTCAGCCCTTCCAAGATGTTCCAAGTGGCTCAATCCTCTGCTGGAATGGTGAGGCCTGGAAAATTGACGGAGAAGTTGTCAGCGGTAACGACGGTCAAGTCGTTTTTGACATGCTCCTGAAAGCAAGCGACGCAAAATTGCTTACTACAGAGTCCCGTGCTGCGGTTCTTAAGGTCTTGCGAAGCATTTCTGGTCCTTTCGCCTTTGTTTACCTGGATGGAAATCATGGGCTCATGTACTTTGGACGCGATTGTCTTGGTCGACGTTCTTTACTATTCAACACTGATGGGTTTCCCACCTCTTTCGAGCTTTCTAGCTGTTCAGACCATCGCCTTGGGGGTTGGCATGAAGTAGAGGCAGATGGCATCTACCAGATCTCATTTTCCGACGACAATTCGTTGTACAGGCAAGATGACAATATAGCAGACACTATGCCGAATGCAATCCTGCCAATTTACCGACAGTCTTGGGAGGGCGGCCGAGCAAAATCTTCGGTACGTGTGTTTAGAACCCACTCTACTCTTTCAGCAACCTGTAATTACCGTTTACCATTAAGATACTAACAGTTAAATAGTCGCCAGTTCTTGGTGTCTTCAATAGAAGCCTCCCTTCTGCCACTCATGTGCTCAATAGTGCCGCTCTGTCAGTTAGCGAACTACGTCAGCATCTTCAAGAGTCACTCAAACTTAGAGTCCTCAATGTGCCAGAGCCTCCAGCAAGTAGTGACAACCGAAATGCTCGGGTTGCTGTCTTATTCTCAGGCGGTCTGGACTGCACGGTACTGGCACGTATGGCCCACGATCTTCTTCCGCCTGAGCAGCACATTGATCTGATCAATGTCGCTTTTGAAAACCCGAGAGTAATCGAAGCAGCCAGGAAAGCATCCGAATCACAGCGTCAAAGACGTAGGGGAACTCAAAAAAATCTAGAGATTGATGCAGTTGCTGGACCCACTATTGAACCGCCTTTGACAACCTCTTTCGAAGCTTGTCCTGACCGGGAGACAGGCAGGAAAGCTTTTCGAGAACTACAAACAGTCTGTCCTGGACGTCTTTGGAAATTTGTCGCTGTAAGCTGTTTCCTACTAAGTAAGTATGTCAACTGATGCGGTGTAGGTTGATGTCCCATACACAGAGACGATTGAGCATAGAGCCAAAGTGATCAACCTTATCCACCCGCACAATACAGAAATGGATCTTTCGATTGCTTACGCCCTGTACTTTGCTTCTCGTGGTCAAGGCCTCGCCTCGAGCAGTTTAGATCCAAAGCCTATCTCTTACAGTACTCCTGCTCGTGTTTTGCTGTCAGGTTTGGGAGCTGACGAGTTGTTTGGAGGGTACACGCGCCACGCAACCGCTTTCAATCGCAATGGTTTTGCTGCACTACTTGACGAGCTTGAATTAGATGTCAATCGACTAGGAAAGAGGAATCTCGGCAGAGATGATCGTGTAATATCACATTGGGGACGCGAAGCACGCTTTCCGTATATTGATGAGTCGTTAGTAAAATGGGCCGTCGAGTGTCCAATCGCTCTCAAATGCGGATTTCGCGATCGCGATGAAGAGAATTCTGAAGATCTGGGTATCGAACCAGGGAAATTGGTCCTGCGTCTGCTGGCATATGAGCTGGGATTGAAGTCCGTCGCATATGAGAAGAAGAGAGCTGTAAGTTTGAGTCTCCTATGCGCAAGATCTAGTCTAATCTGTTTTAGATACAGTTCGGCGCGAGAACTGCCAAAATGGAGATTGGAAGAACGAAAGGGACAACAATGATATCTTGAACATCTCCTCACAGAGTGTTCTGTTCGGCTATGATGACAGACCAGATACTGCTGAATTGAAATTGTGTACCTTCGGGAGTTCACTCGTACTGTTTTCAAGTGTTTCTACGAAAGCAGTAACCTGGGAATAGTTTCGGGTGCCGTTGGAGAACTACACGTTCAATAATGAAGTGGTAAAGGCAAGTCTGAGCTACGACGAGATTATATTATGTTTGTCAGAATGCTGCACACAATGGCTCGAGTGAGATCGTGTCTACGGAGGTATAGAAGCACTTTTATGAGCTCGGGCCGATTCTGTTCCCTTATACTTTGAATAAGCCGCCTCTTTCTGGCGCTCCAATGGGAGCAAATTTACAAAGAGATTTTGTGAGCGCATCCCCACATCGAGGTAGTTCTTCCCCATGTCGCGGGGCTCAGAACTTAAAGTTATTCCAGTAGAAATGGGAATGCTTCTGTGTGGTGGAATATCTGTTGTGTGGAGACTCCTCGGCAGCTAGCAAGGGTGCTGGGTAAATGTAAACATGGTTGATGATCAAGCCAGTAGCTTTCCACATGGAATTCTAGGATGAAATAGAAATAAAAGAAATGCTGCCGTTTCTGGGGATCTCTCTGGAGCTTACATTTTTCACTTTGGCTTCCAGCTATCATTTTCGATTTCCTACATCATGCGTGCCTGGGCCCTCTTATGTCTTGCCGTTCCCTTCGTAGCAGCTGCACCTAGTGAAGTTCGCAAGTAAGAAATTCTCAATGTCCAACTTCCAAATACAGCCCAGTACCAACCAGTATACAGTCAAGCTCCATTCTTCTACAAAGGTCATGATCTAAGCTCGCTGAAAACACTTGAAGATGTTGGAAGCATTTACAAGGATACCTCTCGACACAACCAAACCAGACCTGTGGAGGACATTCTCGGAGATGGTGGTATGAACACTGTGCGATTGAGAATCTGGGTCAACCCGGAAGCTGGCACAAATGGGCTGGAGTACAATCTTGAGCTAGCGAAGAGGTTTCAGAAGAAGGGCTACAAGATTTACCTGGATTTTCATTTCTCGTAAGCATGAAATTTTGGAGGGATAAAGGATAGAGTTTAATAGTGGCACAGAGACTCTTGGGCAGATCCAAACAAACAACCTCCGCCGGCAGCATGGCCAACGACATTATCACCGCTCGCATCAACTCTCCGCACTTACGTGAAAAGCACACTTGTGTCTTTCGAGAAAGCGGGAATTAAACTTGATATTGTATCTTTAGGGAATGAGATTCGACATGGCATGCTATGGCCGGTTGGATATGTTGATGTGGATGTGCAGCCCTGGTCAAAGACAATTGCTAACTTTTCGAATCTTGCAACTCTTTACAAAGCTGCCAGAGCTGGTGTTGATGACGCGGTGCATATCGGTGTGGCGAAACCACAGGTTATGATCCATATTGACAATGGGTGGAATATCACTTTGCAGCAGCGGGTAAGTTTCTCAAACTCTCGGTTTCAAAATCTGTCTCGTTGTGGACTATTAATCAAGTGCTTTTGTCCGACGTTTTAATCCATTCCACACTTCACTCGGGATTGTCAACTCACCCTTATGGAGATATGGACATTTGAGAATCTCTCTCGTTATGACTTTGCCTGCTGTTAAGATCAAACGTGCTAATTGTTAAATATTACAGTGGTTTGGTGCAATGGTTGCAAATGGCATCCCAACAACAGCATGGGATGTCTTCGGATTTAGTTTCTACCCATTCTATGGCACTGCTGCAACTTTCAGCAATTTAAAGACAACACTGAATACTCTCGCTTGGGAATACAGAAAGCCGATCCAGGTTGTTGAAACGGACTATCCAGCGATTTGCAACGGGCAATGGAATCCAATTCCCGAATCTTCAGAGCCTGAGATTCCATATAGCATCTCTGGGCAACTTACTTGGACGGATACAGTTATCGATATTGTGAGACAAGTCCCCTTTGGATTGGGTCAAGGTGTGCATTATTGGGAACCGGCTTGGTTGAATAATACAAGCTTGGGAAGTGACTGCAATGACGCTATTCTGTTTGATCCAGACTACACCAATTACCCACAGATGGTCGGGTACTCTAGAGTATCTGTGAACTTGTTTCAAGAAAGGACATGATGGCCTGTTGGAAGTTGTACATGTACGTGAAATGTATTACACTTCAATGTACCTGTTGAACTAGAAGAAATATCAGAGTGCAATTTTTGGACATTAATACTGTGGCGATCCAAATACTTTTCGAAAGGACAGGACCATCTTGAATTTTACTCATACAATAGTCAAGTAGAGGTTTCGAGAAAAGTGTTTCGAAACGCATGAAATGCCTCACCTCCGCAAAATCAGTGGTGCACTGCGCCACTCATCGAAGGATCATCGTCGCACAAGGACTAGCCGGCTGTCCAAATTGAAACCGTTGCAGATTAAGCCGCGCAACTCCAAAGATAGACGCCAACGACCCCGATCACTCTGTAAAGACCTCATTCTTCGATACTCGACTTCGAAAAGATATAGAGGTGTTGAGTTGGCTTCCAAACGAATCCTGACGACAGTGACAATCATTTCCGACATCGAAAGCTTCCCGTCCTGCGACCGAAAGGCTGAAGATCTGCACCTAAAACTGACTGTCGTCATTTCGAAATCTACTTGGCTTCTGAGCTCCTCACATTTTCGCCGCTATGGCTTTCGAAGTACAAAGACGACGCTTTTTGCGAACGATAAATAGCAAATTTATATATGGCAGAGTGGTGAGTTTCCTCTCTGGTGTTAGGTGTTGGATGTTCCGTGCGAAGTCGAGGATGGAGGCGGCGGGAACGGCAGATTCTAGAATCAACAATGCTGATATGTTTCTCCTGTGCTACAGCCTTTAGTACATACAATCATATTCTTTCTCGAGATGGCTATCATCTCGAGGATAGCTGCCAAGTTCAATGGCTATTATGCGGACCGACCAGGTACATTTTCCTCAGTGCAACAAGCTTCATGACATATCTAACGTTGTTACAGTACTTACGATGATGATTACGAACGCTGTTCTCGGAGGCATAGCAGATACAGTAGCGCAATCTATAACGTCGATCCGATTAGCAGCACTGCGAAAGCCAGGGGGAATAACGAAGGACGATACAATAGCGATCGAGATCCATGAATTGGATAGAAAGAATCCATTTAACGACCATGACTTGATCCCGGACTCGAAAGTCGGGATACAACCTCCTCCATTCGACTTCGAGAGATTGACACGATTCATGGCATACGGTTTCATGATGGCTCCGGTTCAGTTCAAGTGGTTTACATTCTTATCAAGAGCCTTCCCTATTACAAAGAGTAGTGGTCTTGGTCCGGCTCTTAAGATGGTGGCCTTTGACCAACTCATCTTCGCACCTGTTGGTATGCATACACATAAGGTCCCGCGAATAGCCTGGAGTAATTACTGATAATCTACAGGTATTGCCCTCTTCTTCACTGTCATGACAGTTGCAGAAGGTGGTGGACGACGAGCCGTATCACACAAGTTGCGTGACATGTATTTGCCAACATTGAAGGCAAATTTCATGGTCTGGCCTTTGGTTCAAATCATCAATTTCCGACTTATGCCGATCCAATTCCAGCTTGTAAGTTGTCTACTCAAATCGGATTCGTAGTATCTTAAAACTGACTTCCCACCTCTAGCCTTTCGTATCAACTGTCGGAATTGCCTGGACCGCATACCTGTCTCTGTCAAACGCTGCCGAAGAAGGCGAACAGAAGTCAGCCCCTCAATCGCCCCAGCTGCGCTTGTTGTAATGCTTTTTAGGTTCGAGTCGGGACGAGTATAAGGGACATGATACGGCAGACGGCATAGGATCAGGCGTTACAACTATCATTGGGAAAGGACAAACTGCATACAAGCACGAAAAGAGCACAAGAGACTCGATTTTGACTTGACGATGGCGTTGGATGTTTGGCGTCTAAGGCATGGGTGCTTTGGTGCAGGTCCGGGTTGAGTCTGGGTCCTTATTTAGAGACTGCAGAATGCGTTTTGGCAGTCGAATCTGCTACCTTTCTTGTGCATCAGATTTATGAAAGCAAAGAGGCGCACATATATGATTGATATTAACTTGTTCTAAACCGTTGAGACAGTTGTTCAGTATTTGCCTTTGTCGTCATCCCATGAGACTTTATGGCGCTTTCCGGTTCAACGGAAAATTAAAGAGAAAGTCTCCCTTCAAATCTGCTTGGTCGGATTTTCCTTCTCACTCTCTGATGCAACTTTTTCATTCCCCCTCTTGAAAACATGTGGTCTTGGCATGACGGCGCCGAAGTCAAACCGTGCAGAACCACCCACCACAAATGCCCCTCACCCACGCCTGACTTTCTTTTGCTAGCATCAACAAACTATTGAAGCTCCTACAAAATCCCTCACATTCTTGTACAAATTTGCGAAAACTCCCAAGAAAACATTGCAAGATAATCAATCGCCATCATGTCTCTCTCCAACAAGCTCTCAATTACGGATGTTGATCTCAAGGACAAGCGCGTCCTGATCAGAGTGAGCTTCCTCAAACACCCGATGAAAAACGATGCTGGGCCAAAGCTGATATTGTACTCCTCACTACACAGGTCGATTTCAACGTCCCTCTCGATGCCGATAAGAAAATTACCAATACTCAGCGTATCGCCGGAGCTGTCCCAACAATTAAATATGCCATTGACAATGGTGCGAAGGCTGTTATCCTCATGTCCCATCTCGGCCGGCCAGATGGCAAGGCAAACCCAAAATACTCTTTGAAGCCAGTTGTGCCAGAGCTAGAGAAGCTTCTCGGTGGAAAGTCTGTTGAGATGGCTCCAGACTGTGTTGGCCCAGAGGTTGAGGCTATTGTCAACAAGGCCAGTGGTGGACAAGTTGTCCTACTCGAGAACTTGCGTTTCCATGCTGAGGAAGAGGGAAGCTCAAAGGATGCTGATGGAAAGAAGGTCAAGGCGGATAAAGCTAAGGTTGAGGAGTTCCGAAAAGGCTTGACTGCATTGGGTGATATCTACATCAGTAAGTCATATTCCAGGCTTCACTTGCTTCTGTTTTACTAAACTATCAAAAGACGATGCTTTCGGAACTGCACACAGAGCTCACAGCTCCATGGTCGGTGTCAACCTCCCACAAAAGGCCTCCGGTTTCCTCATGAAGAAGGAACTTGAGTACTTCGCCAAAGCTCTCGAGAACCCTCAACGACCTTTCTTGGCTATTTTGGGAGGTGCCAAGGTTTCTGACAAGATCCAGCTTATTGACAACTTACTCGGAAAGGTCAACAGCTTGATTATCTGCGGTGGTATGGCATTCACATTCAAGAAGACACTGGAGAATGTCAAGATTGGTAACAGTCTGTTTGACGAGGCTGGAAGCAAGACAGTTGGAGACCTTGTTGAGAAGGCTAAGAAGAACAACGTTGAGCTCGTTCTTCCTGTTGATTATATCACCGCAGACAACTTTGCCAAGGACGCGAAGACTGGAACTGCTACAGACGAGGAGGGCATTCCAGATGGCTGGATGGGTCTTGACTGCGGGCCAAAGAGTATCGAATTGTACAAGGAGGCTATTGGCAAGGCTAAGACCATCCTCTGGAACGGTCCACCAGGAGTCTTCGAGTTCGATGCTTTCGCGAAGGGAACAAAGGCAACTCTCGATGCTGCTGTCGATGCTGCACAAAGCGGCAAGATTGTCATCATTGGCGGTGGTGATACCGCAACTGTTGCTGCCAAATATAAGGTGGAAGACAAGCTCAGCCACGTCTCAACTGGAGGTGGAGCTTCTCTCGAGTTGCTTGAGGGCAAGGAATTGCCAGGTGTCACTGCTCTGTCGAGTAAGTAAATATCGGTAGATAAAGGTGGCTCCGACTCTGATAAGTCAAGGCCGCCATAAGTCCAGCCTGTAACGAAATTGATGATGATGCCCACGTCGTACATATTTTAGAGCACCGCAATTGAAGCACTATTTGGACCAGTATTTGATTGCTCGTAATGCTGATAATGCCATTGTATGCTACCTTTTATGGTGATTTCTTGTGATTCCTGAACTCCATAACGACCTTATTCATTTCCATCGTCAACGTTTCTTGCTTGCTTCGACCTTTTTGAGTTCCTCCCTGTAAATGTAATCAGAATTTTGTCTTTCGGTCTGGGAATGATCTATTCCAACAGATTGTGCTTACTTCAGTTGCGCCGAGAAATCCTCACTTGTGTCATCATCATCCCAGCTCTCCTCCCACAGATGCGTATTATCGCCAGGTACCTCTGTCTCTTCTTGTGTCCAATCTGCCAGCACCCGATCAGCCTTTGCATTCCACAACATCAACCACTCTCAAATCCAAGGCGGAACCTACTCTCTACTGGGAAATCCTCAAACTCGTCATCCTCCTCCAAGGCAGCTGCTGGCTTGGGATCTTTCGTCGAGTCGGCGCTCTTCTCCGTAGCTTTGTTTGCTGGTGGCGCGGCACCGGATGCTGGTGCTGCGGACATGGTAAACGCGTTCTGATGGGAGGTGCAGATGTTGTGGAAGATTGCGCCAGGGGTCGACGGTAGATACTGGTAGGCTGTGATGGTGTCGTGTTCTCGCACTCGTATCTGTACTTTCTGTTGCTAACGGAGCTTCAAGTCAACTCAAGCCTTGCAGGTTTACCAGATGCAGCTGCTGACCAATGGGAGGCGCTTCTAATATTTCCGTACGAAACGAAGCGAGCCCGAGATCTTACACCTCTGGATGCCGCGCCACTTTAGTTCTTGACAACCTCTTGCGAGGAACGTCCCCACATCCCTCCTTCTATTAAATTCCCATGTGTACCTTTTGTAATCTATTCAATAGGCCGTGCAAGGCACATACACTTTTTACTTTTCATTCCGCCTCATTGTTAATTAAAGCGCCACTACAAAAGTTCTAGAATCTCTTTATCCTTCTTCAACTTCTTTTGACCCCACTATCACGCTCGCCGGTCACGAGTCACTGCTGTGCCTTTGCTCGCATCGACATACAGATACCGGTATAGATCCCTTGGGGGCGTTTATTCACCGCTGTGCTCATCTTCATTTCCTCACCTACTTGAGTTTCACTCCGTCTTCTGGCCCATGATAAAGCGTCCGAGCTGATCCGGGGTCTTCGGGAACCCATTCACTTTAAATCCGATTGTTGGGATCCATAGAAACCGGGAACAACAACACCAAAGGTTCCTCAAAATGGCGTCTTGGTTCAGATCGGCGACGAAAGCCTCGCCGGCTATGACGGCTGTTGAAGAAGATAAACATCTTCAGGAGGTTGAGCATGCTCTGCTACAGCTTCTCAATGATGATATCGCCGAGGCAGACCGGATTTTAAAGCGGCATCAGTCCTCTTACCATCATCTGGGAAGAGGAATATCGAGTTTCATTGGGTCTATGCTTGGTGTAGAGAAGGAGATGCTAAGAGAGGCGGCGCAAATATTGCAGGCTGCTGAAAATAAGACTTGGGAGGATATGAAGAAAGCACAGAAAGAACCGGAGGCTTTTCGGTCACATATTTATCCCCCAGGAACGGAGTATCTCTTGTGCTACGCAGGTTGGTTTGATCAATCCGAACTCACTGCATGATTCTAATCAGATACCCTAGTTTGCCAGTTGACTAGTGCTATTTGTGCTGTATTGAGTGGTTCAGTCACAGAAGCTATCAAAGGATTCTATAAGCTAAGAAAGGCTTTCCTCACTTTAGATGGAATTATGGCAATTGAGCAAAAGTATCTCAAAGAAAGAGTTGGGTCCAGGAGTTCTATTGGCTCACGTGTCCGAAGACCTTCAACAGCTCACTCTCATTCTACAAAACACTCTCACGACCTGAGAGCTTCCCACGAAGCCAATTCAGCCGGCGAGAAGCACCCAGATCTGGCCCATCCTACGGCTAAGACTTCAGATGAGTTCGAGCATGTGGACGCTGAGGGCGAAACAGCTAATCTGCAACTCCAAACCGCCACGAATGTTCAGTCACGACTACTAGAAATCGATCCGGCAGACGTTGGTATTACTTCTCACACGGATATCTTTATCCACTCTGGCGTAAGACTCTGTTACGGTATTCTGCTTGTTGTTTTCTCTATGATTGAAAATCCTCTCTTCACCAAGATTCTCTATATTGTCGGATTCAAAGGCGATCGCGAGCGTGGTACTCGATACCTCTGGCAAGCCGCTCGTTTTGACAATTTCAACAGTGCTATTGCAGGAATTTCTCTTTTAGGATATTACAATGGTCTTGTTGGCTTCTGTGATATTCTACCTACAGATTCTGGCGCTGATGACGATCTCGCTGGCTACCCCAGAGCACGCTGCGTAGCTCTCCTAGCAGACATGCGAAAACGTTACCCAGAATCCAAACTCTGGAAAATGGAAGAGGCGCGCATGCATGCCTACAATCGGGACCTTCGTCAAGCAGCAACTATGTTAAGTGCGAATGCGGATAGCAACATGAAGCAAATCGCCACAATTAATATGTTCGAACTATCCCTCACCAGTTTATTCCTCCACGACTACGAGCTCTCCGCAAAATCTTGGCAAACGTGCCTTGAACTATCGAATTGGTCACCAGCAATGTATCTCTATCTTACTGGCTGCTCGTACTTGGAGATGTACCGCGACCTGCGAATTAAAGATCCAAAAGGCGCAGAAGTCTACAAAAAGAAGGCCACTGAGTTCATACGCAAAGCGCCCTCGGAAGCTGGAAAGCAAAAAGTTATGTCCAAAGAGCTACCATTTGACTTATACATCGTCCGCAAAATTTCCAAATGGGAGGAGCGCGCCAAGACATGGAATGTAGATCTTGTCGATGCAGTAGGAATTTCCCCTTTGACAGAAATGATATACTTCTGGGGTGGAACGAAGAAGGAGAATAAGGAGCTACTAGAACGAAGTTTATTTTGTATCGATTGGGAGAGATCCACGTGTGCAGAGAAGTTGAAGAATGATCTTGATGAGGTGGCAATTCAAAAGGTGCTTGGGGCTTGTTTGATGAGGCATTTGGGAAGGTTGGATGAGGCTGAAGGGTTGTGCGGAGAAGTGTTAACGCACGATAAGTATGTCATATCTCCTTTTCAGAATAATTCCCAGAATAATCTACTGACAAAAATCAACAGACAAGAATTCAAGGGTCATCTCAAAGATGACTGGACCCTCCCTTCCGCGAACTATGAGATGGCTTGTCTCGCATGGGTAAATCAAAAATCTATTCTACCTGAAGTAGATCTCCTACTGACAATATTTACAGGTTAAAAAGGACCTACCTGCACCCCCGCCATCTACGTCTTCTCGGCCATCCACTTCTCACTCCAAGATCTCCACTCACCCAATTGATTATCACAAAGTCAAAGTCCTCGAATGCGAGTCTTGGCTGGAGAAAACGCAGAAATGGGACCAATACGTCCTAGACACAAGAGTGTCGGTGAAAGTCGTCACTTCATTGAATACAGTCAAGAGACACAAGAAGTTGATGGGGTATTAGAATATTTATACATGTACAAAGTGGGAAAGACGAATATACGATTTTATGATTCGGGAGTTTTGGAACAATTGACTTGGGCACGGGAGGTTGGATGCCTGAATGATTGGGTTGGACAGAAACTTCCGATGATCATGAATAGAAAGAGGGTTCGCAATGGCATGGGTTAGAGAATTAGGTCTAAGAGATAGATCTAAATCTACAAACGAAACAAGTCGAAAATAATCGATTTCCCAAATTCCCACCTACCGAAACAGCGCATTAAAAACCAGTCATCCTCATCCTCAGCCTCAGCGCAAACGCAACTCCTCCCAACCACTAACTGCACCTCAAGTTCAGCCTCCAACCCAAACCCTCGTCCCACCCACCAACGCCACCTCAAAACGCGTGTGCATGTTCATGTTTCCTGCAGCCTACCAGCCTCGTCAATGCCCTCTCCACGCGCGCAGCCGAAGAAGCGATGTGATGCACATCACACATCTTTCTCTGCAGACCACTTCCCTTCTTCCCGCTGCACATCATTCTGAAACGCTGCCTTCCGCCTGCAGTTGCTTGCGCTGAACTCGCGGGGTTGGTCTCCACTCCTCCCTTTCGCCAATCGAGGTGATATTCAGGCAAGGCGGGGAGGGGAGCTAGACACGTGGCGTTCGCGGCAGCCAACGCACGCACGCTGGAATGGTTTGCAGCACGCACAACACAGCACATTCCGGCGGAATAATAAAACTTGAGGGTGTGAGGGAAACACCATACCATGTGTTAGCCACGCCCTCACAACTAGCCATCCGAATCCGAAAACTGACTGGTGGCGAGCTGGAGGGGGTGGGAGTTGGAACCGGCGGGGAGGTATATAAGGTTGCATATAGAGCGTTTATGCAGGGGGTTTTTTGAGTGAAAGCTTCGCCGCTTCGTGCGTTGGTGCTCGTTTTGAATATAGGTTCTTGACTTTGAGCCTCGGTGAGATTAAGTTCGGTTCCAGGTACCTGTTCGGAGGGTGTTGGTAATATACTAACCCAGACCTGGATATGGTAATCCTTGAGTTGGGAGGCCTCGCATAAGCATATGCTGGAGCGATTGTAAATACACCCTCGAGGGAGGAATCCTCGCCTAAGCATATGCTCCAGCAATTAATCCTCGATCAAGCAAATCCTTGGGATACCAACGCAAGCGAGAGCTGAGGACCGACATCATGCGGCTCTGACTGTGAATTCAATGCTGGTCAGAAGTATAGTGGCACCGCAAACTATGGGATGAGGAACAACGAAGAAGCAAAATATTATTCCCTTCCTAATCCATCTCAAACGAAATAAGAATACGATGGTTATCCTATCCTATACTCGGAAAACAAGCTAATACTAAGGTAAGTAGTATCCAACCATCAATGCCCGAAAGATGACCCTCGCAACTCCATACATGTAGTTCCAATCAACGATCCAATTCCGCAGCGTTCACGAACTGCCACCGGCATAAAATGCAATGCAGACATGTGTATCCTAACCCATACGTATTCAAAGTAATATCCAAATCCAACCGTGCCATGAATGCCTGCTTTGCCTGCACGATGCTTGAAATCCCAGCTTTCCAAATTGCTAACAACACAATTCCAATTGAAGGAGATGAATGACCTGTGAAGGAAACGAAGGAGACAATATTAGAGGTATTCAAACGACAGGTATTAGTTATAGTAAAAATGAGAAAACAAAACAAAAACGATGCTGTAAAGCTGGTATACTATACAAGAAGCAGCTTGGGATAACAACGAAAAACGCTAGGAAATCCCCCTCAAAAGAAAGACACGACGCCAACTCCTCTACCTGACAGATGCAGCAACGACACAACCAGATAAGTACTAAGTGCTCGATACCGCAAATGATCCGTTTCCTCCAGGGTATTATTATGTTTGGTACCATTTCAACCACTATGATGAAGTGGCGAAGACAGGTGAGTCGTCTGCATATTCACATCATCGTTCCATTGTTCGTAAGACATGATCATTGCTGTTCCTAGTCTTGGACGCATAATTACTGAGGTTGGCCGGTCCACCCCCAAGTGGTGCTAGCTCCAGGTGGCTGTTGAGGTGCCCAACCTTGAGGTCCTGGTTGAGCTGTAGAAGTGCTTGATTGCATGAATTGCTGCGAAGACTGATCTGGCTGATAAAGACCCCTTCCTGGTGCTGGGTATCCCTGTCCTAGACCTTGCATGCCTGGGTATTGCAGAGCTGGTTGCATCTGTGGGTTACTGCCAGAGTGACGAAGCTGAGGTTGGGGTTGATGTGACGCTTGTTGAAGGTGGGGTGATTGTTGTGCTGTGTGAGTGTAGTTAGGGAAGTTATGCTGAGGAGACTGCTGAGCTTGAGATGGTGGCCACATTTGAGTTTGAGGAGTAAAGCCGTATGGATTACCACCCTGACCAAGACTAGCAGAACCCATAGGTAGGCCTGGAGATCTCCCAAGTTGGTCTGGTCTCATCGGCCCTTGATTTGCAGACCTCATTGGAGATTGTGCAATCGGATTTTGTTGATGTGTCGGTTGCGAGTAGGTTTGGCCAAGATGTTGTGGGTTTGACTGAGGCATGCTCGATTGCTGCACACTACTTTGGGAGGTTCGAGGGGATTGCAAAGCTTGAGACGTTGGGAGGCCGTCGTTAGTGCCTATCGGCTGCTGAATGAGAGTGGAAGGCGGGGGTTCATGGGGTTGTTTCCATCGACGGTCGAGGTATTCGCTGCTTCGTGAGCGCTGAGCATTGACCTGCTTATTGTACTCTGCTGCTTGATGAGCCTGAGTAAGAAGTTCTGCTGGCGGACTGGTTTGGGTGCGATCTAGATAAGCTGGACCGGTGATCTCTTGGCGTGGTCGTTGAATATTGCTGTAGTCTCTGAATCGCATATCAGCCTGCTCTGGGGCTAGCGTGATCATTGGTAACTGTGTTACACTTCCTGGAGCACCAATCATGCCCGGTTGCACGGTCTGTGGCTGTGGGTGCACATTGAAATGGCCAGGAGCGTTGCTGTAAACAATATCACCGTGGTGGCCAAGAGCCAACGAGGCATTCGCAGCGGCATCTGCTGCTGCTGCATCTCTGGCCTTGGCAGCACCAGGTCTCTTCTCTCCAGCCAGATCTTCCTCTGTAAAGCCCTGCTTGCGCGCTTTGCTCTCCCAGTAATCGTCTCTCACACGTCTTCCATTAACTATCACTCTGCTACCAAATTGCCTGAACATTGATTTAGCGGTAACGATTGCAATTTGTCGTGATCGATAAGAGAACGGCAATATCTCTTGCGAAATGAGATCCTCTTTCTCTGCCTGCGTTGCTATGATCTTGTATAACGACCTGTTTTTGTTGAATAGGAGGTACGAGTCTCGATAGCCTAGGACCCGCGCGCATTCGGTGGCAAGCATAAATAACTTGTTCCCTCTGTTTGGCACGAAAAATGTCCGGCATCTGTATTCGCGCCCATCCAGAAGGTGGCCTGTAGCGTTGACCTTCTTTTCGCCGGCTTCGTCATATTCTCTGGGAATATATTCGTCTCCTTCGGCGCCTAGTTGATCTGTGGTGTGGTCCCGAACTGTAGGCAAGGCCTTAATCACGGTTTTGGTTGGAGTTGATTTAGGAGGTGAAGCCTGTGTTGGTGTGATATTGCTTATTGGTGGAGGGAGAGGTGCCGTTTGCGACTGAGGAGTCTGTGGAGGGACGGGTTGAGGGAGCGACATTGGGAGTTGATTTGGACTTTCCGGTACTGTTCCTGAAGGTCGTGTTATTGGCTTCATCGGCCGTCCTCTCTTTCTCGGCTTTAAGTCACCTATAATGAGACATCATCAGTAAAGTGCTCTGTCCAGGTCGGCGCGCATGTTACACATGGCTACAGGCGCAACGTTCGTTCTTGCCATTGCTGGTGGGTAGTCAACATACCGTCATCTCCTAAACCATCACCTTGCTGCCAGTCGCCGGATGTATCTGGTGAGCGACTCCGTTTGATGCCTCGAGGACTCGTATCTGGGGATATGTTTGCGGTGGGGTTCGTCAAAGCTCCTGTAAGCTCCAATGTCAGCAACGATCACAGCAATACAATTGTTTCGATGTCCACCACGGCCTGATAAGTCTTTCGCATCGCACAGCGCATGCGACAATTCATCCGGCAGCCTCTACGGGAAATGCGAGATGGGAGCTTACCTGACGAATTGAGGACACCAGGATTGATGGTTCCAGAGCCGTCAGTGACTCCAAGCCCGTTCGTGGACTGCGCCGAGTACATGCCGTCGGCAGCGAACGACAGCGACGTGAGGCCGACAAGTATCGCACACCCAAAGGTTTCCTCTTGCGATCAGCGCGTTTGCGCCCAGAAGCGCAGAGGTAGGAAATAGAAGATGGCTCAGCTGCATAGAAACACACCGAGCCTGCATGTAAATGTAAGCGATTCGGGACGACGCGGATAAGGCACAGCGATGCGACAGTGATTGGGCGGGCGCGGATGAGGGGACTCGACGTTGATGATGGCAGAACTTGGGCAAGCACAAGCACCCGTCAGCTTGGGATGGAGTTGATAGGTGATGGCGAGCGGTGCACACGCGGCGAATCGCAAGGCGCTGGGTGACTTGAAGACGGCGAGAGAGGCTCTTCTGGAGAGGAGCTGTGCCCTCCACAACCCTGTATGCCAATGCCCGTCAGTGTTCTCGGTGCGTGCTGCTTGGTGGTGCAGGGTCCTGGAGCGAACAGAGAGCTGGTGGTTCTTCCGGGGAAAGAAGCGATTCAAGCGATCGAACGGCGCCAGGCTGCCAGCGGAAACTCCCTTCCCAAGCTCTGCCCGGACTGGCCAGTAGCCACGAGAAGTTTTCGATGTGCCCGCGCAGATGCGCGATTGGCGAGGTTATGATGTCGTCCTGCGAGCAACGACGTGCAGCTGCCAGGTCTGCAGATTCGCACGTCTAGCCAGTCGACGAGCGCGCGCGCACCAGAGCACCAGAGAACTCGAGCACTCTCTGCTGCAGAAAGGCCTGCAGGAGTCCAGGACGGCCGCCGACCACGGTACCTCGTTCGCCGGGGCGTGTGGTTTTGCTTCTGGAATGGGAGGGGGTCGGTTTACCACAGGCTGGACAGCCGAGAGAGATCCCTCAGCGGGTTGCTGTCTGGGCCTATGCTCGAGGATGTGACGGCTGGGTCGGGAAAGCTCCAGTCGACCATCGATGCTCTCCACGAGCTCCCGCTGCACCACGGCGCTGCCACAGGCTGATTAGCAACGACGCGCTGTGCTGACAACGAGCTTTCCGCGTTTTCCAGCCACTGTTTACTGGGAAAGCGGTATATATTGAGCGGCGGGAGGTGGCCGAATCCTGTTCTGCAGCGCTGTCTCGGATGGCACCTTTCTCGGAGGCGGTTGCCGCGGTGCCAGTCCCGTTCTGGAGATTTCTTGCTCGCCTCAGTGGTGAGGGCTCGCCCAGAGCAGAAGCGCAAGGTATTCGACGGAAGAGCAATATGCGCGCCGCCAGAAGAGGGGTTATTTTCGTGCGTGGGCAGGTCGGTCGCTGGGGCGGAAGGGTCCAGTGAAACTCAGTCGCCGTATGACAGCTGCGATTAAATGCAGAGATGCAGAGATGCAGAACTGCAGCAGAAGAGCTCTGAGCAATGAAGCAGAAGCGTTACGTTGTATCAAGGAGAAGATAGATCGCTTGGAGTATTAATGGGTGAGATCAGCCTGCGACGTGCTGCCAGGCCCCCCCGTACGTACAGCGAGTTAGTGGGATATCGACGTCGAGGCCCGATGGGGTAACTGCTCTACACACGGCTTCCTAGGGACAGAATGGCTGGGCAGAGACAGAGAGAGGGCAGACGGCAGGATGGCTCGGTCACGGTTATTTGGACGAGCTGCTGCGAGGCCGATGGAAGCTCCCTCCTTCGGGAATACGGGAACGCAGTGCCTCATGGAAGGAAGCCAGGAGAGTGTTTTGGGGGCTGGAGTCGTGGTTCTGGGTCCTCGACGCTCGGGGAGTTGTATTTCGTACTGCGCGGGAGTATTTGGTTCGAGAGGGAGAGTGAGACCCGCAGTCAGCAGCACCTGGACATCGAGCAGGGCCTCGCTCTCGGCCTCTTCAGTAGTATCACCTGTGCTCTGCTTTCTGCTGCCAGACTTCTCAATCGGGGAGCCGGGGAATAGTTACAAATTGGCCGACCAGGCCGAATATCAGATTTCAACACTCTGCTAGCGTGCATGCATGCCCTGCTCGCATTGGGCACGAGGAGTCATCGAAGGGCGAAAGCCTGCTGGAGTGGTTGATCTCGACGAGGACGACTCCCTCTATAGACCTCTGATTGGTGGGCGCAGGGGTTGGCCAGGGTTCGAAAGACTGGAGACTTGATGGCGAACGCCACGCTGAAGCCTCGTCCGCGAAACTTCCCTCTGCGCAGAAGTCATCTCATGGGCATCTCTCGGTGCCGGAATCGTCGAGAAAGCTATCGACATGTGCGTGAAGATCTTGAATTGCGGATGACTTTGCGGGGTGCGTCGAAAGTCTATCTTCGTCTAGCTCTCAGTGTCATAGCTTCTGACTGGGGATGCGAAACCCCTCCATTGAGACCGCTGCTCATCAAACATGGTCATGTCCCTCGATGGTGTGCGGAAGCTCGAGCCGTGTGGTGGCCCGATCCAGCTCCTCGTACAAGAGCCTGGTTTTCGAGGAGCAAAATATATTCTTGACGACATCGACTCACGAAACAAATCCACAGCCGTTTCATGCCCTCTGGCTGACCCTGTTGAGGTGACATTCGTTGCCCCGCATTCGCAATCATGGAGGGAAGTGGCTCTGCACTGAGCAGAAACACAACGAATCATGGTCCCGGCGACCGCTTATCTCGTCCTCCACATTATTTTTCCACATTCCCTCGCTCTAGCTACCGGCCTGATCTCTGGACACTGATTGCTACGGGCAGAGCCGCACCTGCATATCTCCAACTTTCGGGCATGTGATCGTTTAGTACGTGCTAAGACATTTTGGCGGCATGCTTGTGCTCTGTATCGACGAGCCTGGTCGATGGATTTGCTGAGGGTGTGGTGGAAGGATGCCTCGGGAGCTGATGGTTGCGTCGAAGCGACCATCTGAACGTTGGGCAGGCGCGTAAAGGGCTGCTAGAGGGCCTCCCCCTTGACCCTTGACAGCTCCTATGCATAACATAGCCTGTGCCAGGGCTTCTTGCCACACCGTCGCTGACACCCTTCATCAAGTCCCGGTCACCAAGACTCGAGAGGCAGCAGAGGGGGTGTCACCGCAGTGCCAAGTCTCACGAGCTTCACTCTTCTCCCATCTTCTATCCAGGCAGTGAGATGGGGAAACTTGAAGTGTGAACGGGAGATCTTCCCCCACACCCCTCCCCTCGGTCATTTATTGACGCGGGTTATTCGGACTTATCACACTTCCAGAATCCACCCCCACCTCAAGTATAACAAAAGGCTGTGTCTGTGGAATCATCTCGAGAAATCTACATTTCTCCTCGTCCGGCATTTGAAAGCTGGCGCTACTTCTGCTAAAAAAATACCCGTATACGAACGCTTCTGCATGAGTGTGTTGACATTCCCCATATCTCGGGTCCTTCGTGTTACAAACAACAGTAAGGCCGTTTACGTCTTGCATCACCAGAAACCCTCCCACAGCCACCTCTCTATTTGACACTGTTTCGGACAGGATTCCACTCCTTTCGGTCATGTGATGGCGATATGTCATGTGCGTTTTCCAAATATGGATCTTAGTCAGTACTATATTGTGTCTTGCCAGTTTCATTTGGATGAATTGGTCGGTGGCTGATGTTTCGTCTTCCTTTTTGGACACTGCTTATCTCGTTGAGGCTCTTCACGTTCTAACTGGATCATTCGTGTTTTTAATCATTTGTATAGTCTTGGCAGGCATGTTTGTTTCTTCGATTATTTCATATTAATTGCGAATTAGAAAAATACTCATTTGATCATTATTACTGGTTATTATACGACGTTGGTGAGAAGAATTCAAGAATTGGCGTACCGATCTGCTCGCTAAAGCTTCTTTCCAAGCGAGTTGGCGAGACTATTTCGCTCTACCGAGTTGGTAAATCGAGGTTGCAATCTTATGCTCGGAGACTATGCCCTATCGCAGAGCCAATGGCGGAGTCCGAAGATATCTCCCGAGTAGACTGCGTTGGAGTCACTTGCTTCGGTCTCTAGCAGTGCATCCATCAGTGCTTCGTCCTCTTCTAGATTGTCTCCTAAGTCTTCAAATTGTATTTCATAATCAGATGAGTCACTTGACTCATTCGAATATGATGAGCTCGAATTCTTGTTTGTTCTACCATGCTATTCTCGTCGAGTGGTGCTAGCACTGTTCCCTAAGGAAATCTCCATGAACTCCGAGCTTGCTTCTGAGGTGTCTGAATCCCAGAGTTCGAAGCGACGTTGCTGGTTTTGAGCTATAATCTCATTAGCATTTGGTACGCGTGGAATTGGATGATACTCCTCCTCTGATGAACTTGGATCTAGTTTGGTGTCAGATGGTTCTTGCTCCTTTTCCTCAAGACGTTCTCTTTCCAATTTCTCCTTAAGGAGTCGCAAGCCGTAGTATCTTGCCTGTACTGGAAGACCCACGGCTTTTAAAACGTTCACAACACTAAAGTCTGATAAGTCATCCTCAATTCGAGCATATAAGAATGCTTTTAAGACAGGGGTATCAACAGTATGCGCAAATTCTACCAAGCCAATACACGTCCTAATCCAGTGACCGATACGTATCGGATCCAGGGTTGCTTCATGCTGACGATACTCAACAGTCTTCTTCTGACATGCATCGGCCCCAGGATCCTTATAGTCTATTAAATTCCCCAAATAGTAGCTCAACCGATGACCACGACAACCACCACTAAACAGATCCAAAAGATCCTTTCTTGATTTTGTTCTCAAGATTTCATCCAGACCTTGTTTCCACTTCTCCCTGCTGTCGTCTTCACCCAGAATTCCCAACTGATATCCAAGTGTACAACCCGCAAAATTAGCGCAAAAATCTCCATCAACCCGATGAAGCGGATGTATCATATCTAACTGCCCCTCAAAACTCCAAAGCAGCGCCATGAGATTCCTCAACGGCACAGCGTCAAAATTTTTCCGTTCTCGACCAACATGGATATGTAACCCACAACTCTCATTACAATTAATCCTATACCTCGAAGTCAAGATTCGACACACAGTCTGCACCTGATCAATCCCTGAATTAGAGAAGTACAATGGTGGAGAATTTATCTCAATCGCGGCCCAGGCGTAGTCGCCTCCTGTCGGGTCTTCGATCGTGGAATCGGTTGTGATGTACCACGCGTCTATCTCAAGAGAGTCCTTGGGGGATCGGGCTCTTACTCCTACGCTGCGAAGAGTAGCTACGATGTGTTTTATTGCCTTTTTCTCGATCCGGTTACAGATAGAAGCGTTGCCGTTGGTATTGATTCGTGGGAGGGGAGCCAGCTCATCATGGATTCCGGACGCCTGGCGGGAGTCTTGCTGGTGGGGGTCACCGCGGTCGAAAAACGTTGTTGCGAGGGCGAACTCGATTTCTAGGCCGAAGGTTAGGTTGGGGGGTCTCGCGCTGGAGTGTTGGTTGGTCATGATGAGGAAGTGGAAGCAGGCAACAATCGTATATCTTGCGAGGAGAATTTCGTGTAAAAGTTTGAAAGTTTTCCTTCTTTTCTTCATTTTGGAATGTGGGGTTTTAAATACGCTGTCAATTCTCACTGTTCTGTGACTCGCCGCAAAATTGTTCTGGCATAAAGGCGTTGTTCTCGGGGTCTTTGTTAAGCGATTTTGTTCTCCATTTCGGGGATACCTTGACAGCTGAGCATGAAGGACTACCTTGAAAAGATTGGACAGTATCATGTGCACCATCTCACGCCAGGATATTGCGGGACGCTATGTGATGGTAGGTTGTAGCACTAATCAGGTGCTGACAGCTTGAAGGGAACTCGGGGTTCAAGGAGAATTGTTCGCAACGACAAAAGTATTAGAGGACGATTGCCTGTTCTTGAACTCTTCTCATCTGGTGTTTCTCATTTCATGAGTCGGTGCTTGTCTCATGCTAGAAATTTCTGGCTGAAAGCGCACGTCTTCGGGAAAGAGATGGCAACTGAAAGCAAGGAGGAAGGTACGACTGAGACTCTGTCAGATTTTCATCAGCAGTTCTCCTCTCAAGCATTCTCAAGCGAATTTTTACTTCACAGATTTCAGCGAAACAGTCTTCCCAAGGAATCTTCATCTATTTATGTCTGTTTTGGAGATCTTCTCGATGCTATTCTACCTCTTCAGATATCAACCAGCGAGCCTTAATCGGATTCTTGCTCCTCCCCCGAGTCTTGCTCTTCCTCCGATCCTTGTTCTTTTTTCGATGAGTCTTGCTCTGCTTTCTAGACTCCCTTTCCTTCCGATTTTTGTCCTGCTTCCGATCCCTCCTCGTCCTTTCGTGCTCGCTTCTTCTCTCGATCTTCTTGCTTCTGCATGAATAGTCTCAGTCCATAGTAGCGAGCCTCGACTGGAAGTCCAATTTTGGTAAGCAGATCCACAACGCTAAAATCTTCCACACTATTCTCACAATGCAGCATGCAGAATTCTTGCAGCTCTTTTGTTTCGGCTCCTTGAGCATAATCGACAATTTCGACACACATTGTGACCCAGTGGTTAATCCGCTCCGGATCCAGTGTCCCTTCGTGCTGTCGAAACTTGATCGGTTTTCTTGGATCATCTTCCTCTACGTGAAAGAAGCGCTGCCGCCACAAAAAGCAGATATTGTAGTTGCACCGCATAAGAGCCTTTTCAGTGGTAAGCGTACTTTGAAATATATCGACGATATTTTCCACTGTCTCTGGTTCATCGTCTAGTGCCAGTAGAATCTTCAGTCCATCACTCACGCTGCATCTACCCTCCTCAAGCTCATGCGCTAGCTTCGACGAGGAACGAAGACCCATGCACGTGGGGTTATTCAACCATGGTTTCGGATGGATCAGGTTTAGTTGCAACTCAAAAGACCACAACAACGCCATAAGATTTTTCAGGTGTGGTGTTGTGAATCCTCCGTTCCCATTGCCATATGAACATGCAAACTATATGTGTCATTGACGAAAGTCCGATATGTTGCACTTACAAGGTTGAAAACACGCCTAACTTGCTCTTTCGCTGCAGAAGACTAGACAAATGCAGGAGACTTAACTTTGACTTGAGCCCATTTGTACAAATGCCTGACCTCAGGAGGACTAATAGTCTCGTCCTCTGCCACCCACGCTCTTGCTAAAAAGCCATCTGGCTCCCATTGTGGCACAGCATGTAGTCCTGATTTCTTGAGAATCTCGGTCACATAAGAACATGCTTCGTCATTTATCTTCTTTCTGTCATATAGAGGGCTTCCGAATGTTTTTGCGGTTATGAGGGAGGCGCCTATGCTAGCATCAGACTCGTTTGTTAGGATGGCATTAGCGCTGCTAGGGCGATTTCGATTTCGACACCAAAAGTAAATACTTTCGCCATGGTGGTGTACATTCGAGTGTGAAGTTGAAGGGGAGGATGTTTGAGAATTGGGGGGGAGGTTTATCCTAGAGAAAGTATTCATTTATATTAAGGTATGTGATTCAAGTGTCTAAATAAGCTCATCCAATGTTGCTATGTGATTCAAAAGGTCGTTCTTAATACTTGCTTTCCTTGCTCTCTCAAACGCATAATGCACTTTGTTCGGAGCTTCTGGGGTTCGGTTATTCATAAGGATACTTTCTCTGCTTGAGTGGGGTATTCTCGAACAGAACCACAGCACATTCAGACATTCAGCTAGAAACGATACTCTGACGTCAATGCTTGGCAACATCACTTAGCAAGATCGGTCACTTCGTAAATGGAGACTAAGAAAATTCAATAAAATGTTATATTGGGATTCATAGGGCCCAGTTGCTAATCTAGGGTCACTTTCTGATGACTCGACTTCCTGCCTTCTTCCATCTTGCCGACGCCAGCAAAGCCTCAGGGTCCTCGAACTCTTGGTTTGACTATACTCTTGGGCTTCACGTCTGGCTTAGTCTCAGGAACTGCTAGAGAGTCAACAAAAGTTGACGCGGAGAAAGGACAATCATTGATAAGGACTTTTCTCTTCGACCGATGGCCGTCCTCCTCGTCCTCCATCGCATGATCTTTGTTAGCCAGCTCAGTTGGGGAAGCGACAGCCAGTCCAGTAAATTCTCTCGTCACCTGAGCACCACAGATTAGCTCCTTCACTTTTCGCCCTTCTTCCTCCTCCTCAGCCTCTTCGTCTCGCTTTCGCTTCAGAGCCTTCTCCTGGCGGCGGAGAGCTGGCTTGACGGATTTCTCCTGATGGGCTTTTGCGAACTCCTCAGCAGCCAATTGCCGAGCAGACTTCTCAGTGGTGACTGGCGCAATGGCGCTTTTCCATTGTGTGCTCTTGCGCTTGCGAACGGGGGCGTGTGGTTTAGATACTAACCACTTATTCAATAATGGAGTAACAAACGAGGGCGAAGCTGTATAACGTATCTGAGTTGAATTTGAAGGTGTTGCCGAAGGACAGCCTTAGCGAGGAGCATCGGAGTTTGCGGAGGGAGTGAAGATAGGCACTCTCACTTTTGCATAATTTCTGAGCAACAACAGTATACCATTTAATTCAGGTCAGTTACTATAAGGCGGTATTTAGTCAATGATACCTTTATAAAACTATCACAGGCTGTATTGAGAATTATAGCAAGCCATATTATCAAAAAATATTTTCTGTAGCTACATCATTTTAGATATTGAGAGCAAAAACCAAATTAAAAGTGTAAAGGGTTAGAGAGGCGTCTATTATGTGGCTTCTAGTTACGGTTTGCTATTCGATTTGTCTAAAAGTCAGGTGAAAGTTTCTTTTGATGCAGAAATGGCAAACTTGCCGCGCATTTGCTAGATGCATACTTTCTAGTTATTGTTAAGTCATTCCACGCAAGTGTGCTACTCAGATTCCACTTCCCTCATTGCCCCTCTTAGCGTGAAATCTGTTGGAGTATGTAGCTAAGGAACAAGAGCCGAAAACTTGAAAGAGAAGTCCATTGTTGACACCTTACTCGTTACCGAGATCCATTTAGCAAGAATGAACCTAGTTCTCGCTCAACTTCAAATTCACTGGACAATAAAGGAACAGCATTCCATCCATTCACTACAAATCGAAGATTCGCAATCATTCACAAAATGAAAACCATAACGACCACGCACTTGCCTCTTCCCCAATATTCGCCAAATAAGCCACCACTCCCGATAATCCCCGCATCACCCACTAGTCAATCTTCAGCGCTCTTTCGCAACAATACTTTGGCTTATAATGAACCACTCAACTGACGCACTTCCTACACCTACACCCTCTTCACCAAGAACATCACAACTTGCCACACCTCTGCAACCACTAACTTTCGGCATCGAACTCGAATTCGTCATCTCAACTCACTCCCCACCATTTCACGCACAAGACTTCTCCACCATTCACTACCCCTCTTCAGTCCTCCGCACACATATCAAAAACAATCTTTCCCATCTCCCAGGCATCACAGCAGATACACAAGAGGACATCTTTCCACCAGCCGCACGATATACCTGGATTATAGAAGCTGAAGCTAATCTTCTTTCTCCACCTGCTGAGAATGGAGAGACTTGGTACGGAGTGGAGATCAAGTCTCCTGTACTGACATTCTGTCCGGAAGCATTATCACTTATTGTTCAAGTCTGTCAAGCGCTTACTGCAACTTACAAAGTTGAAGTTAATAGAAGCTGCGGATTACACGTCCACATCGGGCAAGGGTTCAGTGACTTTGATGCGGAAACTGTGCGGAGACTGTTGGCAATTGTCTGGTCACTCGAGCCAACACTTGACAAATTGCATCCCAAGCACCGCCGGGAAAATTTAGGGTTCTGTCCCAGTCTGCGCGAGTTCTCGCAACTATCAAATCTCATCCGCCAATCCTCACTAGATATCACTCCGACGCGACTAGCAAAACGCGGCCTAGAAGTTCTCCTCCTCCCAATGAAGCGAAAGCTTGAAGAGGAGGCATGGGATGAACTCGACGATTTCCCGCCCTCGCCAGCTTCGTCCTTGTCTTGGGAAATAGTTGATGAAGATCCCGGGTTCAAGATATTAGAGAGTGAACATGATCTTGAGGATCTGAGTTTCTTGAGCGGCCCGCTACCGCCAGTTGGTGCTGATGGTGGATGTCGTTCACGGGTGCATGTGGGGAATTTGGTACGGAGTCATGATAAGAAGACTGTGGAGTTTCGAGAACATGAGGGAACTTTAGACTCTACTCGAGTTGCAAACTGGGTGAAAGTTTGTGGTGGGATTGTTGAGCTGGCTAGGAAAAGTGGGAAGGAGCTCGAGGAGGAGTTGCTGGAGTGGATCGACAGTGATGTTGAAGTAGGGGTGGAGAAGATGCTCGAGTTGCTGGACTTGAATGGAGATGTCATTGTGTATTGTTCGAGTCTTATGAAGCAGTTTATTGCCGAGGAAGTGGATAGGAACCAGCTGATTAAATTTAGTAGATGATAAGTAGGGGAGTAGCAGATCAGACCTGTCCAAAGCCTTCCAAAAAATTTAAAAACTTTTTAAAAAAAGGATAGATTGATATAAGTTTATATCCTTCAGCAGGTGTCATATTATGGGTCCATGTGAGTTTGTCGTAAGCCTGCTTTGTTTGACAGAGGGAGTGGGCAGAAATGCCAACTGGTCTTCGTGCAATGCACATTTTTAATCTGTAGCACATTCCTCCTCAGAGCCAGGGAGAAAATCGCTCAATGTGTTTGCGTTGAGGTCGCCTGAGTGGCGGTAGGAACAGGAACAACCTGGAAGCGTGTAGCCTGGTGTGGTGCCATTGTAATCATTGTCAGCGGCGGCGCCATCATTTCTAAAGAAATACGATACGGAGTGTATACTTCTCTGCTGATGATGACGTTCAGTAGGCTACTCTGGCGTGATGTAGCCCGGTAAGTCATCTTGGTAGGGTTCTGGCCCGAAATCTGGTGGAGTGCGACTGTGACTGTCTTCGCCTTCCGAGTCGCCGCCCTGCTGAGTATAAGGTTCGCCGTATAGATCTGCTCGCTGCTATGGGTTAAGGTTGGGATTTCTTGACGAGAAATAGTCGATGACTTCATCTTCGTCTTGTTCAGGGTCGTTGAAAAAATTGGGCGGAGTGCCGCTGTGACTGTCTTCGTCTTCCGAGCCATCGTCCTGGAGAGAATAAGATAGTGCGTATGTATTTGTTTGTCGGTGGCGTGGCCCTAGACATTCTGGCGAGGAGTCTATCATGTGCTCCTCTGGAACGACAAACTGATTAGAGTTTTCTTCATGGCCTAGTGATGGGAGCAAATGGTGAGGCGGCGTAGGCAGGGCAACAACGGAAGGTCCACCAGGCGGAAAGAGTGATTCCAGCAGCACGGGGGCTTGGTCGACGTTGCGGGATCCGGGTGATGCTCCAAACGGAGACCGTAAAACTTTTCGACGAGTTTGAGGTTCTTCACTACTATAGCCATTATCTCCTTCTCGCGCTCTCTGCCTCAGAGCATCGAGAAAACCAAGAAAATCAAGCAAGTCTTTCCGCGGAATGGGCATACGATCGTTAAAGTCGCTGGGATCATCGACCCTTCCCTCTCGATCTAACTTCCGATCATGTTTTGGCCATGGTCCTTTGCTCGGGTTGAAGGCCCACCCCGTATGCTCCTGATCGACCAGTTTCTGTGCTCGTGAGGCTCTCTGTAATGCTTCGAAGGCATCTTGAAGGGTTTCCTGCTGTTTTCTTTCAAACGATCCGTCAGATGGCTTGGCTTCGAAGTCCCACATTGGCTTCCAAGATGGATTTGTGACCGGTCTCGTGTGGATGTAAAATCCTCGCTTTTGGTAAAATCTCATGGGCCCGGACAGTCCGATACGCTCAAGAAGGTGGAAAATATTGAAGCCGTTGTGGCGCTTTTCTGCAAGAATGGGTCCATTGTCCCTCTCCCTTTCTTCATCGCGGCCATCACCAAGCTTCTCCCATGTTTCGTGCTTAACGACGTGCACTAGGTCCAAGAATGATGCCGCTGTAGCATCACGACAGAACCGTACTATTCCCACCGCGACTTGGATCCAAGCCAGCACGCTTTCTGAGTCAAGAGTTCCCTTGTGTTGCCGAAATTCAACTGTTGGCTTATTCCATGCGGCCTCTGGTGCATTCTCCCACTGAAGAAGGGGAAGAAAGTTATACGCGACGTATCTTGGATCTTCTCCGGTATCTGGAGCTAAGTACTCGTAAAGCTCAATTTTGTCACCCGCCTGAAATATACGAGCTACTCCTTCCAAGGGCGTTGGTCTGCCGTTTCGGCGTTTGTTGCGCTTACTGGCGAATGCACAGGACTCTCGCATCGACGCGCAGTAATTTTTAACCCCTTTGGATGGGTAGACTCTGCAGGTGGGATGGAGACTGTTGAGCTGAGGTGTAAAGGCCCAGAGGAAAGCAATGAGCTTGCGAAGGGTGGTGAAAGTGAAGCCTTCATTTTCATTACCCACATGGACATGGACATGAAAACCTGTAGTTTCATTAGAAACGGTATGAAAGGTCCGATTTAATATCTTACATATACCTTCAATCACTGTGAGCGACTCAACGCAGAAGGAGTATGCAGGAGATTTTACTTCCACTGGTATATATTTGTAGTCTCCTTTGCTGATTGAAATGCAAATAGTATCATCAGTATCAACATGCCATTTGGTTTTATCGTAAGTCTTATCAGAATCGGGTTGTACTGGATATCCTGCACTCCTAATTGTGTCACGGATACTTTGTAGAACAGCTTCTCTGCGATGCTTGCTAGTCCCCATTGGTTCAGGAGCTGGAATGTCTTCATCTTCGATACCTGATTCTTGAGCATCGGAAGGGTTCGGTGGATTTTCTTCGTACAGAGTTGCCACCGCAAACTCCAATTCGACACCGAATGTGAGTGTAAACATCCCCTAGGCATCCCCTAGTTCGCTTAATCAATGATCTGTTGGCTTGAAATGTCTGGTTCTAATGAAAATGAGCGGTTAGATTGGACTTTTTCGATAGAAAGCCACTGATCGTCGACGCGGTATTGAGTAGAAACCCAGGCTGTTGTTCTCAAGCTGTACAATACCATTGTTTTCTTGTTATTTGGAAAAGGGGAGACTAAGTCCCGAGCATAGTCTCTGAATTCTTTGTTAGGGAGCATACCTGGGTACGTCCTTGGGCGAAATACCAAACATGAAGCTGTGCACGAACGACTGAATCGCGGCCAGAATTTTGACCTCTTTTATATTTACTATGCTATCAAGCCTCCCTTCACCCCAAAGTGAGCATTCGAATCCTGTGTATGCGCATCTTCGTTCCCCGATCCCCTTTCCCCTCCCCAATATCCATCATCAATCATCCCCTGATCATTATCTCCATAATCTTTGCATTCGAAACCAGTATGCTTAAACAATCATGAAACTTTCCGATGTGACAGTGTAGAAGCGTGAATGCACGAGCCACAACACCTATGCTAAAACGCACCGAAACACAAAAACAATATGCACAAATCGTCGCAGAGTTCCATAATTATGATGGCTCTTGTAGACGCAAAACCTTCGTGGTAGAAGCGAAGCTTATAAACTGGATTAACAGCTTAGAGCATGAGTCCATACGCAACGGCCGCACCAGCAGCGAGGAGACCGGTTCCGTATTCGCGCGCAACAATGGCCATGGTAGCAGCAGCGGCTTTAGAGGCGCTTGTCGACGCAGCACTGCTTGAAGCAGCTTGTACGCCAGTCGCGGATGCAGAAGTACTTGCTGAAGAACTGGTGGTTGCTGGTGCGGTGTACTTGGAGGGATCGAGGTGACCACAATTGTTCACCTCGGCGGTGTCGCAAAGCTTCTGGGCATTGGCATTGTTTTGGCCGGCAACGATGCAGTTTTGGTAAATCTGTTCGCAGATGAAGGTTGGCATGGTAGTGGTGTAGTATTGAAGGCCAGGAGCAGTGCCGTTTGAGCAGGTGCAGGTATAGTTCAAGGTGGACTATCCCAGGAAATATTAGCATAAACCGTGATTCATAGAGATCAAGAAGCTGGGATTTGCTTGTATCCGGCGTAGACTCACATCATCACAGTTATTTGAGGTGGTGCTTGAAGAGCCTCCACAGAGGATTGGGCAGGTATTTAGTTGACCTTGGCACCATTGCGCTGGAGAGAGATTAGCTGTGTAAATATAAATGATCTCAGAGATATGGATGCCTACCTCTCAAGGTAGCAGTGACAGTGCTAGGATCAATTGTAGAGTTGTCGGCGGTAGCTGCAACGGCAGAGCCGGCGAGCAGTGCGACAGCGACGAAAGACTTTGCGAGCATCTTGTTGACTGGTCTTCTTCTCGGATTGAGGGGCTGGAAAAGTTGGCGGATGGTCCAATTGATGTTTCCTGAGAACAAGGAGTTTGCGTGGTGTTTTGTGGGGAGAGGTGCGTTGTTTTGGGAAGAAAAGAAAGTCTGGGAAAGAGGTTGGGACACCAAGAGGAAGTATCGCGAGATCTGGAAGCAGCTACCGGGATAAACAAGCTTGGAAGCCACTTGATGAGACAGTGACGACCCGGCTAGTGGCACAGAAACCAATCAGGAAGCTGCAGACAGGGCTAGTCCCCCACCAGTGCGACTTTCTCCAGACAAGATGGGACTTCTTCGACATCTGCATCGCCGCGTCGCTGCCGAGTCTCGTACCTTCTTGTTGTTGCAACCACCTTCTTTCTAGCCCACACGGTCTTATAAATCGCAATGTACACAAGACATGTGATGGAGAGTTCTGCGAAGGCATTCACAGGTTCAGTCTCGCGACGCGGGACACTACTCTACGTGTCGCAGTGTTTCTTCCTTAATATCCGTGCCCTGGAAAATAAAATTGGCAGTCGTCGCTCTTATCACACATGCCACAATTTGCCCGCCGGTTATCAACAATCAAGATGCACCAACGGGACCTTGCGGTTCGCCACAGGACAAACTCAGGCTTGGCGCGTACAAGAACACAAGAAAAAGGCTAGTATCAATAGTTTGTGGACCAAGAGAATCAACTCCTCCACTTCCACTGATTTTAGCTCTTCAAGATGCTCCAGTGTCAATTGGGTTCCTCTGCGGTTACGAATCCAATCGCTTGCTGAAGGATACGCAATCCGAAGATGCCGTCTACGAATCCATCAAGGGTATCATACCACTGGCTGCCGGGAAACCGAGTGCACATTCCTACCGTCCTATTACAGGAGCAGCATTTCCCTCACCATGCCGAGTCATCAACAGTCAAGTGTTTCTTGACTCCTTGGAGTATTTTGATGTCCTTAGTCAATCGTGGGTAGTCCTCAACTTGCAGCATTTTCTTGTGATTGGCTCAGTTCCCTTGAAGGGGGGATCGCCAAGAATATTTCGATCACATGACCGTAAGTCACGAATCTTGATCACGTTCTCATCCACTCCACTCTTGATCGGAAGTAAATTGCCGTGCCCACTCAATCAAGTCAATTCTCAACTTCCCCAATGTAGTTCCGAACGCTATCACCGAGATGGCAGCCCAAAATCTTTGGGTGTCGGCGATCTCCCATATGCAGGTGTTGACGGTTTGTCATGATGTGCTTCATTTTCTGCTCCAGCATGTAGCCTTTCCTCATGCTTCGTTCTTTTGCTCTTCCTGTGTGCAACGTTCCCGTTCGATGTGCTATCTCGAACCACATCTTATAAATCCTTGCTAGAATTATGGCTGTGGAAGCAACTGGTGGCGGAGTCACTCCAAACCCTGTGGCGGTCAACCAGCAGCCACTTACTGCAAGCGAAGAATCAAAAGAGCCTGCTTCAACCACGAGCGATGAGAGGAAATCACTTAGTCAAGGAAAAGACTATGGATTTGCTAGTTCTTGTTGGAGATGGATTGCCTGGACTCCAAAACGGTGTAGATGGGATCCTGATTCTCCTCCTACGTTCAGCCTTTTCTTGAATTTGCTATTTGGATTTGTGAGTGATACCCAATAAGTGTTTTGATGGTTATCAATTTCGTACAAACCAAGACCGAGGAAGGCGCTTAAAGGGCCAACTCATCCTCTGGAATTTTTGTCTGGACTCGGGAACTTTAACTTGTGTTTTGAGAAGTACAGTACCTCTAACATTTCACAGGCTGGCACTTTTACTGTCGCTAATCTCTACTACAATCATCCAATTCTGAATATTCTGGCGAAGGAATTCAATGTCACGGATGAACGAGCTTCTCTTGTCCCGACTATGATGCAAGCTGGCTACGCTACTGGGCTTCTTTTCTTATGCCCATTAGGCGACATATTTCGAAGACGAGCCTTTGTTCTAATTCTAGTATTCTTCACTGCCACAGTAGTAAGCATATATTTCCCCAAAATGCAACCTCAATCTAACATGCACTAAGTGGCTCGGTCTTTGCATAACCGATTCCTTCGCGGTCTTCCTCGCCCTCTCGTTCATCACAGCAGTCTCAACAGTAACACCTCAACTCATGCTACCCCTGGTAGGCGATCTCGCCCCAGCCCACAAGCGAGCTATGTCCCTCTCCATCGTCGTTTCTGGCCTGTTGCTCGGAATGCTCATAGCACGGCTTCTCTCTGGTATTCTCACCCAATACACCAGCTGGCGGAGCATCTACTGGTTTTCCTTCGGGATGCAATACCTCATCTTCATCCTTCTATTCTTCTTCATGCCTGATTATCCAAGCACCAATCCCGGCGGGCTCAATTACTTCAAGATGCTGTGGAGTATCGTACAAATGGTTTGGACGTATCCTGTGTTGGTCCAGGCATGTCTAGTTGGGTTTCTCACCAGCAGTACTTTTACGAGTTTCTGGACTACCTTGACTTTCTTGTTGGCTGGGAAGCCGTATGAATATTCGAGTAGTACGATTGGGTTATTTGCGTTGATTGGAATTGGAGCCATGTGTTTTGGGCCTTTTTATTGTGAGTTACAAATTGAGCTAAATTACTCCAATTCATCTCAAACACTAATATGCTTCGCCGCAGCAAAAGCAATCATCGATCGCTTCGTTCCCCTATTCAGTGTTTTCCTCGGGCTGACTTACACGCTCATCGGTGTCACACTGGGCACATTTCTTGGTCCTTTCTCTATCTCCGGTCCTATAATACAGGCTTTTCTTATCGATCTCGGGCTGCAAACATCACAGATTGCTAATCGCTCTGCTATTGTACGTTTCTTTTTCCTTCTTCTATCTCCTCTCCTACACCACGCTGTCAAAATGGCAAGACGCTGATAATATTGGAATAAACAGTACACCATAGCGCCCAAAGCCCGCAATCGGGTCAACACCGCCTACATGGTCGCCGTCTTCTGCGGGCAGCTCACGGGAACGGCAGTCGGTAATCGAGTCTACGCTGAAGGTGGCTGGCATGCCAGCGGTGGAACGAGTATTGGATTTGTAGGACTAGCACTTATATTGTGTCTTGTGCGAGGGCCGTGGGAGCAGGGATGGGTGGGATGGAGTGGTGGGTTCGGGATTAGGAGGAGAGATCTAGGTCCGAAGAAGGAAGAGCCTGCTGTGGAGCAGGTTATGGAAGAGTTGAGTGCCGAGGAAGGGAGCTGTGGGGATGAAAACAAAGATCCGGAAATAGGTGGTAGCGAAAAAATCCAAGCTGGCCAAAAAGATGATGAGAGGTGTGAGAAGGATTTTGAGGCAAGGAGGTGATGCATGTCCGGCTTAAGACAGGACATCGAAATCTGCCTTGACAGGCACGAGATCACTTCAAAGTGATAGAATCACACTCCATTATGCCCAGGTACAAGCACTGGGTTATGACAGATTTGGATTGGGGAGGTGCACCGACTTGGCTTATTCAATCGCTATCAACGAGTCCAACCTGAGAAAGTCAAGGCAAAGAGTAACTGAGGCAGTACCCCGCCATGAATACATGTATTCTTCAAGTACCGGAGAATTCGACGACAAAAAAGCCTCGATGGCACAACGAATTATGATGTGCTCTTTTTGGACGACAGTTCGGGACACTAGGGAGGTTCTTGTGGAGCTGGTGAAAATCCTCTCTAACATACAAATACAAAGGACGAACAACTCAACGAGTTCGGCAAAGAAGCAAATAGAATCTGAATAACCGGTTTGGCGTATATGCTCATGCTTCGTTTGAATGCCTGGAGCTCGCGAAAGAAGCGATGACAATGTATTGTTGGCCAATAAGCATGTTGCTGTTAGGAGGGGTTCTCCGACGATCGAAAGCAAACACCCTAATGGACAGCGGTAAAATACCAAAAGGTATAGGAATCTAATTGTCCTCGAAAGGTCGAGACCCTCAGCCTGGTTTTTGTCTGACCAACAAAGGTTGCATATTAGGAAAGGCTACTTTTAAGTAAGAAGTTTGGAAAGGGAAGGAAGCAAACGGCTCAATAGAACAGCAGAATCAACAACTGAAAGATCCTAGCCGTCAAATAATGTGAGAAATATGCATCAAAGAACCGCATTGTTACCCAACCCTACCACGTAACCCCCTTGTGGCCAACACCGAAATAATCATCGTATTTCCATGCCAACCAAAATCCCCTCAATTACCCCGCGAATATCTCCAGAATCTCGGAGGCAACCAGAGATAAGATAATTGTCATTCATAAACTTTCGTGGCTGCACTCACCTACTGTACAATTGTGCAGCAATCACACAGATCAATCTTATAACGAATGACAGGCCGGGAATTATTCATCCCACTGCACGAGCTTGACTCAAGCTTTTCATCCATTCTTTCGTTCCGCCAAAGAAACCTGCGGGAAGCGCCACATGCGATCATTTCTAAGTGGACCCTAAGGCCCCAAAATTCATGCAGGGGCTGACATTAACCAATCATAATCAAGAATTACCAGGCGTGGACCAATAGCAACTCCGTAATTCCTGCTGACCGCGGATCGCAGGCTTTCATCTCCACGAGAGGGCTCGAGGGGCAGGAGACTCAGCGTCCACTTGGAAGTGCGGCGATATAAAGCTGTGATGGCGCCCAGGACTAGAAATACGAATGATGTATCATACCACCAGGCGCAGCAGCAAGAAATAGAACGTCACAATCACGATCACCAATTGCAAAACCGGGCAATACACTCGGAGCAGCAATCTCAGCCGCCTGGTGACTTTATACCTGCCAATTCAACTACTACTTCTTTACCAGATTCTACTCGCAGACAACGAACAATTGTACGAAGACGAAAACCAGAAGGGAATCCGAATTTGATAAAAGCCATGTCTCTCGTAGGCTTGAAGAACATCTTCTTTCGACAGACAGTTACGCCTGTACCTCGACGGGGAAAGGCAAATGGAGAGTTTACTATTCATGGAGCGAACTATGTCGATTGGAGCAATGAATCTCAACAACCTCTTCTCCGCGCCAGCGATTCTCCTAATCAATTATCAGCACCAGATAATCATTCTCCCGATCACAATCGAGACAGCGAGGATGTCGAGTCGCAGCAAAGCGCTGATTCTAAGACCTTGAAAGCGAATGCGAGAGGCTTTCGAATAGATGCTAGGGTTATATCAGATGCGACGATAGGATTATCAGACGGGCTGACTGTGCCGTTTGCTCTTACTGCTGGACTTTCGGCCCTGGGAAATACAAAGGTTGTTATATATGGTGGATTTGCGGAGTTGATTGCTGGAGCTATTTCGATGGGACTTGGAGGGTATCTCGGTGCTAAGAGTGAAGCGTATGTATCCTCTCCAAAGGGTTCTGCGAAGTCAGCTAACATCTTAAATCAGTGCTTCATACAAAGCTCAACGCGACGAAGTTCAAGAACTAATAGCCACCTCTCCTCAAACCATCATCTCCGATATTGTCGACGTATTCGAACCCTACAGCCTCCCGCGAAGTACCCTCGATGATCTCACCCTCCACCTCGCAAGCAGTCCTCGCCTGGTAGACTTCGTTATGCATTTCCAGCACTGCTCAGAAGCACCTGCATCGAATCGAGCCCTGACATCTGCCATGACCATTGCATTGGGGTACTTCTTCGGCGGACTCTTACCACTCATTCCCTACTTTTTCGTGGGTTCGAACGCCGTCTACGAAGGGCTGTATATCTCGATCGGAGTCATGGTCATCGCATTATTCGCTTTCGGATATGTCAAGACTTGCGTAGTAGTCGGATGGGACGGAGCTCGTAATATCCGCGGTGGATGCTATGGAGGTGTACAAATGGTAATCGTCGGTTCTGCAGCTGCCGGTGCTGCTATGGGCTTGGTGAAGCTATTCAGTGATGGTGGTGAAGTGTGATTTTGCTGGAATTGATAGATAACGAGGACATGAACAATGATTTGCTGCTGGTGTTTAAGGTGGGGAAAAGATAGGGGGGCATATGGCGTCTATGGGATCGCTCTCGAGACATCGATTGAGCTTGCTTGTATTTGGGGTGTATAGCGAGAGAAGCATAAAACCTATATGGTAGTAAATGAATGTGAATACGTTGAGCGAGCGCTTTTTCCTTGTGGTGACTTTATCTCGACAATGTTGAAAATTGATAAGAGATTGAAAATGGATAGAAATGAAGCGCGAACCCGAGCGGAATGCCATGGAAAAGAGACGACCAAGAAGCTTCAATGGAAAAAATGGAGACAGTCTGATCGCATGTTCTTGGTTTGAAATCGGACGATTAATCCCGAAGCCTCTGCACGTGATCTAAAGGGATACTTTGAGCATTGCAGAAGTTGAGAAGGAACTTAGGAAGACTCTTGAGTATGCCTGGAACCAATCTATCCGAGCGAAAGTGCTTCACACTCTGTACGATATTGTCAAAAAGCTGGAGAAATGTTTTGATTAAAGTTTGACAGAGTGTGAGAAACTTCCATCTAAAAGCTGTCTACAGAGTAGGGTTACGGGCCTCTTCTGACGATAGAGTAAACAATTGCTATTATCCCACAGAATGTTTCTATTTTATACAGCAATCGGTATCATTGCCCAAGTCCAAGTGCGCCAAGTGTCCTGAATATCGAGACCCGTGCAGCTCATGGCTCATGAATCCCAAATCGGCCCATAAGCCGGGACCCCTCTACTCTCCATCTCATAAACAAAATGCTTCGTCAACGCCTTATTACTCACACAAAACACCGCTTCAGCGCCCTCCTCAACATAAAGCGCATAAGCCAACTTAACCAAATCCTTTCTTCCCTCCTTATGGGTATCAATAATCACCGCTTCAGGATCAACATCCAACACACGATCACAAATCTCATCTCCAAACGTATGTCTCGGCTCCGGCGCACTCCACAACACTCGACACGTCGTAGCAGGTATATTCATCATTGTCCCAAGACATGGACCGATTCCCGATCCGGTTGTGACGATGATTACTTTCCGGAAAAGCTGAGCCATGCATAATACTCCGACGGTTGGTATTCCGCGGGTATAGTAGGCGCGCTTGGGATTGTTGATTGCGCGCCGCGTCCAATCTCCTGCGTTGGAGACGATTAAAGATCCGCCTTTACCGTCGGGAGAGGGGATACAAGCGAAAGAATGCCATTCCTTTAGGGGTGTATCGCCAATCCGATAGACGACGCAATTAGATACTTTCTCGTCGAGGTGGAGGCGGATGGCGTGGACGCCTACTCCCAGACGTTCAGGCCTGATGGAGAGACGACGGAGACGAAACCACGGGAGAGCGACGTGAAAACAAGAGGCTATAAGGAGCCAGAAGACGGGGAGTTTGGTGAGAACCGCGCCTGGAGATGTCGGTCCTGCTTGATGACCGAGAGCACGAGTGAAAAGCCATAGCTCAGGCCAGAAAAGGCCAAGAACTATCCAGCCGCCGAAACGATGAACGACTTCGAATGTGTTGTGTCTTCGGGCGCGGATCCATGGATAGGCTGTTACGAGGATAGTCCAGAGGAAACCCATGACTATGACGGTACATATCATGATCAGAGGATCAGCAATTCGTAGAGTCAGGAACTCTTTGAAGAGGATTGCGGAGAGAAGAGAGAACCATAAAACAGAGCAGATAGCTGCGCCACTGTGAAGCCCGCCATATTCGTAAATTTTGGCCAAAGATCTTCGAAGTCTGAGAGGTGCGGCAAATGGGACAAACCAGTAGAGCTTGAAGAGGAAATTGATGATATAGTCTTGCCGAATCAATATAGCAACAAACATATTCAGAGCAAAAGCCGTAGATATATCAACTAAGAGAGGAGAATATTTGGACCGCCGCCTCATTGTGAGTATTCGATGACCTTGCCAGATGTTGATTATAAAAACTGCTAAGAATATTCGACGATATACCCCAAATACTGAATATCTCGCAAATCGTAGGAACCGACCTCGGGGAGGAAGTGTAATCTTCGGAAGAGAGATTGTTTGTGGGGTTTCTAAGCATTGTGTCTTTCTATCTTCGTACTCTGTATCGTCCAGGAAAGGTTCGAACTCGCTCGGGTCGTCAAGCGCGGTATAAAGCCTCATCTCGAGTTCCTTGGAAGCCATCTTGTTTACTGGACTTCGTTCTTCCCCAGAATTATCTCCAATCACTTTTCCTCGAATCAATTATGAAGTTCTTAGTTGTGTTCAACTGTGATTCCCCTTGTTGTATCGATTCCAACTCCTTCCTCGTCAGACAACCCTCTCCACCAGATATTGCTCCTCAATCAACCCTTATGTGGTCCTTGAATAATTTCGCCTTGTAAGTGCCGCGGCCGAGGTGTGTGCGTGTTGTCGCTGGGTCGCTGGACCATCCTCCCTCCAAATACTTCACCACTCAAGCAGAAAGGACTGTAACAAATGACATTGAGGAAGGAGGAAGTAGAGGAGAAAATAATGAGCTGACCTACATTCACATCTTAGCTTTCGTGTGTACTTAAGGCCCACCTCCTTCACAAAAGCAACGGTGTTAGTTATGTCTTGGAATTGGGCGCTACCAGCTGCTGTGTTCCTGGATTGGTCGTGAATCTCGTGTTTCTGCCGTCCTCAGCCGCACTCCCAAGGGCTTCTCCATATTTTCGTCTGTTTGCCTTCATAGATCTGCCTTTGTCCTAGGTGTTGCTCAATTCTCGCTGTTGGAGGGCGTTGGCTGTTTTTAACTGGACGTTGGATCAGAGAAATGAACGCGACGCCAGCGAAACGAGAAACCCTCGTGCGGTCTCGGAAACCTTCCTGAAGTCGCGATTCCGCCAACACTCTCGGTCATCTGTCTTCACCAAATGGACAATACTCACAGAACTGTCTAGCATTGAACCTGCAACTTTCATTCCTACCTCTATTCGCAGTACTCCATCAATTCCTGCATCTCGGGCCGTTCTCTCAAGTGATGGAGCGCTACTGCACGACATGCCAGAAGCTCCGCATCAGCAGCATCTCATGACACTCCTCACTCGAATTTTGTGAACAGCTATGTCGGAATATTTCATCGTACTCCCTTATGCGATCTTAGTAGAAGTCTACGGCAATGATATGGGGCGCTCTAGCTGTCCGGTCTTCCGTCAGAGCAAGTGGGCAATCTACTTTCCGCCATTGGGGTAATATTCTCGGGTTCCTCGTTGGAGAATAATTAATTCTGTGGATAATGTATTTCCCCACCATCTGGACAGTTTCCGAGCGTCTAATAAAGTTTTCCATGTCACTGTAGCGGAGTCACACCCTCCGCATAGAATCATCCCTCAATTTTGTTTAGTCTATTTTGTTTAATCTATTTTTCCTCAGGTACAGGTAAGGGAAACATGACGCTTGTCACTAAGTTCTGTTATATGATGGAGGCGTGTTCCAATTATTCATGTTTCTTCTGTAGTCCACGGAGAAAAACTTGACGTTCTTCTGTTGATTCTAATTGGAATTTCGACGTCGAGTTTTGATTTCTTCTAGCTCATGCAAGGATAGAAATATGTCTCCATCACTCATATCCCTTTTACAAACAACAATTTTGTTATCTACATTTGCTCAAGCAGTGCCACCGAAGCATTCTAAGGATTCAAGCTGCCAAGCCACTACCAACTGGCCAGGATGGTCAAAAGTCAAATATGCATTCAGCTTGTGAGATCTCTTCACGCGCAGTCGCAAGAGAAATAAGACTAATACATGATAGTGGAGATTCCTATACTCAGACTGGGTTTAATCAAAGCCTTACACAACCTACACCCACGAATCCAATGGGAAACCCAGCATATCCAGGGTGGACAGCCTCCAATGGGCCCAATTGGATTGATTATCTAACGGTCAAATACAACGATTCAAAGCTCCTAACCTACAATTTGGCATACGGAGGTGCGACCATGGACTCGACATTAGTGGCACCATGGAAACCAGAAGTATCATCCATTGTAGACCAAATCAAGAAAGAGTGGTTTCCAGCCTATTCGTCCAAACCCAAATCAGCACCATGGTCATCCGAGAACACCATTTTCACAGTATTTGATGGCATCAACGATGTAGGAAACTCATGGTGGAAGGATACATCAACCCTCAACGCACAAATATTTGCAGTGTTCCGTGGACTTGTCGATGACCTTTATACGGCAGGGGCTCGCAATTTTGCATTCCTGAACGTTCCTCCAGTTGACCGTTCACCTCTGGCGCTCACCAATGATGCAGCAAGCCAGGCCGCCGAGAAAGCAGATATTGCAGCATGGAATGATGCTCTTGTTAACATGACAAAGAGCCTGAAAGCTGCAAAGCCAGACGTCAATATCTTTATTATTGACGCAAACCAGCTGTTCACCAAAGTTTTGGATAATCCCAAGAGCTTCCCACAAACCGCGAGTCTCAAGAATACCACTGCTTATTGCACATCATACGAAAAGTGAGCAATCGAATTCATCATGTGTCCTGTCATAGCTAATTTCTTGCAGTGGCACCCCAGCTGAGAACACTTTCACAGCGAGTTGTGGAGTCCCCGTCAACCAATATTTCTGGTTGAATAGTCTTCATCCGACATCGCCTATGCACGAAGTGCTTGCGGAAGGTGTCGCTTTGCAACTGCGAGCTGGACCAAATATTTGCTAGCTTTAGAATCTTCTAATTTCATTGTATATATTCGAGATTGCAATGTACATACGACAGCAAAGAACATTCATTTGAACTTTCCGAGGAGCTTAAACCTCATAAAGTCTCTCACATTCTGCACCGACAACGACAACAAATGTTACCAGAAATACTTTCGAAGGGCACCTACACGTGACAACTCGAAAGCTTTCTTTTTCCATTTCTACTCTCAGCCACCAAAACTTACAATTTCTGATGTTTCGGCTGTTCCTTACAGTTTCATCGACTCCACCATTATTATTGGGGATCAAAATACTCAAATTGGACAACCAGTTGAGGATGTTGACCCAGCCATTAGGATGTGGGATTAAATGCCTACATTAGGTCTAGCCTGTGGATGAGGCCCAAGAAAGCGGAGAAGGACTCCCACTACGCACAGTGCCGCTAAGCTTATCGGACGACCTTATCGAGCAGACCTCCTCCATTCTTTGAAGCTTGACAGCTCAATCGGCCTTCCAGCGGCGGCATGTACACTATCATCGTGCAGCTGGAGGGGTCAAGAACCTGGCTATTGAGTATTGAAAGCTTCACACAAATTATAAACGGTTTTATCCCACTATCAGTTGCTTGACCCAATTGATACACCAAGTCCCGATTCTTTGCTATATCATTCCCCAATCCTCCCACGAATTGGACACGAGCTCCAAACTTTGTGTCACTTCTTTCTCTTGTTCTTCCAAGTTGCAAATTCAGCGGCACAAGTTCAGGAAATCCCATATCAGCAGAATGGCACTCGACAGATTAAAGTCCGTTGCCCAGCATGTCACTGGGACAACCCCTCCTCCCCACCCGTTCGATCCTCTTTCCAATGCGGAAATTGAAACGGCAGTGGGCATTGTCAAAAAGGAATATGGTCAACTTGTTTTCAACGCAGTCACACTTCGTGAACCTCCAAAGAAGGAAATGTTGAAATGGTTGGAAGATATGGAAAATATCCCACGGCCCCTCAGAATCGCAGATGTGGTTGTGATTGCTCCAGGAAGCAAAGTCTACGATGGATTGGTAGATTTGAAGAATAAAAAGATTCTCAAATGGGTTTCCTTGGAGGGTGTGCAGCCACTAGTAAGTACGAGGACTTGGTTTACAAGATTTCTAGCTAATTCAAGACAAGATTACGATGGAAGACTTGCAGATCGTGGAACATGTCGTTCGAAAAGATCCTAAGGTCATTGAGCAATGTATAATCAGTGGGATCTCAGCAGAAGATATGCACAAAGTCTACTGTGATCGTAAGTTTAATTCTCTGGATTCTCAGAATATCTTGCTAATTTCTTAGCTTGGACAATTGGTTATGATCACAGATTTGGCAACAATGTGCGATTACAACAAGCTCTTATGTACTATCGCCCCCACGTTGACGACAGTCAATACTCCTTCCCTCTCGACTTCTGCCCAATCTTCGATGCGGATAAGCAAGAAATCATTCATATCGATATCCCAGAGATCAGACGGCCTGTCAGCAAGGCGAAGCCAAATAACTACCATGTTGCTGCCATTGAGAAGGAAGGTGGATACAGAACCGACATCAAGCCTATAAATATTACCCAACCTGAGGGTGTCTCATTCAAGGTTGAGGGAAGGGTGATTGACTGGCAAAACTGGAAGGTTCATGTTGGCTTCAATTACAAGGAGGGCATTGTCCTCAACAACATCACATTCAACGACAAGGGAACAGTTCGTCCTGTGTTCTATCGACTTTCTCTCGCAGAAATGGTGGTGCCTTATGGAAACCCAGAGCATCCCCATCAACGAAAACACGCCTTCGATCTTGGCGAGTACGGTGGTGGTTACATGACCAACAGCTTGTCATTGGGCTGTGATTGCAAGGGCGCGATTCATTACAGTACTTTCTCCCGAAACTTTTCCCCAAGACTTCCTCCATCGAGTAATTACTGACTGTCCCGTTATCTAGTGGATGCCGCCTTTGTGAATAGAGCAGGAGAGAGCACTACTATCAAGAATGCCATTTGCATTCATGAAGAAGATGCTGGCATCTTGTTCAAGCACACCGATTTCCGTGATGACTCCGTCATCGTGACCAGAGGCCGCAAGCTCATCGTCTCACACGTCTTTACCGCTGCCAACTACGAGTACTGTGTCTACTGGATCTTCCATCAAGACGGTACTGTCCAGCTCGAGATTAAGCTTACTGGTATCCTAAACACATATGCTATGAACCCTGGAGAGGATACCAAGGGCTGGGGAACTGAAGTTTATCCTGGAGTCAACGCGCACAACCATCAGCATCTGTTCTGTTTGCGAATCGACCCCAACATTGATGGCCCCAACAACACTGTTTTCCAAGTTGATGCTACCCAAGGTGCAGGCGAGGTTGGCAGCGCGGAGAACCCATTCGGAAATGCATTCTATGCCAAGAGGACGAAATACTCCACAGTCAAGGAAGCGACCTCTGACTACAACGGTGCTACATCTCGAACATGGGATATGTGCAACACCAACAAGCTCAATCCACACAGCCACAAGCCAGTAAGCTACAAGCTTGTAAGCAGAGAGGTTCCCGGACTTCTGCCCAAAGAAGGATCCTTAGTATGGAAGCGAGCAGGTTTCGCAAGACATGCTGTGCATGTTACCAAACGTAAACAATTTCTCCACATGCAAGCAGGCAGATTACTAACATTCTGCAGATGATGACGAACAACTCTACCCCGCCGGCCGCCACGTACCTCAAACATCTGGCGAGCCATCTCGAGGTATCCCAGAATGGATCGCCGAAGGTGATACCTCCATCGACAATACCGATATCGTCCTCTGGCACACATTCGGCATAACTCATTTCCCAGCACCAGAAGACTTCCCCATCATGCCTGCCGAGCCCATGACCTTGCTTCTACGACCCAGAAATTTCTTCGTCAAGAACCCAGTACTTGATGTTCCCCCAAGCTATTGTAGCACACCGAGCCAGATTGCAAGCAAGAGTGCAGTCCTCAATGCCGCGGATAAGATGTCGAAGCTTGTAGTAACTCCAGGGGAGGCGGAATGTTGTAAAAAGTAAGGGTGGCGAGGGAGGAAGATAAACGATTTATGACACCATTTCCCTAATTTTTCATTGTATATATTCCATGAGATAACCTGAAAATATTATTTCCAATCTGAAGTCTATGGTGCCCCAAGTTTTACCTTTCCGTCCTCACCTCGCTCGTGCTTTGTTCTTCTATTTACGTACGTCTTCACATTTTGATTGGAATATTGGGTTGTGCATTAATACATCTCTTCACAGCCACACAGTATTGCTCGCGGGGGTCTAGAAATCTTGTCCAAAGACTGGGTGTTAAAATAAACTCCAGGAAGGTCATACTCTCGGTGTGATGGTTTAATCGTTTACTCACCGAGAGTACAGGTAACCTAGAAGTTTCGAATGACCAAGAGGAGGCTTCACCCCTTTCTGACCTGGTAGACTAATCTGACTCCCGTATGCCCTCTCGACATGAACGCAACTAGTGTGAATGCTCAGCCGAACCTTGCACACCTTCGGACACAATACGAATGCCAAGGCAGTGTTCGAATTCAACCCAGAGTCCGCTTCAACCCAGTTTTCGCTTCAACCGGAATTTCCCTCGACCCAGATTCGCACCACCCCCAGATTTGTTGCTCCAAGTCAAGCTAGAGTTCGAGCGTGCACATGCATGCGCATCGATGCCGCATCACCACAGAATCGCCTTTACAGTATTTATTTTGACCACAGTATAATAAGACGCTCTATTTATTTTATATCTGCTTGCTTGAGAGTCTTAGAAAGTACACCAAGGTATGATATGAGAAATATATAGATGTGATACACGCATTACACGATCCCGAGTGTAGGGCTCTAAGCAGCATCGAACATCAAAGTTTAAGTGCTGCATTTTCAAATTGGTCCCGAGGAGTGCGCTGATGCGGCCCTTCCTTGATGTTGTGTCGGGCGAGTTGCGCGCAGCATGCGACATGCAAGACACTTAGTCACGACACTGCCCAGGTGAAATCGCGATCCCGGTGGCAGTAAGTACTCACGAGGGCTTGCGCATAGTTGTGACAAGTCCTCCGCTCCGGTGGGTGCAGCATTTTTCTGCCCTCTCTTGGGGCAGTAGCGAGCTACCGTCGTTCTTGCCTTTAGCGAATTGGAAAGGGGAGTTGGGCAACTAAGTAGAACGGCAAGCAGGGTAGGCTCACGGTGGATGTAAAAATCCGGACTTGACGTTCACTTGCGGGTCAATATGAGCAGCGAATAATGGGCCACTGTGGCACACACATTAAGACTAATTTCGCCTCTTCGAGCACTGTTTTCGTCTTATTCTCATCCGCACTTCTTGGCTGACACTTGAGCACTTTTGGCTCAACTGTATAGGAGGAGTTTATTCAGCAGATTCAGTCACTCGCAAATTGCTATCGCATTGTAGAGTAAGCTCGAGTTAAAATTTCAATTGCTGAGTGGCTGCCAAAGAGAGAAAGTAATGCGATAAAGTCACGAAGCGAGAGCTATGTCTCATCCACGCCTATCAATCGCATCAAATCAAAGAAGGTCTCCCAACTCATAGCCCCCGTCAGCAGAATAACAGCAAAAGATAAAAGCAAGCAAAGGCAGAAGCATCTAGTTCCCAAACACCCCACACTCCTTCGCTGATACAGCTTTTGATTCTCAAGTTAAAATCTCAATAAACTCCAATCCCAAACATTCGATCTAGTTGGCGGGAGCATCACAAATAAAAGAGCTGATACCTCCCTCGTTGATCGGGATACCAGCAGGAGCTTGAATGACCTTGTATGGGCCCTGGCAATCGGTGGCCTTGTAGACCCAGCAGCCGGGTGCCTTGGTCTTGGTCATGTCGATGGAGCCGACGTTGGCAATGAATGGTAGCTTGAGGTTGTAGCATTGTCCGTAGTTGCCGAAGGTGGTGACGGTAAGACCGGCCATCTGGATACCCCACCACCAAACATTGAAGGTGGGAAGTTGGCTATGAGGAGTTAGTTGACCATCTTAGACCGAGGGAGATATTGGTCCTTACTAAGGAGCGTCAGAGCTCACTGCCTCAGCGGCATAGGGCGTTTTGACAACCGTAGTGTCGCGGGCATCGAGAGGAAGAGCAGAGACGGCCAAGGCGAGGATGGCAGCAGCCGCAGCAGCAAGAGTGAATTGCATTTTGATTGATTGGAAGGCTGTTGATTGGATTGATGAAGGTGATGCTTTTGAGTGAAGAGGCTGTTATTGAGTTGTTTGTTGTTGTGTGAAGCTGATGATTCTGATCTAAGTGACGAGCTTCTTTCTCCTGGGTATGGAGATGGCCTTATATATCCAGGTTGTGAGGAATAATTTCAAGAACTAGGAGGTCTCTAGATCTCGATTTTCACCTCTTTCTTCAATCTCTTCAACCTTTACACGAACGGCACTTGCTCAAGTAAAAGCGCTTCGGGTTTCTGTGACCATATGATCAATGTCGAGATGGTGCTGTAACAAAAATCTGACTGTATGACGGAGTTTTTTCGAGTTCAAGGTCCCAAAGAAGAAGTTCGCCTGGACCAGGAAAGTCCAGATAAGGCATATCCATGGTCCAAGGGCATCGTATTCATCCTGAATGGTTGAACCTTGGCAGCACGATAGTCTCTTTTGGGGGTATATAGCAGCCAGTCCCAGAATCTGTTGAATACACCATTAGCGGTGAGCTTATGCAAGAAACAAAGTTACGAGAATACCATCAAGAGACGTGTTTGGTCTTCGGCGGAAGTACGAGTGGTTAAAAGCCTGGGGCTGGCATTCCCTTGCGGAATTGTATTGAGGTACGGGATTTTGGTGCAGCAAATATTGATACATACGCTGGAAGTTAGAGGCATGGCAAACCAGAACATAAATCTCGCTGGTTTGTAAAAAAAATAAAAAAAAACAAGTCATCGGCAAACAGCCGTATGGTCTTCTAGTTCAGCTTGGCAGCAAGAGTCTAGCAGTGCAGTTGAAAGTTATGAAACTTGCTTATTGATCCTTGTTCTGATCTCACGTCAAAGTTGTTGCCTTAAGAGACGTAATGTGCTCGTGTACATGACTTGGTGAGACATGATAATTCATGTCCTGCACAACGATCTTCCCGACAACCTCAATGAGGGTCTCTTAGGCAGCGAGCTTCCGCGGAAATCTAGTAGCTGAATGAATGAACTATTGCATCTACCGTAGTTGGGATGACTTGGACGGATTTGAACAGAAAATTGGGCCCAAAGTTTGAGAATTGCAAGTCAAATCAGTACTTCTTCCTCGTCGAGGTTTTTTCTAACATCATTCAAGTACTGACGAACTGTTTTTAGTAAGATAGAATCTCGGCTAATAGTTTCAATCTCTCAACCAAGATTGGAAATTGATACGAACTCTGGTTGGAAGATCTAGTCCAAGTTTCCCAAAGATGTGGTTTGGTTGCAACTAGGGTTTCTTTGTCACCCATTCCCTCGTGCTCACCATGACACAAGGTCATCGCCGTGTCCAACACCGAGTTCCGAGATCGGATCTTTCAGGCTTGAAGACGGGATCGGTTCCCGGTGACTTTTTTATGGCATTCGAGTACGAAAGTGTACAAGGTACGTCTGCTTAGGTACTTATGTTGGTGCTTTGTGTCCTCCCATTCTATGAGCGAGATCCTCAGCTCGTATTTACCTCAATGTCTAGAGTTTCCGCGCTGAAGCCGCACGAGTTCTTGTGCAGCAGATCTTCTCTGCTTGAAAATACCGGTAGAGCAGAAACAACACCGTACTCGCAACCGGCGGAGGCGGCATCAAGGCAAGCCCTGCATGGGGCTCAGGTCTTCAAACTTTCCGTGCCTCCTGTTGTCATACGACTACCAACACTCCTGCATATTGTACTGAAATTAACCTCAATGTGTTTTTGGGGTAGCACGGCGACTTTCCCATTTGAGGTCGTGATGGGAAATATTGCCTGTCACATTGCGCTTTAAGATGTATGTCATTGTGAGACCTGGGGTTTTCGGCAGTTTCGGCGGTATACAACAGTCTGTGATCTTGTCATTTGTGGTACTGAGATGGGTAAGGACGTGTGATTGCTGTCAGTTCGAAGTAAGGTGATGCTCTCTCTGAATACAAATTTCAACCAGAATCCAGATAAACAAATATCAATAATATATATAGACACATATGTTCGTATTTCTGGGGAATTATGACGGACTGAGTTTTCTGTTTCGTGGTGAGAGTTGATCATGGATCAAAAGAAACTTTAAACCCCAGAAGCACTTAACTTTTTAAATTTCAACATCAACCTGAGAAGGCTTCCATTTAAGTTAAATACAGCTCGAAAAGCCTTTGATCTAAAAAATTATTCGTCTTTTTATTCCGAGGTGCTCTTCACCGATTCAAAGTCGACAAAACTTTCCGTGATCACGGATCTAGAGCTAGGAGAACACTTTAAAAGATGTAATATTTTGCTTTTTCAAGTATCTTTCGTATAATCTTATATCAAAATTAAAGATATTACTTTCGCATTAAAGTTATTCAAAAGCCTATAAATCCCTTCCATACCATGTTATCGCGAAGTGTTGTCACCCCTTCCTAGAAATCCCCAAACTCGTTCAACTCTACATCCATCACACACCCACATACACACCCACCTCCGCATCCACCAATACCAACTTCATATCGAGTTTTTCGGCATCTGTTATTTTTTCTCGGGATTTCCCGTTTGGGAAGACTCACCTTACAGGTAACTACCAGCTTGATACAAAATTTTTGCCCACCTTCGTCAACAGCAAGGAAAAGAGACAACCACTGCGAAACAAACGTTTGAGCTCGGAGTATCTGTTGCCTCGTCTTATATAATCTTTCTCGGTAGACAGGATCTGAAATGTCGTTTCTATTCTTAGAATAATTTGAACGAAAGCTCGCATGGTCCCCCGCATTGAGATGGATTTTTGACCTGGGGTTTTTCAGTACGTTTCGTCTGATGCCGGAAATTGAAGTCAGACTGATCTAATGCAAGTCACCTCAACTCTCTCGGGTCGTGGGCCAGATAGATGTACGTTGCTAACGTGGAGACCACTACAAGAATTCTCTTCCTTAACAATAGTAGCTAACTGATATTACTATACCTGGTACGACAGAAATTTGTTCCCTTGCTCAATTAATTTGAGCGGACTATGAGTCAGGTCCAGATGATTTGACTTATACAAATACAGTTGTTCTCAAAACGATATTCGTTTTCTTGGTATTGATGTTTATTAAAAGCAAATCGCTACTCAATCTGTATCTTAGAAAAACATTTCCTATGTTAGGCCAAACATTCTGCCAATACATGGTAAGAAGTAAAACTTTAAATTCTCTCCATTGTGTTTTTCCTTACATTCCGTTCTATATCCAACTTTGCAACTAGCTGAGCCAGTCAGCCGCTGACCATATCCTCGACCTCCAGATGACGCCAAAAACGCCTCAAAAGTCCTGGTCCTGTACTGTCGGTATTCCGAATGTCTAGCGTGTTGAAGCAATCCAATCTGGATACTTAAGTAAGAGTGGCAAGCATAGCCCGAACTAATTTTGGTGGAGGAGCTAAAGAAAAATCCAAAGTTAGCCTCAATCCATTCTCAAGTCCTCATTAGGGCCAGTCACCCACCAGAGGAAGCCAAAATACTATCAACTCAGACGTATTTCGGCACGCTAATGCTCATCCTACCTTTTTTGTCCTTCTCGATCCTGACTCCACCTTCAGGTTCAACGATCCTCTCCCTCCTGACCAAGGTGACTTCTTGGCCCGTAGTCTCGTATCGATCACTATCGTAGAGGACCAAGTCGGTTTCGGAGACACGACCTCCTCGACGAAGGCGATCTGCTTTGCGCATTTCTCTATCGGCTCTTCTCTCGGCTTTTAGTGCCTCTTTTTCGGCTTCCAAAGCCTTAATTTCTGCACGAATTGCACGCTCATCCTTGGCTCTGCTTCGCTCCGGTGGAGCGACTAGTGCAAGTGGACCAACGGGAATAGGAGCCGACTGTTCGTAAACCTCTCGCTTCCTTTCGATAAAAGTGCTTTCCTCACGAGGACCTGCATCGAAGATAATTGGACCACCGTGGTGCCCGTGGTGCCCGTGGTGATGGTGATGAGATATGTGAGAATGTGCAGGAGATGGAGAGCGGTGAATGTGCTCTGTGATCTTTGTTTCCTCTATAATCTCAACGGGAGCCGGGGGAGGAGGTGGTGGAGGAGCAGGCCAATTCGCTGGTGGTGGGGGCGGGGGCCCTGGGATAGTAAAGACTTCAGTACGGCGTTCTTCGACGACTGTGCCGGCTTCTGAGCGGCTACCAGACATTTCAACTTCTTGGTAACAGAGTCAGTCACAATTTTACTTCCTTGAATGCAAAATATATGCACTGGTGATGACGGATAGGAGGGTAATAAGTAAAACATACTCAAATCGACTTTGTTGTAATCCTCGCTCAACTTAATAACTTCGTCAATGTTCTCTCTACCAAGTGCTTTCATGATAATGATCGTTTCGCCCTGTCAACGGTTAGCTTCGGCCCAGTGATGTGGAAAGTCTCCCAGCTTACCTCTTCCTCGAAGGGATATCCCAAATCGATGATTGCCCTCTTACTCACAAGTCTTGCCGGCATTCTCGTCTTGCCTCGCTTAGGGAACTCGCTTCTGACAGTTTCAAAGCTGGTGCTACTACTCGAAGAGCTTCGACTGCTGCTTCTTACACTTCCACGCACACTATGACTTGCTCTGCTCTCCTTGCTCCTGCTTCGCCGCCGTCTTCTAATAATCTCTCTTTCACGCACTCGCTCAGGATAGCCTCTGTAGTCATCATCGCCATAGTAATCGGGCTCTGCAACCTTGATCTCATCATAGTACTCTCGCTCAGCATATCGTCTCGGCGGTGGTAGAGCTCGTGTTCTAGGTAGTGGAATCGGTGTCAAAGGAGGTGGTCGGAGTTCTTCTCTGTCAATTCTAGCAGGCGGGCCGTATTCTTCTCTTTCCACGAATCTGGCCAAAGGCTTTCGATCGAAAGTGTCCAAGCTAGACTGTCGTCTCAAAAACGCTGGTCGGCCTCCCCTTCGAGGGGGCGAGGGGCTTCTATACACTTCTCTTTCTCTTTCTCTTTCCTTCTCGAACGCAAAACCTACATCCCGGCGTGGTCTCTCTCGTTCGTATCTTGGCTCTTCGTAATAGTTCTCTCGTCTTTCGAATCTGTCGTCTTCGAATCCTCGATGGCCTCGTCGTTCACGATCGTATATTTCGTCAACCGATCGTTCCCTGAGTCTGCCGCCAAACCCCCCTCGGGAGAACCGTGTGTCTCGTTCTTCAAAGCGTTCTCTATCTTCGACGCCAAAGCGGTTTCGATCCCGCTCCATGGCGAAGCGCTCACTATCCCATCGTTCCCCACCACGACCTCGGTAGCCCAGGTCACCGGCAGAAGAGCGAAATGAATCTCCTCGAGACATGCTTGCAGACAGTAGATTGATTCGAAGAGTAAAGACAACTCAGAAAGGTGGGGTTTGTTGGTGTTGATTGTGGGAAGGTTGGATGTAACAGTTGTCGCAATTTAGCGGAGCTGTAGGGAGCTGTACCCCGCTACGGCAGCTGTAGTGATGTCGTCGTGGGAAGAAAATGTCGGTGAATGCGATGCGCTGGAGGATAATAAGCCAAATTGTCGTCAAGGGAAATTTGAGGGAGGTTGGAGGCGAGTTGAAGGGTTTTAACAACTCGGTGTAAGGTGTTTAGGGTGGAGTGAAATGGCATGGGATAGGGCTTGGAGTTGACAAACCGGCTTGGGTGACGACGGTGTTGCAGGGTTGAAGGCTGTTCTCATTGGGTAGTTGCAGCCCAAATGAGTTCCTCGTGATAGCCCAATTCCTCGAGTTTTCGAGTTCTGTTTGCCTTTGTACCTAAGTGTCGAGATTATCCAGTTCGCCTTCTAGGCTGCAAATATCCATTTTGTTTTGACAGTTTTGCGCATCTTTCAGATGCAATTTTGAAGGAATTAATAGAGTTTGAAGACATTCAGTGTTTCCTCTAAGATCTCCCGGAGCGCCAATCGAAGCCTATGACGTACTTCGAATGTTATCGGACAGCATATCCCAAGAACGAGAAAAGCAATGTTGGGTTTCTGCCAATGGCAATTTTTCTGCTGCCGCAGCAGCAAATGAGACCTGTGCTCTACTTCAGCACTAGGTATTGGAGCCTGAAGAAGAATTATGGCCCAGTCGTTCTCATATGGGGCGAAGGATTCGTCGAGTCAGGGTCGTTTGGCGGGGCAGATGCAAGGACAAAACCAACAGAAACGTAGGAGGCAAGTTAACGGACACTCAAACAAAAGAAAGGGCATTTTTGGCTTCCTGCCTGGAGAAGAGCAATCTGGAGAAGGAGGAAGAATATTCCAAAAATATCCACAATGGATGGAGGAATAGTTTCTTAGACCCGACTCATATACGCCTTATAGATATGACATGCCACCCCATCTCCTCAAATCCGGGAGAACCACAAATTCCTTTTTCATCCCAACGCCGCGCTATGAATTGCTTCGGGGAATCTCTCCACTCAATCTCTAACCCAACTCCGGAAAGCTTAAATCAACGTCCCAAATGACGACGAACTACTTAATCTTCCGACTTTTGATGAAATCTCTCAGCTGCTCCATCTTGTTCACAAAGAACAATCCTTTAGCCTCATTTTTCCAGACTAAAACGCCAATCTCGTCCGCGTATTTAACGCAGGCTAAGTAGTCCTTCTGAGTCTCGAAATCCTTGAACAGAAATCCAGGCGTCGCCTTCATTCTTTCATTCTCAATCTGCCACAGTCGAATTTGATCCACGACGGTAGGTGGCAACACCGGTCCTCCTCCATGTGCAGCTGATGATTTATGCAGCTGTGGATGGGCATGGGTAGAGAGATAGGATATCACTTGATCAGAGGTGATACCGTGGGCAATCGCCCCATAAATTGAGTCTCGAGTTATACGCCCAGCAACCATATTTGGGTAGCGAGCTGTAAGCTTGGTGAAGAGAGCTAGAACAGCTATTTGTAACGGCGATGAGGTATAGGCATATAGTCGATAATTGGTTTCAATAATGATGAAACCTTTTTGACCGGCAGCGCCCGAGAGAGCAGCATCGAAGCCAGCAGAAACGCTCCGTAGAGCACTCGCGTCGGAGGTAAGAGTTGTGGCGAGACGGGTAGGGAAGAATTGATTCGATCTCTGTGATGGAATATACACCAGTCCGAAATCGACCAGATGTGCAAGCATTTTCTTTTGTGAACTCGTGAGGGTCGCGATGCTATAGCCGCGGCCTAGTTCGAGAGAGCCTAGCATAAATAGGAAGGAGAGGACTTCAACAGAATCCATTTCCATCTGTGAACGTCAGCATTTGAAAGCTTTCGTAGGGAAAGTCACAAACCTGCTCAGCATTTTCAATCCAAAGAAGGAGAAGCGTCCACACCTGCGCGTTTACCTCCTGTAGTAAGAAGGAAAAGCCAGCTTGCGTTATGCCACCACCGTGGTGCTTCCCCCTTGTAACCAACTTCCCAGCTTCTAGTAATTGTTTCACGGCCACCGTTGGACCTTCCCCAGCTTGACGCATTCCTTCACCGACATTGCTCACTACGTAGTGTAAGATACCCTCCCATTGTGTCCGCGCGTATTCGTCCAGAAAACCGAGACTAACATTGGCGGTCTGCGAATCGCTAGATGGCACTCCGAAAGATTGGTGCTCGCCACCACCAGTCAATGCCAGGCGTAGGGAGGGACCGAATGTTTTCGTTAAAGACACCACTTGAGGTGTCTCCTTACTCGCCGCAGTTATGGTAACTATATGAAGTCGGGATAGTAGTGACAACGCTTCGTCTCTTTGTCTATGTCCTGTGAGCAGAAGCAGAAAGGTTGTGGAAAGGGATCGCGAACCTTTTGCTATTCGGGTGAACCCAAAGGTCGAGATCTGTAAGAGGGAGAGGCTTGCTCATATACAGAAGTGCCATGACAAAAGTCTTCGCAAGGTGAGGAAGCATTCGCCTGAAGATCGCGAGGGCTGTTGAAGGCTGCTGGTACAATCTTCTGAACGTGGTACCTGGAAGCCTCTCCAGGTACTCAAAGGACGCGAGAGTTGAGACAGACATATCGATGGGGTCGGAGTCTCAAGTCTCGAATGAATTATGTTACCGGTTTATCATGTTTTTCGAATGTGGTGTGTTGTGTGCTTCAACTCTCTATAAACCACTTGAAGCCTTGCGTCGTAGCCTGGTCAAAAGTTGTGTGAATTTGGGTTGCTGGCGCACGGACCGGTTTATGTCTTAGCATCCATCGTAACCGTCCAAGGACCGCTCTTCGTCCTTCTTTCCAGCTCTAATACCAGGACTACTTTAATTCCAAAATGGCTGCCCTGAGATTCGTCAGATCGGTCAGTATCGATGATTTTGCAGCGGCCAATCATGTGTTAATTCTTGATTAGGTGCTGAGATCCTTCCAAGCAGAATCTGGTCTGGAACCGAGGTAAGAGCAGCATCCTTCTCTCAGATTAGGGGAACATTTCAGACATTATTCCTGTTTCCTTCATTTTGTCTACAAAAAGAAAGACGGTATTTTCTGTGCGCAAGGTGGAAGAACTTTTGAATTGAGTTTTGCACGCTTGGCCAAATTATTTTATTTTCATCTTATGTGTGCTTGAGAAAGAAATGGCTGACAATTAAATTGCTCAGACTCTTTGGTGAGAATGTAAATATTTCTTCTGAACTCGATAGCTTCTGAAACTCATTATATCCCAGATTCGAATCACAGCTGCAGAGCCTGGACGCGTGGAATTCGAGTTGGATGTCCGAAAAGAGCACACAGTCCGCTAATCCCATAATTACAAGAACATTTAGTAACGAATTTACAGAACCGTCTTAATATAATGCATGGCGGTACCATAGCCTCTATGGGTAGGGACCCCCCGGATAACCTTAGTCTCTTCACTGAAATTGGTATTAGTGGACCTGGGAGGCTCGCTTGCCGTAGCTTCAAGAGGATTATATGCCACAGGAGTTTCAACAGACTTGAACGGTAAGTAGCGGTAGATGGACATGTTGAAGTTGCTCACGACCTTCTGCAGTCACTTATCTCAACTCGGGAGGTCAGGTAGGCGATGTCCTGAGAGCAGTAGTCAAGTGTGACAAATGTAAGTGGTCAGCCTCATGATTTCGGTATGAGTTGCTAAATAATTCTAGTTGGAAAGACGCTAGCGTACACATCGATAGAATTTAAAAACAGCAAAGGCGAAATTGCAGCAAGAGGAAGTCATACCAAGTAAGCCCACCCAAATTGAAGAAATCGTAAGTTAGCAGAGATTATTAACGATCTTCCTGATAGATATGTTGCGTTAGCTTGGTAAAGTCACTTTGATTGTCCTAGTTTATAGCTTGAAAGCGTGTCATGCTGATTTTTAATCATTTTAGGAAACATCCTGAAAATATTGTTGAGGAATTATCTCCAAGAAAGGCACCACAATCAGAAAAGCCATAAGAGTCAACTTGCGAATTATTTTCTGCCAATAGTATCGAACACAATTGATCATGGAATAGAACGTTCAGCAGTCGTAGAACATACAATTCGTACCTATTGAAAGTAACTCACATTGTATAAAGCATAAAAAGAACCAATTTATTGACATCATTGTGCTGCGCACTGGCATACTTTCATTTAGTGTTTGGTAGTATATACAATGCCTCGTTGATAGATTGGTAGAAGGAGACTGATGGTTATTTTCTTTCGATTGACTAGAGGTACGTGCTAGCAAAACCCAAATCTCAATACTGGTGACAGGAAATGTTCCTCCCACAAAAGGAATTGTTAGCTGACATGATCCAGGTGTGGCCTGATCACTTGCGATCCCAAAACTTTTCACTGTGGGCCTGCAGCAGTATTCTCACGGTATTCAAGCGATTTCCTGGAAATCTAATTCCACACTGGTGGAATTGTGTTTCCTAGGGTCTCGCCGAGCTCCTGTTACTCTCGGCATAAGATGCCCCGCCTCGGACTCGACCTTTGATTTTCCCTTCTAGATAATATCGACTTATATTATTTTACATGGGCATATTCTAACGCGACCCCGCATAGTATCAATTCTAGACCTTCCAGAAATGAATAATGCAAGCTTCCTCTCTACAGGTGTGAGTTTGATCATGAGGTCTCAGTTTGAGCCATCCGCCGCCACTAAATGGTTTGGCGTACACAGTAGAGCGCCGCCAAGGGTGAAACAGCTGGTTTGGTTTCCTCGCTAATCATGTGGCACTACAGTCCCTACAACAGCACAGCACATCATTGGTTACATGAGCATTTTACCCCAAAATCCTCGACCCCTCGCAGCATCTAGCAGATACAAGCATGGCTACAGGAGTCTGGATTTGTACAATAGACACAAGCTACAAATGGAGAGGTCGCGGGAGTCGGCACCAACTCCGAAACTTCGATGAACTGATACTTGGTCGTCACATTAAAGAACATCTCCACATACACCCTTGAAAGCCACATGTCGGAAGGGCGTTCAAGAATGCGGGGGTGGAGCATCTATGGCTGAGGAGAACGGCGCTGCTTCGGCGTTATTGACCGCGAAGTAAGCCACGAACAGTAGGAGACCGCCACATTGATAGCCCCCTTGAAGAGGTGAATCGATCTTCCGATGTAACAGCTGCTCACATCACACGAAAAACCAAAGCTTTGCAGCAAATTGACGTGGATGAGGTTGGGAAACAGCAGCCCGACTTAGCGAACAGTCTCTGAGGCATCGCAGGGATTTGCAGTGTCTTCCAGGATGCTGTGCAGAGATACTGCAGATTCGTGGCAGGGAAAGTGTCATTGAGCTGACTAGCGGGCCACTCAAATTATTGGAGCACAACCTCATGGCCCGGGAGCTGATCAGAGTGCAACGTTCAACCAGGTTGATGTGTTGCCTACGGCCAAACTTCCATGCTTGACAATCAAGGCCGTTCGAGCCTATGAACGGTCTGTATTTCACACCAAGCTATACCGACAAAGGGCATCATTGCTTTTCAAAATCCCCCCCAGGGATCTTTCGCGGTTATGATAAGGCGTGTCAAGGCTCCGAGAAGTGGCAGCAAGGTTATGACCACACCATCTTGCGGCAGGGACCAACAGCTCGACCGAAGAAAAGGTTCTGACAAGCTGTTGGATCTGTGGACACGAGTTAAACTGACATGACAGCTACCCCGCCATTATAGTCTTGCATTAGAGTGGCCCAGGGACTCTTTTTTTTTTTTTTTTTTTGGATATATAGAGCTGCGCTGATCGTTTCGAATGGACCAGAAATTTGGGACTCTTTACTCCTACCTAACAAAAACAATCGCATAGTGTCAGTATACACAGAGCGGAGGCGCGTCCTCAAGTCATAATGTGGCAGGCAAGCAATGTATATGTCATTTGTTCCTTCGCCGCCATTGGTAAGTTGTACTTCCTCAAGTCTTCATTTCAACCAGCTGTGGTTGTCCAAATGCCAGTTAATAACGAAGTTAGGCGGTGGACTCTTTGGTTTTGATATCTCGAGCATGTCAGGAGTTTTAGGCACACAAGCTTACAAGCGCTACTTCGGCGGACCTGTATCCTACCGCCAAGGTGGGATAACTTGTGCAATGCCCTTCGGATCACTCGTTGGAGCTCTATCCTCGTCCTTTGTCGCCGACAGATATTCTCGACGATCTAGTATTCAAATCGCATCCGTTTTCTGGATCGTCGGCTCAATGTGAGCATAACATCCCAAAATAACAAAATAAGTGCTAATGATTCATTCCAGCATCCAGTGTGCATCCATCAATATTGGCATGTTGGTGGTGGGCCGTGTCATCGCGGGAATTTGTGTCGGTATTGCCAGTTCCATCTGCCCCGTGTACCAAGCCGAAATCGCCCCGAAAGAAATTCGGGGAAGGGTGGTATCTCTCCAACAATGGGCCATAACTTGGGGTATCCTAATTCAGTACTTCATTCAGTATGGCGCTTCCTGGGTTGGAGGCGGCCCTGACGACCCAAACCAACCAACGTCTGCTTTCAGAATTCCAGTGAGAATAACCTGCTCATTTCCCCCTTCTTTTCAACATATAGACTTTCCACAACTTTTTGCCTATGTCGTATCTAATTGTAACGATCATTGTTTCCCCTACACCTCCTTGTTCGACTTTGACTATTCGTCCTAATTATGTGATCTTTAGTGGGGCGTGCAAATTGTTCCAGCCGTTATTCTGTTCTGTGGCATGTTTTTCCTCCCAAAGTCGCCCAGATGGCTCGCTTCTAAAGACCGATGGGAAGAGGCCATTCAAGTCATGGCTAGGCTACATGGGGGTGGAGATGTCAATCATCCAAAGGTTTTAGCCGAATACCAGGAAATTGAAGAGGCCTTACGCTTTGAGCGCGAAGAAGCAATCAGCAGCTACAGGCAACTGGTGGCACCTCGCATGCTCAAGCGTGTCATTTTAGGAATGTCTATTCAGATGTGGTCTCAGCTTTGTGGCATGAACGTCATGATGTATTACGTGGTTTGTAAGTATAGCTACTCCTCATTGATTGAAAAGACTGACAAATTGCAGACATCATGGAGGGAGCCAACATCGCCTCGCCTCTTCTGACGGCTTCTATCCAATATATACTGAATGTCACTCTCACTCTTCCTGCAATCGTGTATCTAGATAAGTTCGGACGACGCCCAAGTATGCTTATCGGATCGTTCCTCATGATGTCCTACCTTTTCGTGGTCGGTGCTCTCCAAGCATCTTACGGAGTACCAAATGTTGGCTCTCTAAAAGATAAGACGAACTCTGATATTTCTTGGATCATCCACGACAACAAACCAGTTTCGAAGGCCATCGTTGCCATGACCTACTTGTTCGTTTGTACTTTTGCAACAACCTGGGGACCTACATCGTGGACATATCCATCTGAGATCTTTCCAACAAAGATTCGTGCCAAGGCAGTTTCTCTTGCCACTGCTTCGAATTGGTTCTGGAATTGTATTCTTGCATTCGCTGTCCCACCACTCCTATGGAATATCAACTGGAAGATGTGTAAGTCGCGGTGGCCAGATCTTACCTCATGGGGACTGACAGTATGTAGATATGATCTTCGCAACCTTCAACGGCGCAGCCTTCATCCACATGTTCTTGACAGCCCCTGAGACAAAGGGCAAGACTCTGGAAGAAATGGATGACGTTTTCGACAGTGGTATCCCAGCTTGGAAAGCTGTGCCGAAAGGTTCCAGATTGGATCAACTCCAAAAGGATATCGAGGCTGGTAAAATCAAGATTCAGCATCCGATTGGTGGTGCTCCAGCTGTTACTGAGAAGGAACCTGAGCCAGTGGTCACGGAAGCACCTGCAGCAGCAACCACCTAGGGCCTTTACGAAAGACGCTACTGGCCCTGGATGGCTATGGTGAGCTTGCCTGAGGAGTTTCAATAGCGGTATGTGAGTGCAGTCTCTTGTTTTTTGTCGCGATGGGTGTGGATGATACAGAATTGTGGCATGCGGAGTTTGGTAACCGAATACCCCAGAGCAGTGTTGCAACAGTATCAATACCACTGTTTGTCCTCTTGTTGGTATTTATAATTGAGGTTGGAAAGAGAAGAATACCTATATAGCTTGATATAGCTTGATACAGTCGTTAATGACGCATTTTTGTGGGGAGTAGTTAGTGAAATTCTCGAGGGGTATTGGGTAGTAATAAGAGTTCTTTTCTTCTCAGACGCTCAAAAGCGCTAAGATTTCCCTGGTACTTGATTTTGCTTGAGCCTTCCAACTTTCTCTTCATTTAGGCTTCCATCGCTACTGTTAAATTCTCCAATCCAGAGTTTTTAGCACTCCTCGGCTGTGGCTCGGGGATCTCACTTCACATGTCCTCGCTTGTGAAGAGGACGAGAAGGAGAAGCACGATGGACTTTAAGAAAGCCGTGCGCACAAACACTTTTGTTAGACAACCTTGATGGAATTGCCAACTGAAAAAACTACCTCATTTTATCGACTGCTATGGAAAACGAAGCTTTGCACTCGAGTAGGCATAGAGTGCACATCACGTGCGCGGCTCAATCGAGAATCATAAACGTCATGCCAACTTTTAGCGGCAATCGATGGTCTCAGACAAAGCTCGATTTCAACATCGATGAGCTACCAAACGCGTGACGTACAAGTTAGACGCGCGAAAACGGCTGCTCTAATGTAGGTACATTTCTAATATTCTATTTTGTCTTTTCTCAAATGATTTCCAAACGCTTCGTAAAACATATCAGGGACATTGGGATTCTATTGGATGTCCACTCTCGTTCATTCCTCCCTACGAACCAGCATATATCTTGCTAGAATGTCTTCACTGTAGCACAATTTCCAATTCGCAGGCTCTTATTTCCTCTCCCACAAGCCCTGTATAACATGCCTCCAAAACGCAAGAGATCCTCCCTGGCGGCGACAGCAGAAATACCCCACGAAACATCAATCCTTCCTCCAAACATATCGGCCAAACCCTCACCACTAACAAAGCGACAATCCTCTAGACGGGCTGGAGTTATCAACACAAATCCTGATCAAAACGCAGACATCGTTGATGGAAAAACAGCTCTGAGAGCGAGTCCTGACGCTGACGAGAAGGGGGAATCTCTCAATCTCGAGAAAGTCAGTAATGTTCCGCCCCCTGCCCCAATCACGCCCGCGAAAATCAATGGTGTGAAAAGGGGAGGAGCAATGAAGGAAGCGAGCGAGTCCCCTTTATCAGATGTTCCTGAACTAGTCGGAACGCCGAATAATGGCAAGAGGAGGAAGACACCTACCAAGAGCTTAATTGCTGCGAAGAAAGCATCAAATGAAATAAAAGCTTTCAAGGCGGAGCAAGTAGCGAAGAAAGCAGCGGAGGCCGCCAAGATCAAGAAGGAAGATGGAGAAGATGAATGGGACAAACGACAAGATCCAGACGGTGATGAAGAGGACCCGGCTGAGGATGTAGGTGTGTTGAAGATAGAAGCTGCAAGACCGCCTCCAGTAAACAGTGATTACCTACCCCTACCATGGGAAGGAAGATTAGGTTATGTAAGTATTTCCCAATAAAAGCTAGGAAGGATGAAGCTGATCCTAAGCCCAGGCATGTCTGAACACCTACCTCCGTTTCTCCAACCCACCAGTCTTCACCTCCCGAACCTGCCGCATAGCCTCCATCCTCGAACATCGACACCCTCTAAAAGATCCATCTCAACTCGAACACGCAACCACAAACCACCCCGACAAGACACAACCAGCCTCCATCGAGCGTGGTCAAAAATACGTTGAGGAACTCTGTCTAGCCAACGTCGGCGATCTACCCAAGATGATCCGCTGGAACAACAAGTACGGGATAAAATTCATGCGTCTATGTTCGGAGATGTTCCCATTCGCAAGTCATGCAGAATATGGGTACAAGCTCGCTCCTTTCGCGAGTGAGGCTCTGGCAGAAGCTGGGTGTGTCGTTGCAGAATTGGGACATAGAGTAAGTACTCATCCTGGACAATTTACGCAACTTGGTTCTCCTCGCCCAGAAGTAATTTCAAACGCGGTTCGCGATTTGGAATATCACGATGAGATGCTTTCCCTGCTCAAGCTTCCGGAGCAGGAGAATCGCAATGCGGTGATGATTCTGCATATGGGTGGGACTTTTGGCGATAAGCGTGCTACACTTGATCGATTTCGGGAGAATTATAAGAGACTTGCTCCGAGCATCAAAAATCGACTTGTTCTGGAGAATGACGATGTCTCATGGTCTGTTTATGATTTACTTCCTGTCTGTGAGGAGTTAAATATTCCTCTCTGTCTAGATTTCCACCACCACAACATCATTTTCGACGCCGATAAGCTCCGCGAAGGAAACCTCGATATAATGAGCTTATACCCCCGAATCAAAGCAACATGGGATTGAAAAAACATCCGCCAAAAAGTGCATTATAGCGAAGGATGCCCCGAAGCCATCACCGGCCGCCAAAGACGAAAACACAATCCTCGTCCAATCACACTACCACCATGTCCAAACGATATGGATCTAATGATCGAAGCGAAAGATAAAGAGCAAGCATGTTTCGAGCTAATGCGCACCGTGAAACTTCCAGGCTGGGATACATTCAACAACATCATTCCTTACGAACGCGATGACGATAATAAATCTTTGCCTAAGAAAGCGAAGAAAAAGAAGACGAAGCAAATCGCTGCTGAAATCGAAGAATTCGGAAAGGAATTAAGCGAAGAGGAGGAAGTGGTCAAGGAACTCGTTCCAGAGGAAGAAGTCGGTATGGGCGGGAAGGAAAATAGGGTATATTGGCCCGTAGGAATGGAAGAGTGGCTTCGACCGAAGAAGAGAGAAGTGAAGAAGAAAAATAACGATGATGAAGATGAGATGTTCAGGAATCCTCCTCCGGCGAATTTTGCGGCGAGGAAAGCGGTTACGGAGAGCAATCGAGCGCCGTTGAGCGATGAGGTGAAGGAGACGTTGAGGGAGGTGGGGAGCGTGGCTGATGTACAGAGGATTTTGGAGGGGGTTAGGGCGGAGAGGGTGGCTGCTGAGCTGGAGGAGGAAAAGGGTGGGAATGGACAGCCTAAGAAGAAGGTTAAGAGGAGGCCAGCTAAGGAGGGGGGAATGGTGCGATGCCGAAGAAACCGGCTTCTGTGAAGAAGAAGAAAGTGAAGGAACCGCCGATGCCGAGCTTGTCGAATGTGGATGATGAGGAAGAAGGTTTGAGCATGCCGGACCTTTCATCTGATGACGATGAACTCGGTGATGCAAAGAGAAACGTCGCCAAAGCTGCTGCGCCGGCTCGCCAGAGTGGGAGGGCAAGAACGACGAAGGCGACCTATGTTGAGCCTGATGCAGACGCTGATGAGGGCGATGAGGAGTAGACTAGATTAGTACGAGCGAGAAAAAAAGGTTCAGGTTTCCAATCTTGTATGACCTCCAGAATATTGCGGGACATCCTTCATCGAGAGAGATGGCTTGAATTAGCCTGCAAAGGTCAGACGAAAAGAAATATGGGAAAATATTCCTGAGAAATATTAAGAGAACAATTGGACCCCTTACTAAAAGTTCTTGAGCTCAGTCTCAACAGATGACACAAGATCCTCACGCTTGTCAAGTTTCTGCCATGTGCAAGTTTTTCTCAGTGCATTGGATAACGTGAAGGAGATTCGGTGACACCATTTCAATTTTGTTTGGTGATCGATCTCCTTGCGTGTCAAGGAGAGCGGTCCTTTGGTATACCTCCAAATGAAGAGGTATGAATGACAGCACTTGTTTGATTGGCAAGGGGATTTTTGTTGATAACACTTTGTTGCTTCTGACATAACAATAGTACTCGGCTCGAAATTGAAAATTTGCGGAGCCGTAGAAGAGAAGAGAGAAAATAAATTGGATTATTCGGGGAGAGCATAATTTCGAATTTTCAGCTCTTCTAAAGCCAAACGACAGTGGACATGCATTGACAATTTGTTTGAGTGCATGCCGTCGAAAGCTGCCCAGGCAAATCAAGAAGAGTATTCGCTTTTGTAAGAACATCTGGAGTGAGTGAGCACATCATTGGCATTGCACCACATATGGCAGAATGCCCAAGTACGACTGCAATACGGCACACTCTTGCACGACACAATCGGAACTAGAATTTGGCAGTCTCCGAAAGAAAGCAATGCATTTTCTCGTTTCGCAGCTTGACCAACATAGTTTTGAATCAACTTACCTCTTTCCCCTCCCAAAAACAAAGATCTCAATCTCCTCTGCCTCACCGCCCCTCACAGGCAAGCCCAGCTTAATACTCTCCCTAACCACCCGCCCCTTCCCCTCCATCAACCCAAAGAAAACCATCTCACTCTCATGCCTCACCTTCATCGCCACCAACACTAACGTCTCCCTCCCCTCATTCCCCTCCACCACCCCCTCATCCCACACCCCCGCGCAATTCCCCAACATACCCACAAGATCCGGCACAGAATCAGGATTATAAGTACAATCCGCCACCACAACCAAATCCCACTCCGTACCCGCCACAACAGACGGATACGTATTACTCCAATCCAAGACTCTGGTTTGGATCTTTGGGCGCCAGGGGTGGGTTAGGACCCAGCGGGAGGTGTTGTGGGAGAGGATGGAGCTGGCTTCGGGGAGGTCGGTGAGAAGGACTTGTTTGATGTTGGGGAAGGAAGTGGTTAGTGTTATGCCGACTATTCCGCAGCCGGAGCCGAGTTCGATGATGTTGAGGTTGGGTTTGGAGAGGAGGGTTTGGAGGATTGGAAGCTTGGGGAGATCTGGTGGAAAGGGCGAGGGTTTGCGGTTAGATTTATTAGTTGGGGAGAGGGAAGTGAGGTATGCTGAAAGGAGAAGACCTGCGTCCCTGTGTCTTTGTTAGAATAGGCGAGATGGGAAATCACTCACCTGATCACGTACCAGATATGCCGTGCAATCGACTCCCCTGTTTCCTCCCAAATATACAATTTTGAATTTCCATCTCCAAGGCCAAAAACTCTCTCCGCTAGGCTTGGTCCCGAAAGTTGTCCAGTACCCTGAGAAGAGATTTCAATGGCCTGACTTCTAACTACCACAACATGGCCCTCGTCACTTCCACCCTCCGGTACCCCACTGCTGCTACGCAGGAAGCCGGCAAATGACTCTCGGAACTGCACATTATCCTTAGGACGAACTAGCATCCGAGCCAATGTAATCTTGTTCTTGTCCCTCGAGACGGGAACCGGCAGTGAGACTTCCAGCGCCCGCATACCCTCTGCACCTTTCCATAAAAGTTCTGTTCCTTTTCCAAGAAGTGTTTGGCCATCGACACCAACCAACTCAACAACTAAATTGAGGTCGGTCCATAGGAAAGACTCGCCTAGATCTGTTGTGATTGTGATTTTTGCTGTCAGTAGCAATCGACCATTTCCCCTGCTCGGTTGCTGTAAGCGAGGAGTTTTGAGAAAACGTATGTAATGCATCTTGGACAAACAGAAGCCCAGCAGAGCCTCGTTGAACCTGAGTAACAAGCAACTAACTTTCAGCTCCCCTTTCGACTCACTAAAGATTCCACACTGTCCTCCCAATCCGGACGGCAGAAAATATTAACCTCTTGGGCTATTTTCCTCGACCCCAAGAATCCTTCAAGAGCGGCAGCCCAGGACAGGCTTGCGGGAACCAATATGCCCGTTCTAGGACTGCGTACAGCCTCACGCCCCCAATCCTCTTTCGACGTCAAGATAAACTCGTGGCCTTCCCGCTGCCCGACGTCACGTACACGAGGCTCTTACTGTGTAGCCGCGCTCGTAAATCGGGATGGCAGAATCCCGTTTTAGGTAAGAGCTAAATTCCAACTGCACGCCGAAGACGAGGCAGGCGCTTCGTAAAGTGCTGGGAGCAGGCTGGGAGCAGGCTGAGAGTTGGAGGTGATAAGCAGAGCTGAATTGGCGCCTAGACGCAAGGTACAACCCAAAAGATGTGGCAGAAAAACGTGTTCGGAATGGGTGTGTGGTGCTCGGTACGTAAATTGGTAGAGTGGAGTGTGTGGTAACTGCAGGTCGTGATGCGGGTCGTGTGCTGCGTCTAGCGGATGCAATATGTCTATCGATAATGAATAGCTATTCTTGTTTGCCGGTAGATGCTAAACATGTGGTCGGAGGGGTCATGGAGGGGTGATCGCAGTGTCAATTGCAACGACGTTGAAAAAGGATGGTGGGGTCAACGAGGCTCGGCTCGTTAGGGTCGCGATTCGGGGGCTGCGGTGAAGCCCAAAAAAGGCTGGTGGACCTCAAAATAGCATACCTGAGTGCTCGCGCTGCGCTCATGTCAGCAGCAACCACCCTCCATCGAATAGATATCAAGACCTGCATTATCCATTTACCTGCATGCGAATTATGCACGATTTGTGCGCTGCACACAGCCATGAATGACGCATTTCTGAGTTCGAGAAGATCTCCGCAATTGGACTGGTTTCTGAAATTCTGCCAGCCTTGTGAGAGACGCATCGGTACCCGAAGCTGCGGGTTTCTGATGCCTTTTATACCGTCCAACACACAATGAGTCCAACATGCGGATGCGTCTCAGGCTTGAAGACATTACACCCAGGCATACCGGCCGAGTAGCGCCCACGAAAAGAGAAGAAAACCTGCGAACAATCCAATAGGTGACCAATCCAGGTCGCTCACACGATCCCCGACAATAACAAATCTTCTCGTCGTAATATGCCCGTTCAATCCCTCCTCTTGCATCTCGGCAGAATAGAGCCCCTCCCCGAGTCCAAAAAAGAGACCCAGAAACACGATATTTTATTTTTAACGAGAGCGCAGGTGCCGCATCCACGCATTTGGTGGCTTCGTGGCTTTGCGAGAAAACTCTGGTAAAAGCCGTAAGTGGCCAGAGATGCGCGGAGGGGTAGAGTCTTGTTGGTCATTGGTGGCAGTCGGACCGGATTGTCCAACGGTTGTCAGCACGCATCCATGGGTATTTCAAGAAGATCGAGCTGAGTAAGGCCTATGTAACTGTATCGACGTAAAACATTGTACTGTAGTACCGTACGGCGAAGATGCTGGAGCGGATGGCCCGAGAAGGTTTCCGTTTGAACTGTGCCATACCGAGTTTTCAGGAGAATTGGTTGAGGAGTCTAGGAATGGCACGGTTGACAGTACAGGAGGGGAAGATGCAAGATGCAGGTGAAAGGCGGAGGAACTTGGGACGAGAAGAGACGCCACCAAAGCTTCACGGCACGGTACGGGCTCCGAATGGAGGCACAGACTTCCTGCGAGAAACAGAACAGATCTCGGGAGATACAAAATCGTTCACTTTGACTAAGTTACCAAGTTAAAATCAACCCACTCAATGCACGAAATGGCACCGAATTGAACGGCGCAGATGGCATGGTGCTGACAATACATCTACACGCCTCTCTGCAGCAGGATAGGCTATATCGTATCCTACAATCTCCAACATCGAATGAAAATGGCCTTCTAGAAATGTAGGCTGACTTGAAATCTAAACCGCACATGGATATATTGCGAAGGTGGGTGGGACAGTGCAGAAGGATTCGAAAACGTGCAAACGACGTGCGAGTTTAGACCACATCAGGGAAGAGTAAACGTGGAGGGAAAATTAATTGTATGGTATGTGTGTGACGATGACATGACTGGCCAAGGCATAACGAAATGAGGGGTACTGTGCAAAAGAGGGGGCCAAGATCCATCCAAGTAATCAATATCGGGGTTGGGTCTGGCCTGCTAGGCATGACCTGCGATGGAAGTTGCCATTGCATGACGTCCAAGTAGCGAAGGGTGCGGGTATTGTTGTTGCCGATTATGGAGTGTGAACCATGAGTCTGTGAGATAAGGTTCCCTCCAGGATTAAGAGTTTCGAGGAGAGGTTGGGGCCAGTAATAGAAACAATAATAGATTCATAATTGATTGTGTGATTTGTGAGGGTGTCATGCCGTCTCTGGAGGTATTGAACTGTATTGAAATAACCACAATTTACAAGAATTGGAATAGTGGGGTCTATTTCAGTACATCGATGATATGGAATCGGAATTGGGATGTCACGATATGATTGAGATTAGTAAAGTTAAGGGCAGAAAGGAAATAACTTACGTGTTATCACAAGTGCCATTAGGTTCTAAACTAAGTCAAGAGAGTTGAAGAGAAAAAAGTATTTTTTTTATCGATTCTATTGATAAATTCGAAGGGTATTTGATTATGGCTCGAAAAGTGCAACTGATAGAGGAATAGACGCCAGCGCAGCCCATATACCAGCCATCCATCAGAGAACTCAAACTAGAATTACAATTTCCAACTCATTGCGACTTATCTAGGCGCGCATGTCCAAATATCATTCCCAAATGCAAAAATCACCGCCAAATAAACTGCAAATCAACCAAACTTTTTCCTGCCTGCCCATGATGCGCAATCTAAGACCGCCCAATGCCTGACTGACCGGAAAGTCGGGTTGCCCCGCCCCCTCTTATTCTTACACAGTTATGCACCGCCGTAAAGCTTCTAAAGACGCAGCGCAGGGTATCGTAAGAAATCTGACGATGGAAGAAATAGACAAACTCCTGCTCCTGTCCCAACTCGTGATCTCTCGCGTGTGCTCCGGACTCTATTGTCCTGGCCTTCGTAATATTTCCTCGCAATTGGCATCAAAACGTAGGTTCCATAGGCGAATAGATGCCATGAACTTCTCAGTGGACTCGAGCTGACGATCGCGTCCGAAAATGGAGTCGACAAACTCAGTGCCTGCGTTCTTGCCCAATTGCGCCGAATCCTTTCCTCTCTTTCCTGCCTTCAGCATGGGTGTTTCGCATGCTTTCAAAAGTTTCTTTAATTTATCCGTTAATCGTTCTCCCGATTCTATGAAGTCCTCCACCATCTCCCTATTCTCCTCCTTACGAATGCGTGGCATGCATTCCTCTGCGCGCTTGACCTTGCCGGCTAGTTGAATTAGAAGTAGCCAGAGCTCACCAGCCATATCAGCGATAGGCGTGGCGGGACCGTGGTGGTAAACAGTCCAGTCGTAAACCCACTTGCCGAGGCTGTTGGCATCGAAGACACTTCCCAAGAGCATGATGGGTTCCTCAGAAGGATCCCAGTTCTTGAGCGAGTATCCGGGTGGAATGCGATGTTTACGTGCGTCAGCGTCGGTGGCCTTGGCGGTTGGTGGCGGCTTCTTTGGTGTCGTGGTCGCGCGCGCGGTTGTTGGTCGTTGTGGTGTTGAGGATGACTGGCGACGTCTACGTGGTTGTGGTGATGGTTCGTAGCGTGGCGACTCCTCTGGCTCATCTCTGTAATATGCGTCTCCTTGGCCCTGAGAATAGTAGTAATGATCAGTGCCATGCCCACGATAATTGTAAGTTGCCTTTCTAGCCCGACCAGATATTGGCACGCGGTAGAAAACACCATAAGACACATCATATTCATATTCGTCCTCGTCGGAATCCCCATAAGGAGCTCGATGATAGGAGAAAGAAGATCGCCGTTTGCCCTCATGCCGCGGCGCCGACCAAGAACTTTGTTTTCGACTCACATTGGCAGCAGTCGCGTAATCTCCTTTGGAGTTATATCTGGGTGAAAAAGCCCGTGGAGACGCTGAATATCCATAAGCATCCCCTGATGCGTGTCGTGAATGGTGGTGTCGTGGTGTTGCGCCTGCTCGAGGTGCGTAAAATCCGTGGGCTCCTGATGGTGATCCAGCTGGTGATGGGGTGGCGCTGAATCCGTAATATGCTCCCGGGTGAGCCGGGGGCGTGTTGTAAGAGTTGTAGTTCATGATATCCTACTCTTGCGATGCCCAACTGACACCCTAATAATGAAAAAAGAAAATAGGTCGAATGCACCTGAGATGATCGCGGCGCCGAAGAGTGTGACGAGCCCGTCACCGTGGTATGTAGTCGGTACGAGAGAAGGAGGAAACCTGTGTCGTTGATCCGTACATGTCAAGAACTGGCCTGTTGATGTCCTTCGTCGAGAATATCGTGCGTTCGGTTTTCGAAAGTCGACAAATCGGCTTCGAAAAGATTCTAGAATGAGCTGGACTAAGACCGGCTCGGTGTCGTATTGGTAATCGTTGTTCTGATAGCTTTGGAGCGAAAGATTTGTTCAGGCGATAGAAGAAGACTCGAAAAGTGGTGGCTGGGGGCAAAGTGATATTTAAGAACAAGCAGTGTGGGAAATTTCGTTGTGCGCTGGCCTGGTACAGGGGCTGATGAGTCTTTGGCTGGATCAGCCACACAGGGTTTACCAGAATATCCTAAAAGATTATTGGGCTTTGCGACAAGGGGCTTCTGGAATGTGCCAGGCGCGTCGGTGATTTGATAACACGCAAAGGCGGTGGGCAAAACGTTAGGGGACGCCTGCGAAGGGGCTGCTAACTGAGAAACGCATGGATTTCTGGTGCAACGGAACCCCTGGATTATGCTGGACGTTGAGGAGCCGGAGCGTCGTGAACCATGGACAACGGGACAAGCGAGATTGGAGCAAGACACTCTCGGACGGCGAGGAGAGAAAATCTTTCGGTCGCGACGCACTTGTTGGATTGCTGATTTCCTGATGGCGCAGACGGGGAAGGGGGTGCTGGAGCCGCGAGCCGCAAGAAGAGACCGCGCTGGTGGAAGAGAGATGCCGGGAGGATAGACGGGTCCGCCGGGGGCCGTTGAGATGGTTGAGTTGAGTACGAGGAGCGAAGAAACAAACTCTGCGCGATGTCTGCGCGATGATGGAAAGACCTCTGCGCAGTTGAGTCACAAGTCGAGTCCGTGACTGTGCTTTTCAGCGTGGCGAGGGCTCACTTAGGGCTTTGTTCCTCGAATTGGGAGCGAGTTGATGCTGTTCGGGTCACAGAGTGGCCAGCGAGTTGCGGGCTCACGTCCTGGCTTAGATGGATGAAATGCGATAGCCGACGAATCGCATTGATATCCCGAGGTGGCTGAGGGCCAAATGAAATATATCGTCGACGACTGGCACAGGAGGGGTCCTGGGAGAGCGTCGCCGAGGGAGTCTGGGACACAGGACTGATAAGTGTGGATTTCTCCTAGCTTTTGCCTTTTCCCACGGATTCTGTTGGGTCCAGCACGCTGCACGCGTGGTCTGAAGCACTGGGTCGCACGATCCGGCGCCGGCTTTGCTTTGCCTCCAGGCTAATGGGGATCCGTCTCTTGTGAAAGTTGGATGCTGCGGGGCGGGTGGATGAGTGCGAGCGACGGCTTCTTTTGCAGTCAGAAACCGGACGGAGCACTTCGTCTGTCGATGCAGACGTCCTGCGAATGCAGAGTGGGAGAGAGAAGGCTCCGGTGCTGGAAGGGGGTTTATTTCCAACGGGGCACAGCGACACAATATGATCGCCGAAGGATGCTGTGTCGAAGAAGGCACAGTAGCAATATGTTAAGATGAAGCTGGCCTGCAGAGGGTGTGCAGCAGATGGATGTTATATTCGGCAGGTCTGGTGGCACAAGACAGGTAAGGAATTCAGAGCAAGAGCGCGCAAACCTGGTGCTGGTGAACTCTAGGCAAGTACTGTAGTTGTATGCGCAAGCAATCACACCATGATGTGACGACAGCTTACGGCGCTCTATCTGGTATTCTTGCCGCCATCAAAGCCGCCGCCTTGTCTTCTCTGGTTCGCTCTTTGGCTTCTACACTTCTTCTATTTCTTCACCACACCCTCTCGCGCCCCTCGGAGCAACTACTTATTATCAATTGTTGGTAATCACGAGGAGCTGCGCACGAAGCGTCTCGTCTTGCTACCTTCGTCAACACTCCTCGTCAACTTCCTTTAGACGACACTTTATCCGTTCGGCTGCTCCTTCAGCGAAGAACCTTCCCTGCGAGCGGTCTTCCACCCTGAGTTCTCTTGTCGACACTTCTCGGCCACTCATTCTGTCAGCATCCCATGTTCTCCTCCATCACGCGGCCCTATTAATCGCCAATTCGACTTTCATATCGCACAAACGAGGTCGGTCGCGATTCAATTATTGGGCTCCAGCCATCGCCTTTCTCAGCCCTCTCTCAGGCCAGAGAACAGTCGCACAACATGAGAGATGCACGGGAACAACCAGATCACCACTGAGGGGAGGCTTCCAGCCTTCCCACAGGCGACATCGCGTCACATCACATCTTGCCCCGAACCAGCGATGGCGGCCTACTGCGAGCCTGTGACAGGCTATCGACGCACGCTGCGGGCTCTAACGCCGTCTCGACTTAGGGCCTGATTTTAGGGCATCCCCTCACTTCCAGGCTTCACGCTCCGCTGCAGTGGTTCATGTGGGCGCTGTGGAGAGATAGGCCCGGCTCGCGAACCCCTCCCCCTCCCCCCCTGCGCGATGTCGTTCATTTGTGGCGCTCCAACGCTTCCTTGCTTTCGCGGAACCTTCAAGCTCGTTGCGGCACGACTTTGCAGGCAAACTCCATGCCCATGCCCGCCGAGCACCTAGGATCGCTGCCACCGTCTCCGTTATTATCGGCTACCCCCTCTCCGCCCGTTTTCCTCCTGGCCCGAGGCTGGATGAGGAAACACAAATTCGTTCTGCCGTTTCGAACTCCAAGCTTCTCCCTGGACCTCAATTTGCAGAGTTTTCACAGCCCACGCACATCCATATCAAACACGGATCTCCCCCCCTCCTGAGTCATGGTGGTTCACCGACTCAACTTTTATTCCTTCTTCGTGGCCCAAACACCACCCAAAATCAATTCCCTACTTTGTTTGCATCGGAGTGCGTCTAGTGCATCGACAAGTGGGAAGCCGCTGCTTTCTCATTCGCCGACGGCGCTGCAGCTCCTCTGTACCACAGGATCGTGCTTTTGTGTGCACGAAGGAAACCCTGGCCTCAGCCCGCAGGGCGCCGCTGCCAGGCCCAGATTGGCTAGTCTATGCACCGAGATAGCAAGATTGCTGCCTCCTGCATCTAAGGCTTCAATTCCCATATCATTGTTATGCTCTCCCAACAGCCTCGTAGCGGTGAATGCACACGTGTTCGACGAGAAGAGGAGAGCTTCCTGCTTCGTGACGTCAGAGAAGGCTTTCATAAGTGGGCTTTTCGCACAATCGCACACATTTATGTAAAATTTTGGGGATTATATTATTTTCATTTTACATGTGTCTGGCAGAAAGTCTTCCCATGATTTGTGGGTATCACAAATCATTTCAAATCTAGACATGGGAGTTCTTTCTGCCAAAGAAGGAAACAAAGTCCGCACGGCCGTTGGCCAGCCTCGGCGCGTCCAAGAAGAAAAAGGGTCATCGGATGTTGAGGCGCGCTTATGGCCAAACAAGACCAATGAGAGGGCCGTTGCAAGGTGATTGAACGGCTGGAGGTCAGCCTCATAAGACATTTTGATGTGATAAGTAGCAATCAAGGCGATAGGCATCGAGCAGGCTCAGTAGTCTTCGCCAGAGAGATGTGCTATTGACGTTTCACTTTTTGAGTCATCTGCACCTCCTATACTATCACTGATATACCATCCAGATCGGCGTCATCGAGGTTTAATCTGAGCCTCAGATCTGAGTCACGTGTGGCAAATATTCTCCAGAGAAGTGGACGAACGGATGGTTTGCCACATCTATCGCAAGCGATACCATGCCCTGCCGGTCAGCTTTTCTTTCGCTGATAATGCTCGGGCATCCTTTCTATCACCGTTTCAGTCGTCGGCACGAAAGGCTTCCATGACGAAGCTTCTATACGGATTTGTCAGCAACAAACTTCGACTGGACGCTTCGGACGGGTCAGATGACCCTCGTGAGTCTTCTTTATATCGACTCTTGCTGCCCGAGGCGAAGTGAGCTTCTTGGTTTTTGTTTCCTGCCGGAGTAGCCTTCTGTCTTTTGTGCCCACCAAGTTCAGGACTTTTCACTGCCTCTGAAGGTATGTCAGACTTGCGAAAGTCTATCAAACGAGAATCAAGATTTCCACTTCATGCACATCATTGGTACTATTAATTCCACTAGAGTACGCAGCTTTCCATACTGTATCATACTCGCAGGCTTCTTCATGACGACAAGGCTGAGTCCAGCCTCCCCTATTTCAAACTTCTGAGTCACCGCCGGTTCACCAATAAAGCATCAATATCAACCTCTACTCAGCCGCGCACTTTATTTCCACAAATGAAACGGTCTGAACGACGGTACCTGGTATAAAAGTTACCATCAAAGCTTTCTGGAGGCTGAGTTCAGGGATACGAGAAGGGAGAGTGGAGCGTTCGTCGTCTGCCCTCGGCGTTTATTCGATGAAACATCTTCAAGGATATATATGGCATGTGATTCTGCCGCCAGAATCGCTGGAATAAGAAAGATGATGAGTCTGAAGTTGCAATTATATTTGAAGATCAACATCAGGTTGCGAGGGTGATGCGGCTTGGTGGACACCCTGTTCCATTTCGTTGCTCTCAGGGACTATTCTTACCACACAGGCCGGCTCAAAACATCGAGTCACCTCATGATGACTTTCGAATCATCGCGAGAACTTTTGGCTTTTCGACAAACTGTAAGATTTCGGCATAATCCATTCGCAAAAGGTTTCTTTGACTGGCACAGCTGTCACCGAAAAGAAAAACTTCCCCCACAAGGTGTGAGTAAGAGTGTCACTTGACCTTCATCCGCACTTCCGTGCTTGGATGTGCGTTCGATTCTCACAATGTACTCTCCGATGAGGACGACGTATTGTTGCCTAGAATTTGTTTCGAGTCCTCTTCCGAACATCGTGAAAAGGGGGGCGATATTGGCGAGCTCGCTTAGACGGTATTTGCCACCCTCGAGGGTTTAGTCAACCACAACAAATTCGTCCTTGCCTGATATTTATTCCATGTGAAGTATGGAAGTGTGGCAATGTGTCAGTCTTGACTAAGTTCTTTAACCCCAACTTGCCTAAACCTTGCCCGCACTCCTACTTGATTTCCCAAGCTACGGGGCTGCAAGTACCACGATGATTGAGTTCTTCGTGCTCGAGTAGAGAGCATCACAAGAACCTGCAAATGGACACCTATCATTCAACAGCAGTCTGTCGTCTGTCGCAGTAACCTAGAATGCTTCAATCTTGTTAATGCCTTGTCAAAAGACGCTATATCCTTGACCAATTTTTCATCGGCGAGGAAATTTTTGTTATCATTAATTTTCTAATTTTTGTTCGCATTCCAAAGCCGAACCTGTTCCAGTTCTACCATTTGTAAATCTTGTTTACAGTTTAGCATTCGGGTTCTGTCAGTGCTTGTAAACCTGTGCGCACTTGACTTGGAGAGTAACTTCTGCGGACCCTGACTCATTGCAACTATCCGCGAATTGAGGATTTTTGTGCCAGAACAATCTACATGAGGTTCAGAATCTCCAAAGACTGCAAAATTGAGATGCCGTGCTGTCCTTACAGCAATAATTCCTAGCTCTCTACTTTCACGCAGCATTAATTCGTGTCATTTGTGAGGGTTGCTAGGTTTGTGATATCGTGCCACCGGGAATCTTGCTATCGATTTCCCCCCTGCTGTCATTGACCTAAAGTATTTGCAGATATCTTGTCACCTAGTTTGGTACTTTAGATGGTCAAAGTACTTGAGGGCTCAGCTTGACGTGTGACACACATGATCCTCGGTGCTTCATTCTCAACTGATTCCACCGCAACTACGACAACCAAAATCGACAATCACAGCCTCAGGAGATCGGTCATAGTTTTCAATTGAAAAGCATTATATAGGGAAATCATAAGATCAGCCAGGTAATATACTTGCATCCAAATCTCCGTTCCCAATATCAAGATTGTCATAAATCCCAAAATCAGCTTTTGAAATGATCGAAAAAATGCCTCCTTGATACCGAAGGAACCACAAAAAATTACCCTCAAAACTGTCATTTCGTTCTGCAGACATCTAAATGAGCTCAAAAAGCACCACATATAAAAACGGGCTGGCTGTTCCTCGGGACTGGGGCAAATCAAGGAAGATTTCCCGATGGTGCTTCCTGACGAGTCAGGTGGCGGAGATGGTTCTTATGGACAACCTTCAGCAACTACCGAGTCTGTCGAGGAGCGAAGAAGCTACGTAGAGAGGAGATATACAGGGCGAGTAATGCGCGCACTTCTAGCAATAACTTCACAAAGTTTGTTGTCATTATTTTGAAGTGCTGGTAAATCTCATAAATACGCTCACTTTATGACGCTCACAATATTCCTTTGACTTCACAAAGTTTTTGCATTGACTTGCAGGCCACTTTGGCGTTGAGGAGACATGTGCATTTTCTGGCGATATTTTACGCTTGAGATCAACAAATGAAAGAGTATTCTATCTAATGTAAGGTGAAGGTGATATTGGAAAAATTGCGTTAAGGGGGAAGTAAATACTAAAGCGCCTTTTGAAGTTGAGAGGTCTGCCGTTTTCCGGACATGCATAGTTCTAATAAAGATATTGTCAACGCACTGGTGCTAGTTCTGTTTACTCGAGCTTCTGGATCACGCATAGCAGAGTGAAGTGCCAAGTTTGTCATTTTACACGAATATTCTCATTTATCTCGTAACACTAATCCAAACTTGTTTTTGCTCACACCGAAAGTGAGCAAGTTAAACCTTGAAGATAACCTAATCTACATGCAACGCCTGTTGTGTCCTTACTTCTACGTTGGGTGATCCGATCTTCCTACGCATTGCCCCGCTCCGTGTAATATGTCCCCAACCTTTTCTTACTCCTGAGTATGAAATTCGTTATTCGCCTCCTTTCCCAAACCCATTCGTTCTTAATATCGAATCGAATTCTTGACTCTTCATCTCGATGCCTGTCCCTCCGAATCATATTCATTCTTCAATTGCATCTCAGATCCGCGGTGCATCCCAGTTGCCTTGAAGTATTTCCACTCCATGATGGAAACGGTAGCTGTGTAGGCTGCGAAGATGCTATACAGAACAAACCATCAGTGAAATGCTCCCATCATACGTTGGTATTAAGAGGCGGCATTGGCAAGACGCCGAGATTTCGAAGCGATAGAACAAAATAAACATACCTAAGCAACCCCGCAACACAACACACACACCAACTCAACACACAATTCGTCCCCACACAAAACTTCAAATTCGCCTGAATCATCAAGAACACAACTGCTGCCCAGAAAACAATCTCCAGGGAATTAAGTATCATATTCGCTTTCAAGCTAGCCCATTTTCGACAGCGGGCAGAATGTTCGGTTATGACTTGGTAGAGAATGATGATGAGTGATTTTGCGCCCTGTTTGAGATTCTTGGTTAGATTTATGGACTGGAAAGGGGAGGGGGAGAGGATACTTACCATTCCTAACGCCATGGTGTTTGCCCTGCTTGGTGATGCTCCAGGTGCTTTGACGAAGAGGAGACGAACTGCTGAGCCGCCGATTGCGAGGAGGACGAGGATGAGCTGGAGCATATGCACTGCGAATTTGTACCGGCTGTCGAAGAAACCCATTTTTGCGAGTCGTGATTGTGATGTTTTGTTTTTGGGGAGTGGTATAAGAGAAAGCTCGATAATTATGCTGCAAAACGCGGAAGAACTTAAGATCTGAAATCGCAAGTGGAATTGAAAGGGATGGAGATGAGTTGAGATGATATCTATTCTACTTTGCATGGGAAGCATCTATATACATATACTGTTGTCCAGCCACAACCCTCCTTTCACAGCCAGCATGGCATTGTATCAAAATCTGAAAATACATCAAAGTGCTTAAAAAAATCGCATTCGCTCGATTCGGACAGTTCGTACTCGCACTTCGTCCCATATGTTCAGGGATCGTCGAAAGAAGCGAGGCTGGTTGGCTCCAACCAAGCCTATTTTGAGGCTCGTTTGAGTTTTGCCAAGGATACCAAGACTTTGGACACGCACCACATTTCACAGATACCGGTCCGGTACTGCTTCCTGTGCGATGGATTTTTGGTAATCTTAGCTCGTTCTTTTTTCGTGTCTTTCGGATAGAGGATTGACGTTGTCATGGTGAATAAATGCTAACTTGAAACGTGTAGACTTGTCGCAAGCATGGAGGTAGCCAAGGCAATTCGCACCGAGGATTGGAGTTTTTTGCAGCGTAGTCTCCTCTGGTACAAGTGCTGTCTGGATCGCTATCGCACTATTTCTGCTGTTGTTTGCGTGTCTAGAACTATAGAGACGATCGCTACCACGAAGGTCGAATTTCTTTTCATCGTAATTGAAATCGTTCATGCCCCCCAGCCACGCGCCGAAACTGCAGTAAACCAATTAACTCTCTTGCAACCACGGAAACCTGAATTCGGATGGGTTCCCTATTATTTTCTTGAAAGTTAGTTATTGTTTAACCGTGTTGCGCCAGAACCTGAAGAAATTCGATGGAGCGCTTTTGTGCGTTTACCTGTCTTTCGAGGAGAAGAATTGTAAAGAATCTCTCAAAGCTATGTAACACCTGTAACAACATTCAACTAAGGATTAGATAGAACGTTTTAATACAGATTAACTTTGTGAATGTTTTATAACTTTGAGGTGTCGATAGAGACTTCGCTAGATCACGTGGAGGAATTCCTTCTGGATAACAGAGCTGGGATCAAAACCTGTGAGCGTCAGGTAGCCTTTGTAGGCGTCGAAAACCCTGCTTGAAAAACGTGAGGTGACCATTTGTTGTCATTTGATCGGTTTTGCTGCCAAGAATTAAGATGCTGCTAATGAATTAATGAACAGCTCAATTTGACATGGATCAGCTTTGAAAACCGTACTCTTGAAGGTATAGAGACTTGAATTGTTGTGGAGATCTTGACGAGGGTTCCATCTTGATGTATGCAACGCAGAAGAGGAATGCCTCTCTTGATGTTTGAGTAGTTCACCGTGGCCAATCTTGTAGAAAGAGCGAAGGAGGCTGTTGGAATCATTTATAAGCGGGCCCAGCAACCCCAGGAAACCTACATGCAAACACTGATACATGTCAAAATCGGACCACAGTGTCAATCAAAAAAGTCCACCTCACTACGCAAGATACATCCGGAGATTGAATGCAACCACTTCTTCACTCACGTCCCCCTCTCATCAACCGCCCCCCTAAAATCCCTCAAAAACAACCACCTGCTCTTCTCCACCCATCCCTTTTTCTGGAAATCGTCCGCATATTGAGGAAAGAACTCCACGACCCCCACCAAACTTTCATCGTGCGCCATAACCACCAGCACATCATCCCTAGCATCAGCCTCAATAACCTTCCCAATTGTCCTCTCCGCCTCATCCGCATCATGCGCTACCAATTTTCTATCTGGTAGTCTAGCAATTTCGTAGAAAGGCCTTGTGTCGTCGCCATCGCGGAGGAGAGGATGAAAGAGGGAGCCAGGATAGGGCGTGGGGTTGGAGGGGTGGAGAGGGTTGGGGGAGATGTGCGTGGGGAGGGGGAGGTAGGGCGAAGGGCGGAATTCGCCGCCGTGGTGGCAGGCGTCGCCACCCATGAAGATGAATGTATCGGGATTTGTGGTGACTCGCGCGAGGCCGCACATGTGGCCTATTGCGTGGCCGGGACTATCGAGTAAATAAAAGCTTCCATCGCCGAAGGAGTCAAAAGCTTTGAAATTTCCTATTTTCAATTCCTTTTCTTCGAATGAAATCTCTCTCAATTCTCTCCCTTCGTAATCAGACTCTCGAATCGGGCGATCTTGATTAGCGGGATAACCAGGTGTGAAATTGGATTTGAAGCCGGGACCGACGACGAGTGTGGTGGTGGATGTGGAAGGATCGCCAGTGTGATCATAGTGCTAGTGAGACCAGATGATGGCCTCGATTGAAGAGGCTGAGACGTTGTTGACGCTGAGTTGCTCAGCGACGCCTTGTTGAACTGTTACATTCCAACCGCCTGTTTTGATGCGATTTTTGATCATTGGGGCAAAGTTTTCTAGATCTTTCCGGATGCCGAGATCGAAGAGGACTTTGCGAGACGACCAACGGATATGAAGTTAGCACATCATACACCATCACTTTACCAGATATATTCGAATTGCTTTCTTGACAGGAGATTTATGGTATTTTCTGACACAAAAGGAATTGGAGTTTATATCGGTGAGGAAAAAGAAAGGGATGCTTTACAGGATGCTCAATCAAGAAGGAGAATGCTGGGCAGGAGAGAGCCGTAAAACCTTTGATTTCTGGAGACACAAAGCCCGCAGTAGGAATGGCATCAATTTTAGAGGTAGTATCTATGATTTGAACTCGAACAGAGGTATTGGAGGGAGGAATCTTGAGATCTGGTGGTGGTCGTGCCATTTTGAGGTAGGGAATTTAGGAGGAAGAAGGCCCAACGATGGCAGTTTCTACCAATAGTATTAGAGCAGTCTTGTGAAACTATACTTTAATAGAAAATATAGGAGGTTTCTCTTGACATCCGCTGGAAATCCAGGCTCTACATCCGTACTTCGGACGCAACGGAGACTTGACGTCAGTGTGAAGTGCAAGCCTGTCATAAAGTAGTCACAGGAAACATACACAAACTCTTTCACCACTTGAATTCGGAGGTAATCCGGACTGATTCTTAGATTGCAACTGCGATATACACACTACTTGTTAAGTGTTACCAAGTGAAATTATAAGCGCTGTAGTGGGGTAAAGGCTGACATTGACAAGGCTGAGAGGAGAAGAAATTGTTGAAAGTGGGGGTAGATACACTCACCCACATGTTCGTTATTCACTTTGCCGAGGCACAATAAAACTACCAATTAATTTCCAATGGTCCGTGCGTTTTGATGACTCTTGGGGTGGCTTTAAAGCAAATACTAGGCGACATCCGCTAGCCTTCTGGGCTTCCCAATTAGATTTTTTATTGACAAGAATTTTTGTTCTCTTGGACAAATTTCACACTCAAATCTTGCTACCCAGAAGGGCTTTTTTGCATCCCATTCTTCCGTCGCGATCGCATCGATATCAATATGGTCGTCAAGGAATATGTGACCTATAACCAGGTAAAGCGAGACATCAACCCCTTCTCAAGGTAAGCGCGGCTCACTAACAATTTTTCGACAGGTCCATAAGTTGTGTCAGGAAGCTGCCCCGCGAATCCTAGAGCAGTTCCAGCCTCAGCTCATGATTGCGATCGGCGGAGGAGGATATGTACCTGCTAGAATTCTGCGATCCTTCCTCAAACAACCCGGCTCTCACAATATTCCCATCCAAGCTATCGGTCTTTCTCTCTACGAAGAGCTCCCTTCCCACCGCCCTTCCGGCGCCAATACCCCAGGTCAAGTCGAGATACCCGGTACAAAAGTCACCCGCACACAATGGTTGGACTTGACGAGTTTGGGAGAGATGGAGAACTTGGTCGGCAAGCGAATCTTGATCGTAGATGAGGTTGATGACACGAGAACCACCTTGGAGTACGCTGTCAAGGAATTGGAGAAGGACGTGGAGCTAGCTAGACAAAAGTTGGGTGCCAAGGCCGAGAAGACCGTCTTTTCGATATTTGTTTTACATGTAAGTTCATCCGAAGCTCTCGCATCATGGGGGGCCTGAAACTAAATACCGGTTTAATATCAGAACAAGAACAAGGAGAAGAAGGGAAAGTTACCAGAAGATATGTTAGAAGAGAACAGATATCTGGCTGCTCGGACTGTTGGAGATGTTTGGATCTGTTACCCTTGGGAGGCCAAGAACATCGAGGAGCATGATGCGATGGCTAAGGCTGCCGAAAGTGGTTAAGTTTTGCATAATGGTGGCATCTTGACCCAGCGATATGGGCTGGACATCTGAGCATCCTTGGGAAGCTGTTTGGTTCAGTCTTCGCCCCTGAATACTACACCATTTGGACACAAACAATTTCCTTGCGTGGGGTCTCCGATAACAGAGCTTATCTTAGCGTCGTGATGGCCAAAAGTGGGGCAGTTCAGAGCAGGGGTGGGACATCTTTCTTACCAACCACAGAGCTGCATTGAAAATCAATGGAAGACGACATCTGCCTCCTCAATTACACAAACTGGTTTTAAACTGGTTCTCTGCTTCTTAATCGTTGTGGATATTTCAGCAACTATATATACCGTTCATCTCAAAGCTTCTGTGGTCTTTCAACTCATCAACTTACTCACAATAAGCAATTGACACGATGGGAGAAGCGCCGCCACAAGAAAAGGAACACGTGTTGTGTTGGCTTCCATTCCCAGAACCTACGGAGATAATTGAAACCATTCAAAAGAAACACCCCAATGTTGATTTTACTTATAAGCAACTAGAATATAAAAAGGATGGGAAGAACTGGGAGGTCAAAGAGATCCCAGACGGTCAGAACTTTACTCCGCCGAGTGCATACACTAGTGCTGATCATCAACCCAGATTATATTAAAAACGCAACCATTCTCGTCACCCTCTTTGAATATCCCTCTCCCGAAGCAGGCAAAAACCTAAAATTAATCCACCTATTCAGCGCAGGCGCAGACAGAGCCGTAACCCAACCAATCTTCAAAGAAACATCCGTACCCTTCACCAACTCATCCGGTGTTCACGGACCCCAAATCGCAGAATGGGTTATCCTCCAGATCCTGAGTAATTCTCATAGGGAAAAGTTAATGGTGGAATGGCAGAAGAAGCATATCTGGGGACAGCATAAAGATATCGGTGCCGTAAGAGATAGTGTTGGGCAACGACTGGGTGTTTTGGGTTATGGAGCTATCGGACGACAAAGTATATCATCCCTCCCCCTCTCAACACCTCCCTCTAACAAAATATAACAGCTGCGCGCATAGCCAAAGCCCTCGGAATGGACGTCATAGCCTACACCGCTTCACCCCGCGACACCCCAGAATCCAAACACGACCGTGGGTATATCGTCCCGGGCACCGGCGACCCAAACGGCACCATCCCCACCGCCTGGTACAGCGGCCTCCAAAAGTCCTCCCTACATAGCTTCCTCTCCCAAGACATCGACATCCTCCTAATCTCTGTGCCTCTCACCCCTCAAACTCGCCACTTCCTAGCCGAAGAAGAATTCTCAATCCTCGGCAAGAAAAACGCTTTTATCGTGAACATTGCCCGCGGAGCAATAGTTCAACAAGATGATTTGATTGCGGCGTTGAAGAAGACGCCCGGAGAGGGAGGTCTGAGGGGAGCGGCGTTGGATGTGACGGATCCGGAACCGCTGCCGAAGGAGAGTGAACTGTGGGATTTGGAGAATGTGGCGGTTACCCCGCATGTTAGTGGGTTGGGAACTACGTATGCGGAGAGGAGTTTTGCGATTTTGGAGGAGAATTTAACGAGGCTGGAAGAGGGGAAGGGCTTTATTAACGTGGTTAGTAGGAAGAACGGGTATTGATTTTGATTTATTTGGGGCATGAAAATCTAGGACTGAAGATAGGTTGAACGGCACTAAAGGAGATAGGTTTTGGTAAGTATGGATGTGATGTGCATCATATTCTTCAGGTTATATATATCATCATCTAGAAGCGAAGCGTGGATATTCGTCAAGTCAAGCCTTCATAATCGCCGGTTCATGCAAAATCAATTTTCAAGAACACCGCCTCTAATCCCAAACCATCTGAAAGCTCTGCGCAGCAGCCTCCTGCAAATTCAGCCCTGCCCTCGCCCTCTCCTCTTTTGGAATCGGCTTATCTCCCAAATTCGACGTCACCTCCCTATAATTCAGCACCAGATTCCCTCCACCCTTTAACAGGTCTTCAAACAGTGTCCTCCGCATGACCGCCATTTCATTACCACGATTCTTGAGTAATTCGCTGACAAGGACTAGGGCGTTTTCTCGGTCGAGACGTGCCATTTCGGCGGTTTGGGATGCTGACTGATCGGATTTAGGTGTTTGACCTTCGAAAGTCAGTTCAGGTGAGGCGGTAGATGAGGAAGGCGTTTGGCTGGGAGATTTGTATTCGATGAGATCTTTCCCTGTGAGGAGCTCAACGAGAGGCTGGAAGACTGTTACATCTGCCATGAGATCACTAATACATTGTGCGCCCTCGGGAAACCTTGCCATAAGCGCAAATACAAACCAGCCTTCACTTCTCACGACCGGCCATTTAGTCTGTGAAACCATAAAGCTGAGCGGTCTTCCAACGTCCGGGTGCATCTTGAAGAATTTCTCCCGCACTGTCTCCATCTTTTCTGGGGTGTAGCCCGTAAAGCTGTTGAAGACTCGGCAGACTGCGGTGATGAGGCGCGAGATCTCCATCTTGACAGGCTCGATATCTGTGCGGTCGAAGAGGGCGATGAGGAAGGAGAGGCTAGTGCGCATGTTTGCGGGAGAGTCCTCGTCATCTGTGAGTCGCTTGCAGACTAAGCGAACGTTTTGCCAGGTACCGTTTATTAATTGGCGGGCGAGGGATATGGAGGAGTATTGGATTTGTTGCAGAGTGTCCATGAGCCAGAGGCGTGGTAGAACGTCCCAAATGCCTGCTTCTCCTATTTCTTCCTTGTTCTTGGCTGGGAGAGCTAGGTTCTTGAGAAAGCCCAGCGCAGCGTGGAGTAATTGCGAATCAGTGGTGTCCTTCAGGATTGGGATAAGAAGCTTGTGGACTTTTGCGGTGTGGACGAACTGCTCGCATGCTTCATCTGATCGAGCCAGATTTCCTAGCATGATGCATGCACAGACTTGAAGTTGCAACTGAGGACTCGAAAGCCATCTTCGTAGGGAGCTTGAGAATGTAGATATGACCGGACAGGCTTCCTTAAATTCCGGTAATGCGGAAACGTCAGACAAGACCTGGTTGAGGTTCGTTCGCATTTGCGAAAGAACTTTAGCATCGTCTTGATCTGGAGTAGAAGAGCCGATTGTAGGATGCGAATCAAACCTAGTGTATGAGTCTACTAAGACTACCAATGTTGTATCTAAACCACCATATGAAACCAAAGCTTTTTGGAATTTCTCATGCTGCAGGTAAGCGACAGCTGTGTTGATAAGGTTGACAAAGTCATCCATATCGCATGGCATATCTCTGTCCGCAGCAAGCTTGAGTAGGACGATGGGTAAGTTTTCCGGTGCCTGACTAGGCTCAGAGGCTATTTTCAGTTAGTAACTTGAGTAGGTATGGAAGTAAATACTAGTACTCACACTGTGTGATTAAAAGATCTAGTATTTTACAAATATAGCCCAGAAATGCCCTACAGTCGTTGAAGAGTGGACTGGAAATGAGTTTGATAAGTTCACTGCTCAAAGAGGAATTCGAAGCTTGCGATTGAGCAGGTTCTGCGATGTTAGCGCAATTAAAAGTTCACCCAAGGTTCTGAACTTACCATAGTCTACGCATATATTATAGAGAACGGGAATAGCAAAAGGTATCAAAGAAGAATCATTAAGTTGAAGTATGAGAGAGGGCATATAATTTGTTGCAACGAGTCGAGCACGATTTTCATCTAAATGAATAAGCTTCATGGTCACAGTTTTTGGAGTGCAGAACTCACCAGTGTCCGCACATGAGTTTCCGATCAGGCGAAGAACTTGTATTTTAAGAGGATGCCTCAATTCGTGAATACTGAGGTTCTCTAAGTAGAAATTTAGGACGCCTGATTCACCCATAGGAATTCGCCATCTTGCTGGGATGGAGTTAGCTACTGGGTTATCATAGACTTCTTAAATAGAAAGAAGCTGGTCATGTGAGAAATAGTTGTTGCATTGGGAAGGGAAGAGAGTGAAGTGCAAATTAGACGAGACAGGTTATGGCATATGCCGCAAATAAGTAATGGGAAGTGTTGAGGAAGCAATCCATCTACTTACGATCTCGACTACCATCAGCCAAGAATTCCGTCACAAGATCCATATGTTCATAGCCAGACCACCACAGTTGAGTTAGTGATGTATAGATATGCTTCAATTTGTCGAGCCTCCTGGCTTGGTCCTCTGGGTCGATCTCAGGCTCTTCATCATCGCCATCTTTCATTTCTTCGTCTTCATTTTCGGGTTCTTCTTCCAGTTCGAAGATTTCTTGAATATTCTTCGACATCTTGCTTTGCTCTTCATCCGTCAGGCTGATATTCGATCTGCTCAAATTTAAAAAGTCGCTCGGTGATATGGAGTTAGTCGGGTTCGACTTTGATGTCAAAAGATCTAAGGGATCAGACGGTCCCGTTCGCATATCTTCTTCCAGCCCAGTGGGCTCCGTGTCCTTGAAGTAGTTCTCCATTGCGTTCTCGATATTTTGGTCGCAATAAGGAGTCTCCGTGTCCGTTCCTCAGGAGAAAAGTAGACGCATGCGCTGGTCCAGGGAAGGTTGTTCGTTGAGAGACTGCGCCACGATTAAGATTCTGAATGGAGTTGCTGACTTAAGAATGTCAAACGCGGGCTTGCCTTTTTAGTGGTTGTTTCGATAAAACACCCCTGCGGTTCAGGGTTCATTGCGCACTGATTCGCTAGTTTCAACCTCGTGAAAAGCCTAAAAGATAATTTCAACGTCGGAATATTTTGATACTCGAGCAGAGCGTATCCAGGAGGAGTCCTGGAAAGTCCTGAGTCGTCTACAGAACGGAATTTGGGAATGTCGAACTTACCGTCTTGCAAGTCATGAGTGCGTCTATTGCGCAAAAGGCCTCGTCAGTGAGGCAGACAAAGAGTTTCTGCCTACTCTGCTCTTCCACCTGCGAAGGAGGCTGGAAACAGCTGCTGCTATATTCGTATTCAGACCTTGTTATCTTGATCGCATTGCGAAAACGAGACCACGATTCCCGAATGCGGGATACGACGGAGCGCCTCAAATCAGGGGGTCAATATCCTCCTCATCCATACTTATCCATGGCGATTGGATAAATCGTACCGTCGAGGTTTTAGCTTCTCAAACCTTGTGTCTTTCCAGAAGGAACTGCAGAATAGCGTGTCAGAACTGCCAAGACTGCGTGACGAGAACCGCCGACCTCAGCCTTATGTGTATTCGACGACAACGAGGCGCAGCCTCGCGGTGCAGTTATGCGGGGCTTCACGAGATCTCATTTCCAGCACAATGACGGTGATGTGCATGAAGGATTGTTTGAGGTTATATTCATGTTTGCCAAGGAAACAAGGAAAGATGGCGATGAAAATGCGTTGGTGAGAGAAAGCCCAGATCTTGACCCTGGTGACGCGTTTGTGCGCATTTCTAGGGGAAAATGGAGTGCTGACTCCGATTAATCGTAGTTACAGAGGAGGCATGCAAGTGAAGCGGAAATAGGACGACGCCAAGACTGATATCCTGCCGTTTTGTTCCTTCTTGAACGATAAAGTTATCCGGCCCTTCCTAACAGTTCGCAGCAAGGGAAGGACCTCGAGGTTGCTTCTTCGCAAGATGGTTGATCGCATAATTCTGATATCTTATCCTAAGTGCGTTGCATTTCTTTCTGTACGGTGAGGTCCCTTCGAATTTTCAAGATTACAAATTTTGTCAGTCATTAAAGTTCGGCAAATGTTCTACAATCCAGTGAAAAGCACAAAGCAGTATCCAAGAGTCTACACCAGGAGTTCCATTTACGATTTTGTATTTATTCTGATCCACTAACTACTCTTTGACTGAGATTGGAAGGCCTCTCGCAACTAATTTTCTTCGCGCAATTGGCTTTACAATCAAATTTTCGCCAATGTAACACCAAGATCAAGACCATGCCAGCTTCGTTGTTATACAAATCCATCATAGACTAACGTAAGAAATCGTAGTCTTACACGTTTCCTCCCGAAAAACGGATCGCTCATCAGAAGAATGGAGATTGAAAAAGAGTAAAGCCGGAGTTCATACACTCATGAGGCATGTGACCATAAGAGACAGACCAAACGCCTAGGAAGAGATTCATCGATCATCATTTTCGTAAGGGATAGGTGAGCATTCATGCTCGAGTAACGTCGAACCCAATGCCTAAACCAACTCCTGCTCGCACCTTCTTGGCTGAATAATTACCCTTGTACTCCTCATCTCCACGTTTTCTCTTCTCAACATTGGGCTTGTGTACGGTGCCATAAATCTTCGTTTGGTGCTTGGATTGAGCGTACGTGTTCTTGTCTGTAATTGGAGTTGGTGTGGATGTCCGGGATGCGGCAACTTCGAAAGATTCACGGGGATCGATACGAAGCATTTCAGTAGCACTCTGGCTTGCCTGACTCTCCTGGATCTCTTCGCTATCAGAACGTTCTGCAGCTGCAGCACGCGCAATCTCCTCTGTATCTGAAGCGGAGATAGTGCTATCGCGAGACTTTCGGCGCCGTTCACGTGGCTGTTGAACAACGTTGCGACTAAGTGTGCTTGCAACTCGTGCTTCCGATTGAGGAGAGAATTGAGCAGAAGGAAGAAGAGTGGAATTGGAAGTTGGGCCTCGGGTTGATCCAGGGGTGGTGGGAAGGGAAGATAGTGACTGAACTCCACGATTGTGTCTATTAGGGGTACGTTGTTGTTCGATTCGACGACTAATAACTGGAGTTGATGGAGCGCTGTTGTTCTCTTGGCTCAAGACCCGATCCGCTAGAAGGAGAGCTGCGAATGGCTCCTGGCTGTGATCCCGAGCTTGACGTACGGATCGATTTGTCATTGGCGTATGCTTAGGGGTGGCACGATAATGCTGTGGTGTAGCTGGGGAATTCTGTATGCTAGCCGAGTGAAGTGGTCCACCAGGACTACGCATTTCGTTGATATGCAACCGATTCTGGCGAATTCGCTCCCGTAGCGCGTTGACATCCATTTCCAGAGCTGAGATATCGTCCTCCTTCGAGATGATGACTCTCTTGGCTTTTCGCAATTGCTCAAATAGCTTACGACCTTCCTCCTCTAGCATCTTGCACCTATGCTTGTAATGCTCAAGTTCTGGAGGCTCTCGGGTTTCTTGAATGCGATATTGAAGGAGTTCCACCTCTCGAAGTGTCATATCATGTTCCACTTCGAGGTGCTTCACTGCTTCCTCACTTTCGATTGTGAGCAAATTGTGTTGCAATTTATAGTGCGCTGCGGACATTCGAGCTTCTCGGACTGCAATATCTAATTTGGTGTTCTCCGCTAGCATCGTTTGAACCATCTCACGGAGCTCCTCGATGGAAGCCTGTGCAACTTGATCTGGAGTTGGCTTGCTGATCGTGGACGAGGAAGGTTGTCTCTTGGTTCCATTTTGTATCGTAGGAGGCGGAGAAGAGAGTAAAGATGGCTCTGGAGTATTTGAGAGGCGAGATGAACCTAAAGGTTGTCGTGAGGTTTGTACTTGCGATGATGGGGGCGGTGTCATCGAAGATGAGAGGAGTGACGATGTGCCAGGCGCGGTCAACATGGAGGTGCTTGGAGAGGCCGTTTGATGTGTTTCTTGTCTGGGAGGTAACTCGAGGTCGATGTTCTGCGGGGTAGATGGCATCTCTACAGGAGTTGAGCCATCCTCGAAAGAGCCTTGGGAACTCATCGCGATTGAGGTATTTCGGGCAAAGGTGAGGGGAGAGTGCTGTAATTTGGTCAGCGCAATGCGCACTCTTACGCTCAGATGAGAAACTGACCAACGAGTCGGCAATAGCACCAGTCAATGAAGGTGTGGGGGACCCAAGGTCTGTGAGTGTCTGTGGACTCGAAGGAGGAATTCGTTCGCGAGGTCGTCCAATTGAGGATCTGGCGGCAAAGGTGAATGAGCGCGACGAGTCTATTTGGTGTAGAGGTAGGCAAGCACAGCGAATGTACTCTGTGAATGTTGCGACAGCAGCATGCAATGAAGTAGGTCTGCTGAAGTCTGGGTGAGGGGGAGCTTTGCGATTGCGATCGCGGTGGTGGAGTTTCAAAATAGCAAGGGAATGTGCACAAGAAGACCATCTCTCGTAGTTCCGTAGCCTATGGAGACGGCCTTGACCGCCTTGAGCGACCCCCAGCCACATGCATTATCGCAGGATGCTGGCCCGTTTTTCAGACACTTATTTGAAAATAATCACATATTCAAAACGCTTCCTTTTCAGATGAATAGTGATTTTAGTATATCAAGAGTATTATCCGCTATATTGCAGAAATTTCTTACTGTTGGGAATCGCAATTGCAGGTATTAATCGTCAAGAGCTCCACGACGAGAAACCTGTCAATTTGTGCCAAAGCGCGAGTGGCTGGCACCTGCATTGAGGATACTGCCGTCGCACGCCTATTGGCTCAGCCTCGCCGAGATGTTGTTCCGGCGGAGCTCAATAATTCGAGCTCATTAGAGTGCCATCAAAGCTCCTTTGGGAAACACTTCGAAAGCCGCCTCTTCTGCCGTCGTGCGAGAGGAAATGACCAGCCTGGAACTCGGACGCCAGTCATACCACTCCTATTATCATCCTCCCCTCTCTCTGTCTTTACAGCTCTTTGCATCTGGCTGTTGATCTGAGCTTTCGTACTCGTCCGGCCCCTCGTCTTAATCTGTAACGAACCTCCACAAAAGCAAATTCGACCCGATTTCCGTGTGTCTTGAGGAGCATTATGAACAGCTCCTGATTCCCTCCCCTCGTTCGACTTTCCGCAACCAGCTCTCCCCAGCAATGGATCAGTCGCCAAATTCCCCTAGACCTTCTGGGATACCGAGGCCGTCGAGGCTCCCAGTACCTCGTGCTAGTCTACGTCCTGCTGCCTCCAGAGAGAATCTCCAGCAGCCTCAACAGTCTCAGAAGTTTGGGATCTCGAATCCTCGTCTGCGACATACGCCATCTCGCGATCAATTATCTTCGTCCACCTCCACGAAGCCGCGATTGCCATCGACACCAAGGAAACGAGAGTCCTTGAGCGCGTTGCCTCGAGACACTTCAACAAATTTGGCGGCCTATACTCCGACAGCACAGCATATCACACGACGACCAAGCCGCGAAGTGTTGTCTCGGAAATCTTCTCAGACATTTTTCGCAGATCGACAGGCTGAGAGACAAGTTGGACAAAACTCGAAAAAGGAGGACACGCTACGAGATGGTGAAACTCTTATCGAGGAAGCGGACGAGCACGGCTCTGGGACATCGGATCTGCCACGGAAAGCGTCCCTGTCGGAAAGAACAATGGAAACTTTACAGAGCATTCCGCCGTCCCCATCAATTAAGAGAAGGACATCGAGTTTCTTCAACGCAGATGGCTCCATGCGACCTCCGTCAAGCGGCCACCAATCGCGACCTGGCTCTAGCTCCCAGGACACTTCGATGAGGCCGCCTTCTTCCCATTTTGCAGGATCTAGACCTAGTTCCAGGGCTGGCCAAACACAGAATGCTCCTGTTGATTTTCGAGCTTCTACAAACACATATAGAGCGCCCCTCGCGAACTCCATGGCCCAAACACCTAATAGGCGACCAAGCACAGGAAAATCCCTCAAAAGCACCATTAGTGAGCATAGGAGTATATCTGGCACTCTCCCTGGAGTTGCTATATCGCCAAATTCAAGTATTGCTGCTCAACAATCTTCGAGTCCCGCCAAACCGAGCCTCAAGCAACCAGTGCTCAAGACCGGTAGTAAATCGATTGCCGCTCGACCACTGAAAGCTCGCGCTTCTGTTAATGGCCTCTTCCGGAAGCCTTCAATGCCAGCTTTGGACCAATCGAGCGATATTGACAGGATCGGCTTTGCTTCCAAGAAGAAATCTCCAACCTTCTCTAATACCTCATCGGAAGAGGCTTCGACGACATCAAGAATATCAATGGCAACTTCGGGAACATCGGTGTCGCCTGAAAATCAGGAAACAACCCCAAGAAAGTCTTCGATGGCTCTTCGGGACCAGATTGCAAAAGCAAAAGCTGCAAAACGAGCAGCAGCGGCAACGCAATCTTCAAATAGCGGTGTTAGCGAAGGGAATGAGGTTCCCGTGATTGCGACAGGCACATTTGACTTTGGGTTATCGGATGATCCTTTCAATCAGCAGGCCGGTCAAGGTGGAGCGAAAGGGTTACTTCGTAAACGCATTAGCGCTGCCCGATCTGATGGCCGACTAAATATCGCTGCCATGGGATTCAAGGAGATTCCAGAAGAAGTCCTGAATATGTATAGTCTCGAGGCCATTGGTACTCAAGATGGGTCTTGGGCTGAGGCTGTTGATCTTACCAGATTTGTTGCGGCTGATAATGAGCTTGAACTGATTTCAGACGACGTTTTTCCTGATGTTGACCCTCGCGAGAGTGCAGATGATGAGGACGCCAAAGGAAATCAATTTGGTGGCCTAGAAACTTTAGACTTGCATGGGAATGTGCTAATAGCGTTGCCTGTTGGTTTGAGAAGACTGGAGCTTCTCACAACGCTGAACATCGTAAGTTAGTCCTTCCCAAGTGATATTGCAGTCACTAACAAACAGTAGTCTAATAATAAGCTTGGAAACGATTGCTTTGAAGTTGTCTCCCAACTTACAAGCCTGCGTGACTTGAAGATGGGAGGAAATGAATTATCTGGCGTTTTGAACCCACGTATATCAAGCCTTCAGAACCTGGAGGTTTTGGATCTTCACCAAAATTCCCTTACTTCATTACCAGAAGGCTTGGTTGATCTAATCCGATTACGAGTGTTCAACGTGACGCAAAACACTCTAACTTCGTTATCATTCGAAGTTCTTCGCCACCTACCTCTCATTGAGCTTTTCGCAGCCAAGAACAAACTTTCCGGTACACTGTTCCCTAGCGAAGTTGAAGAACTTGCCAACCTTCAAATCTTGGATGTTACGAGCAATGCCTTAACCCGGCTTACTGACTCAGATGTCCTAAGACTTCCTTCCCTTCACCAATTAAGCTGTTCGTGCAACAGACTTACCAGCTTGCCCGATGTGTCGACATGGGTGTCACTTCTCACAATTGCCGCAGAGGACAATAATATTGCCTCGATACCAGAAGGATTCGTCTCCCTGCCAAAAATCAAGAATGTCGACTTCAATGGCAACGGAATCAAGGTTTTGGAAGATCAAATTGGTGGTATGGACAGTCTCGATATATTCCGTATCAGTGGCAATCCATTACGGGAGAAGAAGTTTGCTGGCATGACAACTGATGATCTGAAGCGTGCTTTGAAAGCACGAATGGCCCCTCCAGATCAGCCAGCAGATAAAGAGTCCGAGGAAGGAGCATTCTTTTCTGCTCCGAATTCGCCCATGTCGCCATCACGTCCAACATCGTCAGACTGGCCTGTCAAAGCTGGTGGCGTCTTGGATCGCAGTAACACACAATCTCATTCTCTCAACCCTGTTGCAGCAGCTACTGTTGCGAATAACAATTCTATCAAAGCATTAGAACTACACCATAACAAGTTCAAGGAGATTCCAAGCTCGATTGCGTTCTTCGCGGCTACACTGACATCTTTGAGTCTTTCTCACAACGAGCTAAATAGCGACACATTCATGAAAGATGATCTGGAACTACCAGTATTGAAAGAACTCAATTTGAGCTCGAACACATTCAATTCCCTACAGCCTTTAATACTTCATTTACAAGCCCCCTTGCTGGAGAAACTCGACATCAGTTTCAACAGGTTGACCTCGTTGCCGATTCTCCGAACACATTTTCCGAACCTAACTTCGCTTTTCGCTTCACATAATACCATAAGAGAGCTGTCTCCCGAGGTTGTTAAAGGATTGAGAAATGTCGATTGCAGCAGCAATGACCTCAACAGTCTCAATGCTCGTATCGGCCTTCTTGGTGGTCCTGGCGGTCTCGAGAGGTTGGAAGTGAGCGGCAATCGTTTTCGAGTACCTAAGTACACAATTCTAGAGAAAGGGACAGAAGCTACACTTGCATGGTTAAGAGACAGGATTCCCGCCGGCGAGATAAGTACTACTGATGTCGACTAATGTTTAAGATTTTGAAGAGTTTACTGTTCTTGGAGTCCTTGGTGGGCGAGGTTGGGGAGTCAATAGGTAGATGTTGGGTGGTAACGGGTAATGTATATTTAATAAACACTGCTCAATCAGTAGTGATAGAAACTTAGTAGATAATTAATCAAGATTCCCTGTTCAGAGTCAAAACTTTGCATTGCTCGGAAGAAATCACTTCGGAAATGAAACCACGTGATTTTCTCGGTACCGAGGTCAATTTCACATGCCCATTGGAAGTGCGGAACAATGCCCCAGTGAGTTGTCTGCCAGCAGAGAAAGAAGGTGCCCAATCCACAAAACTGTGACAACAATATATTCCATGTCACGATAAAGGCAAATCACGATGGCTTCGACCTCAGATGAAGGGCCAAAGCCGACACGCGATCGTGTTTCCGCTAAGTCAACTGCAGATCCAATTCTACGAAACGCGCTGCGATATACAATATCCCCGAAAGAGTACGAAACCCTTCACAAGTACATAATATCACGTTCGAAAGTTCTCAGAAGGAATGCGCCGACCGTTGCAAAAGTCGAAAAGCTTGTTGAGCGACCTGGACGCGACGATTACAATGCTGCTGCTGTGAGAGCTAGTTTGAGAGTCTTCTTTGCGACAGGAGCTGCGTTGAAGGCTTGGGGAGCTATCAAGGAACGACTTCTGGGAGCACAGAAACAGCAGTACGTGTACCTAAAGTGAAAGTCGTACAGCATAGAGCTAATGTTCTTTTACAGTGGTAAGAGGATACCGTTATGGAAATCTCCAAACCTCCGACTGTCTCTCTCCCTTTCTACGATCCTCCTCCTTCACAGGATCCTCTTCCGCTTTTTTACTCGACTCCGTGCCCATCTCCTTACGCCAGAAGCTCGGCCTTTCCGTCAAAGGAATAAGAAAACGAGCCGGACTCTTACCTCTAATCTTGCGCCGGCGATTGGAGCTAGTTTGGCTGGGTTTATGCTGGCTGTATATCCAAGTGATCAGCTTCGAGTGACAATATCGATATATGCTTTGAGCCGAGCAGCAGAATTCGCATACAATCATGCTGAGGATGAGGGTTGGATCTGGGGTAAGGAAGGCAGTAGGTGGGAGCGGCCATGGTGGTGGGGTTCTTGGCTGCTATATCCATTGACCTGTGGACAATTGCTGCATGCCTTTGTCTTTGATCGAGACTGTTTCCCAACAGTATGTGCTCCTCCGGTGGAACTCAAACTCAAATGTTGCTAACCGTTTTGGCAGGCATATGGAAATTTTATTCTAAAATACTCTCCTGAATATATTCAGGGCCGACCAGAAGACTATCCAGCGAGTCTTCCATGGCCAAGCACTAACAAAATCGTCGACAACCTTGCTGAGATCGCTCGACTTAATTATCCACCATTTGTCTCGCCTATTCTCTTCCCAAATACGACCACGCTACCAGTATCCCTCAATAGCATATCACCCATCACATCAGCTGCACACCCACTAATAACATCTCTGACCTGCGCAACTCTACACCCCTCCGACCCCTCTTGTCTCCGCACGTATCTCACGTACTGGATTCGTGTCTTCCCCCGCCTCACCCGCTTCTTCACGGCCGTCTTCGTAGTCCTCTCTCTACCCTCATACAAAGCGTTCTACCGCGCCCCCATCACAACGCTCAACAAACTTGCCTCCCGAATCCTCCTATACTCCTCTTTCGTCGCAGGTTCCATCGGCACTTCCTGGGGCGCAATCTGCTTGTTCCAACAACTTCTCCCTAGACACCTTCTCGCAACCCAACGATATTTCTTCGGTGGTGTGCTCGGTGGTCTGTGGGGTTTCATCGTCAGGAGAAACGCCAGAGGAGAATTCCTCTACAGTGCACGAACAAGTCTAGACAGCCTCTGGAAAGTAGGCCGAAAACGAGGGTGGTGGAGGGGTATCAGAGGTGGCGACGTATGGTTGTTTGTGGTTAGTTTAATGGTCATTAATGTCGTTTATGAACGGGATGCACGAGCAATTAAAAGTGGAGTTGTAAGAAGAGGATTCAGCAGTCTAAGAGGCGAGGGCCTGAGGGACGTGGTTGCGGAAGAGGAGAAGAGGATTAAGGATGGCAAGGCAAGGGAATAGGATGATGTTATGATTATGATGATGAGGTGTATGATCAGGGCGTTGCTACGATATTGTTAATATTAGTGGTTGATACTTTTTGCATTTAATGAATTATATACTTAGATCTTGCACTTATTAACCATCTGGGGAAGTGTTGAATATGTAACCGCAAATGTTCAGACGGGTTGGTGCCCCTCCCAAGTCCTCTCCCACCTGATAATTCCTAACCACCCCTGCTTTCCTTTTCAGCCAACTCATATATAGAGCCGAATAAGCATAATTTAACAAAACTCACTCACTTTGTGACCAATGGGAGCGTGGCCGAGTGGTTATGGCGCGTGACTCAAGTTCTGATCTTTGTATCAACTTACAGAAGACCTCAAATCTTCTGGATTTCTCGTAGGGAAACCTGCAGGGGTTCGAATCCCCTCGCTCTCATGTATTTCTTTTGCAATTTTTTTCTTAAGTGTCAAATTTCTTTCCATCTTTTTGTGGATTCAATTGAGGAATATGTGGTGGGTTTTTGGGGGTTTGGCTGAAAGGTTGGTTGATAGCGGGGCAGGTGCTATGGGAAGAGAATTTTTGCTTTAGCGAGATCTGATAGGAAAGAGTGGAGTGCCTGGGTCGGGAGTTGAATGAAGGTATCACCGAGGGCGGGAACTTTCGTTTTGGTTCAGGAATAGCAGGTGCAATTCAGAAAGTCTGTACCATCTACTCATGTTGTGTCTCCTAGCACAAGGAAATGGGTCACAACCAAGTATCATTCAGAGAGACGACAGCAAAAATTTGGCGAACAAACACACCGCCCTTCCCAAATTCCCAAAAACTCCAAAATTTGACTCTATATTTCCAGAACCGAACTAAATGCTCAAAAAAATTCACCCCAAAAGAAAAACACAAAAAAGGAACGAACTGCTGTAGTAATTCTTGTAATCACGTGACCCACGCAGGGGTCGAACCTGCAATCTTTTGATGAACTTTGTGAAGTCGAAGTCAAACGCCTTGCCATTGGGCCAGTAGGCCGTGTTTATTTTGCTTGTTTTGATTACAAAGCTGCTTGTTTGACATTATATATGGTTTTGCGGAAGGCGAACAGGCTTGCAGAAAATAGTGGAGCACAACGGGTCAAAGTCGGGTGTGCAGAATTTGTTTGCCGAGACCCCTTGAATTGCCGAGTAGGGTTTGAGAGCCGATTTTAAGGGACTGTGAGAGTATTGTGATTTAATGGAAAGCTGGAATGCGGGGATCATTGTTGCATTCGGCAATGTTATGGGTGTTCTGGTAGTCGCAGTTGAGAAATCTCCATGTCAACAACGCTTGCGCCCGCCTTCCTTTCCTCTGCCTTCCACCTTGCCAGCTAATGAACCCCAGCCCCTCATTTTTCAGTCGTCAAAACCTTGTTTTACTACTTGAACACCTCAGATGATCTCTTTGCCACTCAAGGCGTGGTAGCTTGTCTGAGAAGTGGGTCTCAATAAAATACCGGACAAAGCCCAAAACAAAAGGCCGCCGAGCAAGACGCAACGCGATTGCAATTGCGATGCGACCATGACCACGGCTGCGATTTGGGACTCAAATATGGGTTCAAATTCCAGCTTAACTTCTTGCCAGTTTTGAAATAAGCCACATCAGCTCACGTTCCAGATTGTAAGTTTCTAGCATCTGTTTCCGGTGTCAAGACAGACACAATTCTCGGTTGACTTTCGAAAAAATTGTCTTTTTCTGTTTAGATGCAAGGCTCTTAGAGGTTCTCATTGTTGCTGGATCTAAAGGTCTTTCGCTCCACTTACGAGAGAAGCTACTTGTTCTTGTGATTTAGATATGGAACATGATGCTGTTCTCAGGTAGTTTTCCCCACATAGTTGACTGGTTTTGATTACAAACAGCGAGAAAGGACAGCAAAACAGAAAAGTTGATAAGAGCATAAGTTAATCACATCCTATAATCTAACCATTTAGCATTAACGCTTCTCCTTTCTCTACTTGCAATCTCCATTCAAGACTTTCGCAAATTTTGATATTGAACACCCAGAAAAAGAACAAAAAATACAGTCAGCAAATCATGTGTCAATTAGATAGGTTTCAATTCCAAGACTGTCTTCACACAGCATTCGTGGTCATAGGATGTGTGGACTGGAGCAACTGTGAGCTGTACCGGCCACCTGCTGACTTGCTTAGGGCCATAAACTATCTAGGCCAATGCCCGCGATGTCAACACGAAGACCCCAACGGAATGGAGTGTAATGTGCTTAGCATCCTCGGGAACGTTAGTATCAACACTGAAATTCCTCAACAGGATGCTTGGGTTAAATCTTTGTACCAATTTGTGCATGAGGAATCACACGGGGAAGAGCCCCCACAACTACTTATATTCTTTTTGTCGAGGAATGCCATACAATGACAGATGGTGAATGGTTACTTGTTCCAGAAACAGCGGAATTCCTGACTCTGCTCGTGAGTGGTTTGCAAGTACACTCCCTAAGAAGGGTCTTTTTTAACAATTTTACAAAGACGGATGTACATGTACTAAGTTAGACATATAACTTAAGTTATATTCCGTGGCCACTCCCGGACACCCTAAACCCCTCCCACTAGAAAATCACGTTTGCATCATCGCCCTCACGCCTGATTTGCAAAGAGTCTCCTTTTATAGCGTAACGTCCATCCCTGCGTAGCGGAAAACCCTACGTGCCGGAAAATATGATAGGTACTTTGACTTCAAGCATCTTAAAATCTGTGCACACCTCAATATCTCCTATATTTTCTTATAAGTTATGTTTCGTGGCCACTCCCGGACATCCTGAACCCTTCCTACTAGAAAATCACGTTCGCATCGTCGCCCTTACGCCTGATTTGCAAAGAGTCTCCTTTTATAGCATAACAGACTTCCTGCACCACAGCTCTACCACAGAGCTCATACTATCCCTAACACTTATAAAGGGGTCTTATCCGAGCTCTAAGGCCTCACCACTATGTAGGAAATCGTCAGCAGCCTTGTAGCTGCTGTGGCGTGCAGATTCATGCAAGATTGCTACGCGGGTCGGTACCTCGGATCAAAGCGAGTAACGATTTTGGTTAGGGCGAAACAGCCCTGCACGTCTCCGTAATATTTACGATGTAATTTCATTTTCGAAGCCTTAGGCATAAAGGCCAACAGTGGCTGGCCTGGTGCGCCACATCTAGCTTAGTAATGACTTTAATGCCTGGCGTAACTTGGTTGGTCCAGGCACGAAAATCGCAAACAAAATCTTGAACATAACAGACCCTGTATCCAAAGTCGCATGCAAGCCGGCATCGACCCTATCATCTCGCATTTGCCAAAATTTCGCATGCTAGAGATCCTTAAGCAGGCTGCTAAGTGGCCGCTAGGCCGGCTCGTACCATGCCTGCTGCCCTCAAGCTAGATCGCCCTCTTTAAAAGTATGTATAGCTAGCGCGATTTGACCTTCTTTTTGAAACATTTAAATAAAAATTAAGTAAGTTGTAAGGATTAGAAGTCAAGAGGTTGAAAAATGGTGGGGTGGGCCAGCACGGGATCCTTGTGAGCACGGGATCCTTATGGTATACGTTACCTCTTTACCTTCCCTTCACCTTTCCCCTTCCTCTCCAACTCCAACAATACCTAAGGTCCTTCGTACCTACTTTACTTACTAAGTAAGTACTCACCTACTAAGTACTTTAATCACTAAAAACGCTTTTGTTTCTTTACCTATGTCTTCACCCATAACGTATAAACTATACGCAATGCATCGGCTATTCTCCATCACAGAGATAATTGCCGCCATTCTCACGAAAGATGATAGCGAGACCGCCTTGCTTCAACAGTGTCTCCAAGTCAATCGCCTGTTCTCGCACAAAGCTGTCCGCATCTTATGGCGCAGATGTGGAACTGGCTTTCCTCTCACCCTTAGGTGCAGAGAACCTACCATCGGCGACTTGGTCAAGATCGCCGCCCGCGACGTGTCACGTGCTCAGTACTATGCCAACTGTATCCACGAGCTTCGCTTCCTTCACAGCCCAGAGGACTGGCCACGGCCATTGGGAGATCTATGGTACAATTGCTTCTTGGACCTACGATTTCCTGCCCTCGACTCCTTGACAGCCGGAAGCGGAGAGATGGATGATGTTGGTCTGGCACGTGTATTTAACGAATTCCTCTGTGAATGGCTTGAGCGACCCTGGCGTGTTGAAAGCAGCCCGAATCTGAAGGCTTTGCATTTGGTTCTGAATGAATCATATTCCTTCAAGGGTATAAAAGGAGCTATTTGGTTCATCAACTTTTCCCCAATCCTTTCGTCACTTTCTGTCGACCTCTCCTTTAACATCTGGCCGCTAGCCCTTCTGAAATCTTTAGCTGCTCTTCCTAAGTTACGTAAGCTCCAGGGGAAGTACTTGAGCGCACAGCTTTTGAAAGATTTGTCCGAGGGATTTCCAGTTCTGGAAGAACTTTATACGAGATACGCGGGCTCACTCGACATTATACCGTTATTGTTTCCCTGTCTTTCAGTATTAACGCTAGAATTGTCACAACCAATCCACAAAGGGCTGGGCTCGCTGGCTGGTCTTTCCTTGTTAACATCTTTGTAACATATCCTCCATACTTTATTCTCGCTTTCTTGCAAGACCCGGGAGAGCTGATGGGAGTAAGACCAATGCAGTCGCATTGCTAGTCGATCTTCCTATCAATTTTTTCGGCCCTTGAATCCCTTGCCAAACCAGTGCTAACTTGCACTAGAGATCTCACATATTCCGAGGGCAGCACTATCTCAGGACCCGACTTGCTCGCACTAGCCCAAGGATGCCCCGAACTCAGATCTTTCAAACTTCCCGCAGCATCTGAACTCATAATAGGGGAGCCATGTCCCCACGGCAAAACCATCAATGATGAAACTATAGACGAATTCGCACGCGCTCTGCCTAAACTTGAAGTCTTCACTTTTGGCCTTGAAAATCGCTCCACACTCACGTACAAAGCCGTGGTTTCGTTGGCACGTTATTGTCCTGAATTAAACTACTTCCACATCGCGGCCGACATTTTCATACCTGATTTGATTCAAGGCCTAGAAGAAGCTGGAAAGGAACTTGGAGCTGCACCATTACCAAGCGTTTCGTTTATGACTTTCTATCTTGACGAGGATATTCAGCATAAGTATGGGGATTTCCGCTCGCTTGCTTCCCGCTTGGTGCCATTAACACCTGGACTTTGCGAGTTTTCAATCACGGACGGAAGTGAGGATGATGATGAGTTCCAGCTTCAGGTTGACTTGGTAGCGTGTTATCAGGGAATGTCTTTATCGCAAGCTTGATACGTCGAGTGAGAAATGGAGGTCAAAGGTGATCTGATAAAAGGTGGAAGACTGAGTTGTATGGATTATCGACTCTAGGGTAGCTGGGCAAATCATTGCAAAGTTCAAGCACAGCGAGAGACACAGAGTCGATATTCACTTGGAAGATAAGTCAGCCACTAGAAGGGAGTCTGGATTCTCTGTATCTGTCCCATAAAGCCAACCTGCGGCATATCCCATCCTCTGCCAAATCGGCAATCCTCCTCCTCTGACCTCCTTTACCCAAGCCAGCACCCATCCAAGTCTAAAATGACAAACAGTTAAGTTTGTAACACATTTCAACTCAATCTTGTTGTCCCTGTTGACATTAATACTTCGTCCTAGAAGACTGATAGTGGTGCAGGTCAAGTGAAGTATAATTACCTGGTAATTAGTTGTTTTTCTTTTTTTCTTTTCAAAGGCGAGCATTCAATACCCAACTCGCTCTCTCTTGTCACTTGGAGTTCTGTCATATTGAAATTATGCATATTCTTGAAGACAGCTGGAAGATAAAGGCCACAATGCCCAGTTAAGTGAAATTACGTCGTAATTACGAAGTATTATAGGACTTGCCGATTTATTCCGCTCTAACCAAAAATGGTTAGCTACTTTAACGAGAAGTACTAAACCCCGTGACAATATTATATAAATTTGCGTGCCACAGCAGCCACAAGGCTAGTAATGATTTCTAGTATGGTTATAGGGCCTTACAACCCGGATAAAACCCTTTTATAAGTATTAGAAGTAATAAGAGCTCGATGGTGGAGCTATAGTAAAAGAGCTCTGTTGTAGCATAAACTGAGACCTTCCGCAAATTAAGCCCGAGGGCGACGACGCGAATATAATTTTCTTGTAGGAGTAGTTTAGAGTGTTTAGGAGTAACTACTGAATACTGTCTATATAAAATTATAAGAGATATTGAGGTGTAAACAGGTTTTAGAGTACTTGAAGTTAAAGTACCTGTTATTTTTTCCGGCACGTAGGGTTTTCCGCTACGCAGGGACGGACGTTAGAGCTTTCGAGAGTCGAAATAATCTTGAGACTTCTCGCAATTATTCCAGCTGATGGCTTAGCTGATGATAGCAGAGACTGCCCAATATGCAAAACAACATATGGTCACTCAGCGGAAGATAGCGGACCTGAACAACCAGTGCGTTTGCCTTGCAGTCATATTTTTGGAAGCATTTGCATCCAAACATGGCTCACAGCGAAAACAGGCTGTCCACTCTGCCGTCACGAGTATAGTGATCTTTTGCAAGGTATATATGCTCGTCCTCCAAATCCAGAGAATGACCCGGCTTGGGACCAGCTTCGGAGAGAGGCATTGAGACGAGTTCCTGGTTACGAGGAGCCAAACGATGATCATGAAAATGAGGACCAGCAAGGCGAAACCCAGTCATCCAACCCGACAGGATAGGTCCACTGGGGTCGAAGAACATCCCTTCTTGTTCCACAAGACAAAAAAACCACCAGCGTGCTTGAAGGTAGACAGTTGTTTTTATTTATGTCTCATTGTCACATTTTTATGGATTCCAAGTGTTATATACACGTGCTTCGGTTCCTTTTCTATATTCGGCCTGGCGCCTGCCTCCTGTATATATATATCGCTCCGTACGAGCTCTACTCTCTCTTCCTTAGACAATACAATCACTATATTTCTGCTTCCTGATCTTTGCACCACTATTACCCTTTTACCTCACTGTATTGACAGTGTTGATACACAGTCTTCGTTGATGCTCCGATAACTAGAAAATCGATATCGATGTCAAATAGCCAAGGCACAGGCTATTCGGTCGCTAAAATTATGAAATGGTGTGATTACACGGCGTAATTGAGGTATGCGGCTGTAACTTTGGCTTCCGAAATATCACGTTTTGAATACTGTGGGTGCAGGAACAGCTTGCATGCGTCATAACTTGGAGGATGGGGATCTGCATGAAACCTGGTGGAATATCAACCCTAGATGAATAGGCCACCGTAGTCCGGACAGAGAGATATACCAGGAGAATAATGTGCCACAGTGGTATGCATATTAAGGCTACCTTTGGGGGCAATGCAAGCCAGGATGTTTAGCGAACGTCCTCACAAATCAAAGTTGATATATATGTGTTTGATTCAGCTAACAATAAAGGTGAAGTCAGGCACCGTCGACATTCGCAAGGAAGTTGAGTGGCTATGGACTTCGAGAGTTGTAAGCCATCTGATGCAAATAATTGCCGGTTATCCTAAAGAATTTCCCCTGCCATTGTCTACTTCCGGGGTATATTCAATAACGTGAAATAATATATAAAATAGTTTACAGGGGTGGAATAGCAAAGTTTATGTATAAAGCTTATCAATATCAACCCGTAATATTCCGAGTTGTGGTTGTTGTAAAGCAAGTTCGTCGATCGCGGGGTACCATATGTCGCAGGAGTCGAGTCAAAACTACGAGTAAAGTCGAGACAATAAAGCTCAGAAGCTGCAGCGAGGTTCGATCATCGTGACGACAAATCGATCGCAGTAAGGAGGAGTGGTAATCGTGTGGTGAAAACATAGTGCTGATATCGTCGCTCAAAATAAGACATTCGGGTATCAAGTCCAAAGCCTAGAGTGGCGTTCATCAGGTGCGTAAATTCGTGATATAAAATGTGTAATACAGGGAAGGGCATCGATAACTCGAGCGTAGAGGGTGAGGAGGTGAGCTATAGACTATTTGATTAGCATAGCTGTTCTCAATAACACACGAAAGGGATATGAGATAGAAACTTACAAGACTTTATTCTCTTGGCAGACCTTTCTCCCACTTGGCTGGAAATCGGCGGTCTGTGACTTTGTCACCCTTTTTGTAACGCAGAGTGCTGCCGGGTGTGAAACGGAACCGGCCAATCTTTGATGTTTCCTCTGGCTCCTCTGGCTGCTCGAATTTCTCCCATCGATTGGGAAATCGTCGTCGTGTGACCTTCTCTCCATTCCTGAGTATCAAATTGGTTCCACAAATGAACCGAAATTTGCCGATTTTGAACAGCTTTTCGATGTTCTTTGCCTTGGTGGTCTTGACTACGCGGTTGCGGAGATGGAGTTCGGTTGTTCTTCCGCTACTCTTCAATCTGGGAGTCTCGGCAGGTTCGACTCGTCCTATATTCGTATTTGCGCCCCGAGCCGCTGGAGCTGCAACAATCTCGCCTGGGTTAGGGTTTTGTGTGATGTTGCCAGGTGTGGGAGAGTTGAGCTGGTGATCAGCATTCAGGGCCTGGCAGAGCCGCGTTTCGAATCTGTTTGACTGAGCCATGGTGTCTATGGCTTCTGGTTTTTTGGGTGGGAGTAAACTAGGGACAAGTTGTCTCCGGTACCTGATTTATTCGTCGGGGTTCGCTAGAGCGCACTAACTTGGCCGTTGGCGAAGGGAGATGGAGAGATTTGTTTGGGATTGTTTAAAAGAATTGTTAACAAGGTCGTTTCAGTGGTAGGATTTCGAGGAAGGATTGAGGTAGTGGTCGTAGTTGTGTGATGCGTGTGCATAGGAGAACGGGAGAATGATTTCTTGGTTGAGAAGTGTGTGCCCTGTGAGGTCTAAAATCTGCTAATCGTAAAGAGGTAAGTCTCTTGTGTTTTAAGACTTACCCCCTCCCACCCAATTAAAAGCCCGCAGATTCTCCTTCTACCCTTAGGTCCCGCTGTAGTATGGTCTATGAGTCAAAAGCTCCTAGAGTACTGTTTAATTAGAATTTTGACTGTCGTATCTGGTATGGGTAGCGGTATAGCAGCCATGCGGCCTGTTCCCGGGGGGGGGGGGGGAGGGGGATGAAAGATTCGGTAATACCTAGATATCATCAGCACTCTGGCTACAATAAAAGGAAGTATGCCATCCACGAGTGCATAGCATGATCTGCCATTCGAATTTGACCCGCATGTTGCAGGCAAATGGATTCATGGCTCTTGGTCATACCATCAAGGCTAGATGCATCGATGAGTAGACAATGGACGCGAGCAGTCGTAGGGCATGCTTCTTTTGGTCATGCCAATTTTGATTTGGGATCTCGATAGCAAGGCTAATCTGAAAAAAATGAGTGATCCTTTGCTTGGGATGATCGATGGGTTGCTCCGAATGTTGCACATAGCGGAACAGATTCGTCGGATGCCAACTGAAGGCGTCATGAGTTTCTGTAGTTCTGTGGAGACATTTGCAGACTTTCGAGGGTTGACAGCGAGGACTGTACACTAATAGGATGCCTAGCTGTGTACGTTGTTCGTGCCTGCCGATTCCAAAGTGCTAAGCCTAAACTACGCAAAAATGGTAGGAGCAATCGAGCAACTTCTTGTAAGCACCTCACTAGTATTGAACACTGCTTGTAAAACCTTCTATTTCAAACTATTGAGGTAGCTGGCATTGAAAACCGTCCTTTGTGGTGGTAGATGGTCACCATGACGCTTGTCCCCCTTCAGTTGGCATAACAAGTTTGTGCAATACCAGTCCATAGAGAGCAGTCGGTTAGAAAGGAGAAAGTACTTAACAACTTGTGAGACCCAGAGGAAGAGCATCCGATAAAAGCCTCCAGGAAGTGCCCCTTTGACAATGAGGCTCTTGCACGTCCTACTTCAGTTTGTGCAAACATAAGCTGTCTAGAGAAACACTTGCTAGAAATGAGCACAATACAAAGGCAACCCTTATCGATATCGATAACAAGAATGCCATAGCACTTCAATTCACCACTTGGAGGGGGCTCATAAACGCTCGGGCCATCGGAGGGAAATATTCGCCAAACAACCTCCTCCTCCCACAATCCTACCATCAACAAATCCGAAATAATTTTGCTGACAATGATCATGATGGATCTATAGTTGTGCTCAGCTGTTCTTGCTATATCGCGACATCCGCGACCACTTTGCAATCGCGTCCAGCATTGGCCGCAATTGCCTCGCGTTGCGCTGATTGCTTCAAAGGTCATTTTGTCAACTTTGCGACCGCGCTCCAACTTTGCTCCTCAAGAACCCAAAAATTCAACAACACAAAACACAATGATGACGGTAAGTGAAGAAACCTCCTCCAAAGCCTGTGAGACTCGTAACTGACGCTCGGACAGCGAGAGGAATTTGTGAGCACTAGCTCGGGCTCAGGAGGAGCTTCTCCGCCCCAGAGCAACTTGCCCACGCCTGCTACTAACCAATCTACCACCTACAAGTACCGCATGACAGATCAACTTCGGGATGTCCTCGATCCTGAACACAGAATGGCCCCAGTGGAACTGACACTCGAAAAATTGATCTACGAGAAGGAACAAGAGTTTGTTGAAAAACGCTTCAAAGAGATAACCGAGGGCGTTCCAACTCCACGCTTGGTTCCTGTCGGGGACGCTATCAAGCATGCCATCAGAGAAAGCGAAGAATATAAGGCTATCAGAAAGAGGATGGAACCAGGTAATGACTCTGTCCCCTTCGTTCGAAGCAACGCTAACAGATCGCAGCTGGACTTTCGTCACTCCGGCTGCAGAGAAAAGCTGAAGAAGCTGCTAAGAAACTTGCCTCACCAATGGTAAGATAGTAGCATCCTCTCCCCGAAAATTCTAACAAGCATAGCTAACTTTGCAATAGAATGGAGGTCAAGTGAGCACCAGCCCAGCTTTGACACCATCCAATTTTCTTGTCGATATGCAACCAGAGCCGACACTTCAGCAAGCACCGACTCCTACTTATGGCAGTCGAGGCACACTTGAGCCCTTCTTCGAACCGTGGCAAGAACCAGACAGTAGCAGCCCATGTTTCGAACCGTCTATCCCCAGTTATCCAAGACCTAGGCTTCCTCATGGTACTTTCTTTCCTCCAGACATGCGTAGCATACCCAACATCTTTCGGAAGGGCCAAGATCGAAGACCAATCCGCGCAGTTTCCGCTGCTGCAATGTCGCCAGTCCCCATCCAACCAAGGAATGGGCTTAATCAAGCGTCAAGTCCCCAAACAAACATGCGTAGCACACCCAACTTCTTTGGACAGGGCCAAGGGCGTGCAACTAGTTCAGCTTTCAATCCTGCTATGTTGCCAGTGCCCATCCAACCAAGACCTGCACTTCATCAAGCATCAGCCTACATTTCAGATATGCGTAGCACACCCACTTCATTTGGGCAAAGCCAAGGGCCAACAGCCACTCGAGCAGCTTCCAATCCTGTGATGTTGCCGGTCCCTATCCAACCAAAACCTAGGCTTCATCAAGCATCAACTCCAACTGCCGTGATATGGAATACAGTCAACTTCTCTGGACAGAGCCAAGGACCAACTTCAACTGGCGCTACGTTCGATTCAGCGAAGTTCCTAGTTCCCATTGCTCCAAGGCCAGTGCCCGGGGAACACCTGCAGTTTCCTACCTTCAACGTTCGTGGCTCTCCCTCACTGAGACCTAATCCAAGGAGGACTCAAAAAGCATTGGGTGGCAAACCTACTGCTCGAAGACCAAGCATGGTAATTGTTTACTTCACCTGTAGCTTGCACAGACATGCTAACTTGTAAAGGTTTGCTGGGCATTGCCAAAGACACCCTCCACATTCAATGACGGCGATTCGCAGCTGGGTGAGAGTGATGTTGCTTTATCAGATACATATTCGAACGGATCAACCCTGGCGCCGAGTATTGTAGGTTCTTGCGATAATTCACTCTTCGCATATCGATACTAAGCTTGATAGACTTTCCCACAAACAACTTCCGCAATTGCAGATCGCAGAATACGCAAAGATTGGGGCTACCACAGAGCTCGCACAATGGCTTCAAATGCGCAAAACCGAGAATCCGACATGGTAAGTTGCACACTTCTCCGCAATTTGCGACTGTATATTGAGTGGCGTAGGGTCAACCAGAGTCATCCTCCGCGTCCGCGCAAAGATCGATTCAACAGAGCGCCGCTTCAGGTATTGCTTCAAACAAACTTGCTCCAGCTTCACAGTTCGGCATGGTAAGCTCTCACGCTCATATACTACTTGCGACCTCTAACTTAGTTGAATAGGCTCCCCCGGAGACAAACTTGACACTCGTTGATCGCACAGCTCGACGCGTGTCCGTGCCAGGTATCACCGCGACTGACTCCGACCAGATCATAGTAAGTCCTCCCACTCATCTGCCAATTGATTCGGCATACTGATACAGGCGCAGTCTACAGAGCTAAACTGCGAGTACAACATGAAGAAGGAGAAGGATAACATCAAGGCTACTTCATCTTTCAGCCGCAATCAAGAGCTGCAAAAGAAATATCCTAAGTTAGATGGTACGTCCACACTGGCACGATCTGCCTTGAAGATCAGAACACTGTCCCTTCTTCAGCGCTGACCCATAGCTAGGTGTTAGCATTATGTTCTTGGAAGAAATCGAGGAGCTACAAAATGAGTATGGTAAGAAGGATCAATGATGTCCTGAACAAATTTCGCGCTGACATCCATGTAGCTACGAATGGCGGAGCTTGGTTAGACATGGATGTCGATCGCACATGCAGAGGTCGTTTGACGTTGAGCGATCATGGTCCTTGGCTTGAGTTGACCCGTGATTTTTTCCCACGCCGTAAGAAAGGTTGCTACCACTATTTCCTCTAGTGCTCAGAGCTGACTCGTGACTATCTTAGGAGATTTGAAATCTGTCGAGCAATATATCTTGATCCCATTGAAGAACGACAATCATTGGTCAGATTGGCAAGAAATCAAGCCCGAAGAACGTCCAGGTTCGAGATCAGAGCGAGAATTCACTGATAAAGAGAAGGAGGAGATGCGCGCAAAGGGCCAATTCAGAATTTATGGCAACGGCGAAGGAAGTAGTAGGAACGCTACGTCGGCGGCCGATGATCATTTCAACGAGAACGTCAATGAATTCGAAAATATGTTCTTGCGTCGGGAGACAGCTGCTTCACGATCTCCTGGTACACTCCGCGAAAATGGCAGCAATGCTACCGTTCCCAACACTCCAGACACTGCCCACAGTAGCATCAGCGAGTCAGAGGAAGACGAAGTCCCTACCAGCGAAATGGACATTGACTCGGACGCAACTGTCGAAGACGATGAGCACAGACAAGGAGATGTTTATATGCGCAGTAACAGACGAGGTTATCTGGCTGAGGTCAATGCTGGGGCCCAAGAATCGGTTGCAGGTAATGAAGAGAAGGACCACGGAGCTGTCGGCATGAGAGGTGGTTGGGGTGGTGAAGAGTATGAACCTGAGAATTACTTCGAAGGAGATGAGCATATCCAAGATGTCCCCGATAACGATGATGACTCGGAAAGCGGCGACGAGGATGACCTGGTCTCAGTCGTTGGAAGTATTGACAACACAGTCGAGGACGGCAATGGTGTTGCTTCCTGGAACTTCGCCCGAAGCGCGACACAAGATGACCGTCTCATGCAGGCCGATTCTTCTCCACGTGAGTCTCTCCGTTCAGACGATGCAGCATCCCATGATCGACGTTCTGGAGTTGATATGGAGATAAGCTTTGAGTTTGAAGAGCCAGATCGTGTAGTGGGAAATACGAGTGAGGAGGGTTCAGTTGCAGCTGCGGGTGTCAACAGCGACAGTGTTTCAGTTCACAACAGTGTTCCTCGTGGTTTTAGCAGCCCACAACGCCGAATGCGTGGCGTCCTCCAGGAGCACCTTCGCTTGACACTCGAGGAAGAGTCCAACCAGGACAAGCAGGGTGAAGAAGCAGATAAAAATGTCTCTTGCACCAGCGAGCCGCTCTCTGACTTCACTGATATTAGTGATAATAACGAGCTCTTCCATGGTCCGATCGCGGCCGGAATCATGTCCTCCATCGATTTGACAGATGTTGGTGACGGCTTTGTTGGAGCAGAGTTTCGTCTTCGCTTGTGGCGCGACAGTATTCTGCCAGCTCCACATAACCAAGTCTGGTACAGAAACATGTCTTCCCATCCCGCTCCCGTCGAAGTTGCCCCTCAAGTACTTGCACAACCTGTACGAGAACCAGATACCGAATCGGAGATCTCCTCTGGCAATGAGGACTTGCTCGCAGGCTGGACCAGTGATGAGAATGAGCATGCCATTAGAAAGCATCGTCACTTCAATTACCTCAAGAAATATGGCGGTCCTCCCCCACCGGGCGTCGATAGAAAGACCTGGAGAGATGCGTATCGATCCCAGGATGAGGTCGTCCGCTATTACCGAGAGAGAAACGGCAAAGACAACAAGGTCGCAGCCAATAAAGCAGGTCAAAAGGGTGTTACTCGAGCCAAGGCAATCAGCAAGTTGAAGGCCAAGGGTAAAATCTGCCCAGCGGATTGGGTTGACAAATGGGTCAGCTATAAGAACAGCCAGAGCCGTCTCAAGCGCCGTCATGATCGACCAGAACGCCTTGCTCGCAGACAAGCTCGCGCAGAGGAGTACGCCGAAGCCATGGTAAAGTTCAATGATACCGAGAGACTTGAAGGCTGCGACAAAGCATGAAATGTGTAAATTATTCTGTAAAATTAGATTAGTTACTCAGACAATGCAAGATACTTTTCATTAAAACGGGGTAACGTGTGATATGGCGTGTGTATATTGTGTACCAGAGATGGCGTATACCAGCATAGATGAAGGAGTTCTCGGAAGGGCACCTACATGCTCTGGTTCCAGAGGAGGGTGTGTATATAGTGGGCCGTGGTGGCAATGTGTATATATTTGGCATTGGTCAAATTCGGGAGAAGATGGAAAGACCGGAAGCTCAAGGTATCTTGCGGGCGGTCATGAAGTGATGTCTGACTTGCGTTTTGATTGATGTCGTTGATCAGAAAAGCTGCAGGAGTCTGTGCCAAGACCGCGGAATCAGGAACAACCGCCGCGGCTTTGGTTCCGCCCCCAGCTTTCTTCTGAACTGTGCGCTTTGCTCCGGAATGTGTTTGCGGGGTGAATCTGCAGTGCAAAGGACGGCTGACTAGCTATGATGAGCTCCTTCTTCTAATGCCGAGCGTGGATAATAAATCCAAAGGTTTGCCCATTTCTCAAATTCCTCGATCCCTTCCCTTTCACTCAACTCCACAAAGAACAGTTACAATCTTTGGCAACATCCACCATCATGCCTGTGACCAAGTTTACAACCCCAGAGAAGTATAGGTATCAGAATGGCTTCGGTTCATACCACGAGTAAGCCCCTCCATCTATTCCAACCATCGAGTCTCTCTAACAATCGCGCAGATCAGAAGCCGTTGTCGGAGCTCTCCCAATAGGCGCGAACTCTCCCCAAAAGCCTCCTTACGGTCTCTACGCGGAGAAGCTCTCTGGCACAGCATTTACAGCACCCCGCCACGAAAATCAACAATCATGGCTTTACAGAATACTCCCTGCCGCCGCGCATACTCCATTCAATCCCCGCGAAGTCTCCTCCTACAATACGAACCCAGAAGGCAAGAAGATGCACCAGATACCCAACCAGCTTCGCTGGGACCCATTCGACCTCGATGAGACAGTCGACTGGGTTCACGGACTGAAGTTGGTTGCGGGAGCTGGCGATCCTATAATGAAGCATGGCGTAGGAATATTTATATTTGCGGCAGGAAAGAGTATGGATAAGAACAAAGCGTTTTATAGTGCGGATGGGGACTTCTTGATTGTGTTACAACACGGAGTCCTTGATATCCAAACAGAACTTGGCAGAATCCTTGTACGACCTAATGAGATATGCGTGATTCCCAGAGGAGTCAGATATCGGGTAGAGCTGCCTGCTGGACCAGTCAGAGGCTACATCTTGGAGTTGTACTCTGGTCACTTCCAGCTTCCCGAGTTAGGACCAATTGGTTCCAATTGTCTTGCCAATGCCCGGGACTTCCAAGCTCCAGTTGCTTCTTTCGACGAAGACACATCAGGGCAATACTCAATTCTGGCCAAGTTTGATGGGCATCTTTTCGAAGCAACTCAAAACCATACGCCATTCGATGTTGTAGCATGGCATGGCCTGTACTACCCATACAAATACGACCTTGGAAGATTCAGCACAATCGGCAGTATCTCCTTCGACCATCCCGACCCAAGTATCTTCACAGTTCTTACCGCACCTTCCGATCACGTCGGCACAGCAATCGCAGATTTCGTCATCTTCCCACCACGATGGCTAGTCGGTGAAGACACATTCAGACCACCTTGGTACCACCGAAACACTATGTCCGAATTCATGGGTTTGATTGGCGGTGAGTACGACGCGAAGACTGGAGGTGGATTTAAGCCAGCAGGAGCAAGTCTACACAACATCATGTCAGCCCATGGCCCCGATCAAGGCACACACGAGAAAGCTTCAAACGCTGAGCTCAAGCCCCAGAAGGTGGGAGAAGGAAGCATGGCGTTCATGTTCGAGAGTTGTTTAATGGTTGGCGTCACAGAATGGGGCTTGAAGCAGTGCAAGAAGGTACAAGAAGATTACAATGAGGAGAGTTGGACACCATTACAGGCACACTTCAAGATTCCGGCAGGCGTGAAGAGAGTAAGTCATTTGGTCGGTGGCGCTAATACGAGTGGCACAATTGATATTGGACAAAGCGTTAATGGAAAGGGAGCACAAGTGGAGATGAGCAAGAAGGATTTGCCACATTATACCTAGGCGCTTCAGCATGCCGTAAATACAAAACTTATCAATGAAAGAAAAGACCCCCAGTACTTGCGCTAGCGTGGCGCAACCTCACAAATTCACTCGTTCTCGGTCCCCACCACTTCGTCCAACCCTCTCACTCCTCAATCGCCATATATAAATCCAAATAATCATAGTTGCTTCATCTCATTACGTTAAGGGATATAGCCGAGTGGTAAGTAACTCCTCTCATTACGGCGTTTAAAAGGAGTAAATGAGGTCACGGTGGAATACTCACGTGTTAAATGATCCTTTAGAGGCTACGTGCCACTTATCTCCTCCAGATAGCTGAAAATGCAGTATGAAGGATAGGTGGCTTTGTTGTTTTGTTGTTTTTATTTTCTTTGATCGATTATTTTGGGTACGTAATCGAGAATTACAAAAGGCGCGCATTTTCTTCCATGTCCACCTGCGAAGCCGGTGGACAGGAAGACGGCGGCCTGCTGCGTATCTTAGAAGAAAATTATGATGTTATAAAAAGTAGGTAGAAAAAGGAAAAGGATAAGAGGAAAGCGGCGTTGAAAGAGGAAAAGGGAATCATAATGAGCATGCCGCCGTAGCACATCATTCGTTGTTTGATCAACCAAAAGGTGAACATCACATCCGCGTTGTCTTCTATGCCTATCAAAGTTTTCGACTTCATCCGATCGCTGAAGTAGATTTGATGCCACGATACTCCATGGTGGTTTTGTCCTTTCGAAGTGTTCTCGCAAGTGCAGCTCCTCCTCGAGAAATAAGGGGTTCAAGCGAGACAAGGATCTTCCCCACAAATTGGCGACACTGGCTGATCTCGCATCAGAATGAAGTCCATCGGGATTGGCCCCGGCGAATAATTGTACGAATCTTCATTGGTTGTGAGAGAGTTGCTATCTATGGACTTCGGCGTGTCCCGAATCGTTATCAGAATAGTGGGATGTGGGGTCGATTATTCCCCTTCACGTGCCAACCACTGTTGATACAAATGGATGTATACCTTCGATAAATGAGGAACTAAATTTTTATTTTTATTCCCCCTTCTTACTCCATCTCACGCCATTTAATTCTCATCGCTTACTCTTACTATTCCTCTTCTCAAAAATGGCGATTACCACCACCACCCCCTCCAAATTCCACATCCCCACCATAAACGTATCCCCCTACCTCGCCTCCCCCACCTCCCCCTCATCCCTCCAAATAATCAACGCCGTCCGTGAAGCCTGCATAACCACCGGCTTTTTCCAAATCATTGGACATGGAATCCCGCGTGAATTACAAGATGAGGTGTTTAAAGGATCAGCGGAGTTTTTTAAGTTAGGGATGGAGGAAAAGAAGAAGCTGGATAAGAGCGAGAGCGTGGGGGCGAGTAATAGGGGGTATGAGTTGATTGGGAATCAGGGGTTACAGGAGGGGACGTTGCCGGATTTGAAGGAGGTGAGTCCTTGTTCTTCTAAGGAGATTCTACGAATTTGAGAAGAAAATTTGAGAAGGAAATTGAAAATAAGACTTGAGAGAGAGAGAGAATACTAACAAAACATACAGGGATTCTACATCGGCCAAGAAATCCCCGCATCGGACCCCAGAGTCCAAGCCTCAGCATTTCTCATGGGTCCCAACCTCTGGCCCTCTCCCTCGCTGCTCCCGGAACCTCTTTTTAGACAACCTATGGAGAAATACTACCAGGCAATGTATTCCCTCTCCTTAACCATAATGGACGTTCTCGCCGCCACCTTACCCTACGGCCCCAAAGTATTTCAAGAATTCTGCAGCAATGATGCAGTTGCGTCAATACGGCTGTTGCATTATCCCCCGGACACCTCAAATGATGAACGACAGCTGGGAGCGGGAGCGCATACAGATTTTGGCGCCATTACGCTGTTGTTGCAGGATGAGACGGGGGATTACAAGTGTGGGATGGGGAAGGGGAGGGGAGATGGGTTGATGTGATGCCGAATAGGGATGCGTATGTGGTTAATGTGGGGGATATGTTGGAGATGTGGACGAGTGGGAGGTACAAAAGCGGACTGCATAGGGTTGTGAATAGAGGTGGGAAGGATAGGTATTCAGTTCCATTCTTTTTTGACGGGAATGTGGAGTGTGTGCTGAATCCATTGGATGGTGGGGAGGTGGTAGGGGGTGGGAGGGCGTTGAGTGTGGAGGAGCATATGAGGGAGAGGTTTGGGACGACTTATGGGCGGGGTAAGGAGAAGGAAGATGGGAAGATGAATTTTAATGCTTGAGTCTGGGAGACCGCGATTGAGGTTGAGGCAAAAAAACAAATGGATCTGTGCGGCCAGAATAGAGGAAGTCAACACTGAAAACAAGCTTTTGATTTCGCTGAAATCATCCAAAGGCTCTTCGAGAGCAATATATACAAGAATTTTTAAACCAACTTTTGACCATACCTGCAAGAAGAACTTGTCAAACCGCTTTACTCTAGCTATGGAAATGCACTTATGTCATGGAAGGAATATTGATGCTCTCAATGGTCAACACTTTGTTGTCGGCCGACATCTTGGCGCCAGTGTAAGTTGTTCCGCCAGATGTGGTGAGAGTCTTGATAAAAGACGCATCAGCCGAGGCGAGGGTGATGGTCGTGTTCTTATAGGTTTGGGCAGCAATAGTGCCAGTGCAGGAATCATCACATTCAGTTCCAGTTCCCCATCTGTTTTGTATCAGGGTAACTTCAAGGAAGATCAATACCGAAGGGGAAAAAAAGCTTACCCAGTCATTGGTCCAGAAGCGTGGGAGAAAGAAGAGAGGTAAGCACCAGTCTTGGCATTGGTAACATTTCTAAAGGCAAATTAGAATTGTATCACAGATAATTGCTTATGAGAACTGGTTCGAAAGCAACTTACTGAGTCCAGATGGTGCCGTCAGCGCTTCGGGTGTAGTTGATCAGAACGTTGTCGGTTCCCTTGACGGCAGCCGAGTCTGCGTCCAATTGACCAAATGATCCAAATAACGATGCACGAATACACCTTGATATGGTTAGCTTGGTCTCATACACGAATTACACAAAGGCCTGGTAAAAACTATGCTTACCATTCTCCTGTCACTGCTCCACACCAAGAGTTGTCTGGCCAGCTCTCCAAAGTAGTTTGAATCAAATCGCCTGTTCCATTCGACATGCCAGGCCAGAGGAAAAGTTCTCCATTTTGAGTTGATGGCGCTGTGCCTGGAATTATTATTGTGCTTGAGGATAAGATATGGGATGTTGTTGGTCCTAAAGACAGAGCACCGCCCCAGCTGTCACGCTTTCGAAGAGGGCCATGAGCGGCGGACACTACGCCGGCGAAGGCAAGGAGTACAGTGAGAAGGTTTTGGGAAAGCATGGTGCAATTGGAAAGTATAGTAGTGTGGTGGAAAAGAATGTATAGACTGTTAAAATAACAGAAAGTAGATCAATGTTTGATGAGAATAGAATGTATGGCAAAACTTTGCTACCGTTAGGAGGAAGATGGGATGAACGAATATATAATAACAGCCAGGAAATTTTCCTCCCCAGTCATATCCCAGTGCGGTGAACTTACGATGCCTCATTTGAGAGAAACAATGGTCGGTTTCCAGAAACCTAGCATTGAAGTTTGCTGGAAATTGCTCTAGCCGGTTGAAACAAAGTATGAGTAGATGCGGGGCCGGAAAATAATTTGAACGTCCGGTTTATCCCTCCGACTGCCGGATCCCGAAAACGTTATGATGCCGGGCGACAGCCGGGAGATTTCATCGGAACGTGAATTGATACACCAATTGGGTGATGACTCTATGCTTTCCAGTGATAGAGATATGCAGCAGGTGAACTTAACTATAAGTCCACGGTAATTCCAGACTCCATTTGGCTCTCCATCGGAGCAAGAGACATACTCATGAGCATTCTGTTTGTAAATGATGCCCACTTGAATTCAGGGGTTTCGTTTACCCGAAACATGCCTTTATGAACTTCCCCGCAGCGAAATTCCTTCAAATATTCCGACGGTCAAGAGATGAAAGCACCTGGCAAGGCATCGAGAGATTTCCACAACAGCTGCTGCCCTTGCGCTGATAATTTCGAAAATGAAGAAGAGACCAAGAAATGGAGCAGTGCACTTGGAAGTTCTCATGGACAACAGCATGTTGTTTGGCGAATACATTGCTTAGTCATGAAATCTTGGCAATGATTGCCACGACTGCGACTTCGACTTCGGCACCTCCGTTCTTCTTGCAACAACATCTTTCTTCCGCAATTACCATATCGCGCAAGCTGAAAATTTGCTGTGCTGCTCGACTTTATCTATATCGCCATGGACCTCCGAGTCTTTGTCTATACCTGAGCATTCGGAAGCAAACAGGACACAAAGCGCATGTGTCTGGGATCTACCTGGCGTACCAGCACAATTTATGTCATGGTAGCGCTAATCAGCACAGCCAGAATTCTCCAGTGGAGTTTCCGCAGCATTCTTCCCAGAAGGGATAGAATAAACATCAGCCTTAAGACGTATCTCGAGTCCTACAGAGGAACAAAGATGCCCGTATACGTATATGCAGGTCATTCCGAAATACCGAGGTCTCGAGCACGATTCCGTTGAGTTTATCCATGAAAACTACTGGGGGATCTGCAGTGCTTGCACTCAAATTGCTGTGTTGTCGCCAAACGAAAATTTAAGAATAGGTATGACGTGGGGACATCTCGTATTTCACATAACAAGAACATCCCAGATCGAATAGCCGGTCGTATTTCAATCCAAAGGCAAGTGCAACCATGTGTCAGTTGCCATAGTGAGGAATACGATCATAAGATTTCAAGAGGTATAAAGTATACAGTCAGGTCAGATCAATTGTCATCAACAACATCTCCCCACCGACATCTTACCTTACAAAAACAGCCACCAAAACAGTTAAGGAAGGCCAATAGCCCTCTATTCAAGCATCTTTCCACACTTCACAAATCTCTCTCTTTCGAAACAACGCAAACGAACTCCAAAATGAAAACCTCAAGCATCCTCCTTCCTCTCGGAGCTCTCTTCTCAACATCTGCCGCTCTCGCCATAAAGTCTCGAGCTACCGATCCATACTACTGGTCTGTTACAAACTACACTGAAGGCTGTTCACCAGCAGGATGCGCCTACAAATTTTCCCTCTCACCGACAAGCACACCCGAATTCGAGCCTAAAGTCGCAACAACCTGCGTAGGGAACGATATCAATGGCTATTACGAAGCTTGCTCCGATCCTGCCTTTTCTACATACGCTGTGCCAGGCGCACAGAATCAGACCTTGCTTGTGAAGCATGAGTTCTACCAAGGCGAAGCTCGATACACCATAATCGGCAACCACACTATCACATATCCCAATGGGAAGCCAGATTCAACAGAGTTTGCTGTCCCACAAAGTACAATCTACGCCGTGGCATAAAAGGGGTTTAGAAAATGAGATGGAGGACGGCCTATGAGATGGAAAGAATAATGCGGTCATATTGACAGCTTGGAATATTGGTTTGGTCTGCATGCATTGCGATCGGCGCTGGAGTTTGGAATGCATACAAAATTGAGCCGCGTTAAGAAAGATCACGATTATTGATAAAATAATGAATGCATTGTATTTTCAAAAGGACTATAAAACATAATAGATTAGGGCACCTGTTTTCAGTTGATGATTGTCTCCTCCACATTTTGGGAGTAGTTCTCCCTACCATAACTTTTGGGTGCTATTGTATTCAGGAGAGCGTCACGCCTGATTTTATAAGCAGAACCAAACTTCGTTTGATATGATATCTCACCTCAGTATGGCCAAAAATATTTATATCACAAGTAATAAAAAACGCATAGTCTCGACCCTCACCTTGGTGCTAAAACGACCACACCTCCCCCTCCCCACTCCCCCCAACGCCTCTTACGCCGGTGCCAGGTGTGGCTTTTTTCAGTTTGGTGCTTGCGAATATGTCCACTGCGAGCTTATTATTAACTTCAGGATCTCGAAGATAGTTTTCTCAGAGGGAATTGCCATACTGAATTAAAGCTTTCTATATTTCCTGCCCAAAACCCTACAGAGAATTACCCCATCACAAATTCACAATTCCTTGCGAAGCTTTCCCTTACGGGATGGCACGCAATCCTCTCATAGAATGGTAGCCAGTCACTTCCACCTCTGCCCACAACATCAAGCCACAATGAGAAGTACTATCCCGAACTGATGCAGACACAGCAGCTTCGCATTTAACGCCTTTACTGTCAATTCTTTCCACCTTGTCTTGAATTTGCTGTCAAATTATCTAGCTATACCTTGGATGATGCGAAAGGCTGACTCAATATTTGAATTTTGGAGCCAAGCACCTCTCAGGAATTTGCTCTCCGGGTGAGAGACATGTGTCTTCTTGGCTCTGTCTTTCATCTTTGCCTCTGCAGAGATTACCAATGGCTCATGACACAACCGAGCGGCTTTGCGAAAGTGCTTGTCTTATTCAGGCCGATAGAGAGGTTTGTTTATCACTAACTCGTAGCATGTTCTACATTTCCCAAGCATGGGAAATTTCTCCTCGAGTGTTAAGCATGCAAATCGTTCAATCTGGGATTTGAAATATGGCATTGTCAGATTGAAACATTTTCCAAGATAACATAGTTAGACTAGAGAAATCAGGCTCTCTGTCTTGATGATGTGACAGTGTCCTTATCAAGGCTATGAAAGTCCCTCACGAGAGAAAAACTGAAAGACACATAACCTCACACTCGCCAGACAACTTAGTCATGTGGCCTCTCCTGCCACCATTATCTCTGAGACAACGCTTCGCTCCCATTTTCAAAGATACAATCATTTTCAAGCTACTTTGGTATTCTTTGTTGACGTAAATCCCCTTGTATGAGCAAAAACTCAGCCTTCCAGCTGCTTTCAAAAAATAACCTTGCATGGCAACGACAGATAGCTTTGACAGCAGCATGCGACTTCTCGTCATTCTCTGTTTGGGGTGAGCATGGTGTATGTTCGTCTGGAATATGTGGATGGTGATAGACTTTTAAGAAAGGAGATCCGAAGGATAGAGCAAAGTTACAGCTTCTGGGTCTCCTGAAGTCCCAAATCAAAATTCTTGGTCTCTAATCGTTTGTGGTCCAGAGGTGTGCCCGAAACAATCGAAATTGAGGTTCTCGTTATACAATCTGTGTCTATTTATTGAGATATAGGGGGGCCCAAGGCCTTTAACTATCGCAGTGTCTCCTCTATTGAACAGGTACAATTTAAGAAGCCAATGGATCATTTCTTGAATTTCGTTCTCGGTAAGAGTACGATGTTTGTCTTTCTGTTGAATATGCGCCAGTTGCATTATTTACAATTCTTTCATGGAAGCTTTCCGTCACTGAAAAACAGGCGTGGAACTGTCAATCGAAGGAGATGCAGCACTTCTCTTGTCTTGCAGTCTCACTTGAGTCTTCAATTCCAGAATGATACCCTTAACTCAAGGCTGAGGTTTAGAAATCTTTATCCGATCCTTTTTAAGGTTATTATGAGTACATTTTCTTGCATATTCTTGGAAGACAGGAGACAACCCTTGACGAATTTTGCTGTCGCTTCAAATACCTTGCACGTTTGAGTGGCAGCGAAGTCTGACTTACTCTCTGCCGTGGAGTTGACCTTGTACACCGTTTTCTCGATAAAGATGAGAGTAAAGATCTTGGAAAGCTCTTCTGCCATACATGCTACACATCCAAATCCAACCAAGCGTCAGTGCGTGCTCCTTCTCCTCAAGCCTTTACTCGGATTTCGTTACCGAAATTGAACTTTTGGGTGGTAGGAACAGATAACGTAGACGATGACACCTCACGAAATCAATACCAATTTATTGTAAGAGCGAAAACTAGACGCAATATAACCCGTGTCTATTCGTTGCGTATAAAAACTTAGAGGTTTCTTGGGAAGTTTTCTTTTCTCTGCGAAAACGAATTCAACTTGAGTGGCGTCAACAGAGTGTTCCATTCAGGAACATTACTTTACCTTCATTTGGTATCAATCGGAAAAGGGAAAGCTTGTGAGGGATTTAATCTTCCCTTTAAGGTCAGTATACAAGTTCCCAATGTTCGGTATATCCGAACCGTCAAAGTGCTGTCAGTACTTTTCACTTTTGACCATCCGGATTGCCTTGGGATAACAGCTTGAACCTCTGAAATGCTTCCTAAGGCCAATAGCAACCACTGTAATAGTATTTATAGTTTGCTGTTCACGAGATCAATAAGTAGCGATGTCAACGTCGCAGCAACACGAGAGAGCCACAACTTGCCAAAGCCTGATCAACCCCGCATTTAGGGAAAGAATAGCTGTAGTTCGGACTGTTCTTTTCGAATTTCTATAAACGCATTCTTCAAGCTCTGTAGTGACCCACAGCTCTGCGAAACGTTGAGAAAAGAGAAGTTACGGGAGACCTGATGACAATCACAGCTCCAAAGACTAGCAGTTTTCGAGCTCGCTAGCCCTCAAATTCCTAACTTATTGATTACCAAACCTTGCTTTGGATGCTGATATACTGGATCTCATGTCAATCTGAATGTCCGCTGCTAATTTCGTAAGTGCTGCCAGGAGAAGCTCCGTTCAGTCACGCCTGCAAAGTTCGAACGCTCCCTCAAACCTGAGTTCAAGTTCCGATTTTCCCAACTTAAGCCACTAGGAAGCCGTATAGAGGAGGTTTGGATTTGAGGATCTAAAGTAGCTTAGAAATAACGAGGGAACTTACGGTGCTAGCATGAAGTCGGACATCTTATCAAATGTATCTTGTTGAGAAGGTAGGACGGAGAAGGTGTGTGTGTTTTATAGGTTTCTCAAAAACCACTCAAGCGCGCAAAACAATATTGTTGTGGAAATCAAGTGGCAGTTTCGAATGTGGGCAGAGGAAAACGTTTCGGAGGAGGAGGAAATTCTGGTGAAAGCAGATGGGAATGGAGGCTGTGGGGGCTGTGGTCTCCTTTCTCTTTTATAACGAAGGCAAGAAGATTTCTCAATCTTCAAAGTACCTTCTCAACAACAACTTCTCCCTGACAGAGGAGTACGGCGGGACCAGTGGTGTCAACAAGCCTTGTCTTCTTTGATTACCCCCCATCATTAATTTGTTCTTCGCCACAGATTCATTAAGTCTCGACCCACTTCCAGAAATCCCATGATCTTCGTTTGTCACTTGTGGAGATACTTTCAGCGTCCCTGTCGCTCAACCTCACCTATGAAATTCAGATGAGCGGTATTTCCCAAAGGTGACATCTCATGCGTAATGTGTGCATCATTATCATCTACATTTACTCATCCTTGGATCATAGATGATACCCCGATATGCAGTTCTGGAATTCTCATCTCGAGATGTCAAAATCGGCAATGTGCCGTTGCTTCCCAACTGCTTGATATCTGACCAGATCCGTGCTAGGTATGGCTGTTATGCGCTTGGAGAGCCAAAGAGTTGTAGGAAGACTAAGCAATGCATTTGAGCAGGCTGTAGGGGTACGAGTGGCTCCTGAGGAGTGAATTTGAAGGCGACCAAGTCTTGGAAGGAACAACACGATCATTCAAAAGACTTCGAATACATTTCCATGGGCTTCCAACACTAAGTCAACATCTTGAATTGAATTTCACGAGCTCATACGCCACACCACTTCTATAAAACCTACCTTCAGTACCTACTTCCCCTGACAACCAAAACCAGGAATGCCGATTGATGAGATGCACTACTCACACCGTTTCGGTCAAAGTACTCATCCCAAGGCCCAAAATCAGCATGGCGAATCCTCTTCTTATTTCGTATTTTAGTGATAAAAGACAGGCAAAAGGCTCGCCTGAAGTTGTTGTGAATGGCTTAATTGTTCTGTCAAATATTTATTTCGTTCATCTCCGAAACTATACAAGGACCCGCACTCCTAAGATCCAAAGTTCAACCGAGATACGAACTAAAATCCGCATTGCATGTCAGGCTAGCATGAGTATATATAGAGCACTTGCTTGTGGGTGAGAACGCTTAGCGAAGCACTTGGAGCAAGCGATTTGAAGGGCGTGTCTTTTGAAGACGTATTCTATGATTGAAAGGAACAGTCATCCACTGGGTAAAGCTGAGTGCTGAACTAGCATAAAAATGCCGATAATATTTTGTGAAAGAAAAAGATGAGTGAGTGATCACGACCACAACAGAAGAGAGACACAAATAGGAGAAAACCTCAAGCTCTTGTCCACTAATAAACGGAAATGTCACAAATGTTCTATCTGTGTGGGCCTGTTTCTTGACGCCTGGCTCTGGCCAAATGATGGAGCGCCATAATGTCCCTAGGACATGCTGTAGATCGAGAATGCCCCTCCGACGGAGGAATGATAAATCGCTGTAATGAGAAAAGATTTCAGGAGCGAACTTCCTCTTTTGACTTTCCCATCAGGGAGGTACATCCTTCCCCCTTTCTCCTTCTCAGCCCTTCACATGTTTCAACATTGCATAGCACTGTAAGATTTGACCCAATCTACTCTCTAAAAAGTCCGTTTCGGGCATCACAAAAATAATGCGCACCCCCAACTCATCGTCTCGCCTTTCCTTCGAAATCCAAAACTCGGAGATGCACAGGAGATGCGTATACACTCTATCTTGAGGCCCGAAACCCAAGATCAGAACATCTCATCTGAACGCGCGGGTATTACCAAACTTCCCCAAACCCCTCATCCCAGCACAGCAACACGTCAATCTCACTCCCAAGTCCTCTCCCCTTCCTCGTCCATTCCTCCACTCTACCCCAATACAGCCCCAAACTCCGATTTAAGCTTCAATAGCCACGAGGAGGAGGAGTATGACAGTGGCTCAGTAGTGGAAGAGTGTTTACGAGAAGCGAGCCCCCTTTCCCCCAAGTCAGCAACGCAGGGGGCCTTCTGACTGCAGATTGCCATGTGTCAAATCGTTGCGGAGGTCCAAAAACGTGGGAAGAGCTTGGCTTCAGCCTTCTTTCGGCCCTATAAGGCTTGTATCCGTTTTCTTTTTGAACGGGAATCCCAATGTGGGTTGAAGAGGGCTGGTCGTGGTTGTGGCAAGTGATTTGAAATGTTGTAAACGTTTAGATGATCTAGAAGTTGGAGACTGATGGCAAAAGGGAAATAAAGCAGCACTCGACTATTCGCGGGCAAGAATGGCCGTTAATGATGGGAAACTGTCCCTTTCTAGGTAGTTAATGCGTAAGCCAACCACAATTACAAAGCTTGAAAGCCTATCTCAAACTCTAAAAACCAAACAACGGCACTTGCATTCAAATCCCGAAAATCACTCGCAGGAGCCTAGCTAGAGGCAAACTATTGTAAGAGGCAGCTTTCCCCATCATTATGATTCACCTGAACTTCGAAGCACCAGAAAATGCGGTGTGAATTACTAAACCCCAAGGCTGATTACTCACTCTCCTGCATACCCGAATCGCGCGGACCGTGATTGCGGATATCACTTCCCTTTCAACTCTTGGGGCTGAAAGCCTATTTTTTATTTGAGTTAAGGCTTCTGAGACAGGCTTCGGGGAGAGCGAGAACAATTACAACGTTGCAATTCCCTCCCCTTCTTGCAGCAACTAGGTGCGGAAGTCGCATTTGCGACTCTGTGAGCAAGTTGAGGCGCACCCACAGCACATGCAATAAATGAAGGCCGCAAGCGGGTATGCAGATTATGAAGCCATCCACATACATTAATTGACAAGGGCAATTTCTTCCCAAATGTGACACTTGCCATGTGGAAGGGCGCAGATGTCAGTTCATAAATGCGTCATTGAGTGGTGGCGCGGGAAGTCTGGAGTTTTGGACCTTGGGGATCGGAAATCAGATTTCCATTTGTACCGTGTATTGCCTGTTTGGGTGAAGCTTCAGCGTGGAGTTAGGAGATAGGTGAATCAGGGTTCGGATATAAGATATGCTTTACTAAGTAGATCTGAGTGGAAGTCCGCACGGCGGGCCAAGCCGTGGGATTGACAGAATGAACTATTTCAGCAATATCCCGATGGAGAATAGTTGATATTAATACTCTTTTAAGTATAGGTTGAATATTTGAAATGTTGGTTAAGTTTTGACCTTGTGATATCGATGACAATTGTTTCCCTGCTGGTTGAATGGTGGAAATCGTACGAGTGCCTACTTGGTAGTCCCATGGATGTAGTAAATTCAAATTCATATGCGGAAGGTTCAAAGCCAAAGAGGGCTGTGCAAATGCGGCACATTTTGACCCCGCGAGGACGCGTATATTTCTCTTCTGAGGAGAGTACGGGATGCGGGACTTAGTTTGCGGCGCGTTGTTGTGCCCGACTTTCCGATGAAGATCCATGTGCGGCACGAATTATAAACCAAGACTGGAAGAAAGTGTCAGTGTGCTCGTGAGTGATTCTGGGCGTAAACCGGTATCGAGAAATCCGTAAAGAGTGGATTCCTCCGAGATCCGTTTGGTTTTGTGGTACTTGTCAATGCGCACAGTGAACAAGGACTAAAAATGATTCGAAATTATGGATAATAACTCCTCGTGAACGAAGATGTGATGCCAAGAAACCAAAATCGAGTAACTGAACCCAAATGTAGCAGTGCCGGAGGAACATACGACAGAGCCTATCAGACTTCAAAATCGCAACTAAACAATCAGAACTCAAACCCAGATACCGAGCCTCACCAACTGGCAACCTGCACCTCTGGTCACAAATTTGGGGTCCAAATCCGCACCGGTGACAAGACGACTCATAACTTACAAATCAATCAAATACGATCACCCGGGGCAAAGCTACTACTGCAGAGCAATCTGGCGACTCCGAAGACTCGAGGCTCTTGCCCGCTCGATCGCGATGCGCATCCACTCCAAGTCGCATTTGTCACAGGAGTCATACCGAAATCTGGAGGATGCCACATGAAATTCCTGGATATGGAGGGGTAGGTCGCATTCAAATCAAATCGCACATGGCAGAATCGAGCAGGAAAAGAGGGTCGGAGATAAAAAGGCGGAAGACAGGGTTCAGCGCCAGATTCCAGGGTTTCTGACAGGGGAAGAGGTGCGAAAGCAGGGGAGCGATTGGGTGTTTGGGGACGAAAGACTGGGGAATGGTGCTGGGAAAGCAGGGGTGAAGGAGAACTGGCGGTGGGAGATTGGGTGGGGTTGGAATTGCGTTCTGAGTGTTCCTGTCTGGGAGAGGCACTCATGCACTTGCATGCTGCAACTCGTTGGATGCTGGATGTAGAATGCTGGCAGGGTTGTGATGCGGTTGTGATGGTGCTGGTTGCACCGAGTAGGCATCAGGGCAACCTGGACATTGCAGCGCAGGACATGGCATGATCTCGTTATTTACTTCCCGTCCTAGAATGGCATCTGCATGGAAGGTTTGGATTTCACACCCATAGCCTGTCAAAATGCCGTGCAACGTGATTCTCCACGAGGGCCTCATCCACACGCCCGTACAAAAGAAGCGAAATAATGCATGGGGGATCATTAATTTGTGACTTCGGTGACGGTTTCGGAATGGTTCGCACTGAGGGTACATTGGGCGTCATGAGGCTCAGGCTCGGCATTTGACATGGAGGCAGCCGCTTACGAGGAGCGAGATTGAAAGATATCAAGGTATCGAATTCGGAAACGATGTTGGAACGCTGTTGGAGATTCACGAAGGGTCTGACCTTCAGCCCTACACACGACGACGGCGAAGCGAGGGCGACATGGACATTTGGTCGAAGCGATGTAATGTATAGGTATGGGCATGATAGTTGGGTTCTCCTTTAAGCCATTGAATTGTCCCTTCGGCCGAAGTGCGGATATACAACTTTCGATACATGCATCCCGCATATTTGGGAAAATACGTGTCTCCTTGAGAAGCAATCCCGAGACTCTGGATTGTGGTACTTGGGAAATGTATGTTGTTGAGGCTATGCTATGTTCTACCGCAAAAGGCAAACAACCAACCCAACCAACTTTGCTTTGATCTGTTTGGCAATGTTGGAGAATTTTTGTTGTTGGAAGCATGTGGTTCTTTTTCATTGGAATTTGGATCATCTCGGTACGGCTCTAAAGAGGCTGGCGATGAGGAGTTTTTCTGTTTGAAGGCAGATATCGATATAATTGAAAGGGCGAAGTCACCTTCTTGTGTCCCGAAAAAACTGTTCTGGTGAGCTAGTTGTACTTGCGGTAGGGCAGATTTAGTAATTACCTTCTCATCATCAAACTAATTCTCTTGACATCCTTGGCATTGAGAGGTTCTGCGTCTTTCTTGTCCCTCCCTCGATACGTAGCTTTCAGATCTTTCCAATCCACCATTACCTTGCCTTCCTGGCCCCCAAAATCATACTCCCAACTCACCGTGCTTTGATCTCTGCCATCGTGCCTTTTCGGCCGTAATTCATCCTTGACTGTCAAAGTGTATTTCTTGCCATCGCCCTTTGTTAGATCTAGACACAGCCCATCATATTGCGACAAGTCCCAACTTCGGTCTTCGCCTGTCGTGCGTTGCGAGGCAAAACCCGCGCCTCCGAGAGTTTTGATATCGAGATTGCCGTGGAAGGCAGCAGTGGGCGAGGGAGGGCTGCAATCGAGTTGGGAGACGGAAGAGCCACCACGGACGCGATCATCTGAGGAGGTCCAGTCGGCGGGGTCCCAAGGCCTGTGATGAAGTGTGTTAGTCGCATTTGAGTCTGCAATCCAGGGCTGAACTTACTTGTCGCCACCGAAGAGATACACATGCGATGATTCAGAGTTGGTCATTGTGATGGTCGCTCGTGTTGATAGAAGTAAGCCATCGCGATCAGCGATTGCTGCTGAAAGGAAAAATCGGTTCACTCACTGTATTCACGCTTCACTCAGATATTTTCCTCACGAGAATCAACACTACAATTCCTGTGTGTGTTCTCTTCTCATGATATCACTGAAACTTACTTCAACCGCTCAGTTCAGATCTCAAGCCCGTCAGCGTCAGCAAACCCGATAGGGCTGAACCTTCACTCGTCATCTCACGCGCCAGTCATCCACTTCCATAAACCGGTCAATTCCCCGCCAAGAAATGGGAAATCCCCATCTCCTTCTCCACGACCTGTCCCTTCTCCGACATCTTACCTAAAAAGGTATTCCTTACGCCCCCTAAAGCGCCACGCGGGGGTATCTCCATGCCTTTGAAACCCGCCTTGAAGAGCTTGTACGCTCTTCTCTGACAGCGAAGAGAATAGTTGCCCGACTTCTATTTTTAATTCTAGAATGTTATACACGTACAAGATCGAAGTTCAAGCTTGGATCAATATTGATTTAGCACCGGTAACAGAATAGGTAACCATCCATTCTTCCTCCTTGCCTTCTTCACAGCCATCTCGCTTGGCCCCTACGTTTCATCCCATGCCCATCTCAACTCAAACAAACAACCCGCCCATCAATCAACAACATTACGCATAAAACACAACAAGCCCTAAATCTGGATACTGACGAAAATCGCCTTATCGAGGGCAGTGCATTTACTCTATCGATTCCTTCATTCTCAAACTCAACCAATAAAGTCTCCTTTCTCGGGTTCGCATGGGATTTACATCGAATCACATTTCGCCCTGCCCACGATATTTCGTAAATGGCAACGTTCAACCAAGCTTTCCCGCCCATTTTAGATTTTACTAAGTGGAGGAACCTAATCGCGCCCCTATCTCCAAAGATCGCCGTCTAATGATAAATTAGTAAATCCATACCCGTAGACCAGATGAGAGTAGGAACTCGCAACAAACCCGCGCATCTCGGGTCTCAAAGCAGTCTCGACCACCATCCATCCATCCCTCCAAATCCCCATCCCCTACTACCGTACATTACCCCATCATCGTCACACAAATCCCCTCCAGCACACAAAACCGTTAAAGCGCAAAGAAAATTTACGTCAATCCTCACCCAAACGAAGCACGCGATCTAACTGGTTTAACCAGCGCGGTTATTCACCTTTGCACAAGGTGTTTATGTCAAAGTATGCTAGTCCTGCAGCTTGGCGGATCGACACTGCCGCAGATAACCAACTTTACGCGTTCGCTTTGTGCTTGAGGGACGGATATTCGGTGCTAATATTCCTCCATGTCTGGTACTCAAGGCATGGTAGGGAGGGCACCCTGCCTACCGCAATGGGACCTGGTGACCACTGACAGAATTGGTTTGGGATGTTAGGGTGGTGGTAGGGAATGGACTACGGAGTTTAGTTGTAGCCGCGGGGTTTGCTTGCGTCGGAGTTGGAGCCGTGAATGTCGGGTTTGGGTGCGGCCACGGACGGGACGTGTGCGTGTGGTGGCTTTGAATTGGCTATGAGGAATCATTCTTTTTTGGGGTCGGATCGGATGCGACGGGGTTGGGAAATGTTACGTAGTTACGAGTCTACGAATGCGCAAAGCGCTTATGTTGTTGGAGTTTTGGTTAAGCGTGTCAACGTGTGCGCGAGGCTGTGAGCGTTGTGCTTGTTGTGTTTTTGTTCAGCTGCGTACCGATTGCCATATGTGGAAAGGAACGAGTTGGGAAAAGTGCAGTCGCACGTTCCAATTCATAGTTTACTTTTACTGTTTCGCAAGCCATGCATGGCAACGCTAGAGAGACAGACGTCACTTATGTACGACAGACACGTTGTACATCCGGTATGACCGAGCGAGTTCCAGTTTCGATCGGGAATTGGGATTAGCAACACGAGGACACGACAAACTGAGACAAGGTAATTATTCGCGTCGGAAAGGAATGGAAAGAAATTCACGAGAAGAGATGGGAAGAAGTATGTTTAGTGATCAAAGATCCGAGGTGTGATATTTTCGCTCTCTATCTGCTCTGTCTGGGCTCGTCGCGCGCTCATGTGTGACGGGGTATTTACAATACAATCTCCACGTTTCTCGCAACCAGAATTGAAGAAACAACGACGCAGTAAAATAGCAGAGAAAAAAGCAAATAAAAATAAAACTCGTAAACACCAGACTGCCAAATGCTAAATCCCTGCTCCTGTATCTTTCCCAAAAGTTCGTGGTTTCATAACGTGTGATATCCCTCTCTAAGAATGAGTGTCGAGCGCTTCGAACTCTTGTTTTTCATACAATCCGGAATCCTTTGTTTCCGGAATCCTGAACCCCAATGAATGAACCTGACCAGACCATGACCATAAAATGCATATTACTCCGTGTGACGACCCCAAACTTTTATATTTGTGTCAAGAGACGCGGCGAAGGTGGCATGGAGAGAGGAGTGGTCGGGTATTGGTAGCCGTTCTCGGAACACGTCGCTGAGTGATCGTATGAGTGGGAAAGAGGAGGTGTCTGGTGGAAGTCAGATATGGTTCAGATTTCAGTAGATGTTGGAAATGCATACATGAGGGTTTGAATCATCGTATGAATGCGAAGCGTGGATGTCAATGGCTGGGAGACCTTGATAGCTCAGATTGTATGGTGCCAAAGTCTCGTCTTCTCGCTTGATCGCCTCGTTGAAATGCATCATTGATGGGAGAGTGACTGGTACTGGTGCGCCCAAGCCGGAGTAGTCGTAATCAGCACCTGTTGAAACTGGGCCATATCGGTGCGCTTGTGGGTATGGTGGGTAAACAATGTCTTCTGGAGCTGGGTATTGGTGGTAGGTGAACAAAGGTGGTGTTCGAGATCCCTCTCTATCAAAGCTGTTGAACATGATTTCCTCATCGTGGTGCATTGGTGGAGTATATTGGCTTGGGAGAAGTCTGGGCGATGGTTGTCTGTGGATCACTTCTGGACTTCTTCTGCTGTATGGCTGTGGGCTCTGGCGTTGTTGGTGTTGGAGTTCGGCGTGGTGTTGAGGTGGAGAAGCAGATGAGGATCCAGCTCTTCGCTCGAGATCTTCAAGACGTCTCTTGAGCTTCTTGCCTATTCATGTATTAGCCCGCTGCCCGTGCTTCCGAGATATTGAACTACTCACGGTAATTTCTTTGAGCAATGCGGTTTTGTATTCTGCGGCGCTCAGCAAGGTCGGAGATCTTAGTCCAATCCTCATCTGGGTTTGCTGAACTGCTGAAGGCAGAGCTGGTGCCGTGAGCAGTGACATTTCTCGTCGCCGTGTTGGCGGTCGAGTACGAGTAATTCTGTCTAGACATGGTTGGTTGTTTGTGGATGGGAGTTCTGTGTTGAGTTGACATGAGCATGAGGAAGGATGATGCTTTGATGTCTGAGGTGAGAAGTAGGAGATACTTGTAGGTTATCTGAGTACAGGCCAGGTGAGAGTGAAGCCTCGTTGGGGGATCCTCTGTGGTATATATGTTCGCGGGTTGGCCACCCATTCACGAGGAGCAGCGCGCAGGCATAGCAACCCTACCGGTACGGAGTTTCCAGACCACTTTCCTCCGGATCCTTGCACTCGAGCAGAAGCTGAGCTACAAGCCCGCACGCCTACAAACGCAGGACCTGTTGCTCTCTGCTAGGGCTGGCACCAGCAGCCCCTGCCAGAGCAGATGTTCCCTGCTTTCGACCGTTGCTCGCAGGTCGCAGTGAGCCCCCTGCAACACTGCAAGCCACGCACTTGGGGCCGCCATTCTGCGGGCTCGAGTCCCCAACGCAAAGTGGCCTAGCGTGCTGCTGTGGAGGGGCAGGGAGACGGGCAGGGTCTGAACTGCGACAGAGTTTCGAGCAGGGCCCCCGGAGCGCCAAGCGTTAGCGTGCAGAAAGCAGGCTAATTAGCTGGCATTAAGAATAGAACATAAGTGTCCGCTAAGGGGTCCCCTAAGACACCCCGACACCCACCCAAGAGTCTGCCCCGCGACACCAGCCAGCCAGCTCCTTCGTAAAGCAGCGCCAACCACCGCCAACCTCCAGCCAGCGCACACGCTACAGGTCGCTGGCGGTGCTCGGAATAGATGCGCGCTAGACGGCCGATTCGTTCTTCTGCGAATAAGGATCTAATCAGGATCACCTGGAGTCGATAGCAGCCCTATGGGAACCACCAGTCCGCCGCCCATCGCTGCCATGCCCGCCATGAATTATTAATGGCAGCACGGTTTTACAAAGGCTTCTCCACGATGGCAAAACGTCCTTGAGCCTCGCGAGCGCGGCAAAACACCCAAAGTCCCAAATTCTATATTCTATATTCAGTCCTTCCATGCGTGGCAGACGTTCGATTGCACGGCGTGGAAGCTTCGGGTATCGCTGTCTCGCACTCTCCTCGAATGAGAGCGCATCTTGCGTTCCCAACCCGAACTCTGCAGATCCCACGTCCTGATCACCGGTATGGGAAATGGGTGCCACTGCAAAATTGGAAGTCTCTGGAAGTGGAAAAGGATTAGACATCGCCGCAGGGACACGCTGGGTTGATGCCAAATCATCCATCGTATCTTTTCTGCTTCGAGCCCACCTCTCAAATTGCACCAAAGTCCCAAATGTGGTTGCCTGGAGATTAGTAAATCCGACCGGAGCAGAGCTACGAGAGGAAACTCCCGCCAGTTCACTCAGTCGGATTCGCTTGCTCGTTTGCCGGTTCAATCAGGAGGCGCAGATCCACGTTGGGATGTCTTTGACGTGTTTGGATCTCCAGGAAAATCGTATCTGTCCTAAATGGGGTTTCCATCTCGGCTCGGGGAAAATATCAAGGGGGAGGCTCTCATGCTGCCCTGCCCGCTGCTTTGGTGGATCGTGAGTTGCCAGGTGTGGGCTCGGCGGGCGGCCGACACGTTCTCTAGCTGTAGCTGTTTCCTCGAATAACTCCTCGAGAGATTGATAATTAATCTGATAATCAAAACGCGTTACAGAAGCCGCATTAGATGATTGGAATCAGGATATTCTTCAGTCCCCCCTTTTCCAAATAGATACACGGACATCGCCTGTTAGAGGACGACGTCCTTCTGGTGCATCGCGGCTGTTGATGCGATGCAGCCACTGTTATTGGCGGAGGGCCGCCCTCGTCTATATTTGGATATACTCAACCCCAAAGTGAGGCCAACCTCGAAATAGGATACTCTAGGTGCACAAGTTCCAGTAACCATAATCCTCATTATGGGGAATTCCTCATCAATGGTAAAGCCTCGAAAATACTTCTCTGCTTCAGATGGAAGCGCTTATGTTTTCTTTTCGTCACCGATGGTCGCTTGTCTTTTCATCCGATATTCGCACCGCGAAGCGAATATCGGTCCTTAATGTCAAAGCATAGAGTTTTCGCTTTTAGGATCGCCATGGTATCCATTATTGATCGCCCTGCGTGACCACCCTATGACAAGTTCTTCAACTCGGAATTCCATGCCAGGCCATTCGTGAACTACATCCTCGCCCGACGGGATTTGAATGTTTGCTGTGACGGCCAATTTGGCCCAAAACAACTTGAGCAAAATACTTGCATCGAAGTGTGACTGTGAACCACTCCTCTAGTTCATCTAAAACTCAAAATACTTCCACCATCGTGACGATTTGGAAGATCTCCTCCGCAGTTTCCGGTGGCTTTCCAGCGGAGTTACCGTACTCCTAGATTGGTACATTTTGCTTCCAAAACTCCCGTAGTTCAAACTCTATGCGAGCCTCTTGCGTCGATTGTTCTTCTTTAGAAGATGGCGACATTCGATGTCTATTGGTGCATTCTGCGTTGCACACACCAAAGTTTCCAAAGGGTCGTAACACAAACTTTCCTTCCCTTGTGGTTTGACGCCCCCACTATTCCTCCCCTCTAGGATAATTAACAACCATTTTCTCGTCCCACCCACCTCGAACACCATACCCCTTCTAGAAGTCTGCACGTGCAAGAGGGCGGCTTTGTCATATCTCTATTTTTGCGCCCCGATTACCCAACATGCTGGTCCATGCATCCACGCCTTCCACCCCTACCACATACCCTGGCCTTCACGACCCGAAAGACAATTCAACCAGTGGCATCGCACACCGCGCCTTCAATCCCTGCTGAACCCCTGCCAGCCAATGAGAGAGCTGGAAATGGGGTTTAGCGAGCCACCGCGACGGTGAGGCCCTCTGAAATGGCGGAGAACTGGCAAAGGGTCGAACCTCCACCAAACCTCACGAGTTGCGAGTCGGCGACCGGAATTGGCTGGCTTTGGATCGGTAGGACCGATTGCGAACGCCTTCGAAGCATGCATCGCATGACAACCAGTTGAATCACACCTCGACTTCGGGCAGGTCACTCTTCAGTAGCAGCCAGCGCTCAGCCCTACCCGGCTTGTTCAAGTTCCATCTCACGACGTGACGATGAAATTCGAGATTCTCCAATCAGCGCAAGACGTTGCGGTCTTCATGCGAATCATGGCTCTGTCCGCCGAGCTCGCGGGAAAGAACCCCTTCGGATTTCATTTGATACGGTGGTGAAGAAAGTGCCCGGTATCGAGCCTCGTCGCTCGTGGCTGGCGTGCAATTTAGGCAGCAAAATTACCCATGAGTATCGCTCTCCACTAGATTAATTGCAAATCAATTGCGTACAGCGAATCCCAACTGTACCTGCTTTTTCGCATCCACCCGAAAGCAACGTTTCAATGATTTGGTTCGTGAATTGTCTTGAATTTATCCTTCACCGGTTTTCTTGCGGTGAGGCACAACGAGGCTGGTGTTGTCTTGGTGATTCATTCCAGCTTCGTACTTCAGCGTACGACCCACAGAGTATGCCGAGTTCGTCAAATGACTGTCTGCTGGGATTGAATTGTCAACACTTGATATCAATTCCTAAACTGGTTTAGTGACCTTATGAATCTGTGTAATAATTCATGCTGTTGAGACCGTAAGGCGTATGGGTCTTGAGGATATCAAATGATTCAAATCACGTTTTCAGCCCTGTGGAACACTTCCTTGTTGATTGCCGTGGATTTGTCAGATCCCTATTTTCTTGCTGGAATTTGTTTGACTTGGCATCGCGCTCGCTTACATCATATATCCCTTCTCTGAAGCTTCCATGGTTCATCGGGCAAATTTTTGATCTTGATTCTTGTATTGCTGCTTTGATTTCAATCTCTCGTATGTCTCGTCCTGTAAACTTGCGACGGCATATCTTGACGAGACCTCCTTATCCATATAGCATTGCAACACCACGAAGCTGAAGGATTTTATGCCTTCCCCTTTTACTTGTCGGTGATTGCAGCCGACGAGCGTTCAGCCTATCAACAGAATAGGGGGCCGCTCGAACTCCTGAACCTGACACAACCAGACAGGTCGTTTACCCCTTTCCCCTCACATCCTCACATCTTCACAACGTGGCAAGAGGAGAATGCAAGCCATAGAGACGGCAGCACACCACACCACCATGGTCGGACAATTAACTGTGCCTCTTGGTAGATGAAGACGAAATGATCTGCCACTGTCACATCTTCAGAGACCAGCTTGCAGCAAACGCGCTTAAACAATGGTCACACACTCTCGCCCTGTGTGCTTGCGCGTTGGTGTGAGGTTGTTTCAGACTTTGAGAATAGCATCACTTGAGTAGCATCGCTTGAGCTGCAAAATATCCAGAAAAGGGGAAACTATAGCCCGTTGAGCAGATGATCGCAAAGACATTTCTGATGCTTCATATGCTTGGTTCTGAGTGCTGACTCAACCATCTCACGGTCAAAGCCCACAGACCCCTCAAACAGTCGCCCTGACAGTTTTCTTGGCAGTATTTGGGGGTCGGCCCTTGCCCCAAGTAAGCTGTGATGCACATACCGCGTGTTTACCATGGCGGGACGAAATCCTGGGACATGCTGTACTCCCGTACCTGCCGGAACCAGCGGGAATCCAGATTTCAGATGTCCATTCTCAACACTGACCGTTTACTCGGATGAACGTCAACACCGTCGGGGAGACATTGCGTCCACCGCCAACACTTCCAATTATCGAATCTCTCCAGACTCCGAAGAGACTTCAGAGCCATGTGAAAGGCCCCAATCTTCGGCGAGTTTCTCTCGATCGTGGACTCGAGTCTACGGAATGGCAAGTTCCCGCGATCTCAGGGGTGACTTAAAGTTCTTACTGTGTTCCCCACTCCCAAGGCTGTACCAATGTGATATGTGTGTATCGCCAGAACGGCGCCACGGATTTCGAGGGCTGAGTTGGTGGATCGTGGCTCTTTTCCATCCTTTTGTATGGCGCAGCGTTTGCGAGGCGTCTGTCGAACAACAAACTATTAAGCGCTGTGAAGCACAAGATCTGTGATAAAGGCGGTTGACGACGAAGCATCACGTACTTTAGTTCATTTCATGATCGAAACTGGAAGTCCTCCGAGTTGTTGTGGTGCTACAATGGAGTGGGCCGCTCCCGGTGTCCTGGACATGGTACTTTTAGATCGAGTTGATAGGAAGCCTGTACTAAAATCCCACGGGCTGGCTGGAATCTTGAAGTGTCCTCGGGTCTGCCAAGCTTTTAGCCGCTCCCCTAATTCCCCGCTCCTCCACCACGAACTAAAGACGCCATAGTGAACAAGTGTTCAGGGTTTCCACTTCGTAAATCAAGTATCATGAGGGATTTGATGCGCATCAATCACAAAACGAAGTATTGCATACGCAATCCCCGCGCTGGCATCTCCTGATTCGCCTCCTCGATAGCTTAACATACTGAAGGATGAAGAGATGAAATCCGTGCACGCTTGGGCCAGACTGGCCCCATCGTCAATTGGGGGCCGCGAAAAGGGTGGCTTAAACGACAGGAACTCCATGATTGGATAGTTGACTTTTATTTGAATTCCAGCGGTTAGATAGCAGGGTTGTTAGTGTCGAGAATTTGACACAAGAGACCCAGGTCCTAGGCAAAGCGTTTTGACGTGTGCTTCAAAGCGGCCGTTTTTTTTCTCTTTTTTTCAGCGGCGATAATAGTCTCCGAAATAATGTCGGTAACCATGCTCGAGATAGGCTATCATTTTGGATGTGTGCTTCCAGGAGAAATATCACAGTCTGAGCCACCCGATCGGTGTGGATTTCAGCATCCACGCGAGGAAAAAACGACAGTACAACGATACCTTGTCAAATTGTCTTCCAGGTCTGTTGCATGTTGCCATGCTCTGAAGTCTTTTCGAGCTATTGAGTAGCGATTCCCACTAACCTTAATGCTACCACAACAATTCCACCAACCATTGGTGCAGTACTACGACGTGCAAACATCTATGATCGTAGGAAGGACCGATCGACTTACCGCCGCAAGAGAGCGCTCTGCACGAGGCTCAACTCTAATTCTTAATTTCGACGCTGTTAGCAAGGCGTCAGTATGCATTTCAGCACTGCTGTGGTTGCGGACCTCAGGTTGATGTCGGCGCTTCCGCCTCGCCGTAAGGCTGAAAGGCACGATCCATGGACTACGCTGTCTCCACTGAAGCCATACTGAAGGGCGTGCGTAGTGATTGGCGGAGGCACGAGGTCTGCAGCGATAGCAACTGCAGAGAAACTCTCAAGACTGAGCTGTTCCGACGGCTATGCGCGAGCAAGATTGGCGTCGAAGTTGTCACCGGTGGAGATCTTCAAACGCGAGTAAGGCCTCAGGAAGTTCACCGCCGTTGTTTGGAGAGATGTTGTGCTGTGAGGAGTGGTGCTGGGGTCGAAAAGGCGGGTAGACGTTGATTCGCAGTGGAGATCGCCCAAGCACATGTCCCCGCGCACAGATGCACAGCCTCTTGTCCCAAAGAAGTCAATTAGCTGTCTTTTGCGGTTCCCACGTTGTAAGGCTGGACGACAGGGGAGCTCGATGGCTTGAAGGCGGCCGCCCCTTGCGGGCTCGGGCACGCTGCACCCGCTGGGGCCGGGCTACAACCGTTGTGGAGATAATGATCATCCTCTCTCGGGACTCGTATTTTCGACGAATCGCTGTGTCGCTGTCGGATGCAGGCGTGCTGCTTTGAAGACTTCAAGATTTGAGGGGATTGGGTTGTGAGATGAAATCAAAGCAATATCTGCCCCCCAATATACCATGAAGATTTCTGCAGGTGCATTCACATTTCCGCTGCCTGACAGAGAGGGCACGAACGAATATCTGAGCTGTTTGCCTCCTTCGGTCTAGCGTGGTATAGCGCCAAGACTCTATACCCCAGACGCTTGAATGCTTCGCCTCCATGTCAACGTGATCCATCTTGGCCTCTTTCTAAAATCCGAGAGCCGCCATCATGTCGCGACCTTACATCCGACCCCGACGAGTGCGCAGATTGCGGTCTGGAGGAGCATTTGGCTTCCTTCAGGCAACTCAATTCTCAGACATGTACCGCGATAGCATCACGCACCAATGTCACACGCTGCATCATTGCATTGTTGATCAATTTCATCGCCGACTTCGTCTACCGGCGGCCACCCAACATGCATAGCAGCAAAGTACTCCCGGACACATTCGATGCCCCTTTGAAGCCCCGAAGCTGCCGAATCGGCCTTCCAACACCAGTTCATCCGAACCCGAGTCTTCCGTCGCATAGCATTTCGCATTTCAACACGCGGTGCCATACCGAGTTGCCTACCATGTTTGTTGCTGGTTTTACGCTCGCAATGCTTGCCTCGCAACGTTCCTCGATCGATATTGGACAAGGCGAACACATGGCCGAGGATTCCTCTAAGGGATGAAACAAGCAACATGAGCCTTCTTGATCCTTCGAATCCAGGATCGCGGCCCCTAAAGGGACACAAGGAGTCGAGGAGAGGCACAGCAGCAAAGACCCAATTGGCCCCCAACGCAATGCCTGTGTCCCATGTTTCCAGAACCGTCGGACTCGCGGGTCGTGTTGTGTTCTTTGGGCTGCAATCGCCTTGCCAGGGTTTTATTCATTCGATGTCTGTTATCATTCCACGGTTTGGATATCACACTTGACAGCATTAACTGTCATGAAGCCGCCTGGAGATAGGTATATTACCCTTTCATATACCGGTAGATTTCCAACCGCTATTCCGTGTCTTGGGTTCACCAACTCTTCTGCCGCGCTCGTATGCGCTTTCTAGAATTCATGTTCAAAGCTTGACGAGGTTGTTGAATCCTGGCATACGGCGGTATAGTAGACTATTTGAATGGCCCTTTCGCACCGACTCATCCAGCCTCCTTCACGCCGCGCAAGCTTTGCTTTGAGGAAAGTTATTTTCACAACATCGGTCTGTCATAGGTCCGTTCGACTCTGCATCTGTGAATGCGCGCTTTAGGGGTGTTGTCGAATCCTGCAGCGTGTCCGGCGGTTAAGAGACCCGACGATACGTGGCCGCCTCGTTCTTGATGTTGCCAAACTGCGAGATCGTGCATCAAATTTTCGTCAAGTGACTTAGATCCTTGAATGATTGAGGTTTGGTGCAGCAATCACTAGCACTGAACTTGTCTGGACAATTGTTTGCAACATCGGATACGATATATGTTTAGAATAAGTTGCACACTACCGCTGTCCATTTCATCTGCCGTCTTTCTACGCCCATCCTTGCTATCCTATGGAAATCCACAGGTCGCTCGGGGTCTTTCATATTGGTCAATCTAATAGTTGATGTTGGTTATCGTGCATTCAACCCCGAAGGAGCCTATCGCTGTGCATGTCTTAGGGGAGCTTTGCAGAACACCATTCCTCCCAAGTTCGAAACAACCTCAGGGATCTCGGATAAGTACGAAAGAGGCTCAGCGAGCTCTTCTATCGTCTTCTGGCAGCCATTTTTACGTATGGATCTTGGTCCCTATGTATCTTGGTATACTGTGCACATGGCAGTGCTAGGTAGGTGTTCCTTCCTCCCACCTAATGGTGTACGAAAATTGAAGCATAAACTAACAACGCATTCCAAACACTTTCAAGGTCTTGCATACTCGGTCTTCTTCGCTTCGCTCATCGTACCACAAGTGCGTTACAAAGAACGAGCCTACAAGAAGTTGCTCCTAAGGTCGTTGGCATAAAAACGAAATATAATACCAGAACTCCAAGACCAATGACCAGGCGAAAGTACAAACAAGCTCAGACGAGGGACATAGCACTTTCAGATTATCAACATAGACCGAGTTCTCAATTGGCTACTTCGTATGGAAGATCCGCAACCGTAATGAAAATCACGGACGGCACAGCTCTAAGCCAGATTTGCCAGAACAGAGAAACAACTTCAAAACTTCCAGCTACCACGGCCTCTTTGCACTGGTATTGGCATGGTGATACTCGGACAGTGGGTCTCATCGGATGATGAAGTTCTTTCATTCGGATATATGCATGAAGTAGCGCTTGATTGTGGATCTATGTTGTATTTCAAATTGACCTCGGCTGCAGTCTACTGTTGGTCCTGCACTCGTTTACGCAAAGGGTCTTTGTTGTGCATCTATCGTTCGAGTGTCGGTTACAACTGCATTCGGGGCCATTTTTCGACGTTTACTCTTCCTGGCTGCGATCTGGCAAGGTGCATTGTTGCGAGGGATCGGTTAAGGAATTTTCACATGGTTTGAGTACGCAAGCACGCGCGCAAAGTCCACTGACAATTTCATCAAATTGCACTGTTCAATTTTCTTCATCATCACCACTTTCACAATCTCTCTCGCCCTTGAGATTCCTCATCGAGGTTGGTGCCAAGCCACCAGCTCCACCATTCATAGGGCTGAAATCTCACTCTTACGATCGGTCTCACTCCGGGAAATCGTTGAAATAGTGTTCTCACGTAAGAACGCCCAACGGTGACAGCGATCCCCACGAGGCAAATTGCGCGATGTCAGCTGTCAGAAGGTAAGCATCATCCTCGGAGCGTTTGAAGTAAATAGGGCTGAGTGGCTGAGTCTAACTTCTGAGATTGTTTGTTTTGTTTCAGCTATTATAATGGTGGCAGAGGCATCGGCAAAAGCCGAATGAATGTTGGTTTATTCTTGATGGGGGCAGGTGATGTGAGGTGTGCTTGCTGTGCGCGTAGGGTGTTTGAGACATGAGACTGGGAAGCTGAGGTGTAGTGTGGTGATTGCTTTACCTTTTTGAAGAAGATGTGGAGCCTGATGTTGATATATATTTTGAGCTGCTTAGCTGTGGTACGTGTTCAACTCGGAGAGAGGAAATGTTGGTACGTTATGGCGACTGCATCACGCCAACATTTGTAAGTTTCGACACGAGTCAAGCCTTCGGCCGTTCAAGTACCATTATTTTTACACTTTCTACCCCAATGTCTCATTCTCAGCTCAACGTGTAGCTTTCCTCACCGGACCTCCGTGAGAGGCTTCGGAATTCTCCTTACGCCTCGCTAATTATTTCTCCTTTCAACGTCCAATTGTTCTTTTCACATTGCCCTCCCAAATTCAAGCCCTCAAAGATCAGGCGTCGACGGATTCACCAACATATTTCTGTCAACAGGCTTGTGCTCTATAAATACTATGGTTAGTGCTCCACAGATACTCACACCGATCTAAATTTCAACACACCTTCCTCTGCAATGGGGACATGACCAAAATAAATCCTCCTCTTGTGACGAATGTGAATATAAATTAGTGTTGCGTTAAAAGAGTAATGCAGTGGTTTTTGAAGTAAATATGGATTCGCCTTTCGCGTGTGCGAGATCTTTTATGGTTTTTGAGGTGAACGAAAGAAGTTACTGGCAGCATAATTCCTTCACCGACAACGAGTACGGATAAGGTTTTGATCTGCCTTTTTGATAGTTGGGTAAGAGCTACGGAGAGAATTTGGCAAGCTGGTTTGAAGACCCTAAGAGGAGTATGCTAACTCCAATAGTGTGGGTAGTTCGAGCACTCCGGTGAGCCGAGTTTGGTTTTGAACAGCAGGTATTAGTTGTCGGCGTAGTAGGTGTTCAAGATCGCTTTTTTAGAATGGGTGTAGTGTATGAGCTCGTGCGATCTAATTCGATAAATGAGCCTCATGCTAGTGTGCTTAATGAAATATTCAGATTATCTTGGTTGATTGTGCTGCTTCCTCTCAAGTTTTGCTCTCATCGGAATTCATTCCCGAACATCGCCCGTGTATCTCTACCTTCCTGGAAGATTAAGTGAGGTTGGTTTTCCGAAAACTCGTGGATTCTCGTCGTTAAGGTTTGGGAACGAATACAATCAGAGCCTGCAACACAAATTATTCTGCGACAGCATTTTCGTATTAAAATCCAGCGATCAGATTTCACCTTCCTTCTCTTGTTTAGTACTGACAACCCAGCAGCTGCAAGAAAATCACACTGCATTGACCACTTCGTGGCTACAAGCAAGTATTAAAATCAGAGGCATCAATCCTCAGTCGTCATTCGCAGGCCTCTCCAGCATTTTCAGTTCAGCTAGTTGAATACGGCTATAATATTTTGACTTTGAAAGAGTCGAGGACGGGAAAGAAGATGGTGGATTTCCGGTTTATGGTTTTTATATTTTCGGCGGAAATATTTCAACACTTCAAGCTTCTTGCTTCCACCGAATGATCTCAACATTTAATCCTTCAACACTAAACGAGAGTCCTCCACTTGTAGAACGAGAATATCAAGGAGTATGTATTGAACAAGTTTTTAACAGAAAGACAATCAATGAAATTCGTAACGGAGCTGAGGCGTCTTTCAATTCCAACGTAGTCATGTGATCTACTCTCGTTTCCTTTCACAAGAACTATAGAAGATACCTGGAGTGGTCCGTGGAAGCTTAGAGGCTAAAAATACTCTGAGCATCACCCCATTCAACATCCTAGCACTTGACTCCTCAAGCAGGTTTTCTGTCCCAAAGGAAGAGTCAGACGACAATTCAAGTAAAGTTGTCTCGCCACAACTCATCATTCTCTACTCGTTGTTATGAAAAATAGTGATTTCATCTGTCTCTGCCTAAGAAACGAAGCGAACTCGACGCTGGTAGCACATTGCGTCTTTTGACAGCAGAAATTCAGCTTCAGAGCTTCCTTTTAAATTTATGTTCCTCAACGTTACCTCAAGTGTTGAAGGTATAGGCTTGTTGAAGGACAAAGTATCTGGCTTCCGTACTGATGAGAAGACTCTACTTATTTAGTTTTGGACTAAGGATAATTCTATTAACGACATATTGTTGTTGTGATTGGTTTGCCTCTTGCAGGCGTTAATATTGAAGCTTTTATGGAGGGCATTCCGAGAAGAAATGTGGTGAATTCCTGGTGTTTGATCTTGCAATTGATATGGCCAATAGGAATTTTCTCAAATAGTTAAGAGAGCGTGTCAGTCTGTGAATCTAGAAAATTCGAATAGTTTCTTGGAGTTCTCCTCGTTTTTCTTTAATCAGAAACTCCATGAATTACCCCACCGGCCCCCCTCCGTTGAAATATTCAACTTGTAATATCAGTTCTTAACATCCGTGTACTCACTACCATATGTATCGGGCATCCATCTCAATTAAAAGGTGACCCAACAAGATACCACACGGATGGAGGCAGACTCTTAAAGAAAGGATTGAGTGATTGAATATACACTGGTAATTTCTCAAATGTTCGACCGAAGTCCCTTTCATTCTCGTGAAATAGAAACTGGAAGGGTAATACCTATTAGAGACATCCTACTATCCTTATTCTGCTGTCAAAACCCTTCACGTTCATTCACAAATTCGGATAACGACAATCTTTAGGCCATCGAATGAACGTGAGAATCATCGAATTTCAAAACTTCAGATGCATTACTTTTGACAAAGCACACCGCCAATTCTTCGAGTAAACAAAGACCAACAACCCAGCGCATGTACTGAGTTTCCCCGTCCATCTCCGTCTTTCTCTGTGAATTTTAGGATGCTTGGAGATGGAAGGCTTTTATGTGAGGTGTTGAGTAGAATTTTCGACTTCCCCTGTATCATTACGTGTGGGGCAGTTTGAGAAATTGGGATGTTAATTTTGTGGGGGCATTGGAATTAGGAGGCTAAGAGAGGAACGAGGGAGGAGTCTATGATAAGTAGCACTTAAAACGTAAATGTACTTAACAGAAAGCATTGAGTTTACAATTCTAATCATAAGAAAGCTAACATTCCTTATTCAGTCATACTTTGTTTGTATGTACAAATACTCGCACGTCTCACTTGCTTTTAATCCTCGCACAAATACTTCATGGGCATGATAGCTTCGAATACATCTGTTTTTCGGCACTTCTAGATCCTTTAATTTGCAACCATCAATGACTGCATCACCGGCAAGTCTTCGCTAAACTTCCAACTCAGAAGCCGACACCCCTTGTCTAGAGAAGCGGACAGGGACAGTTCGTCTGAATTTGGGTAGGTCGAATGAAAGACATGTGAGGAGAGCAGCTAAGTTCGCCAGAAACAGACAGTTGTGCGGAATTCGCGAGATCTCACACGAAATTTCAAGATTTATGTTTGCTAATCATCGTGGTCTAACGCAGAAAGGAGCACTTTATATTGATGCTCGTAATTACCTTAGCCAATGCCTGTCGTGGGCGATGGTAAATCTCATTCCACAGATCTGTTTAGAGAAGCGTGGTATGAAAAACTTAGAAGTGAACTCTGGTAGTTTTGGTTGAGATAAATTGTGATATCATAATTAATTACGCAAGCTATCAAGATTTAGAGATTAATTACGGGTATTAAGATTGAAGTAGTCATTTCCTATCCGTGATTATATTTAAGTCATTTGAAACATGACTTCGTTGATTCGCACCGCTCATCCGAATACTACTCCCTTTTGACAATTTATATCCCTTTCCCCCTCCATCCCCCCCCCCTTCTCTCCTTTTCAATCCCTCATCCCCCCTCATTCACAAGCAACCTCAACTGCCCCATAATTACTCACAGCGGCTGCACACACCCAACCTTACTCCCCACAACCACGCCATCAAACGGGAACCCATGGAATTGATTCTGCAACGTAACTCCACATCCACTCTGCAAATAGATCTTTACAAAGCACCCAAGAGCACCAGTCTTCAGGGCAGCCATTAAGCTCGCGGTGATCGCGCCGCTGAAGGGATGGAGACAATGGCGCATTGGAGCTTGGCGATGTTTACTATGGTGAAGGTGCCGGCTGTGGCGGGGTCGGGGAGTGTGCTCACACTGGGCTGGGTTTTTGGGCCGATGTAGCTGGTGAGGGGGAGTTACTGGTTGTGCGGTGGAGGGGGTGGAGGGGACAGGTTATGAGAGAATTTCAAGAAAGGCAAGATGTTTCTTCGCTACTACTTACATGGTTATTTTTGCGGAAGCAGGACCGCCTGTGGGCCTGTCTACTCGGGCTTCGAGTACTGGTAGAGAGGCGGCGAGAGTTGTGGGTGCTAGGAGGGCAAGGGAGAGGAGCGATTTCTATCTTGTGATGAGCAGGGTTTAGTCTTCTGCGAAGAAGTAGATAGTTACGACGAAGAGCATGTTGAAGATTATGAAAAGAGAAGATTTCTTGATGAGGACTCTGTTGGATGGTGTTGAAGATGTCGTCGACAGTGTCTGGGGACTGGTCCTTCAATATCAGCTTTCAGTTGATCTAAGAAGAAAGCTCGCCATCCACTTTGTGTTGCTAACGTTACTCATGCTTGTGTAATGGCTTTTTCTAAAGAATCAAGTTTTTCTTGCATGATTGCAGCGCGTTCGAGATGGAGCGAAATTATCCCGAGTCCCGTATTTTCGATTGCAACAAACAACAATGAATGCTTATGCAAGCCTGCATAAGGTATAAACTTTAGATCAAAACTATCTGTAAGTTTTAGCTGATGTAGAAGATATAGAAGATGCAAGGCGTTGTGGTCATGGTGCCTTCCCATATCACGCACTCGCTAATCTTAAGGGGTTGTATGACCAAGAGATTTGCCCCACTTGGTCTAGACCTGGGTTTTGACGGAAGGTACGGAGTAAACAACGAAATGGTGTAAGTTCGAGATCCAGCAGATGCGTGAACGAAAGGAATGATTGCATCCTTACGAGTGTAGTGATGCTCTGGAATAGTTTGCACATGCTATTCTGTGAGCTCATTGCTGAGAGCGTCGAAGTAGTTGATGGAAATAGACATGCACATACGAGTAATGAAGAGATGAACAAAATCTTGGAGCGTCCTCCACCACGCAAAAGACTCGGACCTGCCTGGTGGAATTGAGAGGGCGAAGGCTGTTTGTTGTGCAGACTGGCTGACCATCAAGGCAAACCGTCCCATAGTGTCACATCAAGCTAGAGCGAGTCTATGCCAAATAGGCTCGATGTAGTGCTAGCTGAGGAGTGGTACCGCAGCTGTTACCATTGTTTAAAGTGCTACCAAAGACCTCGCCCTTGGGTGGATAGAGGTTCCAAAACAGACTCGGGTACGCGTCAGTCTGCCAAAGAGGCATGTGTGAGGCTACACCGTTAGCACTTGCCCCCACAACACAACTGCCCGATCCGCGGTCCTCGCTTGGAAGTGTATCGCGCCTTCCGCAAAAGAAAAGGAGGCCAAGAAATCCTCTTTATGGAGCACATAAAGCACAACCACAATGAGAAAGAAGGCGAAGTGGTCCTCTAGCATTGAACATAAGCTCAAATGCCAGATTAAAAAACACCCAGGCGAGTTTGTATGTTTGGATCCGATGTCTGAAAGACAAGGTGGACTCCGGGCTTTCCAATTCGGAAAACGCAACCTAAAGAAGAAAGAGCGATTAGCAGCAAATGCCATCCCAGCAGGTATCGTGAGTCTCGAGCACGCGCAGGTAATGGTTCCATGATTCGTTAATAAGTTGATGCATTTGTGTAGCCAGAGTGATCGATAGCCTCGTTTGTTCTAGAAGCAAGCGGCTAATACTCGTGTCGATCACTGCAGCTTCTGTCAGTTGAGATATGTCAACGTCTCTGGAAACGGAAATGGAAAGCCGACAGCAAATAACGCTGGGCACTATTCTACAATAAAAATCCTTGGACGCCACTGGGTATCTTTCCATCTTATCATAACGCCATGAATGATTCGAACTGCCACCTCATATACATCCTGCTACAAATCAATGTCGGATAGGCGAAACTGCAAGTTCAAGTCGATGAGTTGGAAATGGGTAAAACTAAGCTGATTGTAGCCGTCTCTCAAAATTCCTCAACAGGGCCAAGAAGGACCTCATGGACATGAGCCAGATGTTCCCGCTGGAGCTTGAAAGAGCTGTAGTCGCCCGAGACAATGGCTTCTAGGATGCTCTCGTTTGAGCGCTCGGTTTTCGATGTGATGGTAGCCATGCGGTGTTGAAGATCTTGGTACGCAATTCTGAAGGACTGAAGGATCCTAGCCGTGTTAGAGGAACCACCAGCAATATCATTATCAGCCCTATTGGGATCCAGAATAGATATCTTTCCACTGTCTCCTCGATATGATACGTTTCGCACATGATGCTATGGTTCGTCAGCAAAGAGTTATAACATTCACGAATTTAACTTACCTTGGATATGTACTGAGCTGGCTTCATTGAGATCGCAGTCGTTGAGAAGTCGAATTGATTGCCGTACAAGTCGAAAAACTCCATCAAAATTTCTCCAAGGTGATGCTCCGGGATCATGCTTCTGCTTTGAACCTGTGGCATGTGTTGAAGAAGACTTACAACGAGACAAATGACAGAGAAGCCTCCAATTCCTCCATTGGAAGGTTCGTTGAGACCTCTCATTGCCAGGTAGTGCTTGATCAAAGTGACCAAGATGGGCATTGCAGGGAATTCAACCTTCCAATCCTGAAATGTCTTGTTGGCGATTAGTCCAGTGTCATTCTCAAACGAGATATCGACTCGGAGCCCAGTGATTCTGTCAATGTACTTGACGAGCGGGACTTTAGCCTTTCCGATGACTTCCATAGTTCCAGCAATAGCTATGTTTGCTTTTGTTAGGAAGTTGCCAAATTTGTGCATCCAGCTGGTACTGTTGGCAAGGACAGGATAACCGTTATTTAGGAACTGTCTAGAAACACAAACGAGATCCATATCGGAGGTAGGTAGGTAAAGGCCTGCCACAAATGAACCGAAAGGGAGTATATCAGCATTGGGATACTGCTGTCTAACCTTGTCGCGAAGATCAGCAACAAGCTTTTCACGAATCACCTGCTCAAAATCGCGATGCTTGACAAAGTGATAGAAGTCCATGATTTCCTTGTGCAACCTAACGCAAGTTAGTAAAAGTGCCCCTATGATAATCGATTTGACTTACCAAATGCCCATATTTGCACTAGGAGAGTGGTCGATGGATACCCACGGCGTGTCTGTTGAATTAGGACGAGCCCTCCAAGAGCCCACAACTTTCCCATCAGATGGCGGCTTCTTTCCCCGTAGATTACCGTAAATTTGTGGAGGACCTTTGATCTCATCTCTGATAGTTCGCTTGCGATTACCTAGAGCAGGATCAGGAGTGAGATCGATGACCTTAGCAGGTTTGCTAGAGACTTGTTGATTAGCAGCTCTATCAGGAACCTGGGAAGGTTTGTTTGAGAGCTGATGAACAGGCCTGGGTGGTTGTTCATCAGAAGTAAGATCAACAACTGGTCTGGCAGGCAACTTGTGTTGAGTGGGGGCAGGCTGGCGGAAATCATTCATGGAGCCAGTGACTGGAGCCTCACGTTGACGTGGACCTGTAGGTGCATTAGGCATTCCAGAGCCGCTGTTTTCAGTCATTGTAGTGACAGGTCCATCTTTGCCAAACATTGGCTCGTCATCGTCGAAATCAAAAGAAATGAAGTCGTCAGTAACAGCCTCTGTCTTTTTGGTACCATCTGCGCCTCCATCGACGCGGGCTTTTCGGATGAGCTTGACTACGTCCTTCTTCTTTCGCTGTGTCTCATCTGGGGGTGGCAATGCAGTATATGGATCGGGATTGGACCAACGAGGGACACTATCACCATCTGCGGCCTGGGTTGTGGTACGGGTATGCTTCTTTACGGGTCCTTCTGGCTCATCGTTCTCATCATCGGAGACATCCATTTCAGTTTCATCGCTGTCCGTCATCTCATCGATGTCACGGAATTTGCTGCCAGCGGCTTGATCTTCCTCAAAGCCTGGCATGAGCTCTGGAGTCTTGACGCGAGTACGATGCAAGAACTCTCTGTCCGATGCACCCGGTTTCGGACCACCACGGCCGCGATAGCCACCTCGACCACGAGGAGGAAGGTCGCGCTGGTTACGCTTGGTTTGGCGGTCTCTACGTGCGTTCTTGGGTTCGGGTTCATGTGGCCTAAAACTGTCGTAGTGATTGTCTCTGGCACGATAATCCTGTCGTGGTGAACGTGAGCGAGATCGAGGACGGTAGGAATCGCCTGCGCGACCGAAGTCAATTGATGGAGGTGCATCATAGCGAAAGTTGAAGTTGTCTTCGCGAGGACGATATGAATCGGAAGGTGGCACATTGCGACGCGATGGTTCTGTGCCAGGAGCATACCGATAACCTGGTGGGGATCGAGGACGATTATCATAAGACCTAGAGTCATAGTTATCGCTGCCACGGAATTGGTACGCTGGTGGTGGGCCTGAGCTGTGGGGTGGATAGTTCTCGTCACTGCGGCGATAATTATCCTGGGGTTCAACTGGACGGTAGGACTCGTAGTAATTACGCGCAGCCTGGACGGGAGGAGGTCCCGGCGGAAGGGGTGGGGCTCGAGACATCTTGTTGAGGTTGTGAGGTTGTGGTCGCGGGAGTTGTGTTTGATGGGAGTTGCATAAGAAGTGACGAGGTTCTCGAAAATATTTGGTCAAGATCGTGTCTGCGCTAAAGATTGATGATCATGTGATCATAAGGCTGAGAGTGAATTCAAGCTCGGCTCACCGACCCCTGCACGGCGAAGAATTTCTGGGCGAAATGAGCTTTGGATTCTGAGGCCACTCTTGTGCTCGTTGTTTGTGTATGCAATCAAACAATGAATGGGCTTTTGCCCACGTCTATAAAATCTGTAGTTCGCAACACAGAACAGAGTGAGAATCTATTATTCATGCAAGGCTGATAAACCCTTTAACCCTTCTCCCAGCATAGCATGTGAATGTGGGATCCTGGGCCGAAGCCGAGCGGCGCCTTCGTCGCGTGCCTGTGAATGTTTTCCATTGATGCTTCCTCACCACATCCCTAGAAATGCTCTTATTCTCCATTCCCTAGTGATTACTCAGCCCTTTCCCGTGCTATGTTTCCAGTATTTGTTAAACCCACACACGCAAGAGGCCGATGAATTTGTACATCAGACGTTCCTCTCGTGACCGCAGGCCTGATTGCCTTGGCGGCAATGACGTTGTAAATGGCTGCATTTGTAGGTCTAAGCTTCCTGGCGACCAAGCAACCAAACAGCGAAATGGCACACATCCACCACGACATTGCTAACACTTGCAAAAGGATACCCCATGGATGATGTCGTCAACTCCAAGTTCGACTAGGAGGGAAGACGATGGAGCTTCTCACGCCAGCCATGACCCGAATCCGCCAACTGTGGCTTCATTCTCGCCGGTGACCCTCTCTCACGCCCCATCCGCGAATAAACAACGATCCACAATTCTGGTGCATCAGAAATCCCCGCTGTTGATCGCAACCCCTCCGCAAATCACACGAGCTTTGGCATATTCGCACCCGTTTCTACTACCGCTGAATAAGTTTGTTGGATTGTTAACATGGACGACGGGCGATCCGTGGGAGAGCTTCTTGCTCGTAGCAGCATTTTGGGCGGTTGTACTATATGGGGACTCGATAATGAGATTTGCAGGTCCGTTGGTGGTTGTAATAGGGTTGATATTGGGAATGTATTCCAGGCGGTACTCCCCATTGTCATCAACAGGTTGGACTGGAGAAAAACAAAAGAAGGGACATCAGAGGGCAGAATCAGAGGCAACCAACCTCAAGCATCAGAAGACTTTAGATGAGATTGTGGAGACTTTGAAGATATTTACATCGAGGTGTAATGTCCTGTTGGATCCGTTACTCGAACTCACCGACTTTCTCTCCACACAACGAACAGCTACATCTGCGACCACGAGACCTGCCCTTACTACTCTCTTAATACGAATACTATTGGTCACGCCATTCTGGATACTTTTGTCACTTCGTCCGATTCAGATAATAACAACGAAGAGGATAGTACTGGCTACAGGGACAATTTTCTTCACTTGGCATTCTCGACCGACGCGGGTTTCGAGAACCATACTCTGGAGATCAGCCACAGTACGGCGATTTTGTACCATCATCACTGGACTCAATTTCCCAGACACTCCAGTTCCTCCTAAAACGGACGAGAAAAAGCCGGAATTACCACCAAGGACCCCGTCAGCATACCAAGAAGGAGCTCACTTGGCCGCTACATCAGCCGCAAAAAGAAGGCCAGATGCACCAGGTGTCAAATTTACTTTCATTTTATATGAGAATCAACGAAGATGGGTTGGTCTTGGTTGGACAACCTCGTTGTTTGCCTATGAAAGGGCAGCTTGGACAGATGAGCATTTGAATCCAGCCCCTGCAAAAGAGGAATTCGAGCTACCAGACGTAGAAGAAGGAACAGCAAGATGGAGATGGGTCGAGAACGGTAAATGGCTTGTAGAAGGTGCTGGTGAACTAGATGAAGGTGGCTCCAAAGCCAGTGAAGACGCACATGATGGTGGTAATGGCTGGATATATTATGATAATAAGGTAAGCTCACCTCAATACCCCAAAATCAACCACAATCCATTAACGTTATCAACAGTGGCAAAACGGCCGCCGAGGACAAGATGGCTGGGGCCGCTACACCCGCCGCAGGAAGTGGTACCGTGACGCCGAACTCGTTGAAATCTCCCCCTCCACCGAAATAACACCCTCACCCACCCCCACACGAGCAACCTCCACCTCACCCCCAAAATCAAATTCAATTCCCATCCCTTCCACAATCCTTTCCACCTTACCCACCACCGCCCTAACAACCCCCTCAATAACCACCACATCCCTCTCCTCCTCCCTCCCCACCTACGACCTCGCGGAAAAACTCGAAAAATCTAGCATTAATTCAAGAAATTCCGCCGAAACCGCCAGTATAAAAAGCTACAAATCATCTTCGTCTAAGACAGGGAAGTCGTTCCGCCCTGATACGTTAAGAAGGAGGGGTACGGGAGCGAGTAGAGCAAGTAGAGCGAGTAGTTTGAGCTATGCTAGTGATGACGATTTACAGGGAGCCGGGAGGCATTTTGGGAGGGCGGCGGAGGCGGATTGGGGGATTGGCGATGATGCTAGGATGGGGTTGGAGTGATCGATAGACAGTGGGAAGGGGAGGGGGAATGAGTGTAAGATGTATATGATGGGTAATTAAATGGTGGTGGGAAATTTGGTGCTCTGGTGCTTGGGATGATATGCATGGCGAAGAGGATATGGTGAGGAGTATGGTGGCTTGGATTTGAGCGAGATTACAATACCATCCTCATTTTGACTTTTCTGGATATCTTTTCCACTGTGAAATTGTCATTGAGTCTGGAACTCGAACTAGAATGATTGAGAAACCCCAAATTTCGTTCTTGCGTCGCCAATGACACTCAGGAAAGGACAGCACTAAATTGTTCAATATTATCCTGCATGTAAGGCAATCCGGCCCGGTATAACAACATGTGTGACAAATGCGGAGGTTTATGAAGATGTTTAAATCTAGAGAGATAGTTGAGAAAATTGCATATACATACTCTAGAATTTTAGACACTTCATGGAGATAATGCATCATAAACGAAAAACTAGTATCATAGAATTATGCAGCACCTGAACTATCTTACTTTAAGGAGTCATCGTTTATGCATTAGCTATGTTGACCCACCAGACAACGATATATGTGTGTCCAGTCTAGGCCTGATCATCTATGGTATCTTCACACCCATAAAATCGCCTGCCATCCTTTTGTGCTCCTCCCAAAGCCAAATAGCCACACACACATTTCTTTTCCTTCCCGTTTCTGTTTGCCCATTCCATAATCTTACAACCCACCCGCAATCTTCGCCCCCGCAAGTCCTTTACTCCCTCTACTCGAAAATATCCCCATAATCCCAAACCCTACATAAAACAACGCCAGCGGATATGCAACCAGACCTCTCATCCCCCTCATTCTTCCCACCGCACAAAACATCCCCGAACTACTGTACGTGCACCATATAATCGCCAAGCTTGTCAAGATATAGCCCCGTACACCATCCATAGGCACTACAATGCCTACTAAACTTGTCAAAACCAACGGCAATAAACAATAGCCTAGCACCGAAGCAGATCTTGTAAACGTAAGTGTAGAAGAGAGATGCGAAGATGATTGTTGGTGTGAATCAACAGCGGCGGAGGAGTTAGGTTCGAGAGGAGGTGACATCATCGAGAGGATGAGATGGAGAGAGGTGCTGCCGAGGAGTGCAAGGCCGTAGATATATCCGAAATGGACTTTCCCTGAAAAAAGCAGGAAGGTGCCGAAGAGGAGGAAGAAGAGGATGGGGCCTGCGAGGTCGGAGTCGTCCATTATGTGTTGATCTATTCGGGCGAGGGGGTTGAGGACTGCTAATGTCTGTTTGACCGCAATTTGATTAGCTCTCTTATAAATTGAGATTAGAAATATGGCAATTACCTTGCTCTGAATATGCGCAAAATTAACTCCCAACTCCTCAAGCAGCGGCGGTTCCCCATCATATCCCTCCGTCCCAAACGCCGCCAACCACCCCGTCCTCAATCCACCCTGCTCCCCCATTCTCCCACTCACTCCCGGTGGCGCCCCAAATCCACTATTAAAACCTCCCCCGCTCGCTCCATAGCCCGGACTTCCAGCAGGCGCGCCATATCCGTATGAGGCTTGTGAGGGTGTTGCGTGGCCCGAGACGGGGTTAGGTGTGTAGGAGGATGGGTAGAATTGGAGGTTTTGCGCGGAGGATGCGCCGTAGGGAGGGTTTTGGGGAGCTTGTTGGAAGAATTGCGACATTTTAGTGGATGCACCAGTGCTAGAAAACAATTTAAGGTGTGTCGCAGTGGTGAAAATGAGTGTGTGGTGGTAAAAGGGAGCTGTGGAAGTGGTCTGGACTAGGTAGACGTGAATCTTTATGTTCGACGTGTTTTCTTGAAGATGGTCGTCATACTAGAGCGGCAAGGTTCTGTGTTGAGGCGGCAAGACCAGGGGGAAATAAAGCGGCGTGAGGGCTATGAAAAGGCGGCGAGTTGTTTTTATTTGACTGGCGGAATTATCCGAATAAAAAGTTCAAGTCCGATCCGGCATCACGCTCTTCACCTCAAGTGCATTTTCGTCTAGACATTGACAGTAGCACGGGTACATTGTGTTCTTGAATCGTTCTCACATCATGGTATGTTTGACAATACATCACTCAAGCAATCTCAAAGAGATGCTGCGAGTTCAGCTCCAGGATTAATGCTAAGATCATCTCAGGCGCATCGAGCGATAATACAAGTCGTCCTGACCGGCGGACGAGTCCTCGGGCGCGCCTTCACGGAAGCCTACAAACAAGCCTCAGCATCCTCCCAATACGCCAAATCCCAATCCAAGAACAACCCCGGGCAAGCCAACACGTTCGCCTCCCACGGCCTAACTCTCGAAGAAGCCTGCAAAATCCTAAACGTAAAGCCGCCACAGAACGGCAAAGCGAACATGGAAGATGTGATGGAGCGATTCAAGCGCTTATTCGATGTCAATGATCCGAAGAAGGGAGGGAGTTTCTATCTACAGAGTAAGGTGCTGAGGGCGAGGGAGAGGATAGAGAGTGAAGTAAGGCAGGCGGAGGAGAAGGTGTCGAGGGAGGAGGAGCTGAAGGAGGGGTGGAAGCCAAAGGTGTTTAAGGACCGGTGACATCGCGGAGTCTTAAGCTGATGATGGAATAGTGACCCCTGAAAGGATGTCGGGTGGCGAGGCGCGAGGCATGATTTGAATGTTGGAAATATAAGGGGCCGACTCGAATCATCATATATCTCGACCCGAGCATAGACTCAAAATCTTCCCTCTGTATTAGGCATAGCCAGGCGTTTGGGGCTGTATAATGTATATCGAGGTGTCTGGTCAGCATTTGCATAGACTTGGCCGGGCTTGTTGTACCTCTACTTGTATTATAGAAAGCATGTATGAACAAAGCGTTACATCATACAGAGGGCGCGGTTCAACCAGATCTTGCCGCTGTCTTGTTATTTACATTTCTCTTTGTGTTTCAGTTTGTGCAATTGCCTTCGTATTCTCCGCCTTAGAAGTATCTGCTGGTCTTCCCATCTCTTCATCCCTCAAGATAAATTAGAAAACCGAAATCCATAGGAGTTCGTTCTAGACACTCTAGTTCTCTACATACTCAGTTCCATTTTATCAAAGGATTCCAAAATCCGTTAAAACTTCCCCAATCTAGGAAACACTTCTTCCACGTCCTTCCTCGGACAATCACACTACCACCACAACTCACTGCGCAGTCAACCCTCCATCAACAACATGATTACTCCCCGTAACAAAACTCGCCCTATCGCTCAGCAAAAAACCAATCAAATACGCCACCTCCTCAGGCGCGCCCCATCTCCCCATGGGGAAAGACTTGGAAATATATTCGCACTACACAACATCAGTCCAACCCTACCCTAATATATTTACATCGATCGGAAGAGATATCTTACCGAAGCAGGATTTCCATGAACGCTATCGTTAATAGCAGTCCTAATCCAACCAGGGGAAATGCTATTCACGCGAATTCCTTTTTGGGCATAATCGCAAGCGACGGATTTAGTGAGTCCGATTACACCTTCTCAGCATCAGAATTCTCCTCTTCATTTAGAATTTAGGTGGAAAATTCACCATGTTTCGCCATAGTATAAGGAGCTAGCTTCGAGATTCGCGATGTGATACCCATTATCGATGAGATATTCACGATACTTCCTCGAGTTTTGAAGGGGAGGCCAGTCCTACCCCCATCCCATATCAGCTCATCACTCCTATTTCCCCCAATTCCCCAAAGCCCTCGAAAAGTAAAAGGAGCTTACGTTAGGTCTCTCTCCTCCCTCCCCATCATCGCCCTCACCTCCGCTCTCTCACAGAGCCACACGCCTCGAATGTTAAGATTCATAACTTTATCTAATTCGTCGAGACTCATTTCCTCGATTAAGGCTTGGGTTCCGGCTATGCCTGCGGCGTTGACTGCGAAATCTAGTCGGCCGAACGTCTCTAGTGTCTTCGCCACTGCTTCGTCAATTTCTTTTTCTTCACTGCAATTTGCTGGGATTTGAAGAAGTTTAACGGATGGAGAGAGGGAGCTGAGGGAGGAGAAAGCGCTTTGGAGATTGGCGGGATTGATGTCGACGAGTGCGAGGTTGGTAACACCGTCGAGGATGAGTTGGTGGGCGGTTGCGAGGCCGATGCCTGATGCTGCTCCTGGAGAGGGAAGGGTTTGTCATTTGATGAGTGAAAGATGAGGAGGAATAAGTTTGGGGCGTACCAGTGATGAACGCAACACTCAAAGATGAGAGTTAGTACATCGCTTCTGTTGTAAAGATCTTGGAAGACTTACCTATCTGGTGGGAAGTCTGGCATTTTGTGATTGGTGGTCGCTTTAATCGAAGGAGGAAGAAAATGATTTAAGGACTAAAGTGATATATTTTCGCTAGAAACGTTTTATAAGGTCGCTAAATTCTCGTTTACTGAGGAGGCTACTGTACGAATGTCGATCAGTGATGACCAAGGTAATAGTTACCTGAAACGATATCACTTACTCAATTTTGGTAAAACTTCACTTGCTGACTTCCAAACTCAGGCATGGGAGAATTTTTCACCGACTGATAAACGACAAGTGTTGATTTATAACCAACTTCGATGAGCATAGGCAGGACGAGCAACAAGATCCCAACTTAGCCTTTTTGCAGGTTTCCCCGTCTTACACTACCCCGCAATCACTTCATCCTTGTGACGAATCCCGTAGCACCCCTCAGCACACATGAAGCATGGATGCTGTGAAGCGAATCCTTATATATCGGAGCTCGCTAATTGCATGACCTGTGATACGCCCACCACACAGTTAGTGTCTCGGACCGAGGCATCGAGGAGTGAGGTCTAGGACCTCCCCACAGCGAGGTACTTCCAACACTCCCTCTCGAAGATGTAATTTTGGGTTACTATAGGATATTGGTATATCTTCTTTAATTACTGGTATCTCTGACAAAGTGGCACATAAAACAAGACTAGGTCATCGAATAAATTCAAGGCATACTGCCCAGCCTACGTGAGATCACCCATCCCTGACGCCCGCTTAATAGCACCCGCACGCTCTGAGCGTCCTATACATGTACAGATGTAATACATTCGCCATCTCAATGCCTCGTCATTAATAGTCCCTCCCCACCAAACACAAAAACGCCAACCAGCCACCCGCTATGTAGAATCTGAATATCAGCTTTTCTAAGCAGCAAAAAGTGACCGTCCCAATACATCTACCAGAAACTACACCATCCGATATAGTGCTGGCACAAATTCTCGAACTTTGTCGCCTCGATCAATAATTTGTCTACTTGGACGATGTAGCTCAATTCTTCGTCCGGCTTGAAGTCACGACCAACCAGCTTCTCCTTGACTCTGTTCAAGACTTGCATAGCTCGCTCGTTTTGAGTTTCTTGCATGTCCGCATCTAGAGCACCTGGACCTGCAACTGTGGAGTTCGTTCTTGCTCGGGGACGAGAAGAGGGCGGTCCACCAGGAAGCGCTGTTGGGTCTTGAGCCATGAGTGCCGTGGGCGGAATCTCAGCGTCCATGATCGATGGTCTGCGATTCTGCGATGCCATTAGGGAATCACGGCGTTCAGAGCGGAAGTTGGGTCCTGCTGGCGATGTGTCGCCAGTGAGACGCCAATTCAGGAGAGGATCGTGGATGAACTATTGATATGTCAGTACAAATTCTTATAGATCTTTGAAATTACTTACAGCTTCAAGCACAGCCATCAAGGACTCTTTGTTATCCCGAAGCACTCGCATGACATTCTCGCAAGTGATTCGGAAGCTACCTTCGATGTTGCCAACTTCCATAGCATACGTCAACATTCTTGTCAGTCTGAATGGGACGCGCTCTGGATATTTTTCACGATGCATGGCAACCTCGAAGCAGTCACCGAAATCGATATGAATGATTTTGCCGGTAATCCTGTCAAGCATCAAATTCGAAGGATGTCTGTCACCAAGACCAAGAATGTAGCCGACCATGGACATCACACCCAGAGATCTGGTGTAGTTGGTGCGCCTCTCAAGCCAAGCTTCGGAACTTTTACTCTTCAACCACAGAACACGGTAGAGATCTTGACCAGTCGTGTTATCCAAGGCATATCCAAACACTTCGACCTTTTGCATCAGTGTGAGATTGTCGTAGTCTGGAGCCATTTGCAACATGATGCGATGCTCGATATTGAGCAAGATCTTGCGACTCTCTCTGTACTCGCGAATCAGGACATGCAAAGTGTCACTGTTAGGAACCCATCCTAGAAGACCAGAGCTCTGCGATAACGGAATTGCAGGATATTTTTGAATATTGAGATGGCGTTTGTATGATTCCGAATCACCCGTGAGGAGAGTATTGCAAAGGCCGAAGAGTTGCATAACACGTTCGTCTTGACGGATATCCTCATGTCCCTTGAGAAGGAAGGCATACGCTTTGCCATCACTACCGTTCAAACTCAACTTACGCGGTCGTTGTTTGGAAGAGATAACGCTGAAATTGGTCTCGAAGTTGTTAATGCGCACAACCTCTCTGCCGCTCTGGTATGTTCCAGGAACGGCAAGATCTAAATTGCGGGCATGAAGCAGTTTAGGTGAGACATATGCGAGCTCCAAGTTGTTGAGCTGAGGCAGCTGGCGAGCAATTCTCCTGAACACCTGGTAGTAAAGATCCCAAGCAGAATTGATTTCTCCAATGTCGCCAGATTGTCTGTAAGCATAGCACCATTCCCGGGCTTCCTGAAGATCTCGGCCGAAAGTTTGCGCGAACGAGATCTCGCGAAGTGTTTCTGGTCCTTGGTCCAACATTTCATGCAACGGTGCCAAGGTAGCAAACATGCCCTCGATGTTCTTGTCACCGAAGTACAGTCTAGATGCTTCTTCTAAACCTTCGTGCCATAACTCGTGCCACAATACTGCAACACGAATAAGCTCGTGGCTTACAACATCTGCCTGTTCTACAAGACGAGCACTATGCTGTCGCATGCTATCCATGATTTGCACGGCAGATCTTGAGCGTCGAGTATTCGGTGCTGACTTCATAGCCACGGTGAGAGGATAGACGAGAGCTTGAGGATGTGCTCTTCCGACATCTGCGAGAAGATTGTGAATTGATGAGCGGACGCGAGGATTTGGTTGATTGATTCTAGCAATGAGTTGAGGAATAACCTCTAGCCAGGTATCTACATTGACTGATGCAAAGCCTTCAGTGACTGCAGAATTGACCTCAGGGCTTCCCCCATGAGCGAACCAAAGTGTAAGCAAACGGAGGGTATCTTGAAGAGAGCTTCCCTGTGAGAGTGCGATTGATTTGAAGAAGCCACGAACAGCGGGCACAACGTGGTCAATGAGAACGCTGCTCGGAACAACCACATCACGCTCACGGTCTAGACGTTGTCCCATAGCCTGAACAATTTCGAAGTTTGCGATAGCCCAGGCATGCCAAGCCTTGTACCAATTGGAATCGAAATGGGTTGCAGCACGATAGGAGGAGAGAATATCGTCAACATGATCATGTTGCCAGTCACCCCTCTTCTCAGCGATTTGCCACTCTCCTTGCTTTAAGCAACATCTAGCAAGGAGCTTGGTGTGGTCGGCCAGAGCCTTTGCATTCAGGATGGGACTTGGTTGGCTAGGAGGCATGCCGTTCTGCATATAGCCATTCATCATGGTACTATTACCGTTGATGTGTATGTCATTAATCCCATTCATGCCACCATGAACAGCCATGGTTGCTGCTTCAAGGCGATCGGCCATATCTGCGGTTAAGCCTTTCAGACCCTTGAGTGCTTGAGGTCTTTTTCCAGCAGCCCAATGATACTTGAGAACGGCATACTGAACATGAGGAGGCACGTTCTTGGCACGTCGGCTTTGACGTACGTCCCCGTCACTAGGAAGCATCATATCTAGATTGTCCTCGTTCCCAATGAGACTCTTCAGTGAACCCTCTACTAGCGCCATTCGCCCAGCGTTTCTGCAGAGGTTTGCGAATTTGATCTCCATTTGCATGTTCTCCTTGGGCGTGATGACCAGACCTCGGAGTTTTAACATGCGCTGCCAGACTTCCACATTTCTTTGGCAGCCGAGAAGACGTTTCTCCCAAGTGCGTCTCATGGTCTCCTGCTTCGCCGGATTATTGTTACTCTGCTTGTAAACGATGAGCTCCTCCAATTCCGCCAACATCTGCACGCGAACGACTACAGTGTAGGCTCGATTGTAAGATTCGCTGACAAGAGCACTCAACTCTGTATCAAGACCTTCCCGAACCTTCTGTATATAGAGAGCAGCCTCTCGGAATTGATTTCGGTGTATAGCAAGGATGGCACCGAAGAATGATCTGTCCGGTGTGTTGACCTTCATGACACTCAGGAAGTCATCCATGAGGTCCCATTGTTTAAGACCCCAAGCGCCAGCGGTGGCTAGAGGAGCGATAGCTCTCTTGATCTCAAGTGTTGAAGTGTGCCACTTGTCCTGAGCCAAGGCTGTAAGCGACTCCCATTCCCCCAAGGCATGCAAACATCTCATCTTGCCCATGATCACATCGAAGGTCTCAACGTGGTCCGGGAATTCTTGTTCTCGCTTTTTATAGAATTCCAGCGCTTCCTCCCAGCGCTCAAGCTTCTCAAACCAGGTTTCTCGGAGTATGATCCCATCCTTGAATGTCTGAGCTTTGCGCAGAATACCAATGGCAGCATCATATTGTTGCAATTGATTGTTGATTTGAATAAGCGCTTCGACAGCACCACTGGACTGGTCTTGTATGAACTCCAATTCCTTGTAATGAAGAGCCTTAGCCCAAGCGTGACACCTGCCAGCCTCACGACCAAGCACTCGGATATCAATTGGAAGAGCTTTATCGTCATGCTCCATGAATTCAGCCAGGTTCAGAAGGACACCAAGGAGATCAGGTGTCACATGCGGTGATCGAATGGCAGTCTCGATGTTTTGAATTAAATCGTCCTTGAAGTGCTATTAGCAGTAAGTCATGAGGATTGTTTATGCAACTTACTTGATATGGCTCAAATAGCTCACTCCAACAAGAGACGAACGCGGAGTTGAACAACTCTCTAGCGAGTGGAGGGTAAACACTTGCAAGAGATGCACATGCTCTGAGTGCATGATTTGGTGACTCGGTCAAAACTGTCAAACTGAATCGTCGCATCCATTCCTGCCAATCTTCTTTCGTTGACTTGCCGGTCGCGTCCCATGCGGTCTTCAAATGCACTGGATTCGAGTCAAGCTTTTTGTTAGAAGGCTCAATGGCAGACACATCATCATTCTGATAGCGGTATTGATCATCGGCATTCAAATCCTGAGGCAAGACCTCTCCTTTTTGCAACTTACTGACCAGCAGCTCATAGTTCTGGTGCTGAATCTGATTTGCAGCGAGCACTTTGTTAACAGTTCCGACAAAGTGGAGGTAGTCCTTGCCGAGCTGGAAGATCAAAGCACACAGAGTGTCGAGGGCGGCAATTCTCAATGAGGCATCATTTCCACTCAAGACTCTCGCCAACGGATGTATGATCTTGGAAGCATAATCGTTGAGATTTACTTGGCGTGAGATCTTTCCAATTGTCTCAATCGCTGATTTCCGGATGAATGAGGGCTGTTGAGGTTTCTCGAAAACACTGACCACCACAGGAATTATCAAGTGCATATATTCTTCCGCGCTCGAGCCAAAGATGAGGAACGCATGCAGAACACGTTCCGAAGGCAGTCTTCTTGTCGAATTATCCTTCTCAAGAACACCAAGCATGAGAGGTAGAAGTTCTGCCAGGTAGATCTTGAACTCGCCCTCCAAAGACCTCGAAATAGCTTCGACAAGTTGAAGAATATTTGCCTGTAGTGTAGAGGAGACATTCCAGTATTTTTGCAAAACCTTGACAATATCACGGAGATAGCTTCTGATATGCTGCTTGACAATCGTCACCAAGACGCTTAGATTGCTGAAGTATGACTCCAGCCTAGATGGTGGAGAACTTTCAATGACCGACAAGAAAGCCGGGATGATTTTGTCGAGAAATGGAACACACTCCAAGTTCAGTGTACGGAAGATTTGCATGATCGCTTCTACGACGACGGCATGGTGCTGGAGGAGGGAAGGATCCTTCAGAATTTGTAACAGGGCATTAATCACGACGGTGGGGAAGTACTCCTTAGTTGATGGGGTCAAGCCGGTCATCATGAGTGAAATATCTGTAGTCTGTGTTGACTCGAGGCGCAATTGCATTTCAGGCGATCGCTCCTCAACTTGCTGATGTCTGTAGGGGTCAAGGGCGCCAAGAATACCCATGAGTTTGATCGTTTCTTGTCGAAGTGGGCCTCTTTGGGGCTCGCTCCGAATAATATTTTGAAGGATCTCGAGGAGTGAGGGATAATCGAGATATGGCTGAACGACATAACCAGAATTGCTGGCTAGTTGACCAAGCGTCCGCAGAGCAGCTTCTCGTTTAGTAGAAGAGCTTTGGTCCTGTAAAGCCGCAATGATTATAGGCATGAGCTGGTCGATGTAAGGCAACATGTCTTCACCACCAACCGTGGCCAGGTCGCCAATTGCTTTCAATATAGTAGAAGCAACTGCAGGGCTTTCATCCTTCGCCTTTGGAAGTAGAACGGCGATCATTGGGTCAACATAGGGTTTTATCAATCGCTGTGAATTTTGAACAAGCAAACTCAAGAGCTTAGCACTTTCTTCCTTGTTTCTCGCAACATCGGAAAACTCCAACTCTGTGAGCATCTGAATGAGCACTTTTCGGAGTGATGGAATGACATATGCTGGATTGACGTGGGTTAAACGACCGATGACAGTAATTGCGACTTCTCTGATACTGAAAACTTCATCGTTGAGCGCGAAGAAAAGTGTCCGGATATTCTCTGCCTTTGCCAAATGACGATCGAAGCGTTCGTCCAGCGCAGCAAGCACAGTTCTCCGAATTCCGGGATCGGGATCTGCCACACCCACGGTAAGAAGCTTCTCGATCACTTCACTGACAACCTGGATAGCGTGATAGCTGGTTTGATTGACAATTGGATCTCTGACGTAAAGCTGGCAACACGTCAAAGCAGCAGCTTCACGAATATCGGGATTCTCGTCTTCCACATATTTGATGGCAACATCTCGAACGAATTCATTCAGCACATGGCCCGAGAAGTCAAAACTCCCCAAAGTGTTTAGAGCGAGCTTGATTTCGGTCTGGCGGTGCTCATAGGCGAGAGGGTCTTTGGAATCTTTGGGAACAATTGGTGCGGCAGCAATGCTATTGGGAGTTGGAGCTCCCAGCGGCTTGAAAGGCTCACCGCACAATACTTTGCTAAGCATGTCCAGGAGTCTCTCCTGAATGGTCGACTTGACTGGAGGGATGTAGAATGCCATATCTACGAGTGCTTGGGTAAGCTTTGGGGTAAGCTCGCAAGCAAATATAGGATCCAAGAGAGCCTCCATGTATTTGCTTAAAGTCTGCCCAACTGCCACCGCAAGTCGGCTTATACAGTCAAAGACTGGATCAACCGTGCCACTTCGCCGCCTATAAAATGTAAGTTTAAAACTCTCCGTGAAATGGTTCTCGAATCACTTACGACTTCAAACTCAAACCCTCCCGGACATAGATCAGAACACCATCAAGGTATGGTGCAATTGCGCTTTTTACAGCATTCGCGATATTTCCAATCGCCAAAAACGCATCATTCCGATCTTTGTCCTTTTTCAGCATCCCGGAAAGGAATACCATAAATTTATGTAAGTAGGATGCAGCAAATTCTGATGGGGAGTAGTTGGCTAGCTCTGGAATCAACATGACGACTGTTCGGCGAATCTGTATATCTCTGTGATCTTTGTGGCGAAAGATAATTTCACAGACTTCCTGGTAATGCTCATGCATGAACATACCACCTTGCTGAAGCAGTTCCTTTATAACCAGTAAAGAGCCATGGATGTATTCAACTGATCCTTGCCGAACGCCCTGAACAGCTTCATCATAGATTTTAGCCTGCCATGTCTGTCGCATAGTCTGGTCTCTTTCTCTGATGATCTGAAAGCAAGCACTTATTGCCTCCGCAGCCGTCTGTCGAATCAGGAGCCTTTGATCGCGTAGTCCAACCCATATTTGATCGAATATCAGGCTCACAAAGCCATACACCAGCGTTGGCGCATTTCGGGCAAGCTCTCTAAGAACAAGAACTGCACTGTAACGTCTCTCCTCGACACGATCCGACTGAAGCCACTCCAAAGCTGTCTTGATTTCTGCCTCCACCAGATCCGATATAAGCGAGCCTCCAGGTCTGCATATCTTTCCGAGAGCTATAGCAGCCGGTTGCATAGGTATAAGGTCCTTCCCTCTCAACACCGTCCTCAGTGACTGCGTAAACCGCGTTGTCTTCTGCCCAACATCAACACCATCGAAATCGATCAGCGCATCAAGGGCGTGTATTCCGCCCAGTCGATCTCCCGGGTCATTGCCATGGCTGATAAGCTGTGTAATTCTTTGATTCACCACATTATAGAATTCGAGGAATCGTTCCTGGGGTAGATCTTCCTAACGTGTGAGCCCTGTTGACTTTTAATTTGGAGACTTGGACTCGCGCACCTCTTGAAGAAACTACAACCAACTCCCTTAAATCTGCCGCTGCGCGTTTCCGAATATCATCATTACTTCTGTGTATGTTAGCCTTGTGATCTTTAATACCTCATCCAGACATTTCGAAACCTACCGCGAACGCAGTTCTCCCACAATCCGGTTGAGGGTATCAGTCGCTGATTGTGACATTTTGTCTTCATATGTCAGCCCACTTCCCTTCTACAATGCCGACTCCATCTTCATCCATATGCGCCTTTAACGCGTTGAGTTGTGAAAGAATCAAAGTCGTCAGAAACGACTTCGTGGTTGAGCAGGGCTGTGACGGAGCTCTCCAAGCTGAAATCGTGACCTGCGTGGGCTTCAATGAGACTAGCGCCGGCTACGATAGGCTTATCGGGGGAACTTCTACAGAGCCTGGGGGAACGCCTTCAATTCTTATAACTCCACATACAACGGTTATTCCCAACGAAAGCAATCATGGGTAATGATGGAGGAAGCATTCCTACTCGTCGCGAGCTAGTCAAAAATGCAGCTCGTAACCCAAATACTTCCGAATTAAAGGCTACACAACAGGAGGCGCAAACCCACGCTTGGACATACTGCCCTCTCTCGAACCGTCCCCTCGCAGCTCCCATCGTATCCGATTGCGCTGGCACACTCTACAATAAAGACGCGATATTAGAGCAGCTTCTCCCCAAAGACGACGATGTCCCGGCATCCATCATAAAAGAAAAAGAGGACATTCTCCAGGGACGAGTTAAGGGACTACGAGATGTGGTAGAAGTCAAGTTCACACTTTCCAAGGAGGACAAGGAGGAGAAGAGGATATGTCCCATTACAAGCAAGGAGTTAGGGCCGAATACGAAGTCCGTTTATTTGGTTCCTTGCGGACATGCCTTCTCGGAAGTGGCGATTCGAGAAGTTGCTGGAGATACATGCGTGGAGTGCAACGAAGCTTACACACCCGAGAACATCATACCCATATTGCCGACTTCGAAAGACGATATCTCGAGGCTGGCGGCGAGAATAATCAAGTTGAAGGCTGAAAATGGACTTACACATTCATTGAAGAAGGCACCCGGAAGTAAGAAGCGCAAGAAGTATGCCCAAGCAGACACAACTACAACCTCAGACCACAAGCCGTCAACAAACGGAACAGACAGCAATGAATCCCTCCCCGAAAAACTCAAAGCAAGACTAGCAGAAAACGGAAATTCTACTCCCAAATCTCGAAGCGGAACATCAACACCAGTACCATCAGGAATCAAGAATGCAGCGACAGCCTCACTCACAGCAAAGGTTCTAGACGAGCAAGAAGAGCGAAATAAGAGACGAAAACTAGGGTTGAATGATAATTTGAAGAGTTTGTTTTCGAGTGGAGGGTATAGTGCGCAGACGCATAAGTCGGGGGATTTTATGACGAGAGGTTATTCGATACCGAAGAAGGGGTAGATACCAGGGGAACAATGGGGATGAGGAAGGAGTTATGGCGTATGGGAAAAGGCTCATAGCGTTTGATAAGTGAATACCTCATAACTTTACCATTATCAGAAAGCACTTTGCAGGACACATGTTGAGTTCTCCACAGCGAGATAGGCTTTCAAACTCTGGGTTTTTCATCACCTTTCGTCTGATCTAATGTTTCCTTAGAACGCCGTTGATCTTTGATCGGATGAGAATGCAACTTCGCCTGCAAATTACACATTATGGTACGAGTGGTCTTGCATATTTGAGGAGTGGAGTTGAGCAGCTCAATCTAGACAGTATATTCTGGATACTCACCGTAACTCAAGCTCAACCACTATTGAACAAGTGATATCATCTGAAAAGGCTAATCGAATTGTATGATTCTCTTCATAACTACCTAGGTATTCTGCTTTTATTTGTGCATTACAATGCCAAATGGTACTCCCCCACACTTTTATGTAAAGCTCCCGACGAACCACAGCCCATTCATATCATCCATCCAGCATATGGCTGAAGTAGTCTGCAAGTCTGCAAGCATGCTAACCCCCATCCTTTGCATGCCCTCAAATATGTAAGCCAGAAGAAAGAGCGCCCGTAGCCGTAGACGAACCCGCTCCCCTTTTGTATGCAAAGAAGCAACGCTGACCTGGAAAATTTCATGATGTAACAACCATATGCAACGCCATGCACCTATAATCAAACACTGAAGAGCCCTCCCAAGTTCATAAATTTTCCATCCAACACTCTCAGGCACTAAGCTCGTGAGGCTGGAAGTGTAAATTCAACCCACGTTCTCTTCAACGTCGGTGTGGTTTCGTTGGCGCCGAGGTGATCGACAGCTTCTTGCCATCCCACATTCTCCCAGTCAACGTGATTCTTCTGACGCTCGGTATTTAATACGTGAGGGTTGTTCCGAACGTGGATACGTCGCTTCTCTCGCTCCTCGATAACGTCGTGCATGACTTTCTGTCGCAGCGCAGTGGTTGCCCAGCCTTGGACATTGCCTAATCTGGAGGATTCCAATACATATTTCAGTAAATGGAATGGCAGATTAAGTAGTATCTTGGATAGGGTGAGTATTTCTGAGCTCGAGGTAGTGGATTTGACGCTTTCCTCCGTGGGGTGATCGCCAAACTTGATGAAGCTAAGACGAGGATTAGGTGCACTTGGACGCTCATCAACGACTATAGGAAGGCGGCGGCTGTGCGGGAAACCCCCGACAGACACATCAAGCTCGAAATTAGGTGGAAATGACGGTATGATGAAGTTGAGGGACTGGTGAATGAGCATGTTGACCGCTGGTCCGTAAGTGCTTGGTGTGCGGGGTTGATCCTGAGAGCTCTGCAAGGTCCACTGAGCATCCAGGCCTCCATCGAGAGCAAAATCGAGAGCCTTCTCAAGAGTTGGCCAGTTCACAAAGTGACCAGCAATCTCCACTCCTCGAGACACCACTGGTGGAATTTGCAGGATATGGCCTGCAGCAGCATAACCTAGTGCGAGATCGAATCGATCTGATGGCATGCCGGGCATAGGACTGGTCATTTGAGTATGAGTATGCGGGAAGGCGTGCATAGCAGCAAGAGCCCCAAGGTCGAGAAGTGGCCCTCCATAGAGACGTTGCACAGCCATCCAGAAAGCGTCAGAACGTAAGAAGCGATCATCAGACTCAATGAGGAGAGTTCTGACGGCCAACCCATCTCTGTTTGACTCTGGGGCTTGTGCCATCATAAGGCCTTTCAAGGTCGGGCTACGAGCGAACATAATGTTGTGACCTGGGATTCGGACTGGAGGGGCACGATCATCAGCGTATCGTAGTTCCAGGGTGAAGTCCGCGAAAGTGGGATCCGCAAACTGAGATTGAAGATAGTTGATGAGCCCATCGAAGTGATCCATTGGCATAGGTGGCTGAGGGTGATAGTTATTCTGTGCAGCAGCAACTGGTGCTCCAGCACGAGGCTTTTGACGAGGTTGCTGGTAGAGGCGAACTTCATCAATATGCCCGTTACTGCCGTTGGAGATAACGGCAGTGGGATATTGGCTATAGAAAGCAGGACCATTTTCCTGTTCGGTGGGACCAGAAGATTGGGAACCATGAAAGCTACGAGGTGTGGATGGGTCATAAGCATTCAGACGGTTACCTTCCCCAGCAGAAATTGGTGAGTATCCTTCTGGAGGACCAAAGGCTCCCATTTGTCTGCGTGCATAGCTATCTGGGCCAGGACCTTGGTTCATCTCTGGTCTGGGATAGTACCCTGGAGGAGGTGGTGGGCCCATTGGGGAATAGCCGTTCGACATGTGATGAGAATGGCCCCCATTTGACTGCTGTGGGATATGACGTCCACTATTATACATGGGTGGTTGATATTGATACGGCGGAACGTTCCCAGCAGACGGTGGAGGTGCGGGCGAGGAAGTATTCGAATCCGGATAGGCGCCAAACATAACCCCTCCAGCACTAGGATGAGCATGGTGCATATGTGGTTGACCATTGGTATTATTCGGTGCAGAGAACTTGACATATTCAGACCCCATGTTTGATTCGTGGTTTTGGTTCGCAGGGACGAAGGGTGGAGGCATTTGGTATGTAGACCTTGAGGCAGAGGACTGGGCCTCAGAGGGAGCTGATCGTGGAGTTGCCTGTGTCTCGATGTGTAGATCTGCTGTAGAAAGTATCAGCAGATGCATTTTTAATAATTGGGAAATGAAGCTGTTTGCTCACCTAGTGACTCTTCAGCAACAACGACCTCTGGCTCGGCTTTAACAGATTCTGCAACGGGTTCTGTAGCTTCCTTTTCAGCAGCGGATGTCTCAGGTGCGCTTGAAAGAGTTGACTCGGTGGTAGCTGGCGTCTCTTGCTCATGGACCTCTTTCTCAACAGACCCATTGGCGGCAATCGCCTTGATCTCGGTGATAGGAGTTGGCGAGGCAGGTTCTTCGACGACAGGAGTGGGTGGTAATTCCTCCTCTTTGGCTTTCGTCCGAGCTACTTGCTGCTTCTGACGTTTCTGAACGTACGTCAAGGGGATAGCTGGCACAATTGTCTTGGGCATAGCGGGACGCGGTCGATTCTGCTGGAGAGCTTTTGCGGGGTTGCTTGTGGGTGCCATGATGAAATAGCTCTCAGAGGACCTAGAGCCGTTCGCAGATGAAATTGACAGATGGCTGACGTCCCCAAGATTCAGCGATGACCATAGATCAGGTCAAAGAGCATCTGGGGAGTCTCGAAACACGGTGTGCGAGAGTCGTGAAATCGCGTTCTGGAGCTCTCCTCAAGAAATCCTGCCTTAGAAAATGTCATCGGCACCTTCAGGTTCCTTGGGTTTCCGTCTCGGTTGCGTTGCTTGTTTGGTATTAGTGCACCCGTCAGCCTTGAGGTAGCGGCCCATGCGTTGCGAACTTCAACATTGATATCTACCTCGAAGTTACTATCATAGAAAATATGCTAAACAATAATTTCTACTCATTTTCATCCTTAAATTCCTTTTATAATCTTCACAGACTCATCCTAAGTCCCCATCTTCGCTCCATTACATTTCACAACATACTTCCTCCACACCTTTGCAGAATCTTGAAGCAATGCTTTGCTGGCGGACCCATGCCTGCTAGGCGACCACCCGTTTCTCCACGATAGGTGTGCATTTGCCAAAATCTTTGGTTGCCAATCATATTAGCTTCGACAAACCAAAGGTGACGCAGCTGATTGTGTCTATTGGTAGGACTACAAGTGTGAGTGTCTCTGTAGCCTTGTACGTGCTATTATAGGTACAGATATACTATTGCCCCCCTCGAGTCAGGCCTGGCACAGACCAGAAGTGGAAGAGCAAACCTAAAACATCTTTGTCAGATTGGCAGAAAATGACAGAATTCAGGAGAGAAGTTAGGAGGAGCGACGTTTGTCTCAAATATTTGCTTCTCTTGTGCTCAGCCTTCAGTAAACGGCGGACTTCCTGGCATAATTGTCCTTGGACTCAAACCATAGAATTGCCTCTGAAGATTCGCTTAGAACTGCCAATTCGGGTTTCGAATCAGAGATTAAACTAAAGACAAGACTTCGGATATTCACGAATTCACGAATCCAAGACATGAAGAATTATCTTCCTTTATAATTTTCTACGCTCATCCAAAACGAACAACGTCCTCAGCAACGTGCAAACCATGCAACAAGAACAAATGCACCCTGAACCCATTTCACATGGCTCAGCTGCTCTGGATATATCTAACAAAGCAGAAGAGACTCCCACGAAAACACCTAAGTTGAAAACGACACTTGTAAGGAAAACCACTGTTTCTCAAGCGGTGTAATCTCTGCTTTTTCCACATTCCCTCCATCCCCGGCATTATGAAGGTAATGCATTAACGCAGCCCAATAACGCTCATCTCCAGCGTCCAAACCCTCCTAATCCACACCTTCAGCTTACCATCTACTCCCTCCACATTATCGAGCTCCACGCCCTCCCACCAACATCTCCTTGCTGGTTTTCGCCAGAAGAGGAGAAGCTTCTGTGCCATTCCCACTGCGTTGCTTCCCATTTCGGCGCCTCTGATGTCAGTTCGTAATCTTGCGAGGGCAAGACTGCAAATTACGGCCTTGTTTGGTTCGTTCGCGCGGTGGCCCCAGTGGTCATCGTGGTTGAATCCACTATCCGAAGTCAGCAAAGTAAGAGATAAAGACAATGAAAAGACAAACCCAGCAGTTAGCATCTCAATCAAATGCTGCTCCGTCGTGCCCGTCTCTTCACTTCTTCTCAAGCCAGAGAAAATTCCATCCTGTTTCAGTAATGCCTTTCCTGCTGCTCTCTTTACCTCAATCATCTCCGGTTGCTCGATATCCGCTCTGGGAGGAATAACGTAGAAATCCAGATCCTCCCTCAGAACAATGATACCGGCTCGATCCTGCAAAGTCTGAGCCGCAGAGCCAGCCATTGGCTCGATTGGAACCGCATCGGGCTCTGCAGTAGGCGAGTTCGACCCGGAGGGAATCGTTTGGGCGACGTTGCGGAAGAATTCCAGCATGTATTGTAAGGAAGCCGGATCGTACTGCGAATGGATGTCAGCTATGTATATTTCCAAGTTGCGTAATAAACTGCGAGTGTATTTGGCTTCACCGACATCAACTTGGAAGGCATCGCCCTCATGGTATGTGTTCAGGTGCCCATCTGGGAGGAGCCCATTTGGGAAGAGTGACAGGAGGACGAATTCGGGGAGAGTGAGGAGCTCGTCGCGTGAAAGGGTGAACCGCTGGCCCCTGAGTTTGAAGTTGTTAGTAGATAGTTCTAGTTCAAAAATGCACAGATCGATTTCATACCGAAGGTCCATGGTTATGTTCTCATCTGCGCCGACATCTACAACCGCGTTAGCCTCTCTCACAACCCGACTTCCGTTTCGATTGACCTTCCACGTACCTCCTAAAGTATTGATTGGCGGTGCACCACCTTGCTGCACTTGAGTAATGATACTCGCAGCTCCTCCAGCGGCCGCCATCAGATATGTAAAAGAATCGAGTGGGCTAGAACCCTCTGAATATGCAGGCGGTGGTTCACTATCTTCGTCTTTCTTGGAAGATTCTCCTTTTGTATCTTGAGGAAGTGCAGCCTTGGTATCAGCGACGACGTCTCTTGAATTGGAAGCTTGATGTGATTGTGATTCGGTTGCGATGGGCGCGTATGCTGGGACAGAGGCAGAAGATGCAGATGCGCCAGCTTCAGTGACAGCGACCTTGTACGCCTCAACAACTTCGGCAGTCGAGTTATAAAGAGAGGAGAAGGGCGGGGGACGCGGGGAGGAAGGCGCTGAGCCTGAAGGTTCGGAGTTGGGGTAACGAGGAGGCGGTGATTGTGCACGGGATATAATTTCCTCCTCCAGCTTCGATGCGTGGTTCTGGTCGTGTTCGTCAATATCCAGCCCGCCGGACGGACCGTCGTTTTCTTCCGTATTGGGCAACAGGTTGGCTAAATGAAAAGCCGTTTCGTGAATATAATTGGTGGCCGAGTGAGGTTTACAAGAGAATCGAAAATTGGAAAGCAAATTGAGTGAGCATGCAGGTCTGTTGATCCTGTGAGGTTGACGTCCAGCCAACTTCACTCTCAGGTTCGCGCTTAATGTAGCTAGCCTCGACCCCTGTTCGCAGTTCAGACATCTGGTTTCGCCTGCTTCACCAACTTCACCACTCACATCATCCGAATAGTTTTAGATACATATCAATGTCTCATATGCGTCAAGTACAAAGACTGTGCGACCAGCGTTTCTAGCATTAAGGCTTCCTTTCTTGTTATTCTGGAAATTTTAGGCTAAGATTACTACAAAATACCCCACTATCTGTTCCAAGCTTCTACGTGCGACAAACACTCCGAAAGCTTATCTAAACAAGACATCATTACTTTCGTCAATATGAAGAATGACATAGGTGAGGACAAAGCATTTGTCTCCGTGATCATTCAAGCTCACAAAGGGCCTTTCCTCAGCATAACTGATTTCGAGTGCCTGCATTTCTTTAGGAAATAATTTCACAATAGAGGGACAGACTCAGATGTGACCCGAGAGCCAGAAATTCATTAATCCTATGCAGTATATCCAATTGATTGCAGCAAATTTTTCACCAGTAGATCCCACTATCTGGCGGTTTGGTATCTCGCAAAACTCATAAACTCATCGCAACGCCTATGGTCTCTAAAACATGGCCTTACTTAATTCAGAGACAGCCTCCATCTCCGTATCAATAAATAGCGTCTACATTGTGACTTCCTGCGCGCCCGCTTGCATGACCAAAACACTTCCTCTAACGCCTCCAGAAATTATTGATTCAGCAACAACACCGAGAGTCTTCCGCATTTCTGAGCCGACAGTCCCATATTGTTCCATATCGATCATGCGCGCGTGTCTTCCTCTGCCAACGACAATCAAATCACCAGCATTCTTTGGTGATTGTCCTATTTCTTGACGTGCGTGGGTAAGACAATCCGCAATAGGAGTGGTAGTTGCAACGTCAACAAATACGACACGACTCGTTTGGTCTGATGGAAGGGAGTCTCTCAAGGTATGCAGCAGAGCAGCATCGCGAGCCGCTACTGCATACAATGTCTCCGTGTCTTGTCTTTGAGAAATAGTAAGCGCAGATTCACCTCCAGTCACAGGGCTGCCTGTGACTTCTGGAGATGTTTTCGGTTCTGATTGAACTGGCATGTTGAAGTGGACAATCGTAATTGTGATGTTGGAGTTCTTTGCAAGTTGAAGCACAAATCGTAAAGCAACCCGATCATCTTCTCCACCAAAAAATGGGAAGTAAACGTGATGACTTCGGTCAGCGATAGGTGCAGTCGGACGATCACGGTTGCTTCTCAAGCTCAATCCACTCGTGGTGCGAGTAAGAGTTCGAGGCTCATGCATCATAGGGCCACCAAAACCTCTGTTGTAGAAGATAGCAGTGTTTCGAGTAGTGCTTTCCAATGTTTTCTGAATGAAGCTATCCTGAATTCCACTGGAAGAGTCCTTTGAGGCATATAGCTCTGATATGGTGTTGCTCTCGCTCCAGGGTATTAAGACAAGGTCTGAATGATTCTCCTGGGCGGAGGTCGATATCGTTTCGGCGAAAGAGTCCACAGGGACAATAGATACTTCTCCAGAGACAGCAACATTATTGAGTTGAGCGAAAGTTCTGAAGGCATTCACAACCGGGTCGCGATAAGAATATTCGTCCGCTTCCGATACTTTCATGACGGAGGAAGTACGTTCTGTAAGTTCCACTATGCGGATACCATGAACTTCTAGTGGCCGTTTGCCAATGTGAGGGGTCTCGGATTTTGTCGAGGAATCGCCATTTTCAGCCACCGATGCTAGACCAGGTTTGCTTCGGTGGACTTTAGTCACAACCGCAGCGTTGTCGCCGCCTAAAAGCGATATGAATGTGAAAAGACTAGGAAGGCTGTCGAGGCGAAGGTAGACGAGCAGACGGCGAACTTGAGTGTTCTTAAGTTTTTCGATAGTTCCTTCCGGAGTGGAATCGCGATCGGTAGAGAGACGGTTGCCATCCCAGTCGATCTCTCCTCTCTTCCATGCCTCAAGCTTCTTCTGATACCATGGTGGGTACAGGGCCAGAGTCAAAGGTGTGGTTGATACTGTTGTGACTAGGGCCATGACTACAAACATGGTGAAAGTCCTTGTAGACAGGATTTTGGCTTGTAGTCCAATATTCTATTTTCGTTAATTTGATGGCTTTAGATGGGATCAGATTCATAATAATGCTTACCAAAACAATCAGCTCCACGAGACCTTTGCAACTCATGAGTACGCCAATTGTGAAACTCTCTCTCCAAACAAGTTTGCAAGCTCTCGCAGCGAGGGTGCCACCAACAATCTTACCAGCGAAGGCGATTGCAATGACTCCAATCACATATGCCCACGTAATGCCATCATTCAGCAAGCCAATATTTGTGCTCAATCCCGAAAGAGCAAAGTAAAGTGGCAAGAAGAGTACTGAGACAAGATCTTCAATCTTTTCTGTGACTTTAATGGCAAAACCTCCTTCGTGAGGACAAATCAGTCCGACAAGAAATGCTATGTTCCCGTTAGTTAATTAAATTGGCCATCCACGTAGAGAGTACTTGCCTCCAAAAATGGGATGAACTCCAATAATTCCGGTGAACCAAGAAGATGTAAGGCAGAGTAGGATAGTCAGGCAAATCATTGACTGCGATGGGCCATTCTGGAGACTACCATTGCGTCGTAGAATCCAGTGGAAGGCAATTCGGACAGGATAGCACAAGAAGAGGATCCAGCCAATACAAGCCAAAAATACGTAGAGTGCAGCAATCCCAGATCCGTTATTAACAAGAGCAACGCAAAGGGCAAGCAGAATCCACCCTGTAACATCGTTACCAACACCTGCAGCCAAAACTGTGACACCCACGGACGTGCTGAGAAGCTTCAATTCGGTAAGGATTCGACAAAGCACTGGAAAAGCAGTGATAGACAAAGCCGTTCCAATGAACAACATGTAGACTCCGAATTGGATGGGGACCGTTCCCGGATCATTTCGGAATTGGTGATACAAGCCGTAGGCGATGCCGCATCCCAAGCCGAAGGGAAGGAGCATTCCAGCCAATCCAACACTCAATGCCACTTTCCAATTTGACAAGAACATTCGCATGTTAACTTCCAATCCTACCAAGAAGAGGAAGAGGATCAATCCAATATTGGCAACCAAGGACAAATTGGGCATTGACGCTGCAGGGAATATTGCTTGTTGAAATCCAGGAATTCGCATCAAGACTGAGGGGCCCAGTATAATTCCTCCAATAACTTCAGCAATAACTCGCGGTTGTCGCAGCTTCGATAGCGGATAATGGAGAAGTCTGCAGAAAATGATAATAATTCCTGCCTAAATCACATGTTGTTAGTAGATGTTCCATATTTGTAAAATCTGATACATTTTTGAGGATATAAATGGCGATATGTCTTTATTGGCTGCTTTGGCGCAAGGAGCCCGTTGTGCCTATTAGCTGCGATGCCTTGTATCATAGCGCACAAGTGCGACAGATCAACATGAACCCTAGCTTTCCCGGTGGCTAGCTGCATCGAACCACTGTGGCGGGTCTTCCTCGTGCAATCTGAGGGCATTCAGAGAAAGATCAGCCGACGCCGGCATACCTGGATAATAAACAGAATAATAGGATTCTTTGAGTCATAGTGACTGGGGTTGGCCCCTTCTATGACCCCTCCTTGGGGAGTTGCTCGATCTGACGGCGAGGCCGACGCAGCAGTTGAGGCTGCCGTGACGGTCCGCGTCAATATGGAAGAAACGGTGGTCGACATGGTGGTGGTGAGATGTGCAGAAGCACCTGCGAATAGCTCCCAAGCTTGCTGGAGAGCACTGTCGTATCCTCCTCGGAAATGCAGGCAAGGCGGGGTTCCCGTCAATTATGTAGTAAAGCAGAGGTTGGCAGCGACCTGAGCCGGGTCAGTTCTCTAAAAAGGGTCAACACCTCATTGCAAGCATGTGCGTATGCGGTGTGGAAGATGGGAGTGGTCTCACTTGCGCCTCTTGAAGGTGCGGCGGGCAACGCTCAGGGTTGTGAGCGCATTTGCGCAAATCAGGACTTGAGATGCGAGCTCCTCCGCAGGAACCTGGCCAAGCGTGGCGGGGGAAATGGTGCCCCGCTGGAATGGTAGAGCTCAAAGAAACACAGCTTGTGATTGGGATGTCAGACAGCCAAGGCTTGGACGTGAACCAGTGGGATTGGCGGTTAGCGCAGCTTATCGCCGGAGAGGTCACACTTCATATTCCTCACTTCATGGCGTTCACATATCGTCCACACACATCACGTCGTCATTCTTTCGCACGCTTCAGGGTGTTGTTATTTCTCGCAATATCCTGAGAGAGTCATCAGACCATAACGCTGCCCAGTAGAATTGGCATGTGGCGAAATGTTTGTTTTTGAGTTGCAGGCTGGCTACCTCGTGTCACTGTGTTTATACGGGCTGGAACCCGCGGCTGGAGTTACACGGTCTGATGTACGAAGTACGGTACCTGTGCCTTTGTACCGCATGTCCAACCCACGCACATGGTTCGATTGCACGGAATCCGTTATGACTTCTGGTTTTCCAGTACTCAACTCACTCCTTGCAGTTTTCCTCGCAATGGAGGTTATGCCTATAACGCCTTCTTGTACCCCCAGGAATATATTCTCCTCCCACTTGGAATACAGGACAATCAATGTGTGCTTTTCAATCCAGGAAAGAAAAGGCGGGCCCACATCAAAAGTCCCAGTTGAACACCGACCATGAATCATCGCACTTGCGCATTCAAACAATCTTGAAAGCCAGGTTGAGAAAATAATGGCATCTCTTTGCGACGTGGCGTTTCGACACTCGAGACTCTATCTCCGGGAATAACGAAAATACAGTATCAAGCTTCGGTATTTCGCCTAATTTTCGACTCCTGACCCCTATCGAGAGTGCTGAAAGGGGCAAAAGGAAACAAAGTGATAGTGTGGAAAGCCATCACGAGAAAGGACCTCGAAATGCTACAGGCACATTCCATCAATAGTTGCTTTAGCTGAATTCCACAACGATATCCCAGCAAACAAACTCCAATAGCATTCACCGCCGCAAAAACATCCAATCTCGTCTTGGCAGGTCATCAACAACTTAAAATACCATGGCGTCGATTTCGATCCACGTCTCGGATGCATTGGGTTTTGCTAGGGCTTCGCGAGAAGATATCAAGGGAACACAAGTGACAGCTTGTATTCCCACCCCACGTTCTAGAGCAGTTTCTAAATGCCTTCAAGCACACCACTCAATTCGCATATTCAAAAAGATCGTGGTTGAATTTCCCATCGTAGAGCTATGAAGAAACGGAAGGTGAGAAAGTTGGGAGAGAAGAGCGGGAGTTGCGAACCGACGACGAAGATAGGGCCTTCGGCCCAATATCAAACCCCGTGGCCAATGTATCGGAACTTGTTAATACTGTTAGGCGTCAAATATCGAAGAGTAAGGGATTCGAGGGAAGTGGTGCCCGATCCACCATCGTATGGCCCTCTCTTTGACCCATTTCCAGAGTTCGTGGTCGATTCTCCCCAAACGAAAGATCCGTAGCTTTCTATTTGCGCTGTGTTCGAAAACAAAGGCGAACAGAGAGGAGCCTCTGAAAATAACGTGGGCCGAGTTCATTCATTGTAAGGAGCCTTTCCGCACCTTGCCTAAAATGTTTTCTTCTTTTGTTCATAATATATGCTGTGTTCATGGCGCTCTTTATCCTACACTAGCTAGTGCTTGTCAGTGTACTAAAAGAGTTATCACTTTACTGGCGAACGTATTCATCAAGTTTTGCTATTCGATCACGATTTTGGGCGTTTGAAGTTACCAGCCTTTTCCCTAATGGCATTCGATGCGCCAACTTCATCGTCACCCATCTTGAGTGGGAATGGGCTTGTACTTTCGGATAGACTACCGCGTTGACGACTTGCCCAGCGTTCTCCCGTCTACCAACCAGAGCTCGGCGACTTAGCTGGCAGTGGGGCAAGTTCTTATACCATATATAATGTTAAATAGGCACTTTTTGTCCCAATAATCAACACGCCGGAGTAGGAACGTCAGGCGGCTCCCAAGAGAGGATTGTGTTGAGGATAAAATTTGGTATCAGCCAATGTGCTAAGGATTGCAGCCTCAAAACCTGTCTTCTGAAAGCTTCAAATAAACAACGGTTCGCCCTTGTAGCAAGTGAGACTTCCTCCGGGATTTCTCATGATGCTTTTGCATTTTTGGTTAAAATTTCTTTAATCGCAATTTTTGGGGATTTGGGTTGAGCTGTTTCCAAACGCGGCGTTGTTTTTAAGCGAGCCAGCACAAAAGCTTGAAGTCAGCATCCAATGCGGGATAAGATGGGCGATAAGGACGACACAGATTCATTTACATTTCTGCTTGGAGTCACTCAATCTTCCCGATCCGTGCATTCGTCTTGGTACGCGTTTCCTTGAAGATGCGTTTAGCCGTATGTTAGTTATTGGCAAAAGAGGCTGCTATGCTTACCAAAGTCTTTGATGTAGTGAACTCCATTCTACCAAAGCTTAGTCTGTTGTAGTTATCAAAATCTCTGATGTGATCGACTCGATTTTGCGAGGGGTTAGTTGTGATTATACAAAGATCAAGATGAGGAGTCTGTGAGTCGGAAGACTCGAGAGGTACTCTTGGACATTGTTGACATTCTTCCGCCTCCAAACCGTCTAGACAGAGACCATATTGAATCATTGTATTTCGATACGGAGAGCGCATTGAATTGTTTTACCTCAACACAAAGTTGCGTTGACCTGTTTTGTTTTGATGCAAAAGCTAAGATAATGCAATTGGACCTCACCAGTGAATGCTTGGTAGTTGAAGGTAAATCCCCCAAGGCGGCCATCACTGCTCCAACAGAGAAATCTCGCTAAATTAGACCGCGCCCTCGAGTTCTATAAGAAACTAAGGGCAGAGATTGAACCAAGCAACAAAGCCAAGTCATCCTCAAAATCAGAGCTTCGAGTCCATTACTATCGTTCTTCGTCTATCTTTACTGAACACGATATCGTGTATCTCGTCGTCAAAGGTTACTGAAATTTTACGGCTATCGTGGATACGTGGAGAAGAAATGGCCAAATCGAACTCGAAAGCCAGCATCAGGAAAACGAACAACTCAAGCTCACGAACTTCTCCCAAACTACCAAAAAAGACTACCTCCAAACAAACAAGCGTAACTCAAGCAAGAATGCGGCAAAGAGTGCAAAGATACATAACGAATATGACGGGCGGGATTTTCCAAGGGCTTGTGGAGATTGCAGGCAGGTTCCAGCGGGGTTTTAGAGGTCGAATTGAGTGTGTTGCGCTTCAAATGTCTGTGGACCAAGATTCCAATTCCAGTGTAGCTACTTTCTACACCGGCATTGCGTCGGACTCTACTGGAGCTACAAGCATAGCTTCAGAAGCATCCCGGCGAGCTTTCCCAGATCCAGAAGGTTCAAGCAATTCGCAGGTTCAGGACGGTCCTTAGGGCAGCAACAGCGACCACGTTGACAACAAAACACAACTTGACGACTATGGCAAATTTCGTGCTTCGATTCCATCAGAAGATCAAGAGCAAGATCCGGACATGCCAATGGCAGAAGTAGCAGAACCAGTCCAAAAACCACTGGGCGCTAGAGTCCGCGGGTCTTCACATATCCTGATGAGTACGATGAAGTTGGATCAGCGTTGACCTTGACGCCAAATTTGGTCTGGCAGCTCAATACCGTATTTCGGTGCGAGAATAGGTTGGCTAGATACCAGAACGAAATTAGCAAAATTCAAGGTCAACAAAAGAAGCTGGGCGAATTGACCATCGATCTTCATCATCAGCTCGAAGGGCTTGGTGAAAACGAAGGTAAAACTACGCAACTCGGCTTACTCGCAACCGGAGAGGTTTACCGTGTACAACTCCAGGAACAAATGACGAAGGCCTTAGAGAAATTTGGAATGGCAGAAGATGAGCTCAGAATGCCAAAAGCCGATCTGTTTCAAGATCTCAAACACGTCATGGCTCAGAACAATCTCCTGGAGGATATCTCCGGTGATGAGGGAAAGCACGTACCATGGAATGAGCGATTCTATCAACTCGAGGCCACTCCTAAACACGAAAGTTGTCCCATCCTCACAGCGAGCCAAGCTGAAGCTCAGGCTGCCGTAGACGCGAGAGAAGATGCTGCACAGAACAAGATTGATTGTCAAATCGCACTTCAAGAAGTCCAGAGGAGGCTCAATAACTGGGAGAGTTACTACTACACGGAGAAGCGGCTGTACAAAGTAGCAGTTGAAGCCGGGGAATGCTTTGACGCCCAATCAATCTTCAACCTCAATCTGCTCCAACAACATCGCTCCGCAATTCGCGAGTTAATCCAAACAGAAAAGGATTTCGACGCTGCCAGAGATCACGCCATCTCCCTGGAGCAGTTCTTATGGATGAAGACCAGGAGTCTCGATTTCCAGACTTCGCGGACGACGGCTACCGCATTTCCCAAGAAAACGACTTCATCCAGCATTGCGATCGAGCAGGCATACAAAGATGGTTGGGTGATGTTTCTAAGAATGATATGGATATCGAAACTGTGCAGAAAGAAGTGGATGAGTGGGAGTGTCGAGAGGTGAAAGAGTGGGATAGTGTTAGTTGTGTGGCAGAAGGGAAGGAGAAGGAGAGAATTAAGAGAGAGCAGGCGATACGCAGGGAGTTGGCTGGTCAGATGGATTACAGCCAGGGAGAAGATGACAGATGATATAGGGGAAAGAACAAGATGCTTCGCTGGTAGATTTCCTATGGAAGTGGGGCAATTCTCAGTTAGGAAAATCGTTTCCTCTTTTACACTTGAGCTTATCTCTTACATATCATCATAGTAGAGATGAGAACTAGAAGTAATTCGAATAATAACTGGAATCATCCTAATTCAGCTCAGAAGTTACATGTAGGGATATGCGAGCTCCAGCATCGTGTAGGAACTTTGTCGTGACTAAATTTTGAACGTGCCGAGAGTGCATCGATACTTAATCACTTGCCGAAAAAAGGTTAACATGCACGTGTTTAGACTCAATTCGAGCACTGGAGATGCCACAAGCCCTTACATATAGCCGATAGAAGCACGCAATTGGGAGTGTGGTGAGCATCGTAGCAGAATGGAAGCTGCGCGGTGAAAGTAAACAAAGGCACACGGACCCACAACACTTCGCGAAAAACATGCTAGTGGTGGGTAAACCCTGGCACTAAGCTTCTGCGGTATATAATGTCAAATAAACAATATCTTCTCAAGTTTATTCGAGGCGGCTGTTGCTACCCTGACAAATTTCGCTGTGGTGGCGGAGTGGGTTAGGTCCGCGTAGACAAAATCGGTAGCCTACAGTTAAGCTATGCCGCTACATTCAGCTATCGGCTGGTTGTTGAGGACCCTACACCGTTGTTTGTGTTTATTTTATATATTTTTTTAATTAAATTTGGGCAGATTAGACCACTATATGATTGTAATTTTAATGGTGGTTCTTGCTTGTGGGCTAAATCTGAGCTTGAGGTTGAGCTTGTAATTGAGCTAAACTTGTTGAAATCTACAAGGTGTGACCAGATCTCGTTGCGGAGTTCACGAGGTAGGAGATTAAAGGTTCCAAGGGAAGGGTCGAAGGTGGCCGCTGGAGGTAGTAAGTGTTGAATAGATCGACGAACTCCAGAGGTCAAAGTGTGCCGATCATCAACATCATGTATCGTTCTTATCGCGATTGTGGCGGAGTTATCACTCTGTAGTAGGTAACAAGGTGATTGAAACGCTGATCCTTGCCTCTTGCTGATTGTTCTTGGCACGAGCACAAGATATGTTGCGTGTAGAGGATCACTGGGAGACTGGATGAGGGCCATATTGGGTCTAGAAATCAAACCAAAGCAGTAAAATTGCTCTCTGTGGTTTACGCATCGAGACTCTTGATATGCGTCAAATTTGATGCAAACCATATATTAATAACGATGATATAAGGCTATACCAAGTCACGAAACCGACCTACTTTAGCACAAATGTGTATTAGGCGGTCCAAACGGAATAATGGTATGTGAAAGAAACAGGAAATAGGGTCTAGCTATCCGGGGACAGGTTGTGAAGCAATTGCAATTAGACAGAGGTACACCCCAAATGTTCGCCTTATGCCACTTGGCAGAACCAACACCATCCTCCAAAAAATATACTAATCTGTGTTTGTTGCCTCAACAGAGGTCCAGAATATGAACAAGGAACTCTGAGCAGAGATGTACCCACGGTGTAAGGGAACAATATAGTTGTTCTTACTACATAGCCAGCTATCCTTTCTATCTCTCGCCATAAACGCCAGCATCAGTAGCATAAGCTAAAGCCAATATTTGTCAATCATAATGCCTTTTCCCATCCTAATTCCAGTTTAACATTGTCCATCAAGGAAATCAATCATCCGTTGGTATCATAACAGTCATGCGTCCACACACTTTTTCACCGTAAAACCACCGCTGGATGTCACTTCACCTTAAAACACCCGAGCTCCTTGCACTCTCTCCAACTCTAACAGCGTCCTCTTCTCCATCCTTTTCTCGTTCTCGACCTCGTCCCACACCAGGAACATTCTCTCTATCCCTAACACTCGCAGTCGTGGAAACACTCTCGCTTCTCGTACGACTAGCATCACTCTGTCGTCTCGTTCTTAGTGTCCGTTCTAGCTCTCTGATTCTTCTCTTCAGTGCCTCGTTCTCTCTCTTCACAGCATCCAATTCATGTCTATGGTAAGCCATTTCCTCATATCTGCCCGTAGTCGGCACACTAGTCATAGAATCTGACCTATGTCCACCCTCAGGATTCGCCATCGCCGCAAGATTCCCACTCGAAGGCTCTCGATATTGTGGCAGGCTCGGTCTTTGCTGGTAGAAAAATGGAAAGTGGTCGGGATGTTGGTAGCTTGATTGAGCGGAGCTGATGGGAGCAGGACTGCTTGCACCACTTCGACGTGATCCAGTCATGGAGTTCTGCCGACTGAGAGATTGAGATTGAGGGATTGAGTCGTGGCGGGGGAGTTGACCGCGTGTTCGGTCTGCAGTCGAGGAGGCGGCGAGACTACCTGCTATTCCTCCGACTGTGCTGATGCTGCCTGCTGTAATACTGCGTGTACTTGTGCTCGAGGACGAACGGTGGTGTCGTCTTTGGGAGGGAGTAGGGTGGCTGGGACCGGAGAGAAGATGGTTCGCATTGTGATCGAGTGTGTCGGGGAGGCCTGCAGAGGTAGAGGATGTGTTGGACACGACGGAAGCGTTTTGTGCTGCCCGAAGCATGGAGAGTTCGCGAGTTAGTCGATTGACCTGTTGCTCCATTTTAGCATACGCTTACCAAGGAGGCTTTCTTGATGTAGCTACTTACCACTGCTTCCTGTTCCTTCTCCAATTGCAAGTGCAAATCGGCAGCGGTCAGAGGTCGAGGATGTCTTAGAGGGCCCGGACCTACACCCACACCTGTATTGTCCCCGACATTTCCCCCAGCAGTCGCAGTAGCAGCCGGCATACTTGGTGAAGCCAGAGGAGGAGAGATGTGATTGACAGCATTCTGATTCGAAGGTAGGATATTTAAAGAAGGAGAGGTTGGAACCGCAGGCGGACCCATCTGCTGCGAGGCTCGTCTCGAAGCTGTTCTCGAGCTGAGACGCGGAGACGAAGCCAGGGGCCTGGGAGATGGAGGGACTGAGTTCAAATCTGGCGCCATTTTGCTTCTGAGGACTGTTTGGTCTCTAGAGCTGTTTCGAAAGGTATTCTTATCGACCGAGATGTCCTTGGCGGAGTTTTGACGAAGGGACCGTTTGGACGCGATAGTTGTCCATCAACTTGTTACCCGACGCTGCCGCGTTTCATTGGTCACTTCGGAGCTAGTCCCCGTTGCAGCCTTGGGCAGCCTTATCACGTGCTGATCTGTTGAAAGGGGGGCAATCTTCATATGACGTATGAAATTTAGTGGAGGGGTAAAACTGTATCTTGTTTATTGAAAGCTTGCTAATTTCTTTCAAATACAATCAATTGAAATACTTGCGATCTGCTACGAAAGTAAGTCTTTCATTTTCATTCCAATTCTTCTTCACAGACAAGCTAGTACATATTCCCTCTCTCCTATGCGTACAACCATGAGATCATTACCCCACCATACCCCAAACCCCCAACAAGTTGAGAGTAGGATAGCATCTAACAGCTGCTAGATTCTCCATCAGATCAAAACCTACTCGCATATCAATCGTAAACAGCAATCAAGATGTCAGCACAAAACACAGGCCGCCAATCCCCACCACCCGAGCAATCAAGCGGTGCTCAACAAAAAGATGCTCCTTCCAGCGGAACAGGCGTGAGCCCTGACTCCAAGAACAAAGATGAAAGCAAGTCTCAGCTTGAGGTATGCTAGCATCCCAAATTATATCCGGGTTCTGATTCGACATTGTTCCTAATGCTCTATCTCGTATAGGGACTTTCATCCAATCCCAAGGGGCCACTTGACGACCACTTGAAGGACACCGTAAAGAAGACCATGAACCCAACACAAAGTTCGAAGTAAGGATGAGGCATTGAAGAGATGCACGGATGAGAGGGTGAAAACTTGGGAAATCTTGGGAGAAGACATACTTAGCACAGACATGATGAACATGAGATTCTTGATAGACGATGAATAGAACTTGAATGAATTAAAATTCATCTACCAAATTGTAGCATTTGGTCCGGCATGCATCAGGGTGCATTCTTGTAGTTTGAAGACACCACCTCTAAATTCCCAGGAGTAAGACAAGCTTGATGAATAATCAGGTTGGTGGATTTACACGCGAAACGATTCCCGCAAGAGCTTCTCACGAGGCATTGACAAGCTCAACGGCGTCTCCTGAGATTGGCATATGAAAGGATTAGCCCACCTTTCGCGCTGGTATGATTGAAAATAGGCTAAGTCCAGATTTCCAGCGGCATCGGTCGCTTGCAAAGAGCAAATTGCGATAGCTTAGGGGTGCTTCCCAAAAACTGACACGGAGATGAGCACTTGTCCATCAGAATTACTACTCATTCTCGAAGGGGGCGGGCAAAGGCTAGACTACTAAGCACTCTTGCCTTCGTTTCCCTTTTACCAGTGCATTGAAGGCGTTGGGCACCAATTGCTTTCGACTGTTGACCATGATACAAATTTGGTCCTTGTTCCCATATCAATGGTTGTCTCTTAGTTTGGCCAGTGCTGCTGCAACCCCACCACTCAACTCATCATCCTCTCTTGCCCTCTCACTTCTGATCTCTTTGAGATGACTCTTTTCTGATTCTGCTATTGCGGCGGCCAAAGCCTCCTCCTCGTCGTCATCTGGGTCCCACATCTGGAATTGTTTTTCGGGCGGTTTGGCGGTCCCAACGGGATCTTCTGGAATTTCTCGTGACGCTATTGAAGAGTTCTCCCGAAGCGGCATTCTGCTTATTGGAATAGCTCTATCCAACACTCCGACAACCTCCTCGCCACCTTGCGTGGTTTCATTCCGTGAAAGCCCTCTCTTGGCTGCTTTTCTGACTCGGAAAGGCTCATCCACTACACCACACCATCGTCGAACTTTCTTCTCACCCCAGCCGCTAATGACAGCAATTTCTTCTGGTCGAGCGTTGACAGCAGCCTTGATGCTACCAAAAGCGCTGACCAAAGATACAGCGTCCGTTTTGTTGATACCTCGAGGGACTGTTACGAAATCCACCATTTTCTCGGTATATCCTTTGCTTTCTGTTCCCCTGATGGCACCAGCATTGGCATGCTCGTAACTTTTGTAGAGTTCTAAGTATCTGGCGGCTTCAGCAGCACTCCAACAGAGGATGACCGTAACATTGTTAACCATGCTCGTCTTCGATAGTTCTTTGATACTGTCTTCGTGATTGCCAATATCGACCATTGTGAGCAAGACCCTCAGGTTGTATTTTCCCTGCAAATTCTTAATTCGGTTGTATATGTATTCCGGGTGTAATCGATGATATTTCAAGGAGAGGAAGAGGGCGCATGTTGTCAAGCCAAGAACATAATCGGCGGGGATATCAGAGTATTCCCAGGCAAATGATCGAAGGTTTGTGAGGATAGGATTTCCTTTCTGGCGTGGTGATACGAGAATCGAAGAACCTGAAGATTTGGTAGCTATCGCTTGAGGTGTGGGCTGGACGACTTTAGGACCAGTGGAGGCATTGCTCGGAGGAGCGCGATCGAGTCTTTGTGGGGTAGGTTGCTGTATCCGTTGAGGAGCAGGCTGCCGAACACGAGATGGGCCAGCAATGTCAGAGGCCGCAAGAGCTGCAAGGAAATCTGCGTCGGTACCAAATTCGTCGTCGTCGTCCATTGTTGCGGGGTCAAGCTGGTGGAAAGGATACCATAAGCAAGAAATCTAGGCTTCAAGATCCAGTCTTCCTGACAAATGTGAGCTTCTCGGCCTGCCTGCCTGCCTCTGCCAAGCTGCATCGAGATCAACACAGCTGCGGAAGGCGGATCTTTGCAAGGTGACTGGGAGATCGAGTCGCACGGCACTCAAGATAGTGCTATTGCACTGCTTTTCACCGGCTCGCTGTCAGACGTGACAGGCAGGATCCCAAGCCGCGCAGCTGCACCTCCGCGATGGTATCCGAAGGGAGGTGGCGGAAGGAAGATTGTTTAGGAAGCTGTCGCTCGATCAGGTTGAAGTGTCAGTAGGACCTGCAGTTTGGCGCCAGCATGAGTGAGATCTGTGGCAGGTGCCAAGCAAGGATACAAATCTTTAGGTGTCTGTAACAATCAACAACAGTGAAGCAGGGGTTTAAAAGCTTAAAATATGATAATTCAACAAGCGATCAATACTGACACCCCGGCACCAGATTTGTCTGGAGTCCTCAGCCGCGAACGAAGCTAATTTGACCTCATTGAAGTTCCAGTGCTTCGCTTGACGTTGTGTTTAAATCCTGTCCACCATAAATCTATGTGAGCTGAATTGTAATGTGAATAGAAATTTTGAGCCGCTGCTGACTTGACAGTCTATCACTGTATACATCTCTCGTCAAAGCCGAGGCAGCATATTCAGCGTCTTCAATACTACTCAAAACTCTCGTACTGAGCGCTGCCATCAACCCTTGTACACGTTACCAGATTCTCTAAATCCACAGGACGCATACCTAGCTACCGCTTCTTGAACATGGAAGGTATGACTTACTATTACGGCACTAGAGACTCTAGGATGCCACCCAATTCCACCGCTCTTCAGGCGAGCACGCTGTTACCGTCGTTTAGCTACGACTCGGCGGATGAAACTTGTGTTCCCATGAAGTATAGAGCCGTTCAGATGTTCCGTTATCATAATTTCTTGGCTTGGCAGCGACGCCTTGAACCGAGTGACTGCCGTCGCAAGGCAGCTTTGTCACTCCATGAACCTCTATCCTGAAACAGCAGTCATAACGGGCAAGGAATGGCAGACCGCGGATTCACGGTTGTCCTTCTGCATATACATTTCCACGTTAAATCTTGAATTGGTGCAGTGACTTGGGTAGTCGAAGCGATGCTATTCGAAGGATCGAGTTTCCCTTACTACCTCCTTCTCCTTCGGCTCTGCCGTTCTCTGGTGTCCAAAGTTAAGCCTTGCACCACGTTACGCTCCTTCTCTTTTTGCTGAGAGGCCTTGTGCGAGTCATGATCTCCACGCCTTCAGCTGCCAAATTCTCTGTTTTAGACTGTGATATCACTTTTTAATGCCACGAGAGGAGCGGGTCGAGTATCCTTCGCCCAAACTAGAAATACTCACCCGGTAGGAGGCATACTTCAACCCATGCAACAGTGTCTTAGGATCTGTAATCACTTCGTTTATCTCCTGCAAATGCCCGCATGCCGAGTGCACTCGGGTACATCATCTCATCTTTCGTCATTTATTCTCATGTTGAGGTGATTTCTTTCTAGCCCAAATTCACCACCATCACCATGGAGTATGCCCAAGCTTCACATACGTCATCCATCACCTCACCCGTCTCGAGGGATGGAAGCGATCCTGAGTCAGAGCGCACTATTGGTGAACGGAGCCCAATGCCAGCCAAATCAGACGTTTCCAACGCCGCAGCACATCATCAGGAGGCTGAAAAGGAGGAAGAGCCATGCATGTGTATAGAGACTCGAAACGCCAGGAGAGAACGAGGATGGCGCAAAGTTGTCCGGAACTTCACCCCTTCGTGAGTAACTGAATTTTGATAATCATTTCCTTGAAGCTGACGCGTCAAAGATGGTTTTCCGTCAACATGGGCACTGGCATCGTCTCAATATTACTTCATAACCTCCCTTACAATGCAGTGTGGCTCTACTGGCTCTCAGTTGTCATATTCTGTTTAAATGTGGTTCTGTTTACGACATTCTTATGTCTTTCTATCGCACGATACACGATTTATCCTGAGATATGGCCTGCTATGATTCGACACCCAGCCCAAAGTTTGTTTCTCGGAACCTTTCCCATGGGTCTCGCTACAATAATCAACATGATCGTCTTCGTCTGTGTCCCATCCTGGGGATATAGGGCTGTACAATTGGTAGGCTACTATTACCCGTGACTAATTCTCTATTGCTAATGAAACTAGGCATGGGCTCTCTGGTGGTTTGACATGGCAGTATCCCTAGCATGCTGCATGTACGTTCCTTTTGCCATGTGAGTATTCCCAAGCACCGATAACGTGCATATTCTAATCAGATCTAGCATGTATCTCCACGAGACTGCTCTCTCCAAGATGACTGCGGCATGGCTCCTACCAATTGTAGCGCCTATTGTCGCGGCTGCTTCTGGCGGTATAGTAGCTGAAGTCCTCGAAAACTCACAGCATGCCCTCTGGACCGTCATCGCCTCGTATGTACTCTGGGGAACAGGTGTTCCACTTGCCATGGTTGTCCTCGTTATGTACTTTCAGCGCCTCACTCTCCACAAACTTCCTCCTCGCGAAGTGATCGTCTCCGTATTTCTTCCACTCGGACCATTAGGTCAGGGAGGTTATGGAATCATGCAGCTCGGTAAAGTCGCCATGGAGCTCTTTCCGCAAACTCATACCCTGGCGATGCCACACTCCGTCGTTAACTCTGGCGAGGTTCTGTATGTGGGAGGCTGGTTGATGGCTACGATTATGTGGGGCTTCGGGTTAGTGTGGATGTTTTTTGCCGCCGCAAGTATCACTAGAGCGAAGTTTCCATTCAACATGGGTTGGTGGGGGTTCACTTTCCCGCTGGGGGTTTTTACCGCGAGCACAACTCAAATAGGGAAGGAGCTTCCTTCTACATTCTTCGATGTCTTTGGCACGGTACGTCTCAACTTTTCTCTCCCCCTTTCGTCTCCAGTCCTTACACGTGATCTGAAATTCGTTCGAACGTACTAATTGCAATACCAGATTACCTCCTTGGCAGTAACACTCTTCTGGATCGTGGTTGTTACTCGAACTCTTCACCAAACTTACACAGGGGCAATTTTCGTTGACCCATGCATCAAAGATCTCAAAGATCTCAAAGAGAAACATTCCTGCGCAGATAATACGAACCTGATGGACAATCCTGGTATACTTTCGGTATAAAGCCTACGTTATAGGGTTTACGATAAATCTATGTCCCTTGAGTTTATACTGCAATGCTTTGAGATAGATCTCATGCTGGTGGTCGGTGGGCAGTGTTTCATGTTTTCTTTCTTAAATACCAGAATGGTGGATAGAGCCGGTGGTCGGGTGGCACGAATACGATAGGCGTTACGGATTCCATTTTGCGGCCTTTATCTCATTGCATTGCATCTAGCGTGGTGGCTTAGGATTTCTTCAGCTTCAGACCATAGATTAGATTTTTTATGATAAGATAGGCAATTCCTTTTCCTGCTTGAAATCGCTGATCTCCAGTGCCTTATAATCAACATCCGACACTTCACAATCGCCCCTTCTCGATCTCCTTTTCTAAACGGTCTTTCTCAATCGGGTCTTCCTTCGCAACATGCGCAATCGGCTCTCTCCTCCAACCGTCCCCTCATCCACCCCTTTAACTCCCCATCTAGCACCTTCCTCGACTCCTACCAATCCCAAAGCCTCGCATTATGAAAGGTAGATGCACACTAGAGTAAGCAGTTCTCTATAGCCACTTGAAGAAGTCTCCAGAAGTGCTCTGTGCGCCGAAAATTAGGTGCCATTCACTTGTGCATGTCCATTCTTGATTTATAAAAATCTTCTATGTGCAAGGCATCTCACTTCCTCACTACATTTCCATTCCCTGGACTATATATTGGAAATGCTAGCCAGTATCTCCTCATGCTTTCCCTTCAACTTCCTAATCTCGGCCAACAATTCCCCTCTTCGCCTTTCCTCCTCCTGGTGTTCCTGATTCCTGGCATCAACCACAACTTGAGGTTTAGATGCCAATGCCATCTTGACGTCACTGACAATGAGATCTAGAACTGCATCCACCTCGTGACGTAGATCACAGAAAGTCTTCTTGACCAGCTCATCTACATTCGCCTGTATCTTAGCCGAAATTTGAGGAAACAGCGTGCCGTTCGTGATTCGCCCTTGAACAATGGATCGTTGACGGGAAGCCTTTTCAGGACCTGCTCACAAATAGAAGATGTCAGCGCACATGGTGATGTGATAGAAGTGGTGTAGGTATAGGGATAGGGATTAAAAGGGAGAGAAGGCGATGTACTAACCAAGTTCTCTAGCTGCGGAACGGTATGTGGAAACCATCTCAGAAACGACATAAGAGGACTCGTTCGGTTCGGATGCATACCGCTGGATTTGTCTAAGAATTTTTAGCAATGATACCTGGATCTATCAAATAATATTGCGGAAGCAGAGAAATGAGCAAAATGAAAGCAGGCGTACTCGACTTCGCGTGTAAAATATTGCTGTGATAAGCCGAACTTGTACTCTATATCTTGGACTCTAAAGTCAATCCCGTGGACTAGGGTAAAAGCAAAGCCTTGCTCTAATGGTAATCCGATAGTTAGTACCGCTCTGTTGGCTTTAGGCTTCTTCAACCACTTACCCCTAAGGTGTGATTGTAAATTGAGAAGGCAGATGCTGATAGACTGGAGGAGCTCCTCGAACACTGTCGGGATTTCCTCCTCCAGTAATGTCCACTGATATGCCAACTCCATTCTCATTTTCCAGATGAGCCTAGAATTCCAGTTTACATGACCGCGTTTCAAGGTGCCTTCATGGTTGCCGTTTTTCAGACACCACGCATTGTACTGCGCTATAAAGACAAGATCAGTAATATTACTTCAAAATGGTACGATTTGCGACATATTTACACCAATGCCACTACACTGCGTTAGATTCAAATGTATTATGATGGAGAATAGAATTTGCATACAGAACACCACTCCTGGCCCTCTTTTTCTGCTGCATCTTCCCAAAAATCATTCCGTTGTTCTTTCACACCATTTGTAAATTTTTCTTTAAGACTAAATTCCGAGGGTTGAGCTTACCAAGATATTTAGAAAGTACCTCTCGGAAAGTATCCCTGAATTCGGCTTTGGATTGGTTGATCGTATTGGATACCTTGTTGATTAGCCTGACGAAGCAACAACTAAAGAATAACACGCACCTCTGCTTTTACCTCTTTCAGGAAAATATGGATTGATTCATCTTGCTCGCGATCTTCGACTTGCGGACGAGGCTTACAACTACTTGTCCAGAGCTCAACGGAGCTCAGTAGACTGGATAGCGTCGATTGGAGGAAGTGCTTCGCTTCGAGGAGCTGGGCTCCTGCAGTAATTGTATGACAAAATCTACGGAGTTCTGGAATTCCGCTCGCATGAACCATTTCGGTATTGCCTTTTCTCGAATATTTCTCATAAGTTGTGTTAGATACACAGAAGACTTCCAATCTCCTTCCGGGGATTTTCGAAGCATAGGCATATTGGAGGCCTTCTTTGACGTGGCAGTTTCGAGAGTCGATGAGGAGAAGTTCTTGCCTGTAGACCTGTCAGCTCGCTTTATATAAATTGGACACTTGCTCAACGTGCTTTCGTTTCAACTGTTTCTTTAGAACTTTGTTGTTATTTTCCTTCGCATCCTTAATGCTTTTGTCAAGTTGTTCCATTACCAAGGGCGATATCTTCTTATGGGGCCCGCAGAATTCCCGTCTCGCAGTTTTCTGGTTGATGTCCTGACACGCATTAGTCATACATGCCTTTAGGAAGAAGGGAAATCGCTTTACTTCTGATTTAGTGCAGACAACTGCCAAATTCAAGCTCCTCCCCCCCAATTCTTCCCATTCGACGGGAGCATGCCGAGCTAGAATGCTGTAGAGTGACGACTTCAGGGACTGGTCGGTAATGGCTCGAGATATTTTTGTAACTATAAAAATGTTGTCACACTTCATGAGGTATGTCTGTGTTGCTCGTACTCTTGCTAGATTGGTATCTTGCAAACCTGGAGTTTGGTTTCTTTATTAGTCTCTCATATCAAATTAGTTCTGACTAAGTACGTACCAGGCAAGTCTGCAAGCACAACGCCCGTCTTTAAGACTTGGGCACTTAGATAGACGCTAGGAGCAGGCGTGATTAGACAAATAAACCGCTAATGCCTTCTAATAAGAATGGATCTTACCGAATTATTTTCGTAAAAGGCCAAAACTTATCCTGCATGAATTCGCTCGTCATCTCACAGCACTCTTCTGCCGTGTTCGCGGTTCCTTTCCACATTCCAGAGTTGCCACCATCTGGCCACTCAAGTTCATGAGCCCACTGTATCAGCTGGTCCGTAGCTTTCGCCAAGCCCCCCTCGGCCATATCAGAGAGCAATTGTTTGTTAAAACTCCTCTGGTGCTTGAATCCCGCTTCTAGAGCTGACCACGCCTGCTCGGATTCCCTCTGCAAACGAGCATATTCCTTAGCATCTACCTTGTCTTCTTCTACTTCAGGAAGGAACATTTGACGGTAGTTCCATAAAAGCTCTTTGATAAGGTCCTCGATTTCTGGCTTGGAAAGGTATTCAACCTCGATTGTGATAGGAGCTGTATGATCCTTTGTCTTTTGTCTATATTCAGTGACAACGGAAGTGCAAGCTGCACCGATATCTCCCTATCCACAGAAGTAAGCACTTAATCCTCGTTAGACAGTGTTATCAACGCACAGTTTTGGCAATCTCTGGGAAATGGAGTAGAGAGTTAATGAGACTACTCTTTCCTACAAGCACATTAGTCACAGCAATTATTCTTTGAGAGAGGCCGCAATTACCTTCCCCAGAATCTCCGAGCACCGCAATTGTTCTTGTATCGGAGCTCCGAAAAGTCCCCAACCTTCTGGCGTCCTTCAATAGCCTCTCCAGGTCACTCGAGGGCTCTGAAGGACCAACCAACTCCTCAATCGCGGTGACTACCTTGTTTGCGATGCCCAGACCATTTTGCAGCGCTGTCTGGAAAGCCGAGGTAAAGAAGGGCTCTAGGGGGGCTTCTTCATCTCTCACATCGTAGGGACCTGTGCTGTAATTGTTGTCACTAACATCAGATGCATCAGAGACACTTCGCCGACGCTGAACACCTAGACTCAAACTCAGATCCGATACTTGAGTGAGCGATAGAGGGGTTGCTGGTCTGGATAAAGAAGCATGGGGCGTGCTAGCTTTAGTTTCTGAGTGGTCTTCAACTATCAAAGGAACGCTTCGATCTAGAGAGTTGTCTGCGCTAGGAATGGCGATCTTCTCATCTGAGTACATCGTATGAAGAGGTTGGGAAATCGCATGGTCTGGTGTCGATAATATTGGCAAGGATGAATAGTTTGATCCAGTTGAGGAATCTTGAGTGGACGGGAGAGGCGTCTCTTCTGGCTCAGGGGATGGCCTGGGTGTTATGTTATGCAGGAGTCGATATGTGTACGTCTCCTCCCGTTTGCTAGACAGTGAGTTGCTCTCTGGCTGACAAAATTGGAAAGCGATTCTAGGGACATCTCGTGCTGGAGCCGAAATGTGACCGGTATCTGCGGTGGTATCTGGAGTCTGGTAGCTACATCGACAACTCGAAATTCCAGATGCTGTTGAGAGAGACTGACTTGTTTCAGATGAAGAACTGTGAGATGGTGTTCCATGGGTGCTCAGAGTATTCTGCGAACTTGCAAGATTGCCTCTTCTTCCAGGCCTTAGCGGAAGCGGAGCAATCTTGCGTTCCCGAGAAGGTATAGTTGGAGAACCAACAGGTGGAGATGACATTCTACTGGGAATTTGGGCTCGCAACAAATGGTTTGTGTCAATGTAGGAACATAATCGGTGATTTTGACTACAGACAAAAAAGATAGGTCTTGTGCTTCAAGACTGCGATGGTGAAATCAGCAGGCGGGGTCGGCATCAGACGCAGCAGCAACTCCTTTTCGTGCATGTACTGTAACACCCTGAAACTCAAAACCAACAGTAGGGGTCTGTCCGACTATTATACAACAGGCACGTAATCATCCAATCCAGCATTATTATCGTAATTATCGATCCAGTATTACGCACATAACATTTTTATGCAGAACTTTCACAAACATATACTTGAAAGCGAGTATATTTAGGATTAAGTCTGTCCTTTTAAGGAAACCCTTTTGGTATTATTCTATTTTTATTTCACGTAATTATTCCTTATTCAGATAATGTTAAGCATGTCCAGGTCACGTAACATAATATTTAAATAATGATTTAAACTCGATAGTATTACGAAAAGACATTCTCATATATCGTATTCAATACCCTTAATAGCCGACCCACCAAACAGCCCGGCAAAAACGTACCGGGCGCTTAAATTTGGGGGAGACTCTCGGGGAAGCCGACCGGAGTCGGACTGGGCTTGAACCCAGCCAACCGGATAGCAAGTAGAAAGCCTCAATCGCTGTCATCTTCTCCCGATGAGGGAACCCTTCTTGCGTATCGTTATAAGCTCAGGGTGAGAGGAGTGAAAATATCTATGGAAATGACTTCCCTTCAAAGCAGCGGCTCAGGCAAGCGAGACGCCATACTTGAAGTGGGCGCATTATGCCTAACGAGCCTAATCTGATAAGTCTGTGTTTCTAGGCTATAAGGCATGCGCCGCATTCATTTTATAACAACCACAAGCATTTAATTAGGAGTTGACCACCCACGGCGCTCCATTAGTACACTAACCCAATGCTCTTGCTTTTCAATCAATTGATTAATCCATTCCTGGGGTATTTGCTCCCATTCTTCTAAAACCATAGCCTCCATTTCTTGTACGGTGGTCGGCTGCCTACGGCGTCTGTGCAATGCCTGCTTGATCCTCCTCCAACACTTCTTAATAGGGTTTATATCGGGGCTTGTAGAAGGGTGAGGCATTAATATAATACTATGTTTTGTTCGGAACTGAGTATAGTAGTTTCAAATTGACTTATAGCCATGAGCTACATTGCCATCCTTTATAAATAAGGGTTCTACGGCTAGCCAAAGTTAGTGTGTTATTGCCGCAAAAGCCTCAAGAATCGGTTAAAGATGTGCCTCTAAGATTTGTGCTAAATAATCCTTCTATATAAAGGCTCCTCTCTTGCCAGATCCCTTCCTAAATACTAAAGGACTCTTATAACCATATCTAATTGCCCCCTAAGCATTTATAGGTATAATGCCGCCGCGATGGAATTGATGCTAGATACAGGTTTTGTGGTATCGTTCCCCCTTCTTTTAAGTAACCCTTTGTTTTGACGACCTCCCTCCGACTAAAAATGTAACCTTATCTGACTATAGTATTTTTAGCCATTCTACTGTCCAGAATATGTGTGCGATTGCCTAGATAAATCATGCTAGGACTTGTATAGGAGTAAGGTATGGTTTCTAGCAAGCGACATATTAGTGATAGCCTTTCTGCTTAAGTCGGGTCGCAAGCGTGTCTGGCATACAATCAAGCTTTAATTTGTTACGTAATTATACCTAATTAATAACCCTATTATCCTATAAGCTAGAGAGATACTCAATTATCTCATCTACCCTGGCGTCGCTAAGCTCTCTCGGTCGCCCTGTCCTGCCCAAACGTTTGCGCTCTGGCGCGGGGTAGCCTAGCACCTTACGGATCGTCGATTTGCTCAACCTATATCGATCTATAAGCTCCTCAATTAACTTTCCTCCAAAGGTATAGAGCTGGCGTATCGCCTCCTTGTGTTTTGTAGCTATCTCGAAGCCTGGTTGGTGGTCGAAGTAAAAAATAGGGGTGGTGGGAGGCATTTTTTGGATAATAATTTTAGGTGGGTGCGGGCTTGCTAAGAGCCTAGAAACACAGACTTATCGGATTAGGCTCGTAAAGAGGCAGCGCACCTGAACCAAGTTTGCCGTAAAAATAATTGCTTATTGAAGTTGTAATAGCTTCTAATATTCATATACGTCTACACTTATAATGCAAACACAGCACTGTCTTGATTTCACATTTTCTTGTCACATCGACTCATTTGAAACAGCAATTATTATTGTAAGAATTTCTTTGTGTTCAAATTCATATATGCATGACTTTGAGGGTATATGCAAAAGTAATCGCTAGGTCACAATCTTCCTTGCTTGGAACGAATCGTGTCCCACCGTCTTCAGATATCTACATGCAAATCATCCTCTCTCCTAAGGTGACCTTAGTCGTCATACTCCGGGCCATAGCCCTCAGCAAACACCATGTCCTGAGCAAGCTCCATCTCCTCGACGGTAACCTCACCAGCATCATACCAGCGGTCAATTCTCGTTCTCTCCGGCCCCTCCGCAATACAGCTGATACTATCACCCATCTCCACATCGCGATTGTCCCACACATCCACTTCAACAGACGGTGAAATATTCTGTTCACCCTCCTCAGAAGGAACATTGTCTCTCCACTTCTCAATACGAGCCCAATCGCAGTGCACAACCATATCGCGTTCTATTGAAAGACCATACCCATCGTCTTCAAAATCCGGAAATTGCGAAGTTTGATCGATGTCCAGGAGCATCACCCCAAGAGAATAAGCATGGCGTTTCGCAGCCAGAAAGTTTTCTTCTGCTTGGATGAGCTCACGCGTCGCAAGACGTTGCCCCAGAAGGAGGTTAATATCGAAATCTGACCGAGTGTCAGAGCATTGGCCTCCCTCGACTGCTTCGAGATAATATCCTAGTTCGCGGTCGTAATGCTGTTCCCATTTGTCGACCTTTTCCTGCGCATCTTGCAGAGCAATTGTCATGTCTGTGACATGCTTGCGAGCTGCATCTTGGGCATCTGCTAGTTCCCAATCGGCAATTTGACTTGGTGTTGGGGTCGGAGGTCTTCTTTGGTTCTGGGTTTGAGTTTGCTCTTCTTCGTTGGTAGCTGGGTTGGCACCGCCAGCTTCGCTATCTGCTTCTGGAGCATCGCGGAGGTTGGCTCGAACCATGGCGTTGCCGACATCGTTGATGGCTCGCTTTCTTATGCGGCGGATATCGTCCTCACCCTCTTTTAACTTGGTTTCTAATACTTTAATCTGTTCTTCGAAACTTTTGACTGTAGCCCCGACTGTTTCCTTCCATTGGAGCTGTGCAGAGGTATCTTGACCTTCTTGCATTTCCGCAAGCTGTCTGTCGACCTCAGCCATTCCCGGCCCTACTCCGTCTACTTGACTTCTAAGGTAATTTATTTTCTCGGTGTACCGGTCTGATTTGGCCTCCCAGTGTATCAACTTATTCATCTGCCACATCAGAGTCTCGGTTAATATCAGTGCTGCGGTCGGTTCGCCGTAGTCATCGGATGTTGTAATCATATGTAGGTAATGTGATGATATGGGCAGAGGACCCTGTGATTCTGGCTGTTCATCCTGTTGAATATTCTCTGAGAGGTCATAATCTTCGCCATTTTGGTGCTGATCGATGTTGTTAAAACTTTGTATTGACGCTCGCCTACTTTCTGATTGGGGATGCGATGCTTCGATTCGAGTGTGTGGTGGAGGATGGGAGACCACTTCGGGTGCGGACCCGTCCATTTGCGACTCTGTCTGAGGCGTTTCTTCTGTTTGGGACTCCATGTCAGCATAGTTCGGCGCTCGAAGTTGTGGTAGCGTACCACAAGCTGTCTGGAAGAAATCCACGAATGCGCGACCATTGCGCAGTCTGCGGAAAAAATCCCCCATGACTGTCTGCTTCCCCTTCGGCGCCTTCTGGATTTTCGTTGAGAGTTCGGGTGACTTCTTGCGAAGTACTTTTGAATTCGATATTGTTCTTTTGCGTAATAGTGGTGATCTTGGTTGAACCGGTGACTGCTTGCTCATTCTTCCCGTAGGTGTACAGAAAATGGACTTGAGCTTGCTGAAGTACGAAACTTTTGTGCTCTGTTCTGTTTTTGGGAACAAAGAGTCTGAATGAACAGACGTGAGGTGACAATTGGCCATTGTGATGATGTTCTTCCAGAATATAACAAGAGATAACAAAGGTAGATAAAGAGCCCAACCTCAACTCCCCTTTCGTTGATGATGCCCTATTTCCAAAAATACAATTGTTCCTTGAGCCTTGGTCACAAAGAATTTATGTAGAGAAGGAATAGAACCTATTGTTGGAACAAGTACTTGGAACTAAGTACTTAATTCGAGGCGCGGAACTTACATGTCGAAGTCTTTTATTAAATCGGTAAAGGTCTTCTAGCAAGCAATTAAATCTCCTCTTTACAGGCGCGGTGTTGACCCTTCTATAACAAGTATAACAAGAGCATGGGCTCAGACTTTAGAACACTTCAACGGAGTTCCAGCATAACAAGCAATCAACACTATCGAGTACACAAGAACGTGTCGACAACATCAAGAAGGATGGCGCAGAGAAACGACTATAGACCTGCGTTGCGATCAACAGCACAAGGACCAAGATCAAACTTTAGCCAAATGAGCAGGAACCCTCTATCGATAATTTCGAACAACAGCTATGCTCATGGAAATGCCTCACAATTTCAAAAGAGCACTTCGAGACCGACCGATAGAGTCCACAAGCATGAAGAGTACGAAGTGGGAGTGATATTCAGTGTGGGTATACACGAGCATGATGACGACCAAAAGTTCAGGCCGCAGCTCAAACCGGATCAGTCTCAAACTAAAAATCATGGGATTGTCAATTCCAAATATAGGAAGCATATCGTCATTGCTATACACACTGATAGAGTCACAGCAGTTCCGATTTACACTTATATGGGACGGGGTTGTAAAGGGAAGGTAAATGCGGATGAGCACGTCTCCATTCGGGATTTTGCCCTCAAGGGGTTTGAAGCCGCTGCCGAGACAAAGCATGGAAAGTTGTGGGCAATGACCCAACCCAGATTCTTAGACGTGGGAAACCCAGGATGGCACATGATGAGTAACGTAACTTCAGTCCTCTTCACAGCGCCATACAGCCACAAGACGAGTCGAAAGGTCACAATCTCTGGGAAACTAACCGGAGAATCCGTGGAAGCACTCTTGGATCTTTATCAAAAAGCGCAACTCGGCAATAGAGCAACCACCACGCCTACACCAAAGCCGATCGACTTGAATCAAGACTCCAACATGGCGGGATCAAGCGTCGTGTCTATTCCGACACCAAAAGCAAGCGTGGTAGGAACGCCTGTGAAATTGCCATCGGCCTTCATTCCTCCCGTTCCTCTTCCAGCTACACCGCCTTCGGCTCCCAGAGCCATGCAACCAGCACGATCTAGCTACGCTTCAGTGACTGGAAGTACATATCGAACTCAGCGCTAACGGCTCTACTTAGAGCGTCAGCATAGGCACCTACCTCACGATTGCTTTCGCTCTGAGTGCGTCCTAACCCCTACTTTTGATGGCTTTTCACTTTTGGACGACCTTGTCGCTAAAGCCTCTACTTGGATACCGGGAGATGGCACTTGCTATGCAGTCGCCGTGGCTCTGAGTGAGTCCTAATTTCATGATCGTCTGCTTCTGTTAGCCTTTCTATTTTTAGCAACAGGATATGAGTCAATAGATACCCCTTTCCCCCAGCTTTGATCTCAACTTCGCTGTGAGACTTTTCCCGTGACATGTTGCTGCAAAACGTGAGACCTTGGGATGATAATTCGGCACGATTCCGCCATTGATTCTCGATATCAGGGCCACCTCGGATACTGCTGGAGACGCAATTTAGCGGCCTGCGCTATCCACGTGCGATAATGTTGACATATTGATGGACGAAAGAGAGAGAAATTTACGCTATGGTTGTCGATTTCGGTGGCGGTTATTGAGGAAGGAAGGATGGAGGTCGTGGAAGTTTACAGGGATCTTAGCCCCTGAATTCGGCAATCGACAAGCGCTAGTCGGGCAATGAATACATTTCTTGCTTCTGTAACTTTGAATATCTCTACGTAATTGACAGTGAAATGAAGATTGACAGTGATAAAAAGAAATAAAACATTCCTGGAGGCAAGGAAACATGCTGATCTCGCGAACACGATAGAATCGTGTGTTTAAGCAGAGCATCTGATGGCAACTTACAAATATGACTTTTGACAGGGTGAAACGACAACATGCAGGCATATTGTGATGGACTACGGTTTTCTGAGAGTGTTAATTATGTCGGGTTACATTATTTATATGAACTGATGGAGGAGGACCGAGGGAAGAAGAAAAAATAGCTAGTCGATATTTTCATATATACATACATATTCTTCACTTCAATATCTATTTTTAGGCACCTAAATCCCCGAAAACTTGCTCCTACTCCAAACACGCTGAGGTTATAAAATCAAGATGTTGCAAATTCTGGCTCGTTACTCAAAGTTGAAGTAGCAGATCATGACATTGAGAAATACAACCTCTTCATTTTCATGACCACTAATTTACTTAAGTCCAAACGCAATGTGACAGTAGTAACAAATTGACAGCACCATAATGTCTAACAGCAGCATAGAACTTGACAGCAAGAAACCATACTTCTTCTAAACTCACTCAAAGCTGAAATTGCCTTCTTTCTTGAACGATGAGGAAGGACATGCCTCGTGTTGAATGAGCGATGCGCATGGACTTGCTTTTCTTAGCCTAGCACTGCTATTAAGCCGCAATCTGTCATTACCGCAAAACCACAACTTAGACATCAATAACAACCTCAATTCTGACTTCACTTGATTCCACCCATATTATACCCTTTTTATTGTCAAGTGTCTTATTGATATTTGGCTTCTCTTCCCTTTCCTTTTCAATTGCCTTCTGAATAGTGTCATCGGCTTTGAAGTCTACCTTCCTATTCCATTCAAAAAGGTAAGGGCACCTGCTCCACCTGTGTTCTGCTCCACAGAGGCATGGCGTATTGTGAGTAGTTTTGTGGTCTTTATCCTTGCCCTGTAGGCTTGGATTTGGTTGGTCTGGTGTTGGCGGGGTTGATATAAGAGAGTTCTGAGGGTGTGAGTCGACTATATATACTGAGTTCTTGCTTCTCCTTGGTTCAATTGGCTTCGTATTCCTATTCCAGTCACGAAACATATAAAGCGTGCTCTTGAAGTCGATCTTTTCGCCCTTCACTCTCTCATACTCTCTCTGATTGGCAAAAGCAGGGGCAATCCTTTGCAGGCACCTTAGAAACGTGTCTGCTGGCCAATCCTTCTGTACCTCTGCCATCTCTAGCTCCAGGCACTCGTCATATGTTGTTTCCCATTTTTGAAGCCATTCAGGGAAGTTTACAACTATAGTCGTTCTGGAAAGCGAATCCCATTGTTCACGAAGCTCCGCAGCTCTAGTGAAGTCTGTTGGCCTGAATCTTTGCTGCAAGCGAAGCATGGCAGCATGAGTTGTTGGCCCTTGTGTGTAGACGAAGTGAGTACTGTCTACCGTTTCAATAATACATGTTTTTAGCTTTGTAATTGCCTTAACATGACTATTATATTCTTTTCTCTCTTCCTAGTAGTCATCAACTAACCAGCGGAATGGATTTCTTTCCTCCGTAGTGAGGTCAGAGAACAGTGGAGGCCTGACGTTTCCAGCTTTCGCTACCTGCCCTTCTGCATCTCTCACTTCTGGAGTTATGACGTTGCCTCTGACGTCTCCAACCACTGGCTTCACAGGCTCTATTGGTTCTCCCTTATATTCGACCGCAGGATCAATATATCCCCTTATTCCCTGCTCGTCTGCAAGCGCCAGAATATAAGCGTACCACACCTTCTAGTCTTTTTCGGAGCATAGTAGCGGCCGTAGTTATTGGTGGCTAGGGCTATCCATTCTGTCGTTTTCTCGCGATTTTAGGAGAGAGTTGTGCTATCGGTTGTATTCCGCAATTGATTGTGATTCGTTATATTAGTGGTGCAAGTGCGCAGTGTAGGTGTTATGAATAGATTGTTGCTGATTACCCCTATTTTTGGGTGTGAATCGTGTTGCTTCGTAAACACAAACTTCTGGAACCTATTTGTGCAAATCCGGGCTCATAACTGTCAAATCAAGCAATAAGAAGGGTATAATATGGGTGGAATCAAGTGAAGTCAGAATTGAGGTTGTTGTTATGATGTCTAAGTTGTGTTTTTGCGGTAATGACAGATTGCGGCTTAATAGCAGCGCTAGGCTAAGAAAAGCAAGTCCATGCGCATCGCTCATTCAACACCTCGTCACATATGTCATCACCTTAGTCTTTCCAGGCGAGACTAACCCGATGACACAACCACGTCGCTCTTACTCTTTATAAATCGTTAGTGCCTCGGGTTTTAAATCGTTGTTAGCCTTGCTAGGTCTTTAAATGCTCCTGGCGGATCATCTTTTCCGGAATGTGTGGACTGTGAGAGATCGGAAACAGTGGCAAGTATTTGAAGTGTGAAAATGAGGTAACACAAGCTACTTTGTACTAGTTCTAGCATAGCAAAGAGTAGTTTGGAGAGAGATTGTATTTCTGATACGTTTGTGAAATGCAATAAACTGTTTATCTATAGCAATCGCAGTGCGAAGAACAGTAATAGAGAGAGCAATGATGGAAACCAAAGAGGACCTAGCAGCTGTGTGAAGATTAAAAAAAGGGTGCTTGATTCAAGTGAAAGTTCAATAACACAGAGAAGAGGACGACAAAATGACATCGCAACACTTCCAACGTGTAAACATAAATGAGATAAAGAGATTGTAAAACTTGATCTAGGTAATGAACAATTTTCAGTGACATAAACAAGTTGATTGTACCATCTGGGCTGGGAGAATAGTAATACCGGTATACAAAGATATATAACTATAGCAGGCGTAGAAAAGCGACACCAGTTGAGATGTGATTAATCTACAATAGAAAAATTGAGAGAAGAATAGTCTACATCGACACAAGAATTCGGGTGTGGCTTTGAAGCATATTAAAACCCAAAACATAGAGCAATTACGGGATGTACAGCATAGCGAGGAATAAGCCACTCCGAGGTTATAAACATGAGAGATGTAGGAAAGTCGAACAAGGCGACGACATTTCAAGAATAACGACGGCGCGAGGAAGGAGACTCTAGTGACATATCCTCCCTCGTAGGCTTGCGAAGTGCAACGGAATCAATCACAGAGGTCCACAATTCACAGTTAAATAAGACCTCAGTATTCCACGATGCCATAGATTCCTATTTACCTATCACCGCAAATCAACGCAAAGCAACGCATCGCATGCTCGCTGTACCTGCCAAATCAACCGATCCCAAAGCCCACCCACTCACGTGGTACCTCCTTCCCCATTTCTCGTAACATCGTACCAATCGCGTAACGTAAAAGCAAAAACAGCAAGAGCGATTAAGCAATCAAGCAATCGGTGCCTTCTCGGGCTCCAGTGGAGCAACTTTTGTGGAATCGACAATGATTGCAGAAGATTCAGATGCAGAAGGAGTGGCTAATAACACAAAGCAGGCGCGAGCCGTTAGCAAAAAAACTCTAAAGCACAGCCAGAAAAGAATCCCGCCGAAATAGTAAAAGTACAGAGAAGTTTCGTCCAGTCAGCCTGACGCTCTCAGACTGAGGCCTTTCCGCAGCCATCGCAAGCACACTTTCCGGCTTCACAAGGGCAGTTGCCGGAGTCGCCATGGCACTGTGTGCAGGTCGTCTTGCCTCCTGCTACTTCGGTGACATTGGCCTTGGCGCATCCGTTATCACATGCACACTTGCCTGCCTCGCAGAGACACTTCTTCGAATCTCCTCCGCAAACTCCGCACTTGGTCTTTCCTCCTGGCAGGGTCTCCATAGTAGCCTTTGGGCAAGAAGAGCAGGCACACTCGCCGGGAGCGCAACCGCACTTCTTGGTATCACCTCCACAAGAGCACTGAGTCTTGCCGCCCTCTACCTTTTTGACATCTGATTTCTTGCAATCCGCGCATGCGCATTGACCTGGGGCGCATGGACAATTCTCTGAAACAGAACCGCACTTACACTTCGTCTTCTCTTCGCTGCCTGGAACCTTTGTAGTACCTGCTTCCTCCTTCTTCAAATCAGCCAGGCGGCGTGCCTCACTGTGGATATCCTGGACTTGGCGGGAGGATTGGGAATAGAAGTTGGCGAACTTCTTTCCTGGTGCTGTTGCTGCAGCCTTTTCGTAGTATGAGCTCAAACCAGACCACAAGCTGTTCGTAGTGGTAGTGACCTTCTGGGTGACTCCGTAGCTTTGGTCAATGGACTTTGCCTTCTCTGTGCCCTGATACTTCTTGTCGAGATTTTGGAGGGTGGAGTAAAAGCGGTCGGTAACGCCGTGCTTCTTGTCGAGATCAATGGCCTTCTGGAGAGCTTGGTCGCCAATTACTATGGAATCGTTAGCATCGAGGAGAGATCCGCAGTGAAAGAGCGTATTAGAGTGTGGATAAATGGATGCCATGATCGAAGGGTAGGAAGGCCACAGTGGCAGATTGTCCGTGAAGATAATGTAGAAGATGGAATGGGACTATAGACTTACCGTATCCGTGTGCGAGATACTCAGCAACAATTCTGCTTCGTGGCTTCTGCTCCTGTGTAATCTCATCACTGTCTCTATCGGCATTGCGTGTAAAGTGACTCCCATCGTCCTCGGTCGAGCCAGTAGCACTGGTAACCTTAACTTGTGTGTTTCCGAGAGCAGTGTTATCAAGGAGGAGTGCAGTCTTTGCAGCAGTCTCCTTTTCGAAGACGACAGTCGCGGATTGAGCCCCGTCGGCGGGAGTGACTTCGATGCTTTGGATCTTGCCGCTGCGGATTTGTTAGTTCTTGACGATGTCAAGGTGAGATAGTTGCTCTTCTTACCAGAAAGAGAAGAAGTCCCGGACTTCCTTCTCGCTCTTTTCCGAGCTGATGTTCTTCACATAGACAGTTTGTTCTTTGGCTGCAGACATGATGGTGATTCTGCCGTGTGGTTAGCGACGCCACAGTGACATGAGTATTCTCAGAGGGATATGGGAGAGGAATCCTCCGGAAGGACATACGGATTGGATTGATTTCTTGACTTGTTATGGGTGATTGTATCTGTGCGAGCGTTTCTGAAGAGTTTGGTTTTGTTGTGGAAGAGGGGTTCAAGTGGTGTTGTTCGAGCAGGAGCCAGGGCGGGGCAGTGGCGAGGTGACCCGATGACGTACTCAGCTAGCGCGTTTCTTAGCTGTGGCTTGTGCAGGTGGCTTTCCGGCAGGGGTGCACGATCAAGGACACCTCTCAGTGTGGAAGCTTCACAGATGATACTTCCCGATGACGAATTTATGGCGTCCAAAAACCGCATGTCATTGTGGAAGCCTCACAAACACATGCCACGAACCATTATCCCACGAGGCAGGCACCAAAAACACAATGATAGTGTTACTTGTAAAAGCCTGCCTAGATTTGCCTCTTATGACACGCAAGCTTGATCAACTTTGCAGGTGCAAGCATCTAGAAGCTCTGAAGACAAATTCTTGGCATGTGAAGATAGCCATCTACTTTCTTCCCGATTTATACTGCTCTATTTGGCCGCGGTTAACTCACCAAGCTTGAATCCTCGAACTCTTGCCTTGGTAAATAACTCAAGGCCTAGACCCCTTTATTTATCCTAAACAATATTATTTCTAGATGTACTTCAAAGTGTATTTTTCAAGGATTTTGAGCTATACCAAAAAATTTGACTACTAATTCGCAAATATCCAAAATCAGAGACAATTTACAATAGGAAAGAAAATTGGGGAAAAAATCCACTCAATCAACCTTTTAATATGAAGCTAAAATAAGTGAAGCAAAGCAAAGTGACATCTTCCACAGTTGTTTTGTGTAACAGAACCCTGATTGGTGCGGCCCCCAAAGCCTTGTCTCCGCACAGACGCAAGGCTGAACTCCCATCGCGAACCCCCTTCCCCGCCATCTCCATAACCCCTCACAACGGCACGATTTCTCTCCCTCGCCCGCCATACCTCCTCACAAATCTTCCTCGTCCGCCTCCCACGCGCCCTCACAACACCACAAACCCCCGCCATTAAAATGTCAACCTCAACCCCGCAATCAACCCTCTACGCCCCCTCCACAACATCCACAAACTTCTCCTCGACCAACATCCTCACATCGCAAACCACAACCTCTTCCTCCAATCTCCCATCAAGCAACACCTTCACTTTCCCCCGCGAACACTCCTTCCCCCCCTTCTACACCCCCCAACCCAACTCCTCCACGCACCACGCCCAGCTCCAAAAGTGGTCCACACTAATCCAATCTTTCTGCCGACACCACCGCATCTTCCGCCTCTCCCCAATCGCCTACATCGACTCACCCCTCTTCTACAACCGCACCATCGGTAAACGATTAGGAACAAATGAGATCAAGGAAGTGATTGAGTTTATGCGCAAGGAGGGGAGAGCCGACTGGGTCGCAGGAAAAGAAGGAGAAGCGTGGATATACTGGAAAACCGTGGAAGAATGGGCCAGTACGATAGCGGAGTGGGTTGATGGGACGGCGCAAAAGAATACGGTGTTGACGCTTTATGAGTTGACTGAGAGTGAGGCGACGCTGTCGCAAGGTATGTTGAATTTGTTTGGTTATGGCTGGCAAGGAAAAGTGAGGAGGGAGGAGTACTGATTGAGTTGCAGAATTCCACGGTATGGATGCGGATTTATTACAGAAGGCTCTGGCGGTGTTGGTCAAGCGGGGGAAGGCGCAGGTGTTTGGACAAGACGATGGGTTGGGGGTGAAATTCTTTTGAGGAGTGGGGGATTGGGAGGATGTGATGGTAGGGTATTTTGATTTGGGGACCTATCACGATGGGCATTTGCATTGCATTGCGAGGAGTTACATGGATTCGGGCAAGCAATATATGCTATGTATAACATGCAGAGTGCCAATTAGGCTTCATCAATAAACGCCTAATTCTCTTCTCATGCTGTTCATTATGTTGAAATCAGGACCGCTCAAAACCTCATAAATTCTAGACCGAAAAATGACAAGTCGTATCGATATCTTTCTACTAACCACTGACAAGATATTTCTTATCCCATTTATGTTGTTGTGCCATCGCAGTGTCGAGTAACCACTCTGTGCTTACGATCCGAGGGATCATATTCGCTTCCTCAGCCATCTTGGTAAAGCTGTCCCAGAGCTTCTTCTCGACGGGCTTCTCGCCGCTGAGCAGGTAAACTGGCTCTGGTCCAGTATCATCCTCATCTGGGTTTGTCTTTTTAAGAATTGGCTTTCCACGATACAGGTTGAATGTCCCGCCATTGGCCTGGACGATGTCTTGAAAGGTTGAAGGGCCGTTCGGGATGTCCTGTGTGCAGTATACCAAGACTCTGCGGAGAAGAGATCTCTTGTTGGCCTTCGCCCTCACTACGACATCCTTCAGCTTCACTCCAAACTTCTTCTCGTTGGTCGAATCTTTAAGAACGAATTTGTCGGTATCTGAAATATCTCCTTCTTTGATGCAGGCCTCTATGAAATCGGTTGTGACCACGGTTGGGCCACTTGCGAGGGCACAAAGAAACTTTTTCGTCCTAACCATCATTGGAGCTGCGAGATGAGTACAATTGGTTGGGTCTTCAACCACATGAATTCCTAATTCTCGAAGTTTTTTCTAGGCATCGTAATTAGCACGTTATCCTTGGATCAAGAGCATTTGAGTCCCTACCTTATCAGCATCCATTTTCGAGGAGTTCGGGGCCCATCCCGAGTAACCAGTGATCATTAGACGCATTTCAATTGGGGGAAGTCCCGTCTTTTGCCGCTTTGGGCCACGCTTTTCTTCTTGTTCTTCTGCAGAAAATTCCTCTTCCTCTGCCTCATGCCTGATTGCTGGACTTGAGCTGCGTTCTAGTGATCTCTGCTTGTCGATCTTGTTTGCCGCTCGCTCGCCACCCCAGATAGGCCCCTTCCTCTTCTTTTCCTTCTCATACAATTGTATGTCACTCGCTAGACCGTGAAGTGTTGAGAGAGCCTTGTCCTTTGCACTTCGAGTTGACGAAGGTGTATCGTTTTCTTTACCAGCACTACTAACTCGTCGGTTCTTTCCTGCAGGAGTGCTAAGTTGCCCACTCGTTAAGGATTTTGACCTGGCTTTCGCGACTGGCTTTTTCGGCTTCACATACTCTTCTTCCTCCTGCTCCGCCTCCTCACCATTCATAGAAACGTCATCATCATCCCGGGAACTTGCTAGATTGCGATCCTTCTCGCGCATTGCTGGGCGCTTGAGAGATGCTAGCTTAGTTGGACTTGGCGTTAGCTCCTTGGGGAAATATAGGGTCTTCAAGGCTTTTCTATCGAATTCAGTTTCACCAATGACTTCGCCCAAATTCGTTCTTGGTGGGAAATGAGAATATCTTGGATCTGACAAAGTCTGAGCTTGACATCGGGCATAGCTTTCCTCGATCCATAGGTGATTGATAATATTGATATTCCATTCCTTGGCAGCAGTATATTTCTCGCTAGTGCTCCTAGCCGTAATCAGATGCGTGTTTTCTTGTTTCATGCTCTTCGTAAATGTAGCACCAGTAGCCATGACAAGATTTTCTAGGTAGATACGGGCTTCTCCACCATAGTTCGAAAGTGTGATAGCGTATTGGTCGAAGCCAGGAAGTCCACCCTTCGGAAGCGGGTAATGTAGAAGTCTTCGCATTGGTGATGTCCATGTATTATGTGTGATCAAATAGTATAGCCATGAGAGATTGCCCACCTCTGTACCGTTTTGAGAGGCATAAACATAATCCCTTCCTTCGCGCCACTGGCAAATAAACCAGTCCGCGTTATAGATAGTGGTTGTCATTGCTCCACCGCCACCATTTATTAGATCCTCAATAACTTTGCGCGTTCGTCCGTTAAGTTGGAGGTCCTCGGATATCATCACCGTCTTGTCTTTGAAAACGTCTAATCGGCGCGGAGAATCGGTTGGCACATCGATCTTCTCAGGTCGCGCAGTACTGGCCCCTTTGATATGATCACTTGATGGCATTGCGACATCATCTTCAGGCTTCAGCCTAAATATCTCCGGATCTGGGAGTTCGTAAGGTGTTTCGTCTATGCGCTTGCCAAGTTTGAGACAATCATCAAACCTATTGATAGTTAGTGAGAGCAGCTAATCGATGCATAGCTACAGACCAGTGTGGCAAGACTATCCTGCATGAAAGTTTCTTGTCTATTGCTGACTGGCATTTCGGATGATCAAGTGTAAGAGCGCAGATATGAGTTGTTTGTTTTGTCAAACTACTTGATTCCATTCCACCCATGGCCAGGACAGCTCCGATAATAGCATCCTTATCTCCTTGTGGAATATCTGCACAAGATAGATTGATCTTTGAAAAGATGAGGTTTGGATCTGGCGTAAATGGTCGAGCTGGACTTTGTTTGCCCTTCAACAGTGATTGTGTGATCCAGCGGGGCTCGACAACGTTTATCAGGGCGCGACGTGCTTCAAGGTATTGAGGAAAGTCGCTCGTTGCTGATATTATGTGGGTGACGCGATCGAGAGGCCATTTGCCAGAGCGAGATGGTTCTAGGACTTGTCCTCCGCATTGCTCAAGGCTTTCTGTGAACTGCTAAGCATCAGCATGCACTCATTCAAGTGATGCGTATCTTGGGTTGGCGCAAGGCTATGACCATCTGGACAGTGTTGAAGGGGAGCACTGAAAGACGTACCGATGCAGCCTGGGCTTCAGGAAGTAACTTTCCTGTCACAACTGCGAATACGCAATGCTCAAACAACTGCGAATCTTTTTCTTCAGCCATGTTGCGTTTATGTGTTGTGTTGGAGGGGCATTTGCGAACAAGTTGAAGTTATTGATATGACGGGAACTTGCTGGCGCGTTGATCCAGGCGCGACTTCCTTGTTCAACACCCTGGACGCGTAAAGAGACACTAGGTCACGTGCGCAACCATTTTTGTACCTTTTCTCACCTTTTCGGGCTTCACTTTTGCCAAATATATTTGATTTTCAATGTCTTTCATCATGAATTGCAAAAATCATCAAAGGTGAGTTGCATGCAATTTGGAGCAGCTAAATAGAAGTTATGTCTGTACTGCGACTATCCGTTGCCTTCTTGGTGTTTTCTTTCGAGCCACAGGCCTCGGCTTGAGCTTGTCCCACCTTGAATAGCCGTGACATACTCCCGAATTTGATACAACTTCAACCGCAAAGTCATGTATCTTCTCAATATTCACTTCTTTCCAATTCCTCAACGTCGCCAAGTGGCCAGCATATGAGACTTCGCCTCATTCAAGCACCAAAGCTATTCTCTAAGGTTACCGATATCAGACGAAAACATTGGCCCCACATCCAGTCGGCCTCGTTTCGTATCTTTCGCCTGAATATGTCGTCCTCTTCAATCTTCGACATAAAAGAGCATACGGTAGAATGCCAACACATTCGAGAATATGCGAGAGCTGCGGCAAACTCACAAGAAGATGTCTTTCATCTCGCCGTTAAGCAATATACACCTTTAGACAACCCGAATCCTCAGCCTGGAGATATCACTGTCATTGGAGCACACGCGAATGGATTTCCAAAGGCATTTCTCCCTTGAAGATTATCCTCAAACACTCCCTAATTATTTTACAGGAACTCTATGAGCCCCTCTGGGAAGATCTTCACGCCCGCTCGAAAGCCAATGGCTTTCGAATCCGCGGTATCTGGATAGCTGACATAGCACCCCAAGGCCAAAGCGGAATTCTAAACGAACAAATACTAGGCGACGAGCCCTCCTGGCTCGACCACTCCCGCGATCTCCTCCACCTAATCAACACCTTCCGCTCCCAAATGCCACGTCCCATAATCGGCATAGGACACTCCTTCGGCGGCTCCATCCTCTGCAACCTCTCTCTTATGCACCCTCGCCTGCTTTCCACCGTAGTACTTTTGGACCCCGTAATCCAACAACACGCTTCAACACCCGTAGGCCCCAACCCCGCTCAATCCTCCGCTTTCCGAAGAGATCTATGGCCTTCCCGTGAGGAGGCGATAGCAGCATTCAAAAAATCAAAAATGTACGGCTCCTGGAATGAACGCGTTTTCGACCGGTGGTGTAAATTCGGAATCCGCGCAACACCGACGAATGTGTACCCTTCTGAAAATGGCAGCGTCACACTAGCCACGACCAAAAGCCATGAATGTTTCGTGTTCATGCGCCCTAGTTGGGAAGGCGTTGCCCCAGATGGAAACACCGTGATAAACCGCGAATTAGTCCCGGATTGGTGTCCCTGGCAACCGGTTAGATATCCACTGTATAGACCTGAACCACCAGCTATTTTGGCTAGGATGGAGAATTTAAGACCAAGTGTGTTGTATATATTCGGCGGCGAGAGCGCGATGTCCGCTCCTGAATCTCGTCGGGTAAAAATGGAAGTTACTGGGTCCGGACTTGGAGGAAGTGGAGGTGCGAAGGAAGGAAGGGTGAAGGAAGTAGTGTTAGAGGGGATCGGACATTTGGTCGCCATGGAAGCGAGTGAGAAATGTGCTGATGCTGCGGCGGAGTGGTTAGGGGCGGAGACGAAACGGTTTGAGAAGGAGAGGAGGGAGTATGAGGAGTGGGTTAAGAAGCCGTTGAGTGAGAAGCAGATTTTAAGTGAGGAGTGGAAGAGGAGGATTGGGGGGCCGATTAGACCTGTTAAGAAGGATAGTAAGATATGATGATAAAACTTGGTAGATGGTAGATGGTAGATGGTAGATGGTAGATGGGAAATGAATGGCGACACCCAATTGCTCAGTTCCTTGAGCCCAAGAAGTTATCTGTCTATCGTATCATCATGTGTCTTCCAAACCAAGACTCTAATCCATGACCAACTTAGCATCCCTCCTCGCTATCTCAACCCTCACCCTTCCAAATCCTCATCCGGCGGAACCCAAATCAAAATCCCCTCCTTATCCCCCCTCATCCCCTCCGTCGGCGCAATCTTCAAAACCTTCTGGAAATACCTATCCTTAATAACACAATGCACCGGCCCAATCCAATCCCCCCTCACACAAGGCAGCAATCTAAACCTCATCGTCCTCCTACTCAACGGCACAAGCTGTAACGTACTTTGCTTCACCCCCGAAAAAGCGAATTTCTCACTCGGTTCCATCGTCAGCCCGAAAGTCAAGAAATGGTTTGACGGGTTCTCGATCGTGACGTCGAAGTGGATTAAGGAGGGGATTTTCGCGGAATAGGAGACGGCGCCGAGGACTCGGGGCTCGCTGCTTGAGACGAGGAGGCGCGGGACGGCTAGGATGGAGGTGTTGGTTGGGGAGTTGGGGGAGTCGCGGCGCCATTTTATGGCGAGGGAGACGTCGAGGGTTGCGGTGCCGCGGTCGTCGAGGGAGTATTTTTGGGTATAGGTATCGAATAGAGCTTCTTCGAGGTTGCGAGGACTGACTCTTAGCCCGCCTTCTGGGATCTCGATCAACTTGTTCGTGGAGCATTGAATGTTGCCATGTGTGCCAATGACTTCAACGTCAACATCCTCTACGATCAGATCTTCTATTGCAAATGAGGCGTAACGAGCCGTTAAGCACCATTTTTGTGATAACCCGTGTGCCTTTCTCTCTGCAGCTAGCACCGCGGCATCTCCAGAATCTTCATGGGCGAAGAAGCTAGGCCAAGGATCTAGATGTATTCTTGGCGAGAAGTCGTAATTCGCTTCGAAAGGATTTATTACTTCTAGTTGCATCGTCAAAGCCTTGGATATCGGAGTTTCGATATCAGAAACAAGGTTATACGACGCCTTCAATCCAAGCTCATAGACTGAAGGTAAATCGATTGGAGGTATTATAACCTCAACAATTGTCGATGCTGCTTTGGGTATTTTACCCAACGGAGTTCCATTCAATGCCTCTTCACCATCATCCTCTCCAGTTTCCGTTTCGGAGACATTTTCCGCTTTTAGTGTGATAGGAGGTGCGCCTTCACCCAACAGACGAACCTCAAGATTAGCAATGGCATCGGCTTCCTCCTCGTTAAGCACTTCAAGACGAAGTATGATCTGCTCATTGGTATAATATTGTCCTTGGATTTCAACAAATTTGAGCTCCATTTTCGGTGGTTTAGGAAGAACGACTAGGGAGGAAGCGTTTGCACGAGCTATGCGCTTTTTGACCCCATACTTGCCCCACCACAAGTCAGGTGTAATTGTGCTTTCGAAAGCGTGTTCATAGTCTAGGTCGAAAGTATCTGAGATAATAGAAAAGGTCGCTGATATGGCTCTGACACTCCCATCCTCTCTAAGTAAGCTACTGAATTCAAAGACTTTGGTTTGGCTTGGTCGGAAAGTCAAATCTGCCTGACCAGACTGTGTGGACCGTCCATTTGAGCCAGCATCTTCTAGTGGAACTTTGCAGAAGATCACGGGGCGCTGAACTTCGGCCTCGGCGTCTGCTTGATGCCGAATGACCAGTGGCTTCATGCTACCTTCAAATTCGATTTTCAGCCCAGTCATTGTGATGGGAGCCGCATTTTGCAGCGCCGTAGACGTGACAGTCAGTTGTGAAGGACAAGTCTCCCCAACTTTCCCACCCGCATGCTCGAATGCAAAAGTGGCAGAGAGGAAAGAATGTATTTCGCCATCTCGAAGAACAACGACCGGTTTGGTCTGTACGTTCTCAAGTCCCTGCAAAGATTTTGTTATGTCATAATGCCATTTAGGATGGTTGGTGAAGTCTATATGATGGTCAACATATTAAATCGCAGGGGGTCATGAGACTTACTCTTATTCATCAGTTCCCAGTCTACAGCCAATACAGAACCGCCGTCGCCAAAATGTAGCGCAGCATTTCTCAGTGCCCAGCCGATTTCTTCAACTGCATTCCACCATCCTTCGTGTCGATACGACATCTTTTGCCACAAAGGGCGGAGAACCCTAATAGCATCTTCCCACAATTCTTGTTTCATAAACTCTTTCGCTGCAATGAGTTGCAGTTCTTGGACGAGACGTGATTGCTTCCGGACTTCAAATTCCTTGATTGCTTTCGACAAGCAATCGATGATCAATTCGGAATGATTGACCCCATGGAAACCCGGAAGTGGGTTTTCCTGATGTGGTTCAGGACATAAATAAGTGTCATACGTAAACGCCTTACTTGCAATTGCTGAAGCTGGGGAAGAGCCTGGTGGCGATCGATCCTCCTCTGGAATAGCTAGAGCAAGATTTCGACGTGCTATGAGATGCTTCGAGGCCGCATGGTACCAATACCCGGGATGATGGAGGAGCTCCCACGGCTGAGTTCTTTCGCCTATCGCTATGGCTTTCTCAGGAGACAAATAGACAGAATTGGTCTCAGGGTTGAAATCGGTTATTGCCACCTTTAACACCATTTCAGCCATCAAGGTTGCCCATCTTGCTTCCCATGCCTCCCAACCATAAGTCGAAGAGCCCTTGCCACGACGATCGATAAAATCTAAAATTCTTTCTCGATGAGATTGCCACCGCCGAACTGCAGCTGTGGTATTTCCATTCCATAACAGACACCTCAAAATCCGAAATGCGAAGACATCCGCTAGCAGGCGTGCTTCATTCCATCTTGGGCTCCAGCTTGAAATTGCTTCGAGAACGTCTGGACCAAGGAGACCTTCATAACCGCTTTCATATGACCGGACCGCAGCATCCATTTCTTGCCGGAATTCGGCAAATACCCCAAGCTTAAAGTCATATCGAACATTCCATCCTTGACTAGAAAGTGTCTGGGAAGTCCCTAAGGTCGGGGGAGCTGTTGGCGGAGGCACAATACCTCTGTTGCGTTTTCTCCTCGAATGCTTGCTCAAATCGCGATAATACTCGATACATAGTGGGTATATGGTAGATGTGATAGACTCGACAAATGCTTGCAACTCAACAGCGGAAGAATTGGGAGGTAGGAAAAATAGAGAAGTCTTCGAGTCAAGATTCGTGTTCTTGCGAATATTGGAAAGCCGTTCCTCAATCTCTGGTGATTGAACAATGGACTTTTCACTTAACAACACAACCACAAGCCTAGTCCTATAACCCGACCGACTTAAGATAGACTTGATATTGCTTATATCAGTCTTCAATTGATTATCATTTTTTGTGGCCAGATTTGGATCCGAAGTAAAGGTGTAGAACGAGACAAAAGCACTTGGAACATGTTCTTGATGCTTTTCGACCCACTTCGGATCTAGTAAACCGTCTGGAAATAAGGACGACCCTGGGCTCAAAGGTGAAAGGGGGGAATGTAGAATTGGCTTTGCGGTTGGGCTCATAGGCGTGGAGGATGAAGCAGGAACGGCATTGCGGGTAGGTAAAAAGTAATCCTATTCGACTTCAGTTATTGATACCGAGGGAAAGACTACTTTGGGCAGCTACCCTTCCAACAGACTTGACTCTCAATTTATTTCTCCCGCTATGCTCTCTCCCATTCCATGCAAGATCTGACGCATCGCCAGTTTTGAAATGTTTTAATAAAGCTTCTGCATCCTCCGATTTGACTAGGGGGAGTTCTGAGCTGATTCGAATGCCGTTTTCGTGGGCTCTGACTTGGTCGTGAGTGGACCCAAGCCCTGATATCACCACCAGAGGAACATTATGAGCCACAAAGGCTGGTGGGTAACCGTCCATGGCCGCGTGAGCCTGAACAATCCATATGCAAGTTGTTTCCGCCTCGTCTGCTTAGAATCGTGGGAGTCGAGTTTCAGCTTTTAAACTTTTCGTATCGTTATGGATTATGGATTGGCAGATGCAGTCCACGGTAGATTGACAAGAAGATGTAATAATTGCAAGAGATGTGGCGGGTTGAATTAATCTAGATGTTTGTACATTGTGGTTTTTAGGAGTTACCAAAGCCTCGCCCGAGCTGGTCAGTGACCCCTGTTTAGCGCACGATCTGCCATTGGTCGCCGGCAAAAGCCATGGACAGCCTTGGAGTTCAGTGCTCGCTCACCACCAGCGACCCCCTCATGGATTTTCTCAAACTTCCAGGAGTCCACAACAGGTGAGGAAACGACGAAGCCGAACGAGTACACCATAATAGCCTTACTCAGACACGTCGCCATCACCTCTCGGCCTAATTTGGGGAGTCTCACGAAGCTTAAATACCTTCCAACTCTCGCGGAGAGTCGTATGCGATCGCGAACCTCAGTCTCCTCTTCGAAGCTGCTCAGGAGCTCCGAACAACGTTCGCATGCTCTGATATACCCATTGGAGTGAGGTTCCTTAGTCGTTATTCGCGATGGCTTCTCAAGCGGCCATCTTTGCCGAGACCATCGCCGGCATGAAGAAGGCTCTCAAAAGAAAATCGTATGGTAAGCTACATCCCAAGATCTTGGTCCTGGGCGAGACTGCTAACAATTGTCGGAATGCAGATTCGGAATCTGATAGTTCCACTGAGCAACTCACAAATCGAGGAAATAAATTAAGGAAGAAGTCAAGATTTGTTCAGGAGGGTCAATTAGCTCCACCAACAGGACCCCAGGCTTACAAGAAGGTGAGTAAAGTCGGTCGATGCTTGCAGTTGGCACACAAATAATTAACAGAAGAACAAGCGCATCGAACATGCTGGGTTCTACCGAGAAGTTATTAGCCAAAATCCTCAACTCGTCGATGAAGATGGCTATGAAGTGGATAGTGACGACGATGACGAGAGAGCACAAGCTGCCATGGCAGCTGCGGCAGAATTCGATCCTTATGCAGACATCAAAATAGAGCGTAAGGGCCACGAGTTCAGACCATATACAATTCTAACTAGATCACAGAGCTACTCATGCCATTAACAGCCGCTTCGGACCTACCAGATCACCCTACACTTTCGAAACCCTTCACCTCCAATACCCTTACCGAATTGACTCGACATGCGCGAGAGATGGTTCAAAAGGAAAAGGCCTCCCTTTGGCGGATTAAGCACTTATTGACAAGATTGAGTGGAGACGACACCTGGATCCCTTGCGAGAGTTTAGTGACAGATGACGACATTTCACTCTTTTTCGAAGATCGAGACAAAGCTCGGGCAAGTATGCTTGGAAAGATTTTTACTAAAGATGATGCGGATCAAGCGTCTACGGGAACATTGGTATCGGACGAAGCCGATCAGCTTGGTCTGTTAACCGCAGAAGCGCACAATCCAGAACTATCGCAGTCAACAACCCCGAATGGAGCTGAAAATGGAAGTGCCGTGATTAATCCACCCAAAGGACAAAAGGTGGATAAGAATGAAACGATTTCAAATACCGATATGAATAATTCCGCCGAATCGCTTGGGAACGAGAGAGCTATGAATGGAGTTGGAGAAACGGCCCCAAATGCGTCAGAACCTTCGGCAGAAGAAGGTATGGAGATGGATGGGGCTGTCAAGCCACCAACCCAGGAACTGGTAGACGGTCAAGAAATGGCAATAGACGTAGCGTCAGAAACAGATGTAACGGGGATATTGGACGAGACGGGCGATAATCCAGCGCCTCGTCGGATGAGGACTCGAGCCCAGGCGCAAGCAGCTTCCGATAATGCAGCTTCGAGCAGAACGAGGTCGGCAACTCCAGAATTCGACAACGACTTATTGGTGCATCCATATTTCTTAGCGCCAAGGACTTCGCAAGCGGACCGAGATGTAGGATTGCCCCAGCACGAGGCAGAAGAAACAAGAAGACTACTGCAGCTGTATATACAGAAGCAAGAGGAAGTCTGTCGCGGTGCTCAAAGGATATACGATGGGCTACTAAGAGCAGATCGTTATCGTAAGCTGGTCATGAAATGGTGCAAAGCGGAAGCACATGTTGGAGTTAATCGGGATATGTCTGACGGCGAGGACTGGTACGATAAAGAAGAATGGGGCCTGGATGAGGATCTAAAGAAGGGCCAGGATGAAGAGGAAGAAGATGCTGCTACCACAGCCAAGAAGACCAGAAGTAGGCGACAATGAGCAATTCATCTTTCGGAAAATAAAGGCGCATATTGGGACCCGGCTGCGAAGATATCCACGGTTGGGGCTTTAATGTGTATCATCATCAGGCGTCAAATCTTCTCTCGTGGATCATGGTCATTCCATAGAGTATATAAGCAATACAATTATCACTACCTATACCAAATCTAGCTAAATGTACATTCAATTTCAATTGGAACACGCAAAGTTATTCATGCTGCTCTCGCTTCGACGTCATGGATCAACACGCCTCGTGATTCGCCGAATTTATTTACCCAGCTACTTCCACAAATGAACAACTACAGCTCAACTTAAAGCTCCTTCACGTTTCCCAACTCCAAGAATCTCTTTCCCTAGAATCGCCATACTCTACGAAACAAAATGACAAGCTTCCTGGGTGACAACAAAGGTCTGATCGACTTCGACCAGAAAAGTCTCGCAAGTACGTAGCAAGCTGCAAGTTCCCTTCTGCCAAGCTCACAGTTCTCTCCAGTCGCAGCAGCAGCAATTGCTTTCAACCCTATATTCTGGAAGTAAGCTCTTCCCTTCTATTGCCTCTAATTGCTCTAACTAACAATCCTCCTAGCACTGTCGCACGTCAAGGTAAATCCTCAAACAGAGCTTTCCTACCCCTCCTCAAACTAACCCACCCCCAGAATACCACAACAAAGTCCTCACCAAACTCGCGGGCGGAAACTCACGATACGCTTGCTACGGGCTCGCCGTAGCGATTTTCTCCCTTGGCATCTTCCGCGACTTCCTCTACGAACGCGCACTCCGGTCTCAGCCCTCTCATCCAGCCCTCGAAACCCCTCTCGCGCAATATGTCGCCTATGCTCTCCTCGCCGCCGGAAATACTTTGGTGTTGACGAGCATGTGGGCACTGGGGGTTACGGGAACATATTTGGGTGATTATTTTGGGATTTTGATGGATAGCATGGTGACGGGGTTTCCGTTTAGTGTTTGTAGTGCACCGATGTATTATGGGAGTACGATGAGCTTTTTGGGGACGGCGGTGTTGTTTGGCAAGCCGGCGGGGGTGTTGTTGACGGTGGAGGTGTTAGTGGTTTATTTAGTTGCGCTTAGGTTTGAGGATCCGTTTACGGCGGCGATTTACCAGAAGAGAGAAGCGTCGAGAAAGAAGGGTGGGAAGAAGGAATTGTAGATGGGGTAATGGGGTGAGGTACAGGGGTGGGACGAGGCGAGAGATGGGTGAGGTTTGTAAAGTGGTAAGATACGGTGGTTTGCAAGGTGAGATGACTGCGTGTTGAGATGAGACGGAAAGGCTTGGTGAATTTATGGCACGAAAAAGGGTATTCAACAGTTTAGCGAGCATTGCATACCTCAACTATTATGCATGGTAGGCGTTAGGAAACGGAAAAGGCAAGAAGAGAGCCAGACAGGGAATCATATCGAAGAATTCCTCCCAACGCAACTGTCCCAAAAAGCACCTTAACTGATCTGAAAGACCGCAAATGAGACTACAACTAATTCCTGCCTATTGTCATACAGTTGAGTATATATCCCTGCATCGAAGTTAACATCACTGTAGACTTGTGGGGAAAGGATTACTTACGTTCTCCTTAATAATGGCATCTCAGTTTTAATCGTCTCTCTGTAAGACAGATCTATATCTACCAGTCCAATCTCTGGATTAGTACCTTCTCCTGTCATATCAAGGAGCACCTTTCCCCACGGATCAACAACCATGCTGTGACCATAACTTGTTCTCTTCAAGTTATGAGGTCCAATCTGAGCAGCAGCAATAACATATGCTTGAGTTTCAATAGCTCTTGCTCTTAAGAGAGTCTCCCAATGTGCTTTTCCTGTAGGCACTGTAAATGCTGAAGGGTAAGTCATAATATCAGCATTCTGTCGTTTTAAAGACAAGCTGATCTCTGGAAATCTCAACTACCATTTTTAGTCAACATCTCATCTCCTCCAAAAAATCCAGCGATATCGGCCCAACTCACATCAAAACAAATCATCAAACCCACCCTCCCCAGCTTCGTCTCCACCGGCTCCGTAATCTCCTTCCCGGCCAGCACACTATTACTCTCCTTCAAACTCCCATAATCAAACAAATGCAACTTATCATAATAAGACTCAATCTCTCCATTCTCATTAATCCAACAAGAACGATTACAGATCTTGTCTCCAGGGGCGGGCACGTGGATTCCGACGTTTATGGCGAGGGAGGATTCTTTTGCGGCTTGGCGGAGGCCGAGGACGAAGGGGGAGCGGTCCATGGGCCGGGCGAGGGCGACGGATTCGGTGGGATTGGAGGCTATATAGTCTGTTGCTTCGGGGAGGAAAAGTGCCTGGGTAGTTTAGATATTGCTGAGGAACTAATAAGGTATACGGACTTTGGCTCCGGCATCAACTGCATTTTGGACCAGAATTTTGCAGAGGGCTAAGTTGTTGCTCATGGAAGAAGTCGAACATAGTTGACCTATTGCCTACATGATATCTGAGTATGTTACACTTGTAGAGGGGGAGAAAGCTTACTGCGATCACCATGATTGCTGCTTGGAAATTATAAATTCTAGAAGAACTGAGAAATTATGAGAACTGAAGGACTGAAAAACGTGTGCAAGATAAGACGTAATTGGGCCCAATATCAAAAGTTCGGTGGTCAAGATCGACAGGGGCTATTGGCTTTTGCACCCATTCGGGACTGAGGGAAACAGGGTGAAGAGATCAAATGAAAAGAAGTCAATGTGGAACTTTCCGAACTTCCAATTAGACTGAAATGACTTTACTCGCACCAATAAGAAATCACTGTACTTGATTGTAGTTCGTGGTCCAAATTAGTTCGAACAAGTCAAAGTCGTGGTTGCGTTTGCTGCACGTTTGTCGCGTGCAGCGCAATGACGTTGTTGGAAATTCTCGCCGAGGAAGCCATTTCAAGCACCTTCTTTCAACCGCAAAAGCTTCAATCAACCACCATAAAAATCATGGTCGCCTTCTAGCTTCTGAAGCTTGAATCTTCTCCCAAGGTAATCCTCCACACAATGCTTTACTGAGAAAGGGCGAAATGTCAAATGGCGGCCGAGCCGGAAAATCGTCGAGTTGTAAGCTCTATCATCAAATATTCCGCTTCAGCTGCTGATTCTTTGAAGCCTTCCACTTTGTTGCTGGACTTGGATCAGGCGTTCTTTCAGCGGTCCTTCTCCAACCTGCCGACCTTCTAAAAACACGAGTACAGCAGTCTGGCCACAGTTCTTTACTCGTCACGATCCGCGAAATATCGAAATCCGGAACCTCGATCTTGTCCTTTTGGAGAGGAACGCTTCCTTCTGCTCTAAGAACGGGTTTTGGTTCTGCGATATATTTTACAACACTTAATGCTCTTCGTCAGAATGTTGCGCACTCGAATTTGCTTGCGAGTATTGGAGCTTTGGACAAACGGTCGATAACGAATCACTCCTCTTCTCTTCCGAAATTGTCGAATGTTGCGAACCTCACGACCGGTGCTATTGCGAGAGCGTCAGCTGGATTCATATTGATGCCTATGACAGTCATCAAGGTCCGATATGAGTCGAATCTGTTTGCATACAAATCGATTGCGGGTGCTGGGAGAGACATCTTCAAGAGGGAAGGACTGAAAGGATTTTTCTCTGGTTTCGGAGCAACTGCTATACGAGATGCGCCATATGCAGGACTATATGTACTATTCTACGAGCAGCTCAAGAAGCGTCTCAGCGTCCTAGCACAGAAAGTCCCTATACCAGGAGAGCTAGCCGTAGGCATGAAAGGCTCCACATCAGCCTCTATAAACTTCGGCTCAGGCATATTCGCTGCTGGCCTAGCCACAGCCATCACGAACCCCTTCGATGCAATCAAAACCCGAATCCAACTCGAACCGCAAAAATATCACAATATCATTCATGCGGCAAAATTAATGGTTAAAAATGATGGCGTTAAGTCCTTGTTTGATGGACTTGGGTTGAGAATGGGTAGGAAGGCTATAAGTTCTGCGTTGGCGTGGACTTTGTATGAAGAGTTAATACGGAGAGCGGAGCTTGCGTGGTCGGAGACGCATGGTGAGAGCTTGTAAAACACCACTTTTGTACAAAATAATTTGAAGCTACCACTCAGTCACCTAAAATTTAGAACCCCGTCAAGGACGAGACTGTTGTTTGTACGGTACGAATTTATTGAAGTTTTGACCTCGTGTAGGATGTCTAAATAGGACAGAAGATTGCGTAGCTTGTTGGAATTTTGATGGTAGAAAGAATGTTTGGTCCATGTTGCAAGTATTGTTGATTGGAAGTCTCTTCTCCAACTTGCTTTCCGACTCGAAGCAAGTGTTCCAATGGCGAACGAAGTGGTTAAGCGGAAAGGTCACCAAGCAAGCGAGCGTTTTCACCAAGCTTTTTGTTCTAAAATTGTCATATATTGAAGGGGGTATTTCATAATGCTAAATCCAAAAAGAGCAATTTCCCAACCATCATCATAAATCATCAATTCCATAATAGCAATTGTCTTCCCGTTACTCCCATCAAGATCCTTCTCTCAATCCTGGAATAATCTAGTTTTTCAGCATCCGTCGCATCATCTCTTACTACCCGCAACCCAAGCCAACAAAGGCGAAGGAGATGGGCGTCTCTTATGCTCCTTCTTCCTCACCCACTCGAACTGCGGATCAGGGCTATGGCTGTGATGACGATGGTGGTGCTTATCTTCAACGAGCAGCAGTGGTGCTCTGCGCTCTCGGATGGTTCGAGTGTGCGACCAGAGGAAGTCTTGTTCGTATTCTGGGACCCATCGTTTGATTAAGACGAACTCGGGATCCTGGTGTTTGTTAGTATTCTTGGTCAGAGACGGGTTTGGAGGGCTGCTTACCACGTCGAATTCATAATCAATCTTGTATACGTTGAGGGTTTCGATCGAAAGATGTTTGCGCGACATACGAGTGTATGTCGGACGGTTTGGGTCGATGGCTTTCTCTTTCTTGGTGATGACTGCAATTTGGCGTTCATCCAAGCCAGATTTGCGCAAGTCGTCTTCAAGTCTTCGTTCATACTCCTTATCCCTCTCCTCCTTCTCCTTCTTCTCCTTCGCCACGCGTTCAGCTTCCTTCTTCTTAAACTCCTCGACGGCTTCCTTCGCCTCCTTCTCACTGCGCTTCTTCTCCTCTTCTTTTTTCTTCTCCTTACGGAGACGCTCGAACTCGAGCTCTTTTTCAATCCGTTCCTGCTCAGCTTTCTTCTCCTTCTCAAGCTTAAAAGCAGCAAGTTCCCTCCTTGTCTTCTCAAGTTCTGTTTCCTTTTTGTCTTGATCGTGACGAGCTTTTTCTCTGTCGGCTTCCCGTCTATACTTTTCCCTAATCTTCTCCTCCTCATACCTCGCCCTCTCCTTCTCCCTCGCCATCTCAGCCTCAATCTCCCTCCGCGCCTTCTCAGCTTCGTATTTAGAATGTTCCCTCTCCCTCGCCATCTCAGCCTCTATCTCTCTCCTTGCTTTATCTCTCGCACGCTCAAGTTCATATCCCTTGAGGTTCTTGAATTCTCGTTCGCGGATGAGTTGCATTTCCGTCTCTCGACGGGCTAGTTCGCGCGCTCGTTCTATTTCTCGATCTTTGAGCTCTTTTTCGCGCATGATTTCGAGCTCGACTTCTTTTCGGGTTCGTTCGCGGATTTTCTCGATTTCGTATTGCTGGTGCGAGGCGTGGTGGGAGTGATGGCTATGATAAGAGCTCCTGCTACTCCCCGAGCTCACTCTGCTATGAGATCTACTCCTGCTCCGTCTTCTCGGTTTCGCAACCAGATACCGATCCCGATCATGTAACTCATCATCATCATCAATGTTGTAAATCCGATTATTGATAATCACCGGTGCTGCAGGAGGAGGAGCGGGACTTGTTCGATGGCCTGTTGAATGGGAGCGACGGATTCCTCCGCCTGAGATAGCGGGTTGCAAGAAGCCGCTTGCACGACGATCGTCGTAGTATCGTGAGCGGGACTCGTGGTATTGACGCTCGGGGTAGACTACGGGGAGGGGAGGTGTGCGACCGCGACGGAAGCGGATGTCTAGTTCGTCATACTCGTCGTCGCTGTTTTCTGTCACGAAGCTTCCGCTTCGGTGACTGCGTGGACCGCCGAAAGGCATGTTGTCGGTTGTGGCTTTGAAATATGCCCGACGAGGGAGTTAATCTGCGATGCAAGGCTGTAGTGGGTTTCTCAAAAAGAGAGTTTGTTGGTTGATGGTTCAGGTACTGCTGTAGGGCTGGGCGAGCGAAACCCCGCTGTCTGTGCTGGGAAGACCCCGCGTATATTTTTAAAAATGGATGCGATAAGGAGTGCGATAAGTATGTCGTGAAGTGTTTGCGACGACAAGTATATCAACAATAGAGGCGATGAAGATGAGACAAGCAAGAAGCACGCGGGATGAGAAACAGAGGCGTGTGAGCTGGAGAGTAGAGACAAAAGTCGGTGTCAGCAGAGCAGCGGGGACGGACCATTTAAGTTGATGGGCTGAGAGGAGGGGGACGATGAGATTTAAGCAAGACCTGACCTGCAGAAGTGGCTTTGGGTTTGGTCTCTCATGCCCCGGACAAGACATGTACTGGGTAGGTTGGTAATCTGAAATGTACGCTTTTCGCAGTGCTTAAATTACCACAAGGTTGGTCTCGAGGGGTCAGGCCTGTCTCAACATGTGTGCCGCTGGGCAAGAGGGAACTGGGACGGGGACTGTGCGATTGGGGGCTCTGTAATTACCTGTGGAGGTATAGTGCATGCAGCCTTAAACCATGGTGCTGCTGCTTTGAACTCTGATCAGATGCCAACCTCCTCGACGTGCAGAAATGGGGTGAAAGCTAGGGGGGTGGGGAGCAGACTCCTGGAGAATATGCAGAGCCAAGGCTAAAGCCGCAGCTGTTCTCGTAAAAGCAGCCTCTTACAGGCGTTCAAGCATGAAGATCATGTATTGTAACTCGCTGGAATATTTGACAGCTTTCAGGTTTGGGCTTAGCGATTCTTTTTTGCTTGTCGATTTTCGCAGTGGCACTTCCCCTCTCGTCTGTGCTCGCATCTCGCAAGTGTGCCAATGCATAGCCGTGGATGAGGTAAAATACATGTTGGTTCTGGTGGCGCCTAGCTTATTTACGTTTCAGATGTTCCTCGGTTGGGTCCGTGATCTGCAAGCATATAATTTACCAACTGAACGTAGCTTCAAACTTGAGAACCTCCCAAGAGACCGGAAATGCGGAAAGTTGACCAGACTGGGAGGCGCTTCAGCTCGAAATAGTGTCATCTTATTTCTTTGCGCTGCTTTAAGAACGTGCGATGGCGAATCGTTGAGGGCCACTCAGCTGCAGGGGTGTTGGTGTTTAATGGCCCGCTTTGATACGGCCCCCAACTATGAACTGGTAACCGCTTTCTTCACCACCACAATTTTGTTGGTGTTTCACAGGCCACGAATACTCAAGAATATGGACTTCTATGGTCTGGAGACCTGGATGAAAATTTCTGCATCTTGATGAGTGCGTTTATTTTTGGGTTTTCCCGTGTCTCTGCGTCTCTCGGTCTTTGAAGTGTCAAGAAGCGCGATTCCATACAGTTGGATTTCTCAGCCCCCAAACCTTCATGTTGTGACACTTGAGGGCGTGGCAAAACGCGGCCGCTATCTTCCGCTGAGACGAATCCTGTAATGAAACATATCTCGAGACCTAAATCCGGATACTATTTCCATTTTGCCACGAACGAAGCTACGAAGTAGCATGTTGATCCTTCAGTTGGAATATATGATGCAAGCTTGCGAATACTCTCCAGCCACCAGGTCGTCCCCTGAAGATCAGACTGAACTCCCGTCACGACCTGCCACCGCTCTTGAAGATTTGATCGATGTGCTCGCGACTATTCTTATATGTTGTTTCCAGATATTGAAGTTTCTTTCCGAGATTCTCGACATCGGACTTTAGCTCAGTTGTCTCAGTCGTCAACCTCTTGTCGACTTCGGCTGTAGGGCTGAACACAAACCTGCCAATCGTGAGCGAGTGACGCGGTCTCGTGATCAGATTGGGCACAAATGGATGACACAGATGACAGGTTTGACTTTCTGAGGAATGAAAAGGATGAAGAAAACAAGGATAGCTTACATCTTGCCTACACCCTCGTAGACCGGTGTATCAGCTGGTAGGGTGGACACCTCACTCGAGGTCAGTTGAAGCATGCGGATTTCGCGTTGTTTGAGTGCGATCTGAGATTTCACAGTGCTGATCTGTTGCTGGGCCTGTATCGCTTGAGTCTCAATCTCTTGCACGAGCTGCGTTTGTAAGTTAGCACAAGTATTTAGAGCTTGGTTGACGAGGGCGAGGACGATGTCGTTGAGGTGGTAGGCGTGTTAGAGTGCTCACCTTTTGCAAAGCCTCGTTGGAAATAGACATCTTGACTTATCAATGCAGTCACCTTGACAGAATGGAGACCTATCGTAAGGAAGAGGATGTCGTCTGAGAGCTTGAAAAGGTCCAGATGTAGAGCTCTCCAAAGTTTCTAGACTGGCGAGATTCTTTTTGGTCATGTGACAATATTGAGCTGCACTGTCACGTGGGAGTTAGTCAGGGGTATGAAAGGCTAGTCGCTCATTGGACAAATCCCTTCGCACATGTGCTCCGGTCTCTGGTTGTCGATGCATGGGATTTTGGAGAAAAGTTCTATTTTCGAAGCTTTGAAAGTCATCAGAACACAATCATTGCCGACCACAAACGATCGCAATGAAAGGATTGCTGAGCGCACCCTTCCGCATCGTGTGTACCAGGGTTTTACCAAAATTTGGTAGTTGAAACTGTTCCTACAGCTGTGATCCTTTGTACTTTTGGCAACCACTTCCAGGAGTTCTCTCGCTCAAGTTGATATGAAACAACATGAGATCATGCCCGAAAACGAAAAGCTCATTATCAAACAAAGGAAGCCCACGCTTTATACGAAGCATTATCCAGCTTACAGCGACTTTATCCAGGACCTTTATCGCGATAACTGCAGCCAGGGCCTTCCTCGGCAGCAACGTCATGCGTTTAACAAGGATTCAGTCGCACTTCTTCTCCCTTCCAGTCATCACCTTTCTTGTGAATGGCTGACTTATTAGGACATCATTGCCTTTCTAAGCACAACACATCACACCACGCACCATCTTTTTGAGATTTCAAGGTGGATCTTGCCTCGGGTTCTACTTCCTCAAAACATTGTGTTACAAACTCCGGCCTAGCCGGCGCCATCGCAAGCTCGTACCTACTTCATTCGGAGGATTGAAGCTTACCATCTACAACACTTCTCACAGCATCTTTACATAGGTCGCCATGGGATTCGCACTCCCACACTTCAAGTACCCTCCCGCCCGGAACGATGGGTATTGGCTTCCAGTTACCTCGACGATTAATTGGTGTGAGGGTAGAAATCCTTTACTTTTGCATTCCACATGTTTCTTGCTAATATTCATTTAGAGGATTACTATGCCACTAGATACTCTGCCGAGATTGTAAACACCCTCACCAATCTGCTCTTCGTTGCTCTTGGAATCAAGGGAGTCCGAAATTGCTTGAAATATGAGCACGACAGTGTGTTCCTGGTAGCTTTCATAGGCTGTAAGGATTCTTAATATATGGCTGGAGAGGATGCCTGCTTAACTTCGCAGATCTGCTGGTAGGCAGTGGTAGCTTTGCCTTTCATAGCACGTTGAAATGTTGGTCCCTACCCTGTTCGCAGTTTGCGGAATGCTGATTTAGTACTCAGACCCCATGCAGCTCGTGGACGAGTTATCTATGATTTACACGGCATGCCTAATGTGCTACGCAACGTTCTCCTTCTCTCGATCTCGAGTCGCTCGACAAGTTCTGGGGTTTGGATTGTTGTCGTTGGCAATATTTATAACTGTTCGTTGTCCACCGTCCATGTCATGGGTGATATCTGCTAACTTTTCTACAGCTTTATTATCATTATCTGCAAGATCCAGTCTTCCACCAGAACGCCTTCGCCCTCATCACGGCTGTTGTCCTCTTTCGAAGCATGTACGTTATGGAGGTTAATATCCGACCATCTTTACGGGCGAAATATTCAGCAAAACCACTGAAGACTTCGCATGCCACCATGTCAAAGGCAGAACGTTTGGCAGACGCACACAGAGATCGGGCAATAGTCAAGGAGATGTGGGCAATGGTTGCGATTGGGTTATCTATATTCCTTGGTGGATTTGGAATATGGGCTTTAGACAATAAATATTGCCCCACTATCCGGATATGGAGACATAAGATTGGTTTACCGTGGGGCATACTATTAGAAGGGCATGGTTGGTGGTGAGCATAAATCCCTAAAACTTTGAAATAGCAACACTGACTAGCTTAGGCATTTAATGACAGGTTTTGGGTCGTACTTCTATATTGTCTGGGCTGTTTGGCTGCGACATTGCCTGAATGAAAGGCAGGATGAGTATGTGCTTAATTGGCCGAGTTATTTCTCCATACCTGAGGTCATCCCACTCTCGCAACTTAAGACTGCCAATGGTAAGGCTAAAGCCAACGGGCACTCAAAAAGCGAGGAGCGGAAGTCTGTTTGAAAAGTGCTTGTTAAAGAAGACGATAGATTAGACACTGATACCCTTGTATGTTGGAATTCTTGGAAACAAAGCCAGATTCTATCAAAAATACAAAAACACTGGTTCCTTCCGTGATCACAAAAGAAAGCAGACGAGTATAACTCGAATGTCCTTCTGAGAAAACTATTCCGAACCAAGAGTCAAGGGCAGCAAGTGTCAAATTGTTTGCCGATTGGGAAAACTCATACATATCTGTAGCGGCACTGCCAAAATTCACCGCTCGTGTTCTGCAATACTCCTTTGGGCTGAATACGAAGTCAAGAATGCTCTCAGACTGCGATGGTTGGGATGCGGTGTGATAATAACGAATTGGTGATAGCCTTGCTGCAATGCTGCAGCCTTGTAAACTGCAGGGGTTCCTACGCCGCTTTAGAGCTTTAGACACGCAACGTATTTCCTCCCAACTTCTCCGGATTCGTCACCACCTCGCAAGCCAACAATCGGATGTTCCTTGCGTGAGAACATTTCAATTTGAATAGCACACGGTGCTGCCTGCTTTGGCAACGAAAGCGCACATGCTGCCAAAGTAATGTATGATCAGGCGCAACCAGCACTGACGCGACGGGCATCTCTGGCTGAAGGAGATAGAAGTTCTAGCAATGGCTGCTCCACAGAAGCAGGCTTCTCGATGGGGCTCGTTTTTGCAACAAGCTGTTGCTGGGGTGGAATCCAGACTCGATAATATATTGGCTGAGGAGGACAGTACTCCAGCACCCAAAAAGCCAACTACTCCAACTACTAGCACAACACCAGGCAGTATGTTTATCTTTCTGCTAAAGGACCCTCACTGATTTCCCCTCCCAGATGTCTCTAGGGCTCCTTCTAGTAGCAACAGGACCAATGACCGTCTCCAAGAACGTTTGGCAAGAGCGATTGCTGCCAAGAACTCGCAACAAAAGCCGGCAGAAAAGGTAGAGAAGGCAGATTCTCTAGCCCTCTCTTCAGGCACTCCTTCACGAACTGGTAGCCCTGCTACTGTGGCAGACAGTCCTCGACAAAGTATAGATGCCACGCCTCCTACTCCTACGATCATGACGGACACCCCAGCCTCGCAAAAAAATTCGGAGGACAGGAAGTCCACAGACCAGACGGAGAATGAGGTACCATCTATTGCGGTGGAACCAGGATCTCCTCTGAGACAGAGTTTTGGTGGGAGGCAAGAAGCCAATGGATTGACCACGAAAACAGACGTGGAAGCTTCACCAAGAGCTTCCATGGAATCAACACGGTCTAGCATACCTCGAGCATCTATGGATTCAATACGGCAGCCGGCATCTATCCCTCGCTTCTCATTTGAGTCAACTTCAAATGGACAAGCTGAAGAGAACTCTGTAGTCAGGTCTCCGGAAGAGACAGAAGCACTTCTTAAACAGTTACAGTCTGATTTCGAGACCGCCGAGTTGCAAAGGCAGGAAGAAACCCACAGCTATATCGAGCGAATTGATGCCCTTCAGTCTAAGTTACAATATCTTGCGAAAGAGAGTGCAGAGACAGCACGGAAGAACAATGATTCGGCACCTTCAGGCAGTTTGGACAAGAAGTTAGCAGCTAAAGATGAGCAAATCGCTTTACTAATGCAAGAAGGCCAGCAGCTATCAAAGAAAGAACTTGCTCATATGACCACGATCAAGAAGCTCCGAGCGAAGGTTCAAGAGGATAGCAAGGAAATTGCGGAGATCAAGAAGAGGCAAGAAAAGGCGGAAAAGGATGCTGCATTGGCTGCAGAGCATATGAAACGAGCCGAGAGCTCCGGAAGGCGTGCCAACGAGAAGCAAAAGCAGATCAACCAGCTGCAGAAAGACTTCGAGTCTATGAAGGCAGATCGAGATTCTAAGGATTCGATTATTGCTGAATTGAAGCGTCAATTGAATGATGCTGCTGCCCAGGAGAAGGAAGCAGAGGCCCAGGCTGTGCACGAGTCCCTCGAAGCAGAAAAAAAGAAAGTGGCAGACTTGGAGGATGATCTTGCAAACATGAAGATTGAGAAAAATCTAGTTACTGATCGGGCTCAATTACAAATCAAAGAACTGAGGGAGAAAATCGACAAAGATGCTGAGCGTGCGCGCATGGCAGAATTGGAAATGAAGAATGAGCAGCAGATGTTAGAGAGCAAGTTGGAGGTCATGAGGGCGCGAGCAGAAGAAGTTTCTTCAGGAACAACTGGTGACGCCCAAGCCAAATTACTTCGACAGATTGAGACTCTCCAGTCCCAGTATGCTGTGGCAAGTGAGAATTGGCAAGGCATTGAGGCGTCATTAATAGCACGAGCCACGAGCCTCGAGAAAGAAAGGGACGACGCTACTCGAAGAGAGGCTGATATTCGGCGGAAGGCTCGAGAAGTGGTATGTTGAACCCATGTACGAATTACTTCATTTACTCACAGTATCAGACACTAAAAGCCAAACGCCATGAGGATGAACTAGAGGAAACTCGATCAAAGCTCCCCACGTTTAACCAGGAGCTAGCAGATCAGAAAGCCAAGCTCGACAATCTTCAACGGCGCGCGGAAGAGGCCGAAGCAGCTTTAGTGGCCGCCAAAGCTACTTTCGAACAGGATAAAAAAGCTTGGCAAGCCGAATTGCCACAACGTATTGAGGAAGAAAGAGGCAAGTGGCAAGAAGAGGCTGGTTCTCTAGGCCATAGTCGTGCTGAATCACCAGTAACCTCAATGCGAAGAGGGCTCACAACAGAATTCTTAGGTCTACAAAACCTACAACTACGGAGAGCTTCGGCTCGGTCCGTCAATAGCGACAGTCCTGGCCCGGACCGCTTATTACAGCGCCGCCCTTCGGCTCAGGTCCTAGGTCGTGGCTCGGGAAGCGGAACTCCAGTACGGCAAGACTCTGCGCAGTCGTTCTCCAGGGAGAAGGGAGAAGACGCAGCCTCAATCCATACGGACCATGACGATTTCTTCGAGAACGCCATGTCTCCTGCTTCTCCTCATCAGACCATCAACGATATGGTTTCCGTATCCACCGCTGGAGCAGGACCGTCTGTTCAGCTTGTTGAGCGGATGAGCTCTGCAGTTCGACGTCTTGAGAGTGAGAAAGTTGCCACGAAAGAGGATCTTGCAAGACTCGCTTCTCAACGTGACGAAGCAAGAGCTGAGATCGTCGCTTTGATGCGGGAGGTTCAGCAGAAGAGGGATGCTGAGGCCAAGGTCGCCGCTATAGAAGCAGAGAAAAAGGAAATCAATGATAGGTACGAGACGACATTGGAGATGCTGGGAGAGAAGAGCGAGCAAGTGGAAGAGCTTAAGGGTGATATCGATGACATCAAAGCGATGTATCGGGAGTTAGTGGAGAGGACAGTGAAATGAACCCCCCATTCATCGTCAAATTCATGACTTTGGAGAACCATGGTTCAGCCATTATGATCGTAAGAAGATCATTTCTATAGCATTACGGAGGCATGATTGATTCACGAAACGGAAAAGACATTTTAGTGAAAGGCATTGGGAGCACTTCATCTTGCAAGCGCTTGTAGAATTATTCGGATGGTTTGGATGGATGACGTTTTTATACTTTTTGGTTCGGCATGCTATAATTCTATACCCTCGCGCTCGCAAGAGTCCAATATGAATTTCTTGACCTGGATGATTCCCATCAACAACGTTTCTTGCCATGAAGAGCTGGGTTGGAGTTCTTACCTGCGCATCAGGAGCCAAATCTAGAGGCAAACATCCATCAGCGTCTTTTTTGTCCGTCTCAGCTCCTGCTTTTAGTAGTGCTACTGCTGTATCTCCTATTCCATCTTCACATTAGCACACTTTCCACACCCTCCCCTCCCCTTTCTCTCCCCATCCCACTCGCCGACCCTCACACAAAAACAACAAAAAAACAAAACGTACCATGACCCTCAGCAACCGCATGATGCAACGGCGTATACCCCGCCACATCACTCGCATTCAACGGGCTCTTATTCTTTAGGAACAGCTCAACCATAGGTACGGAACCGACAGCTGCAGCGCGGTGAATTGGATATTGACCTCTTTTATCTTTTACGCGGGTGCTGGCGGGTGGGGAGTGGGAGAGGAGTTTCTTGGCGGTGTCGAGGGCGAGTTTGGATGCTGTGAAATGTAGTGCCGTCTGTTTGACAATTAACAAAATATAGAAATGGCGAAGGACTAGGCTGTGAGAAGTACTTGGCCAGAGAAGTCTGGGAGCGTGTTAGTAAATGAGATGAAACGTGAAGACTAGGCCTTACTTTTGGCATTCACGTCTGCTCCTTTTCGAAGGAAGAGGTCGACGAGAGCATCACCATCTTTTAGACTCACTGCGATCATCAGAGGGGTCCATCCCGAGCCGTCCTAGAAAAATCAGCGAGTTCTTCTTTTCAAGTCTCGAATAATACACTTCTCAGAAGCGTACTGAATTAGAAGTGAACGTACTTGAACATCAGGATCGAAATTCTTGCTTGCGGATAAGAGAACGGCAATGTCTAAGTGGCCATATGAGACAGCCCAATGAATTGGCAAACGCTCATCATCGTCCTTTCGGTCTGCGAGTTTTGAATTTGCCTATTTAACTGTTAGCGAGAACATATTTTAGATTACGACCAAACTCACGTTCAGCAATGACTCCACAACGGTCACTGGTTACATTTCAGGGTTAGTTAGGTCAGATCACGAATCATAAGTGAGGGTGGCGGGGTAGAAATGAGGATATGCGTGGTATACATACATTTTCCATCTCTCGCCGCTTCGTGAATTGCAAATTTCGATGGCTCTTCCATTTTGAAGAGGATCTTGATGAAAAATGAAATATCTTGTCTGAAGTGCTTTGGAATGAGGAGTGAACAAGAAGTAGTCGTAAGAGCCCCAGCCTGATATCCTCAAACCTTAAATACGAGGCACTCACGCATCTGGCGCGAGAAGTCGCGAGGCTGCGAATCTAGAAAATAAATCCAGAACTCCAAGCTCCTTCGATACTCAAACCCCTTTCGCCATTCACGAATTGTAAAATGTCCACCGCCGTCGCACCAGCTGGAGAGCCTAATACCGATCACCTCACCAATCTCATATTACAAAACGCAAAACGATCAAGAGCTCTCTTCGCTGAGAGCCAAAAACCAGATGATTCGCACGTCACAGAACCTGCAGAACGACTCGCGATAGCGTCGCGCATTCAGGCCGAATACGACAATGTAAAAGAGCTTCCGCCAGCTCTAGCGGCGAAGATGGCGAACACTGGGGGACCAAGAAAGAAGGCGAAGACTGCGCCTGCGGAGGAATCAACAACGAGTGCGAAAACGATGAAGATGATAGAGGGCGTAACGTCAAGAGATACCAATGGAGGAAGCACATCTACAGCTTTAACAGTACGAGGGAGGAGTACTGGTGATGCGCCGCCAAACGCGAATGGTCCTACGGCACAACGGAATCTCCCTTCTTCGAGTCTAGTCAGGAAGCAGACGGTTATGCAGGTCAAGCCAGAATGGCATGCGCCTTGGAAGCTTATGCGTGTTATATCCGGGCATTTGGGATGGGTTCGAAGTCTGGCTGTCGAGCCGGAAAATAAGTGGTTTGCTAGTGGTGCTGGGGATAGGACGATTAAGATTTGGGATCTTGCGACGGGGAATTTGAGATTGACGTTGACGGGACATATTTCGACGGTTAGGGGACTTGCGGTTTCACCACGACATCCATATTTGTTTTCTTGTGGGGAGGATAAGATGGTTAAGTGTTGGGATTTGGAGACGAATAAGGTTATTAGGCATTACCACGGACATTTGAGTGGTGTTTATACGCTTGCGTTACATCCTACTTTGGATGTTCTGGTCACGGGAGGTCGTGACGGTGTGGCTAGAGTTTGGGATATGCGGACGCGAAGCAATATCCACGTTTTGGCTGGTCACAAGGGAACAGTGTCAGACTTGAAATGCCAGGAAGTAGATCCACAGGTCATCACATCTTCCCTGGACTCGACAGTACGATTGTGGGATTTGGCAGCTGGAAAGACAATGGGTGTTCTCACGCATCACAAGAAAGGTGTAAGAGCACTGGCTGTTCATCCAAAGGAGTTCACATTCGCAAGCGGAAGTACTGGAAGCATCAAGCAATGGAAGTGTCCTGAAGGAGCCTTCATGCAAAATTTTGAAGGCCAAAACTCCATCATCAACACTTTGTCCGTAAACGAGGACAATGTCTTGTTCTCGGGAGGTGACAATGGATCTATGAGCTTCTGGGATTGGAAATCAGGTCATAGATTTCAGTCTCTTGATACTACTGCTCAACCAGGTTCGTTGGATGCTGAAGCTGGAATTATGAGCTCTACGTATGACAAAACTGGCCTTCGATTGATCTGTGGAGAGGCAGATAAGACCAGTAAGTTTCTCTCTTCCATCTTATCTCTAGAACACATGCTAACATTTTCGCAGTCAAAGTATGGAAACAAGACGAGACAGCAACACCAGAAACGCACCCTCTGGAATGGAAGCCAACACTAGGCAGACAAAAGTTTTAATGCAGTAAATAACAAACGGGAATGTGCATGGCATGGCGAATGGCGCAAATGTAGGAATAGGACGACTCCTTGGGAGTAAATTGTAGTCATTAGTTTGTTTATCTATGCTGAAAATCCAAGATTCTTGATCTCCGGATCATCCTTAAATGCCAACTTCAGATCTTCCTCCCCAATAGCGAGGCGTATCTTTCCCGTCCGATCAGCCTTTCGTGCTTCCAAGCCTATAATACCAGCTTCCATGAGATCGACTGCTGAAAATCCCATAGCAAGAACTCTCGGAGCTTTAGCAGGTTGCTTCAACATAACCTGCAAGCTCGCATCCTTGGCCGAAGGGATTTTCTCGGTAAGAAGGAATTCAGTAGTTTTACCACCAGTATCCATCTTCGCCATTCTCCTCGCCTCATCCAAAACCTCCCCCAAAACACTCTCACCAATACCCGTCCTCCTCGTCTTTGCCATCAACGCCGCTAATAAAATTTTACTACTCAACGGCAAACCTCTCAAATACTGCTGCAGCGGACTAGTCGTCGCTTCATTAATCGCTCTCTTCACTGTATTTATCGTCACTCTCCCAAGAGATTTAGATACTTTGTCACTCGCTCCTCGGCCGGATTTACTCGGTGTGTGTGGCGCGGCAATAGAGAGGGTCTCTGCTTCTGCGAGTTCGACGGCTCGACGACAGATGTCAAGGGCACGACGAGCATCGCCGGAGACAGCGGCGACCTTTCGGGAGGCGAACTGGATGGCGTCGGATTCAACAATGTCGCCTGGGACGCCGGAGAGGCGGGATTGGATGATCTTCATGAGTTGGTCGTGGGTGTAGCCCGGGAAGGTGATTCTTGTTAAACCCAATCGACTGCTGATTTTGTTGCTTAAAGTTCGCTCAGGAAGATCCATGGTGTTGGCAACAGCAAGCACAATCAATTTACTGTGCCGTAGGCCAGGCCAGTTGAAGAAATTGTACATGACACTCTGGTTCTTTGTAACGAGTTGATCCAGTTCGTCCATCAAAACCACGCATGGCACTCTTCGAGGTGTTGGGTGGTTGAACTCGCGCTCCAGAAGATCTAGGGCATGAGATGGGCTTACTCGATCTCCTTTCAGTGCTTCCCATAGTAGAGAATATGATTGATGAGGATCAGATACTTTCATGCCGTTTATTTCAACGAATATGAAATCGTCCAGCTCGTCGGCCATAACAGATGCATTGAGCTGTGCAACAACTTCTCGAACTGTAGCGGTTTTCCCGGTTCCAGGAGTTCCAGAGATGTAGATACATGCTCCGGTACCTTCAATGATAGCAGCTTCAAGATGTGAATAGACAGAGCCGAATTCATCCTCTCGGCAGGGTAGACTAGTCGGCACAGCAGAGACGTGAAGTCTTGATCGTGCGGTCTGGAAAGGGGAGGCTTCAATATGCTCAGGATCTAGCATACGAGTACCAAGAGGTGTGAACTCCAACGGTTTCTTAATCACAACTCTATCGATTATCAGCAATTTATAGAGTATTTTTGGAGACTTTGACATACCGCTTATGACTTGGTGTCAACAATTTGGAAGGTGTTCGTGGTTTTCGAGGAGTTGAAACAATAGAAGTCTTCCGCTTCTTTCGCGGAGTTCCCATCTCAGCATCTCCATCGACATCCTCATCGTACTCTTGCTCCTCATCTACATCTTCGAAATCATTGTCTTTCCTTCGACGCTTCTCTCCCCGTTTCCTTCTCTTGATCTCAGGCTCGGTCTCCAAAACCAGCTGTTCGTTCAATTGTAGAACTTCTTCCTTATCGCTGTGCGAAATCTCCTCCCAGGTAAATTCGTCAGTGTACATTAGTGTCCCAATATTACATCCTCGTCGGCAAAGGTACGTATTTCCAAAATCCTTCGCTTTACGAGGTATAGTTCCTTTTGGGAATCGAGCCTTGAATTTATTCTCGGAAAGTATTGTAGCCTTGTCGATAATTGCATTTATGGGACTTTCATCGCAGCCAGGAGTGATATAAAGTTCATGCTGGTAAGAGGCATTAGCTTGGGTTTATACGCGGGACAAAGATAGCTTACAGGCAAGAAATCAGTCCTCCTTCGACCCTTCGTTTTCCTGGTCTCACGAATTTCGTTCACATCGCAGAACCCTGGGCCATATTAGAACATAGGAGAACCATACTTCTTGGGAACGTACACATAAACTCAACCAATTGATCTCCATCTTCATCAATTTCCGTGAAGTCCATAATCATGCCCACCCAAGGATTGGAGCTCTCGTCATTTTTGAGTCGAACACAGTCTCCAATTTTGCACACCAATCCATCCTCTCTGCGCCTGGCTCCCACCACTGTCTGCTGAGTATTTGCTCCATTGCTCTCCCCCTTCTTAGGTCTGCCCCTCTTCCTTTTGATCGGAGTCGCATTTGTGCCACTTTCTATTCCGTTGGATTCGTAGATCAATTCCCAAGACGGATCGTCGGCCTCCGCGTCTTCCTCTTCCTCCTCTGAGTCTTCTATCTTGTTGGCATTCAGCGCAGCGCCAAGGACCTTTCTCGCATTTGCATGTTTACTTGTGCGTTGCTGTCTAGGCGTAAGGGGAGCTGTCGATTGAGGCATTTGTATGTTAAGCACTGCCGGCGCAATCGCAGATCTTGGATTGTGTTGATGTGCCGCCGTGGTGTTCCTTCGTCGACAGGGCCTTAAAGTGCTTGCATGAGCAGCTCGTAAAAGTCGCGTCGTGATTTGGTGGCTAACGCGTCGTCAATATTTACACGAGAAGGTTCATTTAGGCCACCGTAGTAGTGTTTGATATATGGGAGGCCTCAATCTCATTCACTCACCTAGAAATCTTATCTCATCTCATGAATATGTAACTTTACTTTGACTTTGATAATGGCCTACCAAGCATTGTCAACCTCATCTGACCTTTTCTTTAAGTCTTTGAACCCTGAAGCTTCAAAAACAATACTTCTTCTGCATGCCGGTTTCGCATCTCATCATGAATGGGATCTTGTTATACCATATTTATCCTCATACCATTTATTGATTCCGGATCTTCCTGGTCATGGTATAGCCTCATCTACAAACATCCCTTTCGATCTCTCGGAAACAGCAACACGGTTAGCTGACCTCGTCACCAAACATGCTAAGAATGGGAAAGCAAATCTGGTTGGCTTGTCACTAGGTGGATATACAGCTATTTACACAGCACAGAAATACCCCGATATTGTCGGAGAAGGAGGCTTGTTTGTGAGTGGATGTGCTCACACAGTGGGCACTGCTGGAAGCTGGAAAAGTTGGGGACTGGGGTGTGTCATGTTCTTTGGGAATTCCTTCTTGTTTTCGCTTCCAAAATCTGCATTCGATTGGTTCATTACGAAAAGAGGATTACAAGTGAACGAAGATCTCTATAAAGCTATGACACATGGAGCCAATTACGCCTTGTCACAAGCAATATCCGGCTTGTTGGCAGAAGGCGTCAATGACGAAGGAAAGTCACTATGGCGGAGTCGGTTTGAGAAAACCCAAGCACGAACCTGTATTGTGGCAGGAGGCTTGGAAGATCCGGTTCCAGAGTGTATGGAAAGAGGAAAGCAATTAAGAGTCTCAAATCTGCAAAGTCAAGCTTTCAAAGTCGAGGGTAAGAGACATGGCTGGGACATTCAAGATCCGGAGCTTTTTGCGCATGGCATCAGGCGCTGGATGGAACATAGGAATATGCCAGAGCAATTTATTATCTTGGAATGAAATTCGCTTTGAAATTCCTCAGCAATTGAGAAGAGTCTAGAATACCGAATCCATCATCTTTGCGGTCCAGCTAATTTGATGAGGAATGGGACTCCAGAATGGCCCAGCCACTTTTGTGGGGTGGAGAAGACAGCATGCTGCATAATAAGGCACTTCCTTTGAGTATCGAAGACATGCCATTGATGACTCTAGAGAAGGGAAGGAAGTAGACAAAGCCCTCTTCCACGTATGACCACCACCCCCAAAGCCCACAAGACACGATGAGGAAAGAAGTTGGGTCTTGGGGGTGGTCAAGAGGAAACAGGCCCTTCCAGAGGATTTTGAGACTGTCAATGAGTCGAATTGGAAATTGAGGTGGTTCCTGGCAGTTGCAGAAGTTCAGTTCCAAACTTCACTGTTCCTCCCTTTCTCGTATGTTTTCCGACTCTTTCTAATCAGCTTGATGGACCCTGTGCGTGCTAAAGCTATGCAACTAGACTGTGTCTCGAGGTTACAGTAAGGTTCGATTTCGGCTTCCTCTTTGTACACTCTTTAGTTTTCTTTCAGCCACACAACCAAGCAGCGCTAGGGCGGTTTTGGTTAGCTGTTTCTTTGTCATAATACTGTGATATAAGCAGCCGCTTTAAAGCACTACCACCATGGCATTACATTGTACAGTATATAATGACACGTTTAGGGGGCCGCCAGGAATGGCTCCTGCTACACCACTCGCCCGAGGCTTACTCTTCCCATTTCGTTGTAATTATATTGTGACAGAGATCACATGGCATGCACATGACTCATGTGCAGATATATCGGTGTTGGGTTTTTTTCCCGCATACAGACAGACATCACCCACCACAACACAACCACAACATACTCATTTTAATATATATATATAACTACTTTAACTACTGGTCTAACTATTAATCTATATACAATTGATTCGACACTAACCCTTTTACTTCTGTTTTATAAACCTCCTGCTGCGTACTAGATCCTGTTTCTGTCCCTGCTTTCTTCTTGTAGAGCTCCCTCTACAATATATCTCAGGATACACATACAGATGTATTTCTTAGGTTAATATGTGGAGCGTTCAGTAGTTTGATCACATACAAGTGTTCTCTAATAGTCAAGAACTAAACCATAGATCTACCCTCTTTGCCAACACCACGCACCGATTATCTACATATATCGTATAATAATGCGCAGCACACACAACCACTGCTCCTAGCAAAACAGCTGTCGTCCACCAGGCGACATGAAACGAAAACGGATCAGTACCCAACGCCTCGCTACTACTCCCATACTCATTCCCGCTCAGCGTCAAATAAACAAGATCACGTAATGGATCCCTCCACAATTGATAAATTGTCTCATGGAGTAAATACAACGCGAACGAGATCTTACCCAGATACTGGACTGGCCGCGTGTTAAGCGGCCGCTGCAGACACGGCAACTCCCCGATCGCGTAGACGAGCATGGCTGATCCGATAGATTTCCAGCACATATGAGATATATCCCAATTGTCCTTCCAGCGTGCTGGCTGGAAGACGGAGAGGAACTGGTATCCTGGCGGTAGGTGGCCGTCGAGCCCGAGGCAAAGAAGGTAGTAACCCGTGATAAATGTGAGGGCGATCCCTATGCGCGAGAGAGTGCTGCACTTCCTCAATTTTAGTCCGCTGTACCGGTGCTTGCCCCGGCATAAGCCTAGACTTCGGGATAAGGTGGAAAGTGGGTTGGCTCCGTCTTCATACTCTGCCAGATCGAATTCAGTATTGAGATTCTCACTCAAGGCCAAAGAGGCAGCAATTGCCCTCTCAGCCAACCAAAGCCCCCAGATAAAGCCAAAAATATCCCAATTGCCATACCAGAGGAAGAAAGATGCGATAATTGGCAGCATGTTGAGCCTCGACCTCGCCCGCCACGCTGAGAGGCCGATAATGAGGAGGTAGACAACATTCGACCCTCTAAACTCAAACGGCATAGTCCACAGCTGGCCGTTCAGACTACCGCGATACTGGAAGGCGATGATGTTGATACTGTCGGCCATGAAGTTGAGTAGATATTTGATGTGGGCCCACGGGGTTGTCCAGGGTTGGGGAAGGTTAGCCAGGAAGCCTTCATCAAATTTCCAGTTAAAAAGATTAAAAAAGAAGAGCAGCTGGGCGAGACTAGCTGTCACCAGAACGGGAAGATAGATGCGAAAAACCCTCCGCACGATGGCGGACGACACCCGTTCCAAAAATTGGGGGCTATTCCGGTCTTTCAGGAGGCTGATGGAGATGGCATACCCGGAGATAACCATGAAGAGGGTTACCATCCCCTGAGCAGCGAAGAGGATTCGAATAGGCGGCAGTTGAACCAAGTGACGGTTTCCCTCAGGCGGATCGGTCCAGAAAGAGATAAAGGGATGCCACACATCACTCATGAAGAGGTGGTCAAACGCCACAATAGCGGCTGCTATTCCGCGCAGGCCGTCCAACCATTTGGTGCGCCCCATGGTGAAGCAGTTGGTATAAGGATCCCCTATTCCTTTTTTTCTCTATTTCTCCTCTAGGCCATGTTATTCCTTGGAGTGGGAGATGCGAGGGTTGTTAAGGGCTAACTGACATGCTGACAGAAGATACAAAGAGGTCAGCGCTGAGCCTCAAAGGCGGCGGCCATACAACCTCAGGCTACAATCGGATGACAAAGAAGAAACGAGCCAGGGTTAATCTAGTGCTTATTGATGGTGTGGCTCAATAAAACTTCAATAGTTTACAAAGAGGAAGCCGAAATCGAACCTGACTGTAAATATTCTCTCAATACTGCAGTTTCAAAAATCCTTTGCATATTAAAAATTACCACCATCGAAGCGTTTACTACCGTCTGTTTATTTTTAAATTGGCAATGTTTGTTTCTATACATTTCCTGATTTAATTCCAAAAATATAGTCGATTTGCTTTCTCTTCAGTCCTCAGCGACGCCTCGGTGCTCAAGTATCCTTTCCGCCATGCTCCCCATGCCTTGGAGCTTTCTTGAAGTCTTTGATAAACCATGCTGGCGAGGCCCAAAGCATCAATACAAATAGGTATACCGCAACCATAAAGAGCCACAACGATATTACAATAGCATAATGAGAGCCACACCTTTCCTTTATCTCCTCGCTCTCATTCACTGCTCCATCGACTCCAATTTCCAGAGTTTGTGCCTTTGGCGCGGCAGCCTTCTTTTCTGCCAGGTATGTCATGGTACACATCATACCAAAGAACAGTACAAAAAGCCAAATAACTCTTAAGGTTATCCACAACCCATACAAGGGAACGGCATTTTCCAGCCAATTACTATCTCCCTGTTTTAGGTCAGTCAGGAGTTGTGGTCTTCAGTTGATACCAAGTACGTACTCCAAGAAACATAATTATTGCTAGGAGGGAATTCCTCCAAATAGATGTAAGAGCGGATGCAGCACTTGTAATTTTCTATCCAGTCGTTTCTTCCACTCTGGTTTCTCTGCCTCGTCTTCCTTGTTCTCATTATCGGGTATATTCTCCTCGAGATTGATGTGCTCGAACTCTTTGTCCTCCGTGGAGTCTCTTCGATTATGGTTGTCGTCCATTTTGTTGTATATGTATGTGTGGCAGTGTTGCATCTCTGAGGCGCAGTATTGATCGATTGTTATATCTTGTACTATTTCAGATGCGAATTTCGTGAAATTATGAAAGCACGATGGAAAGCGGAAGAATGAATACTTTCAAAGAATTATGTTGGTGGGAAAGGAAGTAGTTGGTGGGAGCAAATGCTAAGTGAGGAGCTAGTGCTACATAGAACTGATGGTTTACACTAAGACTAACGATAGATGTTCAGTTTATTTCTACGTCGCGAAAATATCTAACTTGGGTAGGAACTCGACACTCTTGGCTCCGACTTCCACCCTCCTAGCCCCAAGAAGATGATCCCACAGTAGTACACAATGGTTCCTGCCTCACGATCTCCGCTTTCCTCTCTTCCATCGCTGCATCCCGACAATCCACCACAACAGTACGCTCTCTCCAATTCCGCCTCCTTCCTACTTAAATTCGAGGCACGCTCAACCCACCGCCTTCTGAACAGTCACCTACTACCTCTCACTATTCAAGCACAGCACTTTTTCCTGCAGCCTCGGCTCTGCGAAAGCCTTGTATAAACAATGCTGGGAATAATCGAGTAGCATCAGAAAGACATACAACGTTATCGCAAAAATCCACAGCATAGTTACTAAGCGCATATGCGTATCATTGTCCGTCATCACTTCCTTACTTGCACGCCCGGCCCCTTCCTCCACACCAACTTCAGGTGCTTGCATCTCGCCAGTGGCAGCTGCTTTTCTTTCAGCGCGCTTTGGTATATAAACCATGATTAAAACCATGAGTAAGATGTTCCAGATAGTGGACAGGGTGACCCATGCCAGAACAATGGGATATTCTCATCTCTCCAGGGTGAAATTCCTAACACGCATTAATGACTTATCGCCTCCAATTGAAGAAGCAAATACTCACATAGGAGCGTAAGCAAACTGAAGAAGAAACCGAATGGTTCCAAGATCGCTACCCTCTTCTCAATTTGTTTCTTCCACGCTGGTTTTCTTTCCTCGGCTTCATCATTCTTGGAGATTTCTTCTTCGAGTCTGATTTCGTGGAAGTTCTTAGGGGCACGGAGTGGAGTTTTTTCGTTATCTATACTGTACATTTTGCTGTTTTTGTTGTGTTTATTGTGGTAGACTTGTATACATGAAGCTTGATTCCAAAAATGTCGTACTTCTGGAAAGCAAGTTTGTAACTTAGAAGACACGGGCAAAATCAAACATAAAATTGGGATATCTTTGAATATATATTATGTCGGAAAATAAAGTATTTAGTTCGGGAGGGTACTTAGTGATTAGCTAGTACTATAACAAGATAAACGTGACGGGCTAACGCTAGATTCCCATCATTTCTTGGGTCGTGATAAATGATACTCATGAGGGAAATCCGATCCTTCTCGATAACTTTACTCCACCTGTTGCATGGGTAGCAACTCTAGACATCATGGTCGCTAAACTGGAGGAGAGCGACAAAGACACTTCAAGAAATGTACCGAAATTGAAACTTTTTAGAATACCAAACACAGCCACACAATTTCAATGTAACCCCCATTTGCAGCTATACTCACTCATATAAATTCCCAATTGGCTTGAAGTATTTCTTGTACCAAAACCGCACGGTATATATGAGAGCTCGGCACGTGACGTCCTTGCGATCTCAAGCTTCTCAGGTTCAACCTCCGAAATCCTGCCCCGCGCCCTCCAAAACAACCCCACCAACAACTCTCACAAAATGGCATCCTCACCCAAAGGCCAAGGCGGTACCTGTTCCTCCTTCGCCCCCTTCTTAACATGAAAGCTGACAAAACCCACCAGTCGACATAACCTCCCTCTCCCTCCAACAACTCTCCCAAGTAAAAAAACAATTCGAAGACGAGCTTACCCACCTCACGAATTCCTTCACCCAACTACGCGCCGCGCAGGCGAAATTCAGAGAATGTCTTAGATCTATTAGCACGGGTGTTAGTTCGAAGACTGAAGGTACGGTGCTACATCTACGAGTACAGAACTAGACAAGGAGGAGACTTGGACAGGTCTAGTCGGGAGGAATATATGCTGATGGGAATCGCCGAATAGGAAAGCCGATATTAGTACCACTCACAGCATCGCTGTATGTGCCTGGTACGCTGGCAGACGCGGATAAGGTTATTGTGGACGTAGGAACTGGGTTCTATGTCGAGAAGGTTTGCAGGCTGATTCTAGTCTGGAAGGGCATAAGCTGATTAGGGACAGAGCACAAAAGATGCGACTAAGTTCTACGAGGGCAAAGTTGAGGAGTTAGGGGGTAATTTGAAGGTTTTGGAGAAAATAATACAGGAGAAGACAGATGGGTTAAGGCTTATTGAAGATGGTGAGTGCTTTCTATTCCCGGGGCTATTTCTATCAAGCTTTAAAGCTCGCCTTTCTGCGGAAATTGCTGACTTATCTATTTTCAGTTCTGCGGCAGAAAGTCCTCAATTCGAATGCTGCTACTGCGACAGCTTCAGCTTCATAATGACACAAATATCATGGAATTCGAACGCAGTCCCAGATCCCAGCAACTGCCCTGAAATTATTCTTCAACTATGAGGCCTCGCAGAAGATCCTTGATCCCCTGGATTTCTCTCAGGAAGCCCTCGAATCCATGTGTGTGTTCTTTGCCAATGTTGAAAAATTGGGTAAGCTTCGAATCCCAGGCTCGATTGTATGTGGTTCCCTCAAGTGACTCCATCTCCGAGTCCCAGAAGGCGTGGTACATGGAAACGCTAGCTTGGATCAATGGGCCCCCCTCGGTATTGTTTCCTGGCCATGATCGGTAAATGCCAATCTCCAAGATGTAATCCGATTCCGTCAGTTTGTACTTGAGAATGCTCCGCAATACTGTCGTTCCGACCTTGATATTGGAGTAGTGTCTGTGTGGGGTCATGCCAGGGTAGGTGAGACCCAACTTGTCCTTGCGCCCACGTGTATTCGGACTTATAGAGCCTTCTGCCAATTGTCGCCAGGATGGATCGATCTCTTGGTCTTGGATGGTAGTGTCCGTGACCACCTCCAGCGCCCAGTCAACTTGCCTGTATAAAATCAGTCTTTGCCATTGTTTTGGTCTTCGGAATTATTACTTCTCCACGTCGACTGAGATAACCTCGATAAACTTGTTTCGTGAATTATCGCGATAGTTTCTCGAAGCACCCAATTGATAGCATCCCTCATGAGTAGCGTCAATGTCCGATTCCACCCTAACACTCACCTTTTGGGCAGTCTGGAAGAAGAAAACGAGCGCGTGCTGATATTTGACCTCTTCGAGTCCCCAGGTATCGCCCAGAAGCGTACAGAATCGAGGTGTGTCCTTCGCAATCTGCTGAAGTAAGTTCGGGATATTATCCGCTGGAAGCCTGTGGATTATTAGCCTCTATTTCTCTTAGTGGACGTATCATCTCCACTTACTTCTTGTCAAAAAGAGCAGTTGCCTGAGCTCGCGGATTTCCCAGAACCTTGACAAAGCCATCAAAATCACAGTCCCCATCAGCAAATTCCTGAGGATATCTTGACATATTATAATGACCGAAGTGAACTCTCATCCGCATCCGGCCCTTCATTGGCGCTAGAGCAAGAAGATGGCTCACTAGATGCTCTTTGAACCTTTTCAAATCCGCCTCCAAAAGCGATTTGCGTCTAGTTCCCCAATTTCGAAGCTGTGTTTGTGTCAAGGACCTTCCCGTCAGCTCCATGGTAACAAGTCCTTCGTCGGTTTTATTTGGCTTGACTCTCGATTTCATAACAGAAATAGATGGAGGCGTGACAATGAACAATGGAGAAGCCGAGATCTTTCTCGCCTTAGCGTGCTCGTAAGCTCGTCTAATGGCTGAAACCGCTGCTATAACATTATCTCTCGCATTCTCGTTGCGGGCGGAGGTGATGTGTAAGGCTTGCAGGTTAGCATCCCATCGAATCCAAACTTTGTATGTAGACCGGATATGGTCAAGGTCTTCGAGTCTGTTGCTATTACCGAATGCTTGGGTTGGCGTGGACTGTTTGCTTGGCCATTGAAACCAACCAGCTGCGACAATCTGAACCTCATCGTGGGGTTCGGTGATATAACGTTGCGCGATCTGCTCCTTCTGCGCCTGAACTACTTTGGTGATCTCCTTTCTGGTGGTAACCAATCCTTCTGGACGTGCAAAACCACTTCTCTTCACTTGTCCGTCAGCACGCGCGAAGCCGCCATTCTGTCGGGGAGAGTCGGCACGTGAGGCCGGCCTAGAGAATCCTGCACGCGGCGGTGCTTGGGTCCCTTGTTGTTTGCTAGGAGATAATTTCGGCGATGAGGCACGAAAATTTGGAGGGGGGGCTGGCGGCGACTGTTGCGGCCGAGGTTGCTGTTGAGGAAGAGGAGGACGAGCAATGTTGTTTGCAGGACTAGTATTCTCTCGCTCTTCTGAAGGATCAGCGACAGTGGACCCAGTAATAGTAGATTCATCCCAGAGCTTCGCATTCGTGCGTTCGAAATCTCGCAGAGGCGCCATGATACCGCTCAATCGATGTTATTTGTGTGGAGGTTTAAGTTTGGTTGTGTGAGCGAGATCATCAATCAAGCAGGTGCGGCCGAACCGTACCCTCCATTTTCAGAGCACCCCTCAACTTACTCAAGCTACCTGGCTTGACTGCCATCGCAGATTTTCATATTTCTCAATTAGCTAGGAATTCACTTTTAAGCTAGGTACGGGCGGGCACGATCGGTAGCCCATCAAGTAAATTCACCTTTCATAGGACCACCTTCCTTGGGAACTTGCTTACTTCGTACTTGGGGCATTCGCACCAACGTCCGTCTCACCAAGGATTAATATACCACGCGCCCCAAGTTATTCTTTAGGTGAGTCACTTTATGGAATGTCGAGTCTTGATACGCTTATAATTGATTTAAATCTAGGGATATGGAGCATTCAGCGCATGAAAATGATGTTGTTGTATAATCACGAACAATTAGCGCGGAGACTCTAAATCAAGCTCAAAGATCGATCGCGTTATCCTAAGGGACTTCCATCAACACTTGAAATCGAAAAGTCAACAACAAATTCAATTTTCATGAAAAATTCAGAGATATATAGAAATTCTTCTCAAGATTGGTCTTCCATATCTTTGTCACTTATCGAAAAGTAAAAGTCTTTTCATAATTAGAAGTGTTCACCAAAACCATGACATAGCTTGAACTAACCGAGAGCTAGTTAGGCGAGGACTGAAGGAGAAGTCATTTGTGAGTTTGGGACCTGAATGAATGTCTACCGCAATACTGTAGCTCACAAGGCAACGTTCCAAGGAAATTGCTTTGTCAAATGATCTGGCATGTCCACTTCTTCTGGCAAGTTTTACGACGTGTCGTATCTAAAGAGGCGAAAAGGGCATGTGACGATGGGCGGACAATGCCAACAATCCTACCCTACATTTGACATTTTTAGAACTTGTTTATGATTATCAGTATGATCAATGGTGCTATGACAGTAAGATTACAGTCTTTAAAAGAGGTGGTTATTTTGCATAAATCAAAATACTTCCCTCCTACCAATCAAATTTCCATCCTCATTTACTACTTTTCAGTATACCAAGAAAATTCTTAAGCGAAGTCTCGTATTTTCCGATCAAAATGGGCTCTATCATCGATGGAACTTCACATTCCTCTCCTAAGACTCCTACAAATTAGGTAGCATACGTCTCACCTGACACTCCAGGTCAGAGCCGAATCGGCCACCTTGGTACCATTATTGGTAAGACTGGATTCAAAATTGAAGAAGCGAGGGCAATGGAATACGTCTGGTGCTATACGATTATCAACAATGTGACAGCTCGAGATCGCCAAGAACACCATAAGCAGTTATATCTGGGGAAATCTCCGGATAACTTTTGTCCGATGGTACGTATCATTCTCCTACCAGCTGTACTATGTACTACAAAATACTCTCCATAGCATAAGCGGTAAAATTATAATTGCTGACTCTATATCAAGGTCCTATAGCGGTGCCAGCAAATCGATTTCCGCGGGCTTTGCGCATCCAGACTTATGTAAATGGCCTGAAGCGCCATGAATCAGCATCAGAAGACTTTATTTTCTCTATCCCATCTCTCATCAAGACTATCTCTCAAGCAAAAACCCTACAGCTGTCAATCAAGTCACTGAAAGGTTGGAAAAAATATCACATATTCCGTGGAGCAAGTCTAACAAGACTCCTAGAGGAGCTGGACTCACAACCGTGGGGTCGAAGAAACTATACTATCGACACCTAGGAGTTGCAAGTGGTGGAAATATAATCTTTTCCCATGGTCTCGGAGACACTTCCGAGTATTTCACTCCATTAATCTCCCTCTTTAGGCTCGAAAAGACTCATTCACTCCATCTCCTCGATTTGGAAGGTCATGGTCTCTCGCCGACAAGTGCTATCACGACCGTCACACTTGCAAGCTATGCCGAGGACTAGTACAACCTCTGTCAGCAACAAAATATCAAGAAAGCAATAGTCATCGGCCACAGTATGGGCAATATGATAGGTTTGAACTTCGTTATCAAAACCCCGAAATCTGCACAAAACTCATCCTCATGTCCCCATCCGAATCACCCATGGGCGAAGCAAATGGGAAAAATCTTCGGGAACGTGCCGCAACCGTTCGCAAGCTCGGCATACCTCCCATCGTCCAGGGAATGGTTGACATTTCGACCTCGCCAAAATACAAACCGCACAATCCAAATACGGCCATGGAAATTCACTCAACTCTTCTTGGACAAGATCCAGAGGGTTATGCTAAGGGCTGCGTAGCTTTGGGTACCTCGACAGAAGCCCTTCCTGTTGGGCAAATCAGCGCAAAAGACATTGTTTATCAATGGAGAAGATGATCATTTGGCGCCTACGGCAAATTGTGTGGGGTATCAGAAATTGATTAAGGGGTCACAGCTTGAGGTCATTTCTCAAGCTGGTTATTGGCATATTTTTGAGGATGCGGAGGAAGTCGCGAATTATCTTGGACCATTTCTTCGGGACGAGTGAAAAGTGAGGATCTCATTCATATTGTTAGAAAGCGAACGGAGACTCACGGGCTTGTATGATGACGTTATGGTGGTGGACAATAAAGTGAGTTGTAATTTTGGGGAGTCAAGGGGAAATGCTTAGAAGTAATCATGCATGTTATTTTGGGTCTGCTGGGAATTTCGTAAAACCAGTGCAACTGTACTGTTTTGAGAGAATCCATTCTCAAAATTTTAATTGTCTAAGAAACCAATTGATGAGTTGAACTGCTATTTTCCCTTGCTCTTCTAGTCCTCTTCACCACACCGTCAGTATTTCCATTCAATCGTCTTGCTTTAAAGTGTCTTAATATTGGGCATGGCCTCCACTTTGGTATCAATTTCACTTTCACTCATTGAATAGGTGCACACGTCGAAATTGCCGAAGGAGGGCCACGCCAGCATCGTCATCCAAACACAATAATTTCACCTCTTCAACTTCAGGAATCTACTGGAATTATTGTAGATATGATAGTAGCAGGAGTCCAATAAATGTGTCGCGTGACTTGACACGGAAGCCTCGATAACACAGCAGTTAAACGGAATTCCTTGACTGAGTTCGGCATGGGTTGCAAATGAAAAAAACCTGATGGCTCTCCCGCCTCGTCCTCCTCCCCCTTGCTTGAATCATAGCAAAACCCAAATTTTGCAAACGCCATATATAAAGCAGATTAAGCACAATACTGCTCACGAAAAACAAACACCCAATTTAGCACTCACGGTTTAATTGGTATCACGCCACCAAAAAAAAATTACATTAAATTAAATTAAGAGAGCGACACAGGTTATGATTCAGAGGCGCAAGGCTTGGAATAAAGTGACCAACACTCCGGATTTGGCGACCCTCTCCCTTCAGATAAATTGGGAAATCAGCAATTATCGGCTCCGGCCAGATAAGACAGATCCCTTCACATGCGGAATTCAAATCATATAAAACTCAGTTCGTCTGGTTCCCACCTCTAATCCTCACGCAATGGTGTTTTTGTCATTTTTGATTTTTAGTATCGCTATATGGTATTACTTCTCAGTATATGCCTACGCCGTATTACGTAGTAGTCTCCTGCCGCTGGCGGAAGGGAAAGGGTATACTTCGGCAAGCGCAACTAACAACTTGTAGTGAGTGTATGCAGGTGCAAAAGGAGGAGAGCTGGGGTATTCACTGGGTGGAGAGAAAGCTTGATGAGGGTTTATACTCTTTCGATTAATTCAAATCAAGTTTGCTAGAATAGCTTTCCTTTAGTAATTGCGGCAATTTTTCAATCAACTTTTTTATTCAAACTATTCAACTCCAAGCGAACACCCCATCTATAGTGAATGAAGCCTCCTCTTATCAAACATCTATTTGGAGCTAATTTGGAAGCTCCTTCTTTGCAGGCCTCTCATACCAATAATACTTAATAGTAGGCCTATCTTTCCATTTATCCGGGACAGGAATAGTGAGAATCTCTTGTGGCACCCTCACAAACCCGTTTGACTCGTACAACTTCATGGCCATAGCCGATCCCTCAATGAAGCTCTCCCACCCATGAGAGTCCGCAATTTCAGTTCCCCATTTCATCATCATTGAGCCTGCACCGCGTCTGTGGTGGTCTGGACGTGTGGAGAGGATGTCGAGAACTTGTGAGATGTCAGCAATGATGAAACTCGATTGGGAATTGGTTGAATTTGAGATCCGAAGTGGAGCCAAAGTCTATGCAAATACAGTAAAGGAGGAATGTTTTGCAACTCACCTGCACAAGGAGCTCCCTTTGTTCTCGCAAGCCTCGTCTTATGAACAAAATTGAGCAAGTGACTAGCCCATTCATTCGTTTCTTGGTCTTCATGCCAATCAACCACAATATCCTCATTCATCTCTTCCTCGGTAAACTGCTCTGTGTAGAAGCGCCACAGTGATGATGCAACAATCTCTCCTATTCAAAATTAATTCGAGACTTGAGCTTCGCTTATCGTCGTACTACACGGTGAGATAACGGAAACGGAAAAATACATACCAGTATCAGCATCTACAATCTTAATATACCTGCTAGATTTATCACCAAGCCATTGCTCCAAAAATCTCTTATGTGCGACTTTTATCCTCTCTCCCTTCTCTGGCCAAAGAACCTCGAAGAAAGGCTCAACCCATATGGGATCCGTGAAAGCTTTATTATGACCAGCGAGTAGCTCGGGTGCGTCTGAAGCCTCGCATTCAACAAGCTTCAATTCCCCCATCTTTGCTTCTGGTTAATGAAGAGGGTATTTGAAGCTTCGAAGTGTGTATAAGAGAGACTATAGGTTTACCTCGAGATGCGAATCAAATCTAGAGCACGTGGGAAGTTGCACCTGAACGAGATGGACAATCAAGCTGGTGTGTCCTCAATTGAAGTTGAAGTGATCAAAACGTGATTGTTCTTGGCCGCTGCCCGCTCCCAAACCATGTCTGCTTATCCCAAAGGAAATGGTGTGCCTCCTTGCATGCTGACGGCTGGTCAAGCCAAAAGGTTGCATGCAGCGGATAAATGGGTTTAAGCTCCGAAACAGGAAATGTCCGAGTCTGACATTTCTCACCGGTAGAAAACATGCATATCAAACGTTAAAATCCAAGTGTGCATTCAATACTTGAATTTGGACAAGCCCTGGTGTTCTTTTGAGAAACAAACGCAATGGCAGACGATACGATAAGGCGGGGAAGAGGACCCGGCGGCCGGTGGAAACATTCCAGGGGTTCAGAAGAGTTCGTGCGATGCCTGTGGACGGGATGCGGGAAGGCGGGACTTCCCTTCCTAGCTCTGTGATAGGGTACCGACCATTTGGTTGTGCCGCGTTGCCACTTTCGAAAATGCATGCTTTGCTCCAAACGATTTATAGAGTTTCATTTGAAGGTCACAATGGGATGAGAATGTTGTCGGAGATGCATTAAGGAATTCTGAGATTGTTCCCACCATTTCGGTAGGAGTGACCGTGGAAGCGATTCAAACAAACGGATGGCTTCAGCTGAGGAGTCCGATCTTACTGCGAATAAAATTGGAACGCTTATCAAGACACTGGACCTGCCAATCAAATTTCAAAGGTAATCTTTTCGATTTTGAGCATAGAATGAGGGCACGATTGTAGTAGACATTTTTGTATTACAAGTACGACTAGAGCATTTGGCAGTATAATCCCGAATTGTAGTTTGAGAACCCGCATTCTTGATAAATCGATGTATACCTACTGATTTAGTCTGATGTGATCCACGACTGGCCATTTGAAGCTGTGTCTGCCCCAAAGCAAGTAGAAAGCAATGCTGAACAGGACCGACCCTCCAAATATCAACACGCTCCAATTCATATTAAGAGGAGTAACTACAACAGTGCTGGGCCAAAAACTGAAAAAGAAGGTAATTATAATATAACACAAGGCGCCGCCATTGATGAGTGGACCGAGGGTTGGACCCATTGAGAATGGACCCCATCGAATATGATCTTTCACGGGGTCTTTCCTCAGACGTTTGAACATGAGGAGTGAGATTGGAATCATGTAGCTGAAATAGAAGGCCGAAACACTGACGGACATGAAGGCGTTGAATGCTGCGGTGTTACCGACGTTAATGAGGGCTAAGAGGAGAGATATGGTCGTAGAGGTTAAAATAGCGTATAATGGGAGAGCTGTTGGCTCATGAACCTATCAAAGAAGCCTTAGCACCGTCACTCAAAACAAATTCTGCAATAATTCTTACACGACTGATCAATCGGCTCAGTGGCACTCCCCCATCTCGGGCAAAAGCCCAAAGCAATCGCGAAGCAGTTGCCATGCACCCGAGTGATGCGCAAAGTATCATTATTATGATAATGCAGCTCATTACTGATGCACCAGCGTTCGATTTCGTCGCTTGCACAAATATTTCGATGAACGGAAACCCTGTGGGGCTTGCGAGCGCAGTGTCGATATCCCCAAGACAGAACAGGATGGCAATCAACATTGCAAAGCCAAACACTCCATTCACTAGCACAGATCCTAGCATGGTCCACGGCAGAATGAGAGAGGCATCTTGAATCTCTTCCGCTGTGTGCCGTTAGTTCTGAGGGACAGAAGGGATAAGAAGAATAGTTACCCATGTGACAAGCAGAATCGGCACCTATTCTTGGTTAGTCATAAATCTACGTTATCGATATCTCGCAACTTACCCAGGAAAGAAAATACACTAGTGATCAGTCCAACAAAGAATGATACCCCATTTGAGCTCCATCCACCTCCATTGACGAAAGTAGCAAACACATCTTTCGCGGATCCATGTGGGGCCAAGTACACCAACGGTATAATGATTGCGAAAAATCCAAGGACATGTACGCAAAGTAGCAACCCTTCGATTTTCGGTAGCCATTTGGCCAGGAATGTGTTTATGAATAACATTACTGCAACCACCGCATAGAATATTAGGGTTCCTTGCCAGCGCTGAGGGGCATAGCTAGGATTGTTGAGTACAATGAGTCCTTGTATGATGGTAGCACCAAGGAATGATGTACTCGCTTGCCCTGCCTGCCAGCCGATAACTGTGACCCAGCCTATTCATGGTGATTAATTATGTTTTTTCTAACTCATAAAGTGTGAAGTCTAACCTGTAATATAGCTGAGAAACTTGGCGGAGTTGGGAGGAGCAAGTAGGGACACCCAATGATACTGACCACCACTTAGTGGCATCCTAAAGCATGGTTAGCAATCACAAGTTTTGCATCACGAATGAGCATACATTGAGGCCATCTCTCCCAGCGATGCCACTGTCATTGCCGTACCAACAAAGCAGAACAAGAACCCATATACAAGACCCGCCGGACCTTGTCACCGCCATTAGCCTTTGGAGAGCGTCATAATGAATTAAAATCCATACCACCGTTCTGAAACCCGTAGAGGAAAACCCTGGAGCACACTCATTAGTTATGAAGTAGCTCATATCTTGAATGACATACGCGAACATGCCCTCCCAGGTAGAAAGTAGCGTGCAGACAAATCCAGCAATTGATAGCCAGCCAAACCCTCGCTGGCAAGAGTCAGCTTTATGCAGCCATTTTGATTGAAAGGGCTATCGGCCCATACCCTCAATTGTTGTTTCTTGCCGAAGTATGCCATATCTTCTGCATCTCTTGATGTATTGCCTTTATTGTCGGGGCTTTTGTCGCCATCTTGGAACCTGGAAACCTCAATACCTTCAACTACCGCCATTTCTAAACCTTTGTCGTCCATTGTAAGACTATTTCGTACTCTTATTTCGATCGTGGGTGGTAGAAAGAATATCGAATTCGACTAAACACAACAAAATGAAGATGGGATGGGAAATGAAGAAACAAAGCAAAGAGCACGAGTGTGGTAGCGATTTCGGGAGTGCGCATGGAGAGCGAAAATGAAATACATACTGCCCAATCAGATATGCCGGGCCGGGATGATGCACACTGGTGCAGCACTCCCTTGAAAGGACCGCCAAGGGTCCGCAGAGTTGCATCGCTCGCAATTGCGGTATTGATGTCTATTGGAACTGCCATCAGCTGTTCGTGGTGTCGAGCATTTGCAGGGTGTATGTGGGTATACGCCATAGCAGGACGGATAGTTCCCCCAATGACAACAATATCAATGAAATCCAAGGTATTTGTCCCACAATACAACCTGTTGGTGGTCCGATATTACTTCTTGATTATCCGGCAAATATAAGTGTATCGTCTTAAGTTTGTTGTGTGGTGACATTGTAAGTTGTCAAATCGTGGAGATATGAAGTTGTGGTGAGTGGAAAAGTGTCCGCATGGGGCAAACAGAATTCCAAGCGAGGCACAACTTGACTTCTCACTTCATCACGCTTCTTGCTTCAGCCGTGTATTCGACTTTGCCAATGAAGACCCTGTAATGCTCTGAACTTGATCGACCTCTGGCATGGTGAGCTCACTGCTTACGGCAGAACAAGTCGCAAGGTAACATCGCATTATCGGGCCTGGATAAAGCCTTCATTCGGGTGCCCTTGCGTCTGGGCCGCCACCCTTCCATAATTCGACACCTGAGCCGTCTCCGCCTTTGTTGGCGTTCCTCTCGTTCGTTACCGAACCCTTGGGAGTATCGGCGGTCTTAGCGTTGCCGAGTTGGCCAATATCAGCCGATAAATCGGCCAAGGTGAGGCAGTTGCAGGCTTCAGCACAGAGAAATACTACCTAGCTCAACATAAGTACTATACAGCAGGAAAATATTAGCGTGGAGTTTGAAAGGTATCCCTCATTGGAATAGATGTAGCGGTACGGTGGTAAAGTTGACATCTACGAGTTAAGCATGGAATCTTCTGGAAATGTAAGCCTTGTAGTTCACCAACCGGGTATCATGAGAACAGCCTGTTGGGAACAGCTACTGTAACATGTATCAAGGATACGGTCTGTCATGTTTGTCATGTCTGTCAAGTCAAGTTTCAAATTATCCACATTTCCAGCGGGGTTGTTCGACTAACCTCCTTCAAATATTTATTCGTGGCATACGCCATGATGAGAGGCGCAAGAATGGCGTCTCTGAATTTTGACGCTGTAGTAGTCTCTTTGTTACTCAGAACTGTGCCACTCCACTGTCAATGGCTGTCATAACGAACCAGTCAATGGTGGGCACCACCTACTACGAGCTAGGCTCAAGAGCCAGGAAATAACCACCTCTCGCCGTGTGCATGTCTTGGAGCTCTTCTCAAAAAATTGTTTCTCGATCACATTGCATGACAGATGCTGTTAGAAGAACCATCCGGCTCTGTGGTTCATTGAGCTCTGGGTGATCGGATCTCATTATAAATTTTCTGGATTGGATACATTATTGATGTAGTTGCTAAGCTGCTAGGTCCACAAGATTGCGACAAGAGATTTATTCTTGTAAGATTGCCTACCGATTATTCAAGCCTTGAACAAACTTAAGCTGCCTCATCCCCGATTGCTTTTAGGTATCTAGAACCACAGACACGCCCTTCAGGCATCGTGTTGAGGAGATGATCGCTCTGACCCGGGAGCTTCCCGTACGGCACAGGTGTGTTGGATCACCTCGTTTCAGCAGCCGGTGGCCTCGCCTCCAGATCATGTTGGCCACCAACAATTTCAGCTCCGAGATCCTGGGGTTGCCAGTCGTCAGCGTTTAAGCGTAAGGCAAAAGCTATCGCAACTTGTTGGCTTAGGGGGTTGTTGTTTCTTCTATTCCGCAAAATACAGTCTTTCGGCATCGACAATCCATGCCATTTTCTATAAGCAACACATTAGAGAAGGTTGTGTTGATGTCTTGTAACTCATGAATCCCTACCATGGAGCTGAAGTAAAGAGTATCTCCTAGCTACAAGGTTTGAGCTTCGACGTCTCCCCCCTAATTGCATCAGAAGCGGTAGAACTCAACGCTCTCCCTAGACGTATTTGGGAATAAGCATGATCATGGTTTCCCTTCGGATCCGAGATGTGGTAGTTTCCTCCAGCAATCAAGGTCCAGTTGTCAATATAGCAGCTTGGTTCGGAATATCAGTTGTGGTTATCTGCGTCATCACAAGAATATCGTCGAAGCTTGCGATTTTGCGACGATGGACCACCGACGACACTTTGATACTCGCGACAATGGTAAGCTCCAGTAAGGCCACTTTGGTCTTGGAACTGTTGTATTAACAATCGGACATAGATGTTTGCGATTGCCCACACTATCACCTTGACAAATATGGTTGCATGCGGCCTAGGGCAACCGCAAGACTCGTTAACTCTAGATATGATTGAGAAATTTCAGAAGGTGTGCTTCAATTTTATTGATCCAACAAAAGTTCCTCCAAGTTACGGCTGAGAGCAACGACTTTGATATTTCTTCTGTCCAGATTCTAAATTCATGGTTTTGAATGCTAACATTTTTCCTAGACTTGCTATGCTTCCGACTTGCTATACATACCCGTGCTATGTCTTGCAAAACTTTCAACCCTCGTCTACCTCAAAACTCTATCCCCAGGATCTAAGTATGCTCTTGTCAACCAAGCACTTGAAGTGATAATTTTAATCTGGGGAATTGCGTCAGAGCTGGCAGTTGCTTTTCAATGTCACTTTCCACATCCCTGGGCTATCATCACTGCACAATGCACTAATCGAGTGAGTAGTACCTTATTCTGCTTATATTATTTTCCACTGACAAGATGTCTCCGAGATTGTGCTCTGGGATACTATAGGTGTGTTTGATATTCTGACGGACTTTGCCATCATCATTCTACCCGCATGCCTAGTCTGGAAAGTGCAAATGCAAAAAGCCAAGAAGGTTCTCGTCGTTTTCATCTTTGGCACACGCATAATGTACCTTTCAAGCCTGCCAAAAGAAACCAATCATCACCGCTGATAATCCCCACAGAATCACCCCCCTCATAATATTTCGACTATACTACCTCCACACAGCCAGCTCCCCTTCTCAACCAGACCAAACATTCTCAAAATATCACATCTACCTCGCCACCACAATTCAACTCAACGTCGCCATCGTTGCCACATGCATCCCATTCTTAAAACCGTTCCTACAAGCCCTTAATTCCGGCGGGTATGCCGGAGATATCGAAGCAATGGACAGCTCGTATGGATTTGGCGGCAAACTAAGCGCGATGGTGTCTTCACGCGGACATAGCAAATCGTCTAGGCCGCCCAAGGGAGCCTTCAGAATGGAAAGCATACCAGACATCAAAACCAAGGCCAAAGCCAAACCCTTGAAATCAGAACCAAGCCAGAATCAAAACACCTCAACAACAGGTCGGCATTTTTCTCCGCCGCCCGATGAAAATGATATCGGACCCCTTCGTCCCGACAAAATTGCCTTCACGGCACACATCCATTCCGCGGTAAATCGAAATCGCAGCACGAGTTCTACCGGGAGTGAGAAGATGATTATCAAAAGGACGACCGAGTGGAATGTTAGTGAAGATTTTGAGGATGGCATTAATGTTCGGGAGGTTTCGAGGGAGGTTTCCAGGCGTAAAGAAGTATCAAGGAGTATGGATAGCAGGAGGGAGAGTAGTAGGCCGGGGTATGAGAGGCCGGTTGGGGAGTGGACGTTTTATCATAAATAGGGGTTGAGGGCCGACGCGGCGACCCTTGGTGTATGATAAGTGGCAGAGTTCAGTGTTATGATTGGGAGGCCTGGCATGATATTACCTAGAAACTCAATACCGCATCACTGCACACTCAACCCCTTGAAATATCACGTATACCCCCTCTTGTCCCTCTCCATTGACCACACCTCCCCACCAACCTCCACCAATCGCATACCATTGATCCTCGCTTAAAACCTTTGTTGCTTTTGTCGTACACGGCAATGCGCTAACACAATAACAAATCGCTTAAAGAGGGTGTATGAACTCGCTTAACAAAGTGTTGGGTATCGCAATTATACAAACATTTTAAAATCCCAAAATTTCCACAATTGATTTCCTCTTGATAATTAGACAGACGGCTTAAATACTGTCCTTGGCTTAGATGTCTTAGATATGAAGTTTTAAATAGTGCATTATGGTTGGGTTTTGTGGAAGTGATAGTTGGTTGACGAGCACATGACCACCGAATTTGAGGGGCATGAGATACAGCGAGAAAATTTCGCAGAGGGGACGAATGCATATATGAACATAGCTAACAGAATTGAGAGAGATAAAGTTTGATTTTTCCGCTGCCTGGTGCATATTTGTGATCGGATATTTGGTGAACATGTTGCTACAGAACTTGGAATTCGTGTTCGAAAGTTAGGGAGGATTATGAGCGCGAGGAGAAGAAAGGAGGTTCCACTTCAATTGACTTGAGAGCATGATAATAGAGAGGTCTTGGTATTGTGTCATGTCTACATGCTGCACCTCACGAAAATGTCCTTCGATACTTACGGTGGGGCTGTGGAACCTTCTTCATCGCAAAAATCCCCTTGCTACACTCGCCGTCAAGAGCCCCGAAGAACAGACCCATTCGAGACCAATCGCTGGTGACTGCTCCCAACAACAAGAGCCTAAACCAGATTTCAGAACACCTTGAAGTGCAATAGACCAGCCCCGCGACGACGCAAATCACACTTGAAAAATGCCCGTTGCCAAACCACTAGTGCTCTACTTTCCATGTGCCAGTTGTCGAACCATATATGCTAGAAACCCTATGGCAAAAGACATCAAATATTATTAGGAAGAATCCTTTCTTGAGTTATAGCCTTGGTCCACCTGAAAGTTCTCCACGTGGAAAGTGCGTCTCGAATCGAGCCGGCCATTCGTAACACCAAGCCAAGTTGGGGGGGGAAATCCCAATCAGCAAGGAGTCCATCGGAAGTGGATATGGAAGCGGATCATACCTCTCACAGTGAAGAGAGCCCCAGGTAATGCCCCAAAAGCCTTCAGCCATTTCATATCACCACGTGACACCGACTGTCACTCAGAATCCGACTTGCATGTCGGGACCGAGGAGGGCTTTGATATTCATGTCGTTTTTCATTAATTCCTCGCTGATATGTTGAAAGAAGCCCGTTTCCTGTAATTTCTTGTTCCCGCAATGCTTGTTCGAGAAAAGCAGGGTCGAGTTGGAATGTTGCTTTTGAGCTGGTCCGGGGTGTTTGATTTCGGTGCAAGGTCAATGATCTCGACCTCCCTTCCATGAATTTCCAGCTGTTGCTAGTGTTCCAAGATGAGTTTTGTTCCAGCTGGACTCTGCCTTCTTCCTATCATTAATAAAGACTTGCTCAATCTTGAGTCGAGTGATGCTGCACTTGACTTGATAGGGCAGCCAATGCCATCATATCAAAGTCAAGCTTCAACCGGGATGAGCGAAATCCGAAGAACATTCTTCCCCACACCAAGATCTGCACACAATTTCCCTCCCCTCAGGCTGTCCATGAGCGGTGGGAGGAGATACTTCACGCCAGTGTGAATATACTTGGATTGCGGCGTTTTTGGTGGATGGAGATGTAGGATGGATGGAGCGAAGCGTTGAGAGGGGAGACTTTATGTGAGCCCAGCGAGTCGCTCCTTCCTTCTATGGCCATGACACTTGAAAGCCGTTGCAGGATTCACAAAATCGGCAATATCGCATGACCAGAAAAAGGTGAATTTGCCATGTTGTGTCACTGAACCTGGAGGCCAGGAAATACTAAAGTCCACGAATTCTCGCTGCTCTAGAACTTGAGTGTAAGCGGCCACTTGGGAAGAAAAGGAACACTTACTCTACATCCTCAGTGTTAGCTCATGTGGCAATTGGGAAATGAAGGAAATCATACCCAGCAATACTTACTCTGATCTAGAACCCAGTAGAAGTGAAAAAGGATGTGGACTCCGCCATTTTCGTTGAAGAATTCAGAAAAGGCTTGGCTGTTGCAGCATCGACCATAATTACCTCAAGCCTGTAGCCCAATGAAAACCTGGCCTAGCCAATCGAGGATAGAATAGAAGAGAAATTGTAGTGCGGTAATCTCCACGCATGCTCACGGGAAGGAGCCTTGGTTCTGTTGCATGATGCAATAGAACCGAGTGACAGAAAATTTGACAATCTTCTTCACTGGCGAGAACCTGCCGCTCAAGCCGGAAATGGCGCACATGCAAGAAGGTTTCCATGTTCTCCAAATTTTATGATATATTCACGCTTCCTCCAATGGCCCTGGAATTCTATGCGCCATATTCAACGGTTACTGAACTGGACACTTATTGTGGCTATGAGGATTGGGAATGAGAAAATTTAGGAATCTTGTAGTCTTGGAAATGATCTCTCTAGCCGTGGAGACCTGACATGGCCTCATCAGGGCTTTCCATGGTTCAGTTCGATTGATGCCTGGAATATCATAATTTCCGCCTAACCACATACCCAAAGACAGTCCTCCTTAACTCTTCATCTCCCGGATCCTTCTTGAACATCACCTTCTCCATCTTCTCCTCTAGTACCTTCTCAACGTCGAATCCCTTCTCTTTGGCCAAATCAAAGAACGCCATATCTTTCTCGTAAAGCCATGGTCGATATGGCGTGAAGAAAACTAATGCTTTTGCGTCTGGCGTTTTGGAAAGTGTTGCTTCGACTGTTGCAACGAGTTTGGCGTGCTCGGAGTGATTGAAGAGGAGATCTGCTAGGATCAGGACATCGAATTTTTCATTGTTGATGTGTTTGAGTAAAGGTTCGGCATCAGCACCCCAGCAATAGCCTTCTGCAACAATCTTCTTATCTGCATCGTCACTGAAAGTATCGTTGCTTAATTTCGCGGTGTCGATGTTTTGCCATAGATTGGAGATCAAGTCCGCATCTGGATAATCTGTCACGACAACTTTCTTTGCGCCGAGCAAAGAGCATACGAGACTTGGTAAGCCCGCTCCGGCGCCGAGTTCCAGGACGGTCTTGGAGGTGATGAGAAATGGGTTGTTTTCAAGGTAGGTTGAGATTATACGGCCAGCTTGCCACTATCAAGAAAGGGAATCAGTCTTGTGACAAGAATCCAACAATACGAAGAAAGATAAGCCACGAGAAATGGTGAATGAATTTCAGGGAAAGGAGCGTCGCCTTTTTTAAGCACAGAATATCCAAGGATAAAAGAAGACAAAAGGAGAATAGAAGGGAAAGTAATGAATACTGGAGTGTACTTCGAAAATAAGCAGTATCATATCTCAGTATCATCGTACCAAATGATGTCCCCAGAGAGGATTGTGCCCCACTAAGCGAAGTGACAACACTTGACCAGATTGAAGAGTGTGCGTCTCGGTCGTAGGCTTCGGTGGCGGTGGGTAGTAATCGGCAGGTTCAGTAAACATATCACCGACCTCCATTTCCGATTCTGGTTCTCGATCCTCCATTTTGCAAGCGACGATGTTTAGAAGAGGAAGGGCAATCACGTGCCGGAATCCGAAGTACGAAGAGGAGGTTCCACAACACCAGAAGAAAGGAAGGACCCTTAAGAAAATTAGCTTTTGTTTCGTCGATCATCGAAAGAGCGGTAGGGAGTTTCGGAGAGGCGGGCTCGCGACTATCAGACGCCATAGGGAAGGCGCCGGTATGACGCCACCGTCTCAGCGTTAATCGGCACATGCTTATCGACGCTTGGTAATTGAAAAGTTGCAGGAAGACCAGAAGCTGGGATGTGTCTTACCCGAAGTGAAAAACTAAATCTTAACGCTTATCGGAACAGAAGGTTGCTGCACGATTCACCTCAACTTTCTTCGATCTGCAATGTGGATGTTCTAGATGTTTCAATGTTTCATGGTGAGGAGAAATCTGAAATCGAGACGTGAAAATCTCCCACGATCTAAGATAAGATTAGATGGAGAAGCTCCCGAGAGTCAACCCACTTTTCCCAGAACCAATTCTCCGGATATGCATCATGTGATGCTGGGGGATATAAGTTGTCCTTTTTCGAAGAACATGTCAAAAAGCAACTGTCATAAAATGAGTCCACCCCACATCACGTTTCTATTCTGAAGCGGCCGTCGGGCAATGCTTGAGTAAGAAAATGTAGTAACCTTCAAGGTATTGACCGCTGTCCATATGGGGTAAGCCGGAGTGTGTGTACCTGTCCCGAAGGTGCTTGTATCACCTAGATATGTAAGTATCACGAGATTCTAAACAACAATAAATTGAATAATGGGTTCTGACTCTTCCTTGCCATGGTAATCTATAGTCGGATTGGGCTCTATTGTCAATACTCTTCACTACAAAACAACGCCAATAGCCTTTCTTACGAGGAATCGTTTATGTTGCCTTTCCAAGGTCCAGTACCTCGGAGGTACAAAATCTACCCCTCGGTTTGTCCTGCGTTCTGGAACCGAAAGCGGACTAACGACAACAAGTGCTCCTTTCTTTGTTGCCAGTTCTTCTGGAAGAACCGACTCGAATGTTGATGGCGCACAGTCGAGTTTGTATAGATTTTCAAGTCAAAAGAAGCTTGAAACAATTGGTTCACGTCTAGTATACCTGGCGTGTATATAGCTTCAATGGCGGGCACCGTGCTGAGGCTATCATGGAGGGGTCCTGCCCTGCAGCAGTGTTGCAAGAGGCGTGAGCGTCGTCGGATACAGCCAATGAAAACTACCTCACTGCCTGTCCGGGCTCCACATTTACCTTTGTTGCGCCTCGGACTCTTACTCTGATGAACATGTCCCATTCTTCACCTCCACGCTCTCGCGCCCAACAGATCTTCTTTTATGCGCCTTCTGGCAAATGCGCCGAGTCCGCCGCAACATTGCGGGGTCCCAGTATTTGTTTCTGCCGTCCGTCGTGCAACATCTCCCCGACGATTGGCTGTTGACCTGCCCTCCCATCTGACAACAAGGTAGAGGCGTGGGAAACTCACATACCACGTTCCGCAAAGACTTCTGGATTCTCGAGTCAGGATTCAGACGCCCTGCCCTACTACTCCACACGTTAAAACTACCTCAAAAGCGCTCTTCGCTCAAGCGCACCGCTCGCATCCTCTCTCCCAAACCCATGGATCCTGTGCCAAACGCAACACAGCCCGATCATTCCAATCCAGGTCCGACATATCGGACTAGAAGCACACAGAGCCGCACGCAGGCGGTTCGATCGCATTGTTAGACGCTCCATTAAACAAGAACGACGTACCACCACCGAGCCGCCGGGTACAGAAAGGGACAAGGTCTCGAGACGGCGGACAGAAGAGGCTATTTCGACGTCGAGTCTTGAAAGTGCTGCAACGAACCGATTTGCGCAACCACCCACTTGCTTATTGCGGCATCGGGTCGATCACTGGACAAGATGCCTTTGATCAATGGAATGAAAATGGCCTGGTGAGTGAATTCTCATACATACATCTCTTGGCAGATGATGCCCCTGCGACAGGGAGACTTGAGCCTCATAGTGTAATCGGATCATAACCTATCGTGCCCCTCCCTCAGCCCCTCGCAGCGCGTCGTTGTCCGGCTTCACGAGGGACATTTGCTGACCTGATCTTGTAGTGAGCCATGTATTCGAGGCCACCGATCAACGAAATGTACACATGCCAACGAGAGACTCATGGTACCGGTGCGAAAACCTGGGCGACCCCTCAGTCAATGTCCGCACCCGGGAGGCCAAACATGTATGTGTGGAAGTGTCACGGCAGCGATTCCTCGAAAGCAAACATGCCATTGTGGTTCGGGACCTTCTTCATCTACACCAGCGCAGTCTCCGCAGATTGTTCCTCGAACGACCAGTAATGCGAGCTCCGAGTTATCCTCTCCAACCAAATCTACCTTCAAAGTTCAAAAAGCCACAAGACCTCCATCTGGCGGAAGAAAGCAGTCCTTTGACCCTTCAAATTTCGAAAGAATGGACATGAATAGCGTCAATATACTCCCTTACAAGCAACATCAAAACATCTCGACGCCTATATCTTCGCCAGAACCCTTCACGATGGCTAATCCAGCGTATTCATACACTGCACAGTATGCCAACATCCAACCTCAATATAGCCAAATTTCCATGCAACCTCCTCCACCAGTTATGTATGGGACGAGTGGTCCGATGATCGCAACCAGCGGGTTTGCAAACGGCATGATTCACAAAGAGCCTTATCCTGTAGAGAGTCCACTCGCGACACCGACTAGTTATATGAATGGCGGTAGCACCATGAACGGAAACTCGAACAGAGGCGGTTCGTGCTGTGGTACACAAACCGAAGTGGTCCCGAGAGTTGAACCCAAACCAGTCAAGAATGGTGGTTCTTGCTGTGCGCCAAAACCGAAAAGCCACAGTCAAACATCATCAGTCGCCAGCGCACGATCCGAGCCGCAAGAATCCAAACCTGGTGGTTGCTGTTCATCAAAGCCGGTTGCAATGAAACAGGAAAATGTGTCTGGCAATGGTGTTTCCAAACCCGCGAGCCCAAATATGCAGCATCAGGTGTTACCACAAGCTAGCATGTCCTACGATCCAAATCTGTACTCGAATTACATGCCTCAGCCCACCGTTTTCACCTACCCTCCTACTTATGGCTCTTTTCAAAATCCTCTACAACCGGAAGCCTGGCGACAAGGTATCCGCAGCAATTATGCAAGCCAGCAAGGACCAATACCGATACCACCTGGAGGCTTGCCATTCGATGCATCCCGTGTTCCACAGACGATGGACACGATACACACTTGTACCTGTGGTGATACTTGCCAGTGTATTGGTTGCGCTGCGCATCCATACAACGATGCCACACAAGATTATGTTCGTTCAGCATGGGCTTCCATGTCAGCGGAGCAATCAACTCCGATGTACTCGAATAGTCAAGCTACGCCAACAATGAACGGCCCAACAAACGGATATACGAATGGAGGTGCAAACGGACATGCAAATGGAGGCACAAGCGGCACAAGCGGCACGAATGGAATGAATGGTATGAATGGTACGAACGGCACGATGCAACCTCAAAGTTCGGATATGGTATCATCGCCTACCGCGCACACACCATCAAGCAATGCTTCCGCCAATGGAGAGGAGCAGAGCCTTTCAGCATCCGATTTCTTCTTTGTCAGCTATCCATTCTCCTCAGACGGCTGTGGCGGTGATAATCTGAGTTGTCCCTGCGGAGACGATTGTGAATGTCTGGGATGCACGATACATCGACAACCGAACATAAGCTACACATGATGGCGGATTTTCTTGCGAATACCTACGGTGGTTATTTTGAGCATTTTACGGAGTTGGGGGTTGCATTTGAATTGGTTGTGTCCTTTGGCACGTGAGCCGAAAGATATGTATTTTGGGAGGACTTTTAGGGCGAAACGCACACATGAATGGATATTGATGACAGGAATGATACGATACGTGCAGATGCTGAATACGAAAACTTGGGGAACATCTGGCGGGGTTAAAATCATTCTGGGTTGGCATTATGATACCCCTTTTTAAGCAGGATACAATATTCCCGCTTCTTCTTGCGAATTAGTGGCAAGACACTTTCATAGATCGCGACGAATTGGCGTAGAGTGCGTGTTGGTCTGGGATGAAACTTTTCGATGGAACAGAAAGACCTTAAATCGCAGGCGTTCTCCACACTTGAACACTTGAGTGCACAAATCGCAATTCAACTCTTTGATCATTTACACTGGTGTACTTCGTTGTTCTTCTGCGCTTTTTTTCTAAACAAGATTTTAAGATCTTAGTAAATCTTATTACGACGAAACCCTCAGTAACACAAACTCTGGAGTCAGAACTTCTGATATTATACCAGGAGAACTTTTCTTGTTCTCATTTTCGTTTACCTTCTTGCAGCTCCTCCGTCTCTATAACATTCGCGCCACCTGAGTGAGGATCTATATATGCTCACACAAAGAGGATTCACAAATCACCAACAAAACCTCGGGCGCTTGTCTCTTCTGCTCAACTCGCGTCACCTGTTTCCGCCGCCCCGCTTTCCCCCAGTTATGTCTTATCACAGGCGGTTCGATGTCCCTGAAGTGTTGCATGGAAAACAAAATCGCTTCTCAATCATGATTTAGAATGTTATTGCTGTTACGCTCTTCGTTCATACGTTTACGAGATTGCTGTCGGCGCTACCTTCTTTCTCACTCTCGCAGCTCTAACATGCCCCTCCAACATCTCCAAGGAAATGGTGCGCAACCAAGTCTTACTAAACTTTCCCTCTGATAACTGTTGGTAGATACTAATACATCTGTTTTCTATATCTCCAACGAGTTGAATACTCCTGCCTTTCGACGACCTTTGATAAAACTTAGGAGCTTAGAGATTAAAGTCGACTTCGAAGCTTCTTCCTTTTATGCGAGAAAGTTATGTAACTGGATTGAATGCGCAGATCGAATTTGGCTCTTTGGGTATTTAGAAGTTCTCCTAGATTTGTGATTTGGTTGCCTATGCCATGCTCTTTGTAGGTCAAGTGCCCGGAACAACATCGCCCATGCGGATGCTTATTTTCCAGGCTCTAACACCCGTAAGGTTGAATCAATTGCACTCGATCAAGATCTTGAACCTCGAGTTGCTGTTTTGGATGGCTTTGTTGGCTGGCTTTTCTACTCGATGTATATGTGCCTGTTCTTCATTGTGTGAGCAACTATGGCTATGAAAGCTTTGTCACGGTGGAGTGAGAAGTCTGAGGTAATCAAGGGATGTGGAACTAAAGAGTCTTAGATAAGAGTTGCTGTCGGTTTTTTTAATTCATTCTTTCATTTCACTGCTGTCAGACCCATCTTCTTTCGAGCGTTCGACACGTCGATTTTCGACCCAGGCACAGTATTCAAGGACCCAACCTTCATTCCTCAACTTCAGTACTCTATGCCGGTACACAGATGCCAATGCCTACCAAGTTAGGAGCAATCATGATGCTGCATCCCCTCTAGAAGCGTTGTAGTTTTTCGTTTCTTCACTTGTTGAGAATGGAGTGGTGGTGAAAGGGCAGGATTATATTTTGTTTCAAAGTAAGAAGAAGGCTCCCCGTAACCTGCGTTGAGGTAACCCCAATTTTTAAAAGACTGGGGTCAATTTGGAGCACAAGGCGTGATTCAGGAACTATAAAATCTACCCAGACTGAGAATCCGCCACAACCAGACACATTCTGTCACATTGGAAAAATCATCGTAGTCTTTGCTTGTTCCGTTTCCGTCAATCGAATTGTCATCTCTCATTCGTTGGTATAGTGGTAAACAATTTACTTGTGCGGCGAAGCGAGCCTGAAGGAATGGGTCTTGGAAGGGGCCTAAAATGCTGTTGTTGTCGAGAAATTCTTGTTGTCATTTTGATCTCCCTTCGAACACCTATGCCTCTGCTACAAAACCGCATCACATCGCTCTGCAAAAGCTTAAAACGATTTATGCTTTGGTTACGAAGGGGGCCACAAACCTTGTACATTGATGTAGTAGAAGGTGGTAGCAATATCATGATTTTGCGTCGAGCCCATGGACACAGATCGTGTAGAGATTCGTGGCTTTACAATTTGCTTAGGGAAATCTGCGTGGGTTTTATACTGAATAATTAGGTAAATGGGTCGCATTATATTATGGGAAACCAGAAAGAAAACAAATGCTTGAGTGTGGCCGAAAGGATCGTGTTTCTTTCATGAGACAGGACAAAATGAAAAGAGAATACCTATGAATGGTCTTCTCTAGATAGCAAGCACCAACAATTATGATTTTTTGCATGGCGATTCACCTACTGTCCAGGGGAGATTTATAATTTGGGTGATATCCCGTGGTCTCCAGTTTCGTCCATTGTCTACGGGTTAATGTCCACAGGCGCTCTGCGCGTGCGCAGGAATAAGTTCGGAAGCAGAATAGAGACAGGGTACTAAAGAATCAGGGAGAGGTGTTTTATCTTTGGAGTGTTGCAGCATCAGGGATCAGTCGCCTGCGAAAAAGGCGTTTTCACATTCCAATGTTTGGCTTTTGTTTGATGAAGTGAAAAGGTAAAGGCAATATTTTTTATAGCTGAGATGCACTATCAGGGAAACTGATTTGTGGAGGAAAGAGGGAGTATATAGTGTAATTTTAATCAATATTCAGACGTATGTCTCGAATCACACAACTAGCAATCTATTCCTTTCACTTCCCCTTCAAACCCCCAATGATTAACAAGCCCTCCATCCCCCACTAAGATACCTTCTCTAATACGACTACACTCTTTCCTCATCCCAACTCCCGTGTATAAAACCCCCAAATCCTTATTTCCTAATGTCACGCACCAACCAATCCACAAAGGCAGAGTTCAATGGGAACTGATGTAAAATGGTTAAGTCCTGCAATTTTACTCTGTTTACTTCGTTATGATTTGAGACAGATTTTAATATCCGAATTTGTGAAATTTGATGAGATTTACGTTCATTCGAGGTTGTCAAGCGTGTCAATATCCGAATTTGTGAATGAACGTGAATGGTTGTGACAGCACAGAGATTTTACTGATGGTGATATGATGAGTTGGGAAATGGGTTAAGATGATAATGTGCTTTTATATGAATAAAATTAAGCGAAAGAAGTCTTATAATAAGCCAATTGATCTAAGGTCAACAAATAGAAAGTGGGTCAAATCCCAGGGGACAGGGTGGCCGAGTACAGTACCTATCTTATACAAGGTTCCGTTGAAGCCATCTATCTAAAACAAAACCTCGTGCGCAATACGCCGTACTAATCTTCGAAACCCCTCTGTGCTGCCCTAGTAATTCTTAATTTGGGGAGCATTACTGGATGAAAACATAGAATGTAACTTGGCTGTCAAGTATTATGAAGGCTGTCAAATATCTCAAATCTTTTTGTGCTGAGATTACGGTATTCTCATCCTTAGGACTTAAAAATTGACACCCCTTGCAAAGGGAGCTACATATGTCTTCTGCGAGGAGAAGATATGCGCGAGGTGTTCACTGCAGAAGGACACCAGCATGTCTTCACTGCGGAATTTGGCAGTTTGATTGATAAAAGACGGGCGTGAATATATCTTTCATAGACACGAACAACTAAGAAGGGGCCGTCTTTGAGATTTGGCAATAGGGCCCATCATCATCGTATATTCTCTGTGGAATATAATATGCAACTGTTTCTATCACCGAATTTCAAGCACCACCCCCACGCACTCGAAAAAATAATCAAAGAACAAGAAAAGATAAAGGCCAAAGCGAGACCAATTGATTCACTTCCTACTATTACTCCCCCAATTTTCGTTTTCCCTTACGCGGGTGACACTATTTCAGCGTCAGCCGTCGAAACTATGCCAACGCTCACAAGGGAGGCACCCCCGGGGGACGTCACTTCGGCAGTCGGCTAAACTTTCACACTAGCATATTAGCATATAGATATATTTCAGCGAAAGAAGGCTAATAACAAGCCAGTTGGTCTAAGGTCTAAGGTCAAGAAACAAAAAGGAGATTAAATACTAGTAGACACGGTGCGAAATCACCTTAAACCTACCCCGGCTCGCCGTCAAAATCGGATAAACGCGCCTTGAAGACCAATTATTTTTTGCTGTTTTATCACTTCGTGCCACTTTTGATGTTTCGCAACCTCGAGTTTCGAGACAAAAAGTTCATGAGCAAGATTATTGTATTGACCACCAACGCACTTGCAAAGTCAGTGCTACTGACAATGTTGAAAAGGTCAATTTAGTATTGAAAGCCGCGTAAGCAACAGCAAATCTCTAGCATCTATATCCCGCCCTCTCTAAATCTTACTAGCAACAGCTTGTAGTGTACTCGCGCCAGCCAAAACAGCCATTCTCGCATACTGCTTCACCAAACCAGCCGCACTAATGCCTCCCTTTCTCAACCTCAAAATTCCAGCAATAGCAGCAATTAAAGCGATGCTTCTAATTGCAGTCACTGCTCTCTTCTTGAACAGCCCTTTGCTGGTGTATTGTATGTCCCAGTCACTCCACGTTGGGAATGTGCATCGCCACCAGAAGTTGAATTGTGACCATCTGAGGCACTCTTGTTAGCAAACAGGCATATTTGTGGAGGTGTGAACTTACGGATAGGTAGTACTATTCCACCCCTCAGCAGTCTTATACCAGCTTCTGCAACCGGGATCATTCCAGATAGTCTTTTTCAAAGCTGTTTGTACATCCTTGGCCCACTTGAGCTCTGCCTCTTTCTTCACTTCAACCGTCTTGACGTCTCCCTCTAGTATCGGCTTGATGAATTTCAAAGCCAGAGTACACATATTCTCCGATGCCAAAATTACGCTCGTGTGACCCGTAGCAGTGTTCGGGCCGAAAATGGTGAAGAAGTTCGGGAAGCTGTCAAGGGCTGTTCCGTTGTACATCTGCGGACCTCCGCGCTCAGCCCAAAGTTCTGGGATTTTGACACCCCCCCGACCAGTAATATCAAGGGGGTGCAACCATTGTGTTGTCTCAAAGCCATTTGCGAGAATTATCACGTCCGCAGGAAGTGTCACTTGGCCGTCTGGAACATTACTGGTTGTGTCTTTCGGATCTGGGTAGGTGCGGCCCGGACCTAACGTGACTGATTTAGCGGAGATGCTTGTTAGTGGCATTGTAGTCAACTCGAGTGCCGGATCGTTGAGAGCTGGGAACCATGCATCATCTGCGATACGTCGTTTGCAACCTAGACCGTAATTCGGGGTGAGCATTTCGTGATATTTTTCCGGAACCGTAGTCTTCATGTGATTCATCAGTTTCTTTTCTACCAAAGCACGGAATTTCGCGTTCTTTGGCTCGGTGCCGAACAGTTTCCAGTCTGCCTGTATACATGTCAGTCGTGGGACGAAGTATGCAGAGGTTGAGGCGTGAAGACTGTGGTGGAGAAATACATACCTCTGTTGCAGCAACCACAGTATAGCGAATGAGTTTCGCAAATCCCGGAACGTTATTGCAAAGCCAGGGACCTTTTTCTTCCCAGCCTTTATTTCCCAAAGGTGGTATATCTCTTGGTACGACCCACGGAGGAGATCTCATGACCTGTGTGACAGACCTAGCATTGTACCCCTTGGTTAGATGAGGAACGAATTGTGCTGCGCTACATCCAGTGCCGACAACAATCACATCCTTGTCTTTGAGATCGATGTCGTGTCTCCATCTTGCTGAATGGAAGATTTGTCCTTCGAACTGGTCTTTTCCTGGAATGATATCTGGCCAAATCTTGGGCTCCACCAAGCCACCAACGCCGCTGACTACTACCTTCGCTCGAATGATCTCTTGGGCAACATAGACAGCGTTTGGACCCTCCTCTTTGATCTTCTGAGCTCTGTCGTACTCGCTGAGATCTCCCACACCAGTGACAAGATGCTGTAGCTTGATTTCCCAAACCTGCTCTGCTTCTAGCCACTTGCATTCTCTGACATCGGTATTGAGCTGTATTTTGTCGATCAAGCCATACTTATTGCAAACGTCTTGAAGATAAGCTGCAATCTCCGGTCCTTTGGGATAGAAGGTCGTCCAGTTGGGGTTCTGGCAGAAGGAGAAGCTGTAGAATGCTGCTGGAACATCACATGCAACCCCAGGATATCTGTTGATCCACCAAGTGCCACCGATACCCGATTGACGCTCGAAGATTCGGAATTGGTCAAACCCGAGCTCTTCCTTTAATCGACAGCCCATAGCAATGCAACTCTCTCCTGCGCCGATAAGCACGACCTATGTGATATCAAAAATTAATCTTCTATTCTCGCAGATGGACATCATGAGGCATAACGGCGAGGATAAATCAGGTGTCTTCAGAGGGAGTATCTTGTGGACCACACGACTTGTCTTCTGGAAGAACTCACTGGATAGTATGTGTAGCCACTCCCGTCATAGCCGTCAACCTTGCGGATAGTCTTGCCGTCCATCTTTCTAACACGAGTATCTCGAAACCAGTCAGTGATTGATGGAGTGTACCTGGGCGAGACTTACCTAGGGACAGTCAATTGTGGGGAGAAAGTGCAAGATCCTTTTAATAGAGTTTGATATCGGAAGATGATCGACGAGGGAAGTCGCGAGTTCCAGATTGACTTCAACACTAAGGACTTTCGTGACACCTTCCAACTTAGCTTACGCCGTCCGTGTTGGCCAAGATATTAGCCGGCTGCGTATCCGTTGACGAAAAGAGCTGGAGGGAAATAGGAAATATACGGCAAGAGATTCCACTCTTCTTAACAATTGATGTGATCTACTATGACTTTATGTCGTCCCCGCAGCTTCGGGTGTGTAAAACACACGGCTCTAAGCCGAGGTCAAGCTTGAGTCAGGTCATTCAATACCCCCTTTAGGAGAGCTGTTGGGGAAATGGAGAAGGAATGCCGAAGCCTGCATGAGTGCCCAGGGGACATTGCGGGGATTGTGGGGAAAGCTCCGGGAAGCTTCCGCACAATTGCGACTGTATCAAATGCTTCAAGATATCTTGAGTTGACTTATGTAGCTGTCGGTTGCTAGATGCTTGCTTTGGAGTTGCTGTGGGAGCTATAGGATATTGCGGTGCTTCTCTGTTGTTGAAATAAACGTTTGTCGGGTACCACAAGACCCCGGGGCGGCTTCCGGAGCTTCCTATTCCCCTAAACATCGTGGCTTTTCTCCTAATACCTCTCCCCCACACTCCACATCATGCTCACAACAATCAAATACGCCTCAAGGACATCGAAACATACAATCCCTGCGTTAAATTACTCTAGCTTTGGCATTCATACACTTTCCCAACCTGATACGATCATTGGTAATCTTGAAGCCGTGGACGTGGAAGAATTTCGATCCAAAGCCTTTCTTCCGAAGAGACCGATACTGATAACGACTAGACGAGAAGGTAGCCCGAACTCTACACGTTCTCAATCATCCGAATTCTCGATCCCTGCTGCGGACAAATGGTTTGACGTTAATACGGTGGAGAATGAGCCTTTCTGGAAACACCAAGGGCGCCTCCCATCACAATATCTATCACGATTCCGCGACACCATCCTGCCCTACGAGCTAATTCTCGATCCGCACACGCAGAGCACGCACAAGAAGTATGGGGGGGAATTGAGTGTTATGTTACAGTCATTACTCGAAGAATCTCCAGATAATAGCTTCCACAGATTTAACGCCCCGTTATCTCTCTTCCTCGAAGCCTGCCAGCACCATCCTCGTCTGCGAAAACTATATATTGCACAAGCTCAAATCGTGGATCTGCCTAAAGAGTTGCAAGACGATCTGCGAACCCCAAAGATTGTGAAGGAAGCTGGGAAAGGAGATATTTATGATGCGAATATATGGATGGGGATCCCTCCTACCTACACGCCATTACATCGAGATCCGAACCCGAATTTATTTGTACAATTGGCAAGCAGCAAATGCATAAGGCTCTTTGAGCCGGGCTTGGGAAGAAGTATCTTTTGGACTGTGCAACAGCAAATCGGTCAGAACTCCTCTTCCACTTTTCGAGGAGAAGAAATGATGGAAGGGCCCGAAAGAGATGCATTAGACATGGCAGTCTGGGGAGAAAATACACCGTACGAGGGGCTTGAAGTAATTGTAGCACCAGGAGATGCGCTATTCATTCCCCAAGGATGGTGGCATAGCATTAAGAGTGTTGGGGAGGACGTCAATGCCTCTGTGAATTGGTGGTTCCGTTGAATCTGCATCGAAAGCCCTCCTCCAGCTACCTTCCGTCTCCTCTGCAAAGGCTCCCTAATCTATACTCTAAGCGCCTGCAGCTAATCCTGCTGCTCTTTGCGCCTTTGCTTCTGCCATCCGCTTGAACAAGCTCAGATCCAATGGCATCCTGTCGCCCATCCACGTCGCTCGCTGCGTATGATCTCTCTCCTGCTCATCGTGTTCACCTGTCTGTGTGTTTACGGTATTCGGATGCACTAGGACACTTAGCGGTCCTCTGTATATGACCAGCCATGGGATGAAAGCGCCGAATTGTGCAGGTGTGAAGAGGTTGACTTCGAACATTGCGACGGGATGGGGGCCAATCGGCTCTTCCCAGAACTTGTAGATGCGAAGTTCAGGGACTAAACACATGTATTGTTAGCTGGGAGACATTGAATATAACTGCTGGATTTCATTTTGGGGGCGATGAAGCTGGCAGGGAGCGCAACCACCTGCATGCAAGGCTTCGGAAACTACATACATTCCCGACGAATCCTCTCCCATAGTTCGCGAGCATATTGGACTTGTTTCGCATTCTTCTGGAAGTAATATATGTGGATATCGCTATTCGGATTTGTTAGGCTCTTCGCTATTGTTGAAAGGGAAGGATTACGAACAAAGCTCCCCGTCCACCATTATCTAGCGGTTCACAGAACTTCTCGTAGCTTTTGCTCAATACACCGGTCTGCGGATTCACGTAGGACTTTCCATCAGCAGCTTTCTCGTCTGGCAGAGATGGTAAATTCTCATAGCCAGCTAAAGGCGATGTATATGAGTACAGTGAGGGATCTGCCATTTTCGTTCTTTACCAATTTGTTCAACTTGAAAAGGGTGAAAAGATTTTGTTCAATTTAAAGGGTATGGGACTTGGTAAGGAGGGAGAGATTTGAAAATCTTGAAATAGTCAAATGTGGACAAGGCTGACGGGAAACAGGTGGTATGATGCGATCGCGGGGTTGTTTTTGTGCGAGGCTACTTCCCCACATTGGCGATCTCCCGCGGCTCCCTCAATTTTTGTCAGCCATTGGAAAGAATTGGAAATCCTGAGATTGGCATACATTCATCGCACTTCAATTTCCAAACAATTATCGGACTTACCTCCAACCTCTCTTTCCGAACATAATCACTTCTACTTTCTTCGTTCCAGTCCTCTAGACCTCACATGGCCTAAACGCACGTGAGAGAGCAACTAGTTGAACCTGCATATGAATGGTACAAGGACTTGAGGAGCTGAATACACGCCACCGTACCTTTCTAAGCCAGCCAAATCGACTTGCGAACAGAATGGGTATTCGGCCCGGGTTCGAGAAGTATACTGTAGTACAGCACAGTAGAGCTGATGTCGAAATCTCTTTGCCACTGAAGATTGCGTATGATATGTCGTGCCATATCTCGTGTATGTACTGTACAGTAAGGTCCAGTATTAGATTTCTACATCGCATCGCAAGCTATCTCATATGCTTCACCGCCAATCATGGGAAAGGAAAGAGTACCAAAGAAACATCTACTGTACTTGGGCCAATCTCCATTATCACGAACGAAAGTCGCAGTCAACTGCATTATCTTGAGCACACAATTTGAAAGCCCGAAAGATGTTTATTCTGCACGGCTTCTAGTGACTTGGTTCATGTCAGTGACGTCTCCAGACAGCTGACTGAATCTAGAATCACAAGAAATCTTTGCTGTCTTGCGAGAACCGCCAGTTCGTCTTTGAGAAGTCTTGCCATCGGTAACCATCACCAGCCATAATTAATGGCCTGTACCTGGTTCACGTCTCGTCTCACGTTACCCACGCAGCTTTTTCGCTACCCGCGGGATTATTTTAGTGGAGTAAGACGTGCCTTTCGCCCCTAATTTGAGCATCACATGAATTTCACTGGCTTTCGGTCTCTCGTGCCGATTAGTGAAAACACAAGACATGAGCTTACTATACAGTACAACGTGCAAAATAGTTTCTGGAACAAAGTCCAAATTTGGTGAAACAGATGAAGAGGATTTGTAATGGGTTATTTATGCGACTTGGCACAGCCTCTTACAGCAATATACGTTTGAAATCCTGATCATCATTGTTAGGACCAGAAACATACGGAAGAAAAAGCTAAGCTGCAGGCCGTGTTGGCGCTTACCTCCAATTGCTCGAGTTGGCTACATACGGAAGGAGCGATCCAAGGATCAGCGTCAAGAAAATGATCTCGATAGGTTCTCAGCCTCCACGGGAGAAGGTCCGAAGTCCGAAGCCTCGTGGCTTGTATTCCGCAAGATGAGGATCTGGTGAAGCCCCTGAGCTCAAGCCACTTGGCGCACGCTTTAGGCTTGTGTTCACAAAAACACCTCGCTTGTCGTACACGAATAATTGCCACGAGAATACCCCAGAGGAAATCAGATGGGTAATTTCCAATGCCCGATGGGATTCTTTCACATCTTGGCCCTCGTGTGAGTTTTTGGGACCGCCACGGCGTAAGCCGGTAAGTGCATTGAACCCAGCCGCTTGTGCTTCGGCCCGCCCGCGACTATTAACTCAGGATGCGTGGCCCCCGTTTGGCACCCAAAGTACCTTTCACACCGCAACTCCAAATGCAGTCGACAAAGAGCTGAATATGATACAGTCGATATCAGGATCATGCGATGCAAATCTCTCGAGCTCTCCTTTTTCCCGAGTGGCCGCGTGGGCTCTTGCTCATCCAGTGAAGTCTCTTATCGCGAGATGTTTGCAGGGAAAAGTGGATTCCGGGCAGACATGCCGCCATTATGCTGGCAAACGTTCAATGCGGCGCCTGCACCCGCAAACGTTGACATTCCGCTCTTTTCCAATTCGCAAGACATGCCCAACTCCATTCTTTCAAGCGAAGACATCATTGAATCCGACAGTTTCGAGACTGGATCATACCCTAATTTTTCAATTTTTCCATACGGATTGCGTGGTCCACTGTCCTCGTGGTTAAGATAGGATGCTGTGTTCGTTATTTTCATGCTAGACAGGCCTAATCAGCAACGCATCAAATCGAGACAAGTGCTTGTGCTAGTCATGCCAACTCACGAAGGGGGTGGGAAGTGGAAAAGGGACAATTTTCGTGAAGTGATGAGCGAGAGACGAGGTTCCAGTACTGATTTTGCGGGTGTGCTATTTATGAACAGAATCGACGTCTATTACAAAGATTCTTTGTCAGGTGGGTCCCATGCAAGATTCCCTGTCGCTACCTTGTTGCTGCACTTTCTCCGGATTCCAGCCAGCCAACGCTTCTCGTCGACACATCCGCACCTTCACAGCGGCGATGCCCTAATGAAATCGCCCATGTGCTGGCACAGTGTGAGCTCTAGCTATTTTACCAGCCAATTGAGTGCTGTAGACCCCATCTGACGTTAGAAAGAAAATGGGGGCGCCGAAGGGTGCTGCGAAGAGAGTCCCGTATATATGCAAGGTTCTTGCTGCAGATGGATTACGGAAGGGCTCAGGCGCTGAGGCCTATTTCAGCCCTACAGGCCGAAGGGGAGGCTCTCATAGGCTCAACAAGCTTGAAATACCCACTGTGCTCGCCAAGGTGGCCTGTGCCACGAGAGTCCAAAACTCTGAATTAACCTTACCTTATTATTTTTCCTCGATTGGGACAACCTTCAGCACCCCACTGGTTTCGAACGACCAAAACCCAATCGACGGAATCCTCTGAAGCTCTGATGGCTGCCAACCGCCAAATTCGTGTTCGCTACGAATTCTCCACGAACGGACGAGCAGGCAGCAATCGTCCACTCGTAGTGGAGCAAACGGCCAATGGTGTATCAACCGCATTCGAGGACTGGTTTGTGATCTTTGACAATATCCTCGGTTGCCTCAATGAGATCATCTCTAGAAGGTCGTGCCGGTTTCCAGGAGTTTCAATTGAGGTCTGACAGTAATCCAGAGCTGATGACATCGCCGACTTAACCCAAACCCCGGGCAAATGGCGTCTAAAGCACGCACCAGCCACATCTGCCATGTGCTCTGGTGTGACAAGGGCTATACTAGCGCACAGACTTCGCCTCCAAAACACCGAGGTAAGCCAAGTTGCAGGGCGGAACTCACCCAATTTACACACACGTGATCTGTCGTATATTTGACCAATTGCTGAAGCAAATTCATGCAACCACGGAGCTTCCTATCCAATGCTGCAGTAGTGACAAGTTGACAACGAACAGGCCCCACAAGCAGGATACAACTTGCGCTCCAAAATAGGGGATGACCTCAGAGACGCGTTAATCGCACTTTGCACCACTTTTGATCTTCCATCCTAACCGGAGCTGGGAGTCTAGGCTGTCTGGGTGGGACTGGTTCCTGGGGACGGGAATACAGTAGTTTTTACTTTCTATGGGTCCCTCATTTACACCCAAGGAAGCTCCGACATATCAGACGAAAACACCCGCCCGCATGCTCCTCTTTTCGGATGGGGCGAAGATCAGGGCAGGGCTGATATGCATCTGAGGACTCTGATTACCAGCAGACAGGACGTGCTCGGGAACTTCTCCTCGAATCACTAGCCACAGCTTTACCGCCCCCGGTGGGTTATGATTCGATAATATGGATAGCACATGGTTGCAACTTCCACAGGGGCAAGTGCTCAGCCATAAAGAAGCTCTCATGCAGCCTTACCTCTCATATCTGAGGCAGGAGGATGCTGCGGGAGATTCCAATCCTAGCATTTCACGACAAGCGTTGATATCTGGGGATTGCTGCAGGGGATTGACACACCGCACGAGGTGCTTAAAGTAAGGTTAGACGTGGTGATGCTAAGCCGTTCTTCGATCTCGGCACCACCGACACAGATCATTGTTCCTTTGAACTTTTTCGATCCATGGTTCTCAATCCTATACATATCAACCTCATCTTTTCGAAAATATTAACCATGACATCCTCAACATTTGTACTGTCGACACCATTCGATACCGATCTACTCATCAGACATATTCCGAAATCGACACCGATCGAGAAGTTCCCAGATTTTAGTAAGTCTTACTTACATCAACCCAATTTAGCCAGCACCTCCGTCTTACTTCTATCTCTTCAGGTAGCATCATCGACATGAATTCATCACAGCAGCCTAACCCATCGTATCTAACACCGAAATCACAATTGCCCACGGAATTGTATCGAAGACCGTCCCTCGAGCGTGATGGAAAACCCGGGAAACGGGGAAGGGCAAGCAGGCCAAAAGTCAAGTCAGGATGTATCACTTGCAAGGTAAGTTCGTCAAGTCCATCGTAGACAAGTCATCTTGTCATCGAGTTGAAGTCGAGTGCTAACATTTTCAGACTCGACGTGTAAAATGTGACGAAGTAAGTTATCCAAGACACGCCTCCATTGCCACCAATGATTCCATGGCAAGACAGTCGCACGTACATGCATTATCTTCAAGTCCTTCAAGCACTGCAAATACATCACACCTTTCCTCTCATTAATACTAACCTCTTCAAAGACAAAACCTCAATGTCTACGATGTCAAAAATTTGGTAGAGTGTGTGATGGATATGCGCCGGAACCAGCTCGCGCCCGAAGTTTAAGCCAACTTCAGCCACGAATTCCATCAGTGGGTTTATACAATCCAAATATCGCGATCCACGACACTGAAGACGAGAGCCGATACTTCAAAGTATTTTCGGAACGAACAGCATATGAGCTTTCGGGCCTTCTAGATGGCACAATAGGCAGCAGCTTCTGGACTCGAATTGTCCTACAGGAAAGTCACAATGTCAGTTCGATACGGCATGCTGTGATCGCAATCGGAGCTCTCAGCAAAGCTTTGGAAAGTGCACCAAAGCCAAATCTCAAGGTAAATGTCATCCAAGACATTGACCAAAGACACCATGAGCAAGCAGTCCTTCAACACTTGAAAGGAATCAAGGCATTGAACCAGTATATATCTTCAACACACGCGCCTCAACTCAGAAATGCACTCATCACCTGCTTGTTGTTTATTTGCTTCGAGACATTTCAGGGCGGGATCGCGTCATGCATCCAGCAGACGTATGGAGGATTGAAAATGCTCAGAAGCTACTACACTGGAACTCGTCGGTCCAGATCAGGCACCCGATCCTCGTCGAATATGTTGGAGACTTTCTCAATGTCGGCAAAGCTTAAGAAGGTTCTGCAGACCCAACTAGGTTGTGAGAACATTCTGAACGATCGAGTTATAGCCTCACACGTGGACGAGTATCTCAGCACACTCATTGAGGGACCAAACCCAGAATTTCAGCTCGAAATTCCATCACCCGAGCAGATTTCGTTTGACTTTGATCCGGACCTCTTTGAATATTCTCCTTCCGACGATGCTCATTCGGACCAGGGACTTCCTGTACCTAGCTCAAGCCTTCAACGACGCCAAACGATTTCTATGTACACACCGAGAGAATACTTGAATGCTTTGCCAAGTAATGCGCCTGCTAGCCCCAACTGGCAGCCAACATCACATCAGTTCCTAACGACAGATTGGGATCAAAGTCAAGGTCCTTCAAGAAGATCAAGCTATTCAACTCCAATTCCATCCTCTCCACTCTCACACACACCACCACCCGCTTCACCATCGGCTACTTTTCCATCGTTAAACGTCCCTTCCATCGTTCACCCTCGTCCTATCGTATCACGAACACCTACTCCACCTCTGCTTCAGAGCGATCTTGTCATCGAAGACATCATCATTCAGACCTTTGCACGATTGGAAGGCCCTGCTCTCTTCTTTGGCTCCGTTCCAGCAATTCCACCATTGGTCTGGGACATCCACAAAGCTCATCACATCCCAATTCCCAGCTCGTTCACAAGCTTTCACATCGCTCACCTCTGCTGGGACTTTCTAATGGACCGAGCGTTGTCTTTCGTCAGACGAACACTCTTCAATCGAAATTTCTTGCCTGAAGCCTGCGACTCCCAAGCTTCTATCACACGTCAACTTGCTTCATGGAGGAATCAGCTTACCGCTTTCGAAGTGGCCTTTCAACCAATTCTGGACAGTGCCTTCACGCCTGAAGGTTTAGTCACAAATCCAGCTGCTTTACACATCTCTCTTTATCAAAAGCTCACCACTGTTATGCTAGCCAATATTGCAGAGGATTCGGAAATGGTCTACGATGCACTCCTGCCTGAATTCCGATATATGGTTCGAACCTGCGAAATTCTCATTGTTTCAGAAGAGCAGACTCGAATGCCGCGGAATAAACGTTTCAGTTTTGATATTGGCATTATTCCACCTCTTCAAGTTGTGGCAACTAAGTGTAGAGACCCTATCCTTAGGCGTGAAGCTGTGGACTTGCTCTTTTCGAATCCAAGACAAGAAGGGATGTGGGACAGTGTTTTGAGCGCACGACTTGGGAGATGGATAATCGCTTGCGAAGAAGATGGATTGCCTGCACCATGTCTCCCTACGAGGGACTCATTGATGCCAGGATTGTGGGCTGGCGGTGCCACCTACGACGATCCCTTCACGAATAAAAGTCCTATGCTGCCGTCGCGCACTAATACATGGGGGAGTGCGGATAGTGTTTCGGCAACAGTAGATATGGCAGCATTGGGTGTGAATGATTTCAATTTCGGAGATGGGAACGACATTAACGGCAATATGGAATTTACGAACGACTTTTTAGATCCCAGTTTGAGAGACGAAGGAACGACCTACAACGACAAAGGGAAAGGGGTTGAAGACAATACCTGGTCTGTCCCTGCAGAAAACAGATTTCAGCTCAAGGTTGTGGACTCTCGTTTTTCGGAGAAATATATCTTGGTCAGAAGCCAGAAGGCTATCGCAGGGCCAGATGGGACGAGAGAGGAAAGAGAGACGACGATTGCCTGGTAGGATGGAAATTATGATGAAGGAAATGAGCAAGCTGGTCTGGATTTCATGCATTTTGTGTTTATGCAGTACGACATTGGGAGGAGTCTGGCGATGTATACCCTAGAATTTTCTTTCCATGTTTTGAAACCTTGCGCCGAAATAATGTACAGTACCATTAAGCTAGGATTTGATTTGAAACACCAAGTAGAATTTAAATTACCATAATCGGCCTTAAAATTTTAGGCATATTTGTGGCTCATTTCAGGGCTGAATGTCGAAAGCCATCCTTTTACGATTCAGGGGGGGCTGTCACGTGCAATCCAGTCCAGCCGAACCTGGAAACTTCGATTCTGATTGTGGGAAGGAGTCGCGACCCAAGACCAGCCACGTTCTACGCCAACAGCAATCTGGAACCTCTGCGTGGCTTCATTCATCGTATATGACACGCGGTGAGCACGACGTATTCGCAAAATTCTTTTCTCACTGAGTCCGCTGCTGTCATTTCTACTATTTTCGAACTCCTCCGCCATTTGTGCCCCTCATTTAGCTATCAACACGCAATCCCCGATTTCACATCAACCTCCATTCGCAAAGCGCAGCACAATTTCGAGTTCGTGTGTTACCATCTCCTGAGCAGACACCTTCCCAAGCGCGAAAGACGCGCATATCCTCCTGCGTTCGGTCAAGGCTGCAGGGTCTGAATCTCGATTAGGATCGTCGCGCATACAGCCCCTCATTCAACAGACCGCACACTTCGAAACCACAAAATTTCGATTCGCGAACCAGACCACCAATACCAATACGCTCCCTTCATACGCCTACGGACGGGCACCTGCACATCTGCGAGCCTATAAAACACAAGAGAGCGACTACGACTGGGCGATTAGAGGTCTTCATCAGACCGCGCATCGGAGTCGCCAGTTTAAGCCTTGTCTGCTGCCACCTTGGATTCCACAAGCACGATGTCTTCCTCCTCCGGTACGCCGGAGTCGTGGATATCGTCTTTCTGCTCACTGCTGGGACACGAGTATTTCGCGGAGATATCGGAAGACTTTATAGAAGATGATTTCAATCTAACGGGTCTGCAGACCCAGGTTGCTATGTACAAGGAGGCTTTAGAGGTATGTTTTGCGCAAATGAGAATTTGGAACTGTTACTAATACTTGGCAGATGATTCTAGACGTCGAACCAGAAGACGAAGATGATGACGAGGAGGACGAGGAGGAGGACGAGGGCGATGAGTCGATTGAAGGGGAGGAGCGCACAAATCGAAGAGTAACATCTGAACGGCGACATCACCGTATGGCTTCCGACCTCTCGATCATCGAATCTTCGGCCGAAATGCTCTACGGCCTCATTCACCAGCGCTTCATCTGCTCCCGCGCCGGAATTCAACAAATGTCGGAAAAATACGAGCTGGGCCACTTCGGCGTCTGCCCACGGACATTTTGTGATGGATGCCGCACATTACCAGTAGGTCTATCCGATGTGCCGGGCGAAGATACCGTAAAGTTATTCTGTCCTTCCTGCCTCGATGTTTACGTTCCGCCGAACTCACGGTTTCAAACCGTTGACGGAGCTTTCTTCGGCCGAACATTTGGCGCGCTATTCCTCCTCACATTCCCAGATTACGACATCAGCAAGAAGGGCGCGGAAACACTCGGCGGAAGCCACAGCCGCGGCGGTGGAGCATCAGCTAACAGCGATGGCGATGAAAAAGAGAAGATCAACGGCATGAACGTTACGAATCTTGGTCCGGGGCTCGGCAGAGGGAAGATGTACGAACCGAAAATATACGGCTTTAAGGTTTCCGAACGGGCACGAAGCGGACCACGAATGGCATGGTTACGAAACCGACCTCTCAACATCCGGGAACTAGACGAAGCAGCGATATACGGCGGACAAGATGAGAGCGATGATGATCCTGGAGTTAACGGTGTACGCACGCAGCCGCGACAGACGATAGCGGGATCGAGGAGGACGCAGAGACGGGCAAACGGTGGGAGTCCTATGTCTATCGAAGCCAATGGAGAATATGTTGGCTAAGACTTGTTTCACACAGACAGCATTTAATCATTAGATTGGCGTTCCAAGGCGAAAACTTATATGGGGCCGGTCGGAGCGGGAGGCTTAGAGAGGGGTGCGTTGGGTCGGGGTTCGCTCTGTTATGATGATGGCAGGAAAGCGGAATGGAGGTGTATTTGATTGATGGTGGCATCGATACGCGGTATACGTTGCTCCCTCACTAGTCCATATTGTGGTAGTTGAAACTGCTAAGCCAAGGATACCATTTCACCTCTTAGGACTCTTATCCAAGCTGCTCTTCTCCTTCTGCCGTGCACCTCATACAGGTTCCTAGTTAAACTCAACCCAGAGCTGATGACTCACTTTTCAGGATGCTTGTGATTAAAAAGGTGTTCGTTCTCGAATTATCACATGCAAAACTTTAGCACATCTCAGATGCTTTTCAGTTTCCAGCAAAGCAGCTTCTTGTTCTCGAAATTAGCAAAACACCACCTGTCAAACCAGCAGGCAGGGGAACTTCACGCACAACAAATCTAACCCTTCATTACTTCTCCCGCCATAAACCCCACCAGTTCACGAGCCCAGCAAATTGCAAATCCTGCAAACTCAATCTCGAAATATCCCATCAATTTCTCGTCTCTTGCCGTTTCCTCGAGACAACAAACATTCTACAACCACAGATACGCTAGACCTCTAATCACAAGAATTCAGGTTACATTAGGGCGTTCTAAAGGGCAAAAGTCAGGTCTCGTTTCCACGTTTGGAAGTGGTCGAGAAGGAATGTGTAGTGATCGAAGAATCAACAGGACGGACACAGCTACTTGCCACTACAGAACCCTTCGCTAGACCAGACAGTCTCATCAGCCGACTATATGCATAGTTAAAAGTGGAAGTGTTTCTATTTCTAGCTGGCGGCAAGTGCTTTTTTCACACACACACACACTCTCTCTCTTTCCTTCCGTGCCCGAAAACGACGGAGACAAAAAGAACCGTAACCGGGCCCAAACCCAAATTTTATTTGTCGTTGTCCAGCAAGCCCTAATATGGATGTGAATTGTGGTCTCTCTTACTTGGGCGGGAAATTAGTAAGGAGACGTCTTAACTATGGGAGTACCTAGGATCTTTGTTTTATAGCCTGTTCTTAGGGTGCTTTTGCTGGACATTCTTTATATAGTGCGGGGAAGTGGCAATATCATGAGTTTTGAATGGGCAGTTGGGTCGGGAAGTTGAGATTGAGGATGAGGGGCGACATTTAACGGGCTCTTACAGCTGCCACCTAGTCTTGTAAGTCCGTCAATCATTCAATTGGGTACAAGGACATGTCAATCTAACAGTTCAACAGCCGCATATGAGATTGGGCGGCTAATGTTCACGCTTACGAATCGCCATCGATGGCCCCATGGGGTTCTTGGAAATGGGTTTTGACCGAGGACACTCCTCACTTATGCAACAAACTTCAATTTGAGCGACCCCAATTCCCTAGAAGCATTGGGGATTGGGGAGGATGATTACAATATCAACACTATCATGCGGTAAGTAATGCCTAGATAATCTCAAGGCTTACCGTTTTACAATGTTTGGTTGTAGAACTCTACTAGAACATGGTGTAGGGATCGTGGTTATCTTGTGCATTGGGAGCACTTTGTTTCTGCAGAAATGTGAGGGTTCCAAAGAGGTGTAGACGTGAGGATGAAATAAGAGTGGCCAGATGAGATCAATGGTCTGGTTCCTTACCCTTTCCAGAGGTCTGTTTCTCTTGGAGTGGGATTATCAAGGCTGAACAATGCCAGAGGTCTCCCGTGCAAACTTGAGGGGAGGAGTGATATGTAGGAAACCCAGTTAAATACCGTTTTGAAGGTGCATCGGCCTCCTCAACTTCACCGCCACACGGGATTGCTACGAACTCTTTCGTATCATCACTATGCCTACCGAATTTGCTGTTTCGTATCCAGCAACTATGGCGAAAGGTTCAAAGCAGCAGCAGCCCCTGTAGTGAAAACACAGGCAATCATCAATCCTGATACCCTTCGCTATTCGAAGGGCAGGCAAGTGGAATACGATTGCCTGTCAAGCATAAACTTCCCTCAAGAATAAAGCTATGACTAGAACTGTGTTCAGACTTGCATCTTCGCTCACTCCGAAGGCGACTGCAGCACTGGGAGTAGGCCTCTATTCCGATGAGATTGTTCAGCGAAATCATTTCGTGGAACTTAATCTTGTATGTGGCGTGTAGCAGAGGTCCGCAAGGTGTGTTGTAATCCTTCAAAAACTATGTGTGTGGGCTCGATGAGGGCCCTGGTGGCGACGAGGGACTTGAGCCTTTCTGGGCCGGGTGTTTGCGAAGCCTGTATACTGTCAGACTCGCCAGATTCCTGGGGGACAAAGAGAAAAAGAGGTTCAGGGAAATAGCAAGACATCGCACTGAGAGGGCAGCGAGATTCAGCGGACGCGAGGGTAAAGCAATCGAGGAGTGGCTCACCTTGGGTGCTTGCAGACTTCTATCTCGATCTGCTTAGCTTTCCCAAAGGCTTTCCCAATCCACGAAAAGGCCATGGTCAGCAGGGGCTCAAGCGAGCTCATCTACGGGCATTAGTCCTTATTCCAGCAACCCCTTTTGATAATCGGACACTGCAACCCCTCTCTCGAGAGGCTGAAAAGCTTGAAGAATATCTCTGCCGTCCATACATACCTCCCCAGCATCTCAGAGCCGGGAATAATATTGTCAATCGGTGATTCTGCAAAATTGGAGTCAGCAAACAGATCGGGTATGTGAGTGTTCTCGTCATAGTCGAGGGATTATGGGTGATGAAAGGCCATTAAGGCTGGGTTGTATTCAGATGAAGCACTAACCTTTGAGCTCTCTTGAAGTATCGAGAAGGAGGAGATGTTGCACCGAAAGTGACCTGACAAGGGTGAAGTTTCCCTTCAAAAGAAGCGGGACAAGAAATCCTAACACAACAACCCCAGATACAAGACCCTACGAATGTCGTGACACACCCTTCTCGGCTCAACAGACAACACGTCGTGCCATGCAGGAGTTGGATTCCATACCAACTTTCAAGGCTGCCAAACCACTAGGCCTGCCGTTGGCGGTTTCGCGAGAGCACCCACGCCAGTTATTGAGGGATGTCTGTGGGTTGAGGGGACTTGGCCAGAGTGATGGGTAATATTTCTGTCAACTGGGGTGGGTGGTGGAGTTGGTTGAAGAGGTAGAAAAAGAAGAGAGAAAATATGGGCGAGTGCGGGGTTTTGAATGATTGGGGTGTGAGGAGAAGGTTTGGAGGAAAGAGTGCGGGGAGGAAGGAACGGAGGTGGTGGTTGGCAACTTGACAGGGGCAAGTGTCGTGTCACGCGTCGTGGAAAGGGGGAAATGGGGAACCGCAAGCGAGGAAAGGTGCGGTTGTGAGAAGGAAAACCACAACCAAATTTTGCAGGAATGCAGATCCATCAATTCTGGCTACACCGTGTTTTGTTAACGCTCGGTTCGGAGCCTGAATCCTTCCGATACCTCATTTCTCTTCAACGGCCCTGACCTCTCGCTCCGCATTTGCGTCAGTCGAATCTTCACCACTGGCCCGAAGTTTTTCGAGAGCACGCTTAACCCTATTATCCACGAATGTAACCAGCTCCCTCTTGTTCTCCAGAAATTCTTCCTCCTGCAAGGCCCACAGTTCCTTAACTTCTATCTCCTGTTGGGCCTCCCAATCCCTCACAGCCTCAACCATGACACGCCACATCTCATTGTTGAGTATCGGGACGTAGCAATGGTAGGGTGTAGGCGCACTCTTCGCACAGCACAGCTGAAGCTGTTTGTTCCCTTCAAAGAAACTAAATCCAGCACGAGGTTGAAAATACTCGATCCGCTGATCCTTGTAGACTTCAAACGGAACAACAGGTTCGTAGTATCCCACTTGAGCACCTGTCAAGTCGAGCGCATATATTTCGTTGCTTCCTTTCAGGCTCACGCGCCAGAGAGAGTGCTGCCTTAGTGTTGTGTCGGGCATGCCGTCGAAGAAGATTCTTCGGGTGCAGCGCTTTCCAGGTTTGTGTTGGATGGACAATTCTTCAATACTAGCAGAAACATCTATCATTTCCTGCTCAGAAAAAGCTCTAGCATGAAGAAGAAACGTTGATGAGAGGCCTCATGTGTCATAAAGTGCTTGATCATATCATGCGCCCAAGCCAATGCATCATCGCACGCATCAAATGTAAGCAAAGCTAACTTTCCCTCCCAACTCAGCTCCCCAATATCTAGAGACCCAACCAAGACGTCAACGTCACGTTCCAGCTTTGGTTCCGGACCCTCAAAAATCCATAGAATTCCATCATGTTCCTCAACCCTCGCAATCGGCACGTCAAACATCACCTCTCGATAATTGTAAAAGATCGCTTGGAGGACATCGACCGCTCGGAAGAAAGCTTTGCGGATCTTGCGGCGCTTGCATTCTTGTTTGTGGACCGGCCAGTGGGCCTTCTGGCACGAGACGCTGCAGTAAGATGTGTTTGGTGAAGAGTTTTGGTATGATGGTGTATTGGCGCAACTGACGCACTTCTGAGTTGCGGGTTGTTGACAATGAGCGCAGGTTCGTTTGAGGTGTCGGTAGTATCCATAACGGCTCTAGTTGAGAAAAGTGATTTGTTGGGGGATGGAATATCAAAGTTGATGGAAAGCGATGGCGAAAATTTCCAAGGAGAACAAGGAAGGTTATGGGGTGCACTTGCTCTGCTAAAAGGGAGGCGATCCAATGCGATTGTTGATGAGCTAGTGAAAAGGCACTGAGGATGCGTAACTTGATGAGGGGGATATAATGTATGGGAATGTGAAGCTGAGGAAACGGCTAACAAAGGCTTATATTCACTCTTGACGGATCGATTCAGATAAATGTGAAAAGTGAGGAGTAAGGTGCTGGATTATTTCGGAATTACGTATCTAGAGAAATTTCTACATGTTTTTTGAGAGTATGTTAGATTCTCTTCGATGTATCTTGACTAGCAAAAGGTGAGAGTCAAGCACAAGACACACGCGCCAAGACTATTGGGGTGCCCGAATCACTTGAAATACTCAAGCCATTGACATATGATTATTTGAAAAAAAAATTCTCAGGTTCTTGAACTTGCTAAGGGATATGCTATGAGACTATTGTTATTTGAATCCTGCTCTTTTGCATGTTTATAATCCAAGACTGAATAGATCATCGACCATGACCCTTAATCGAACAGTGGCCCAGAAGAATTTATTACTTTTCGTCTTGCTTCTATCGATACGCCTGGAAAGGTAATGATGTTTCTAGCACCCTCTAAAAATCTGCATATATCATGTATTCTCCTGCCATTCAAAATTAACAGGTGATGAAGAAAAAATGGAGCAGGTGCAAGTGAGGACTCAAGATGGCTCAGAAAGTCAAATCGGTATTGAAGACCATATGCAATGTTTACGAAGAATTTTTGAGGACGCAACTCAAGAGCTTGATTAATGCCTCTTTGGTCAGCTATCTCGAGAAAGGTACAAAGCTGGCATCTTGAAGGGGAATTTCCTAGATACATTGATAGACACGCTCTTATCAAAAGCGCTTCGCAAGTCTTCTTGCGGTGCCCAGTCTTCCCCTCTTATTAATACCACTTGAATGTTCGAATTTGGCTGTAAGCAAGAGTGAATGAACGACCACACCATCAGAGTCCCCAGCGGTTATAGTGATGTTGTACTGTTCTAAGGCTTTCCGGTCCCAGGCCTTGGATTGGCATTGGTTCATCCTTGAACTTCACTTTCAAATATTATGAACCAAGTGATGCCGCAAATACTCCAGATTCACATAACGCTTATCCTCGGGGTAAAATCACCATCGATGATGAGGGAAGATCATGGAGAGCTGATAAGTCGTTTATGAGCCTCTCATGTTAGATTAGTGCCTGCAATATTGTGAGATTCACTTGAATCAGTGTTGAATGGATTTTCTCAAGTAGATGATTAATCCGGGGGTGATAGTAGTATCTGATAGCTGAGATAAGAAACACCCATTCAACCTAACCTCTCATGCTGGGACACACAGCGGCCCATCGCATCTTCTTAAAGGAGGTTGGTTGCATATCCACATGCCAACCCCTAGATCTCAGTTACCAAGATCGACTCTCCCAAGAAAGCCTTTTCGATATATGGCGTATCACAGTCCAGCTTGCATATTCGCTAAGGTTAAGTGCGTTCGTTTGCCGTGCCGACACCTCTAGCGCCACCAAACGAACATTGACCTCCAATAGGCACTTTCCCTGCCATAAACCCTATGCTGCAAGACACAGTCTCACCAAGACCCGTCATATTGGCAAAACCTTGACCCATCGCGGGGAACACGGCATAAGCGGGATATCCGGATGGGGCGCTAAGTCACTTTCTCCAGCTTTGAAACATGTGGTCTGCGAGCGCGTTCGAATGCAGCTTGGCTGGCATGGGGATGTTGTGCTTTGTGCGAGTCGGAGGTTTGTGATACCTTTTGAGGAAGCGGGAAGTGCGAAGGGTGGTGGGTTTGTTCGCGTGACGAAGATCAAGTGTTGTGTTCAAGTGTCGAATGGTGGTCTAGGCTCCTTCGAGGTTTAGGGCATGAGTCAGATACAGGAGGTCGGGAGGTCGGAGGCCATTCGTTTGAATGTTGTGGGGAGGGGTAGGTATTGAGAGCTGAGGAGAGTGTCGTCGGAAAGTTCATGGTATATAGTTTGACTCGATTAGGTGACAGAGGAGGGAGACGCATACTGGCATATCGGAAGTTGTAGTTTCGTTCCCGACTCCGACGGAGCTGATAATTCGTAAACATGCCCGTGATGATCTTGATCGATTTCGAGACTGTTGACAAAGAGAAGGAGTGAAAGTAACAACAGGAGTTTTGGAAAAGTTGAAGTGTAAGAAAGTGTGTGCCGAGTAGTAGCGGTGAAATTGGCTGGTGGGATACCAGTCACGTGAAATTGTCCGGTACCATGGCAGCACTGTAGTGGTACAGTCTGGGTGGCAACACTCCGAGTCACGTACCAATCGCCTGCAAAGTAATCACTCTACTTTTCTGCAGAGAATGAGGAAGACTAGAGCCGTGCTGACTTTCTTCCGCCTTACTATGGAGTATCGCTTGGGATGTTTTGTCACAGACCCCCCCCCCCCCCCCCCCCGCTCTTCTATCTTATATTTAAATGCGATGTATTCAAATCTTGGACACATGGAGTCTGGGAAATGCTGTTTCGAATCTGTCTGCAAACGAGGAGGTAGTTCAACTCAATGAGGGACCGTTTATTGTAATCTGATTCACTTGTAAATATCTTGGTCCCTCTCTGGTAAGGAAGCGAAGCTCCCCTTTTCTTTACTGGAATGATCATCTCAAGGGCGTATCAATTTTGATAACTAGGCCCCTAAGATACGACAGAGAAGTACTCTTTAGGCAAATGATGTATTCTATTCAAGTACATGGTCACGGCAGATGGATATACAGTCTGTGCTGACAGAACTTTCTTTTGGAAAGATATCAAAACACTATGGAGTGACTACTTACCAAGAATGCTAGTTCCTCCAAGTAATAAGATATTCCAAGTATATTTCTATTATGAACAGGGCAGATGACCCCATATTCAGCCGGGACGAGATGCGAGAATCTGACCGAGGCCTTGACATGGTGAAGGTTTTATGGCCCACAAAATGTGGCACGTAAAGTGCGATCAGCAACAAAACAAAGATCCAAAACACTTGTGATGCATGGAAGCCCAATCAAGCCATATAATTTAATTCCATTAATGATCTGATGTGGACAGTTGCCATGGAAGAAGCAAAGGGATCTAACATTCGATAGGGGTTCAGATAAGGTACAAGCAAGCTTCGTGCAGGTTGACTGTACGAGTAGACTACTTGTACTTTTGTTTTAGTCTGGACCTCAGAGACCAGAACCATGGACAGTGTAATCTGGTCTACCAGATTTCTGTGCATGTATTGGTGATGGAGGGGAATGCAAGTCAGAGGGACAGCTACGTGTTCTGCCCCACAACTTGGAAGAAACTCTAGTGGGGTGATAACGGAGAAGAAGACGTCTGGGTGCGCAGCTTTCAGCCTTCCACTACTTGGTGAGGCTTGACTTCAATGAGATGCATCCCTTTGGTGAACTTGAGATATTTTCTCCGATGTTTGTCAACTGTTTGTATACATGCGATTTAATAGGTGCAGCAAATGTCTTGGCGCCACTCCCGGTGTGCTGGATTTATCCACTTGGGTTGAAATCAGGGTGTGTTGCCATATGGGCTCGGCAGATTCGGGTCGACGTGTGGATCTTGCATTTCAAATTTTTTTCTCAAGAAAACAAAGTCGTATTTCTTCATGTCAGGGCTTCTCCCTCTAATCTCTGTAATTGGCTTGCGCAATGTTGGTCCCATGAATGATGGGGAATACTTCGGACTCACGCGTATTTAGCCTCATATACTTTTAAATATGTATGGTGGGGTCGAAGTCGAGACTGTTTCCTTACCGCTGTTTGCCTCGAGTCTGAGCCTCGCGATATCTGGTATGATCCTGATGATAACAAGGCATGTGAGAAGGAGCTTTGCGCAGCATGCAGGGCCAGGTGTAGATTATGCAGGTTGATAACCCGCAAATGTTCATGAAGCGCGAAAGCCAGTCAAATATGCGGGGATGCATCCTTTTCTGCCCCCGAAAACTAGGCGGTGAGAGGGAAAATTCGAGAAATTTATTGGGGAAGATGTCATCTCATCTGCAGCGTTGCAGACATATGCAGATGAGTGAGACGATGCATGCACTAAAGGGGTCCAAGACCGTTGCTGACTTGCTTCACAGGTTGAAGATGTTGCGCAGAGTGACCACTCCTCTCGAGTTGAGGTTGACGGAGTGTAGGCTGCGAGAAATCGGAGCATCTTTGGAATATCTGACAGATAAGGAAGATCGATCTAAGGGTTTGTTCTAGGATACAGTTACGTGCATTTCGGGCGGAATGCTACGAGTCAGAAGATCAAGCGAAGCTGGTGATGATGTCTGAGCGCAAAGGAAATCGCCATGCTGAAGACCGAGTAGGCTGAAGGGTCCAGAGCTTGTCTGTCGGCCTGTAAAGCCAAAAGATGTGATTGATCAACTGCAAGCTCGACTTGTGGTTTCTCGCGCATGAGTCCGTTTCCTTCACGAATCATGGCAATTTGCTTCCGCGCTCAAAATCAAGAATGTGGTTTTTGACGGGAAGGCTGCGAAGGAGCGCAGTAGAAGGCTGGACCGGTGAAGAAGGTAGCTTCTTTTGGACGACCCCTACCTTTTTAAACGTCTAAATTGAAGTCTGACAGGGATTGAAGTGGTGTGGCTAGCACTGGACTTGCCAGATTTTGTGATCACAAACAACGTCTGCCTATTGGTGGCAAGGTGCAGGGACGTCGAGAGCTTGCTTGGATGGTCAAGCTTTAAGCTTTCAAGCTGCTGAAGTTTTTGAGAAGTGGAGGTTGGCTTCGGGATTCCCTACCACTTGGGCATGAACCAGCTTCTAAACCGGTTAGTAACGTAGTGGTCGAGCATACCGTCACCGTTGACTTCATAGAATTGCAAAATAAGGAAGACTGTCGCACGAGCAAAAGAACTACAGAGCAGGTGAGCAGAAATAAAATATTTGAGAGCGAAACCATGGTAAAGAGGGAGAAGAAATACAACAGTGGTGCACAACTGCGGCACATACTCGGGAGGGCCTTCCCAGCTAGAATTAATTTTTGGACTCCGAGCGTGACCTTTTCCCCTGAGAAGAACATACGAGATATTCCGAACCGGGTCAACCACCAAAAAACTTGAGACGAAACATCATGAACCGGATAGATCAACTGGTGGTTTTTAGAGACCTTTGGTCCCCCCTTAAACACGCTTCAGCAGAAGCAAACCAGAAACTCAACCATTTCGTCAGTCGCCCTCTATCCCTTGCTTACCGACCAATCAGATTCTGTCAACCGAGCTTCCTTGTGGTGCCACTGATGTTGTGTGACGACGACGTTGCCCCAGGCTCTTTGGAAACGTAAGGGGGACAATAATGCTTTTGAGCTCTATACATCTGAGCGCTTTCCGATGGCATGAGTGCTTCGTCTTTCGTGCTTCATCAAAAGAATCTTCATAACTTCATCGTCGTTGCTTCGAACTCGCAAGTTGATCCCAATGACGAAGTGTAGATTATCTCCCCTTTAAGCTCGGTTCACCCCCTGCGACGCCATCCCTCCCGGAAGATAAAAATTGGCTTCCCCTTAAAAAGAAAACAGACCTTAGTTTTGCCTCGCGCGACTCGTTACCAAAAGTCAAACCAGAGCTCTCGTCCACTTGAAACGACCCTCGGACAGCTCCCCCATATCTTGCTTCTTCCGTCTTCTCATCATCCCATCACCAGACGCCGAAGCTCCCAAATATCGGATTCCATCGCGCAACAACAGATCCAACCGTTTTGCGCATCACGTTCGCACGACAGTTACATTCCAGCTTTGTTGACCACACATTTGCACGCTTCCTGAAATAGCGTTGCCTTACCGCCTCCAACGCCCGCATTTGCGACACTGCATACTGTTGCAGCCCGACCCTGGAATCCTGGGATCCCCAGCTGTGCCAATAAGCAGGTGCTTCAGCAATTCACCCGTCGCTACGATCGTGCAAGGAATACAGTGACCTGGACTTCTCAGTCGCAAACATTCTTCTTCCATCACACGATAATCGATTTCCTCCGGTCGCATTATCACAGCATCTCCGAATATATCACCCATGGGTTCCGCCGACGTAAATATGCCTTACAACACCCGTCGAAAGTCATTGTCTTTGCCATCGTTAGGCATTCATCTCCCAGCATCACGAGCGGCCGCACGACATCTTTCACCGCCTTCTGTCGGCCCAAACACTGAGAATCCGCCGACCAAGAAAATGAAGAGGTCGCATGAGGATTCGCCGTCGATGTCACCTCCCCCAAAACGAACTCCAGTCAAGTACGAGAATACACCACCGCCGTCGCCGGAAGCTGACACTCATGAGTTGGACGATGATGTGAAGCCAAGAGAGATTGATTTGGAGGGAATCAACGACGAAATCGTGGAAGGAGTAATAATACAATTGCAAAAGACGGGAAATAGACCTCACTTAGTGAAGGAACTAGCTGCGATATTGTCGCAAAATGTTAGAATCGTAGAACAGTAAGTACTCACTTCTAAGACTTATGATCACTGCTCACTAGTACAGATCCGCAAACCCCTCCGCCATCATTTCATCGCGACTTTCCTCATACTTGAAGAGACCATGGACAGCACTTGCGCCTTGTCCCGTTGCAAAAGAACTAGAAACAGTCCACCCCCGAAGAACCTATTTCTACCTCACAACATACCAGCATCAACCTATCCCCGATCCCTCAACAATTCAATTCCAACAACAACGAGCCATAATATCTCCATCAATATCAAGTGCGGCCTCGAGGTCTGATGAGGCAGACGCGGAAAGGAGACGGGAGCTTTCACCATCCCCAGAAGTTGATTTGTCTTCCCCAGAGTTCGATGATCATGAAGACATATCGCCTCCCACACCCACCGGATCTTTTTCTGGACGCTTGGAGCCAGTCATTCGGAATTCCCGCGCCTCATCGCCACCCTTGGAGAAGGATGAAAAGGAGTTTACTCAAACAGCTCGCGGGATGCAAAGAAGAAAGCTGAGCGGAGACATACTTATGTCCGGCATGCCATCTGACATGGAAGGCCACCACATGAAGACAATGGAAACCGATGCGCTTTTTGGGGAGGGACGAAACCTTGCCGTTGCTCAAAATGCGATGTTTGTCAGCAGTCCGGCCATGAAACCCAGTCTCTCACTGAACACGCTAAAACGAACCTTTGACGACTCAATCGATCCCTGGGCGCGTGCTGATGGCGCGATGGAATGGGACTTGCGAAGTCCAGAGAACATCGAGCTTGATGAGCTCGATGGAATGTTGGACGACTTCTGAGCACGACGATCGATGTTATTCGATTCGATGTATATCTTAACGACTTTCCTTATTACTAGAGAGCTTTCAGCTGAGTGAGCTATCTGTCTATGAATCTTGGGCTTCATCTTGCTGTCTTGTTTATCTATTATGGAGGCACCATTCGTTAGTGTGTACGACTAGAAGGAAGACAAAAATGGAGACAGGCAAGATAAAAGCAAGCGAACAGAGGAGATGGATGGCTATTTTTGGCAAAGTCAACACATTGTTGACTTGCAGGCGTTTTGGCGAGCGATTTGATATCTTGTACATATATATGACTTGCAGCATTGCTATTTTTGCCTTGATGTACTTTCAAGGCGCAAGACGACAGGACTCAAAGAAATGAAAAGTAAATCTCCACCTACATGATTTTCCTTGATTCTTTGCACGTCGCATATTAAAATCATTTGCTAGCATTGAAAGTGTTGCTTGAAGAATAGGTCGATCGCATCGCCTTTCCCGCGTAGGGTTAAAATATAGCTGGGATATAATTTTGTATTAGGCATACTGATCTTTTAAGAACAGGGGCTGTATATCTGGTTGTCACTGGAAACGTGTTTGAAGGGACCAAAGGCGAACATGTTCTTGTGTTGCAGTGCGAAGGAGGTGGGAAAACTTCAGCCTCGCAGCCACAGCTTTGTAGCCTTGCATTAAACGCACTAGCTCCTCGACTACAAACGAATGTCAAGCTTCACTTTTTTCTTTCAAGCTCCGAAACGGAACGACTCCCCATTTCTCATCACACGCAGTTCCACGATGTGCTTCCGTAAACATTGTTGATAATGATCTTACTCAATTGAAGAGGTTTGCATCCTGAATAAAGGCGGCAGACCAAGGAGTCATCAGCACACCATGGCCGATCCACACTATAGGTCAATTTGGAGAAGTGCAAAGCTTTTCAAAGAGCTGGTTCCGGCGACACGTTTCAACGGCACTGCCCCATGGAGAAATCTGTTCACGAGCACTCAAATGCAATATGCGAAACAGGCCTCAAAGGCAGCGAAAAAGCCTCAGAAGCAACTACCTGACTACCGGCATGTTCCTTAACAGCATACTAATTGGACATCTGCTGACAAGTACCCCCAGACCTTCTAAGATAAAACCCCCTCCGTCACCATCTGCCACTCCTTTCAGACCAAAGCCACGACCTAATCCTCTGCGCTATCGAACGATACCAATGGTATTTGGCGGAGCCACACTCGCTGGAATATCCGCTTATTGCACGATTCTCTACATCTCTCTCAATCGACCACTCGAGCATGAAGTACCTATCGAAGCAGCTTCACAAGCCGATGTTTCCAAACGCTACGATGTTATTGCGAACACTTTCGACTCGGAAGTTGAGTGGACGGAAAAGATTATGGGCATAAAGAGACTGAGGAAGAAGCTCGCAAAGGAGGCACATGGGGATGTGTTGGAGATCAGTATTGGGACGGGACGGAATTTGGATTTTTATGGATTTGATTTCAAGAATGGAAAGGATCATGGTCGAGTGAAAAGTTTTACGGCTGTCGATAAGAGTGAGGAAATGTTGGAGGTCGCGCACGAGAAATTTGGGAGGCTATACCCTGGGATACTGGGTGTGAGGTGGGTTGTAGCTGATGCCTCTGAGGAGGGTGCGATACCGCCGCCTCCTAGGAACCCTAACGAGAGGAGCGGAAATAAGGTTGGAGAGAAATACGACACGATTGTGCAGACTATGGGGCTGTGCTCTGTCGATGATCCCGTGGCGCTGCTAAAGTGCTTGGGCAACATTGTCAAAGAGGAGGATGGGAGAATACTACTGTTGGAACACGGAAGAGGAAGGTGGCAATGGTTGAATAACTTTCTAGACAAATCTGCCATAGGACACGCTAAAGACTTCGGGTGCTGGTGGAATCGAGATATGGCGAAGATTGTGGGAGAGAGTGGACTGGAAGTGGTTAAGTTCGATACTTGGCATGGTGGAACGACATATTGGATCGAGCTGAGAAAACCGAAATTCGAGAAAAGCCCCATCAAAGGATTGGACGAAAGCAAGACCTCAAAGCCAAATATCCAAGCGAAGAACGAGACCAGAAAGTCGTGGTGGTAGCCGCTCGTACGAAACAAACGAAATCCACCTGATCATTGCACGTCACGCATTGTCACGAGGACCCAATAATCAAGACGCCCTCCACTTTGCAAAGAATTGGCAGGGGAACAAAAGATTAGGAGCGTATTTCACACAAAGAGTGTACTGTCTGTGAAACAATTTTTTGTATACCTCCTTTGAGTTCTTTCATGCACAATGTTCTTTGCCAACAAACAAATCATTACAATGATTCACCAGCCCTCTATTTTATGGTCGAGATTTTCTACAACCATGCCTCGAAGAACTCCGAAATTCGTTATTCGAATCAAGCGGGAAAGCTCTGAGCAACTTATTATATATACGCATTTTGTGCAGTCCTGATTGAAACTCCAGCAATATGTTCGGACTATACCACAGCATGTTTACAAAATTCGAGAATGTCCTAACAGATGCTCCAATAGAAGAGCAAGACATGGAAAGACTAAGAGCGAAGGACGAGTTTCTCGACGCAGGAATTGTCAGAATCTGCATTTCGTCGCGATGCCCGGTCCCGGCAAGAGCAGGAATCTTATGTTTAGACCCGCAGTTCTTCAATCAATACCTCTACTTTACGGAAGAGGAAACGAGACTGGGCCTGGCGCAGTCAGCTCCAGTCTGCGACTTCGAGTCGCAAGGCCTGAAGAGGGTTATTATTCCCTTCAACCATGGCGAGACGTTAAACTATGCTCGTCTATGGGGTCATTGGGTAATGATATCGCTTGACTATACTAAATCGCGCTGGTGCGTATACGATTCGTTAGCACCTCCTGGGGAATCTGTCGATACAGCTTCGGCGATTTTTAGGACGATTCTGCAAGTCCCAAGAAAGCTATTCAGAGTGTGGCACAGAGGTAATATGGGACCCTGGCGTTATGACATGGAGATATACCAACGCCAGATGGACGGCTACAACTGCGTTATCCACGCTATTGAAAACGCTGTCACTTTGTTAAAAGGGGACACCCCATTCTACAGTGACTGGGACGATGCTGCGGGGTGGCGGGAAGCCTATCCGCGTTGGATTCAGAGCGACGTTCTAGACCACCGGCTCGACTTCTATGCTGACGTTGAGCGGTGGCAAGCTCGGAGAGCGCAGGATACAGAAAGGGAAGTGCAGGCTCAGGCAGAAGCTCAAGAGCCGCAAGCAGAAACTGAAACGCAGCCTGAAACTCCTCGAGTGCAGACCGAGAGCCATCTTGATCCTGAGGATCCAACCAAAGTCGAATGCCCTTAGTCCTTGCTATCTCAATTTCTCTTCTCTTACATATATGTTTACTTAAAGGGGACGTAACATAATTCTCGAAGTAATTCAAATATCCTCCAAATCTGCTAATATTTCATTTCTCGCGATAATCCCCGTATGCCCCCTGTTCTCTGTCTTTGCAAACGTTTTTAAGATATTTTTCAAATTTCTCGTAGTGTGAGAAATTTGTCTACTATCAAGTGATGAACGAAGTATGTTGTCGCAGCCTTTCTCTCTTCAACTGACTTCTCAATTATAGTGGAATTAGGCTTCCAGTGGCTCAGCTCAATACTGATCGCCAAATGATTTAGGAATCTTAGACTGGTTTCTACAATTGTAACAAAATTTTGATTTTTTCGATCAAACACAAAAGCTCTCCAAAATGCTTCATCAATGCCATGTATCAGACCCTTGTCGGGTGACAAGACTTGACGCGAAAGCAAGAACAGCCTTCCAAAGACAAGGTTATCTTTATTGTGAGAACAACAAGTTCCTATTGTTCTCGTATCTCTACTGCGCCGGACTCTTCAGTTTTGAGATTTGCGTGTTGCATTTTCCTTTGGTATCTCGCTGTTACAAGGTTAGAACAGGCACTGCGATTCATCTGTCGAGACAAGGTCCTCCAGTCCAGACGAGTTATTAGACAAGATGGTCCGTGAAGTACCTCCTTACGGGTAGCCTACCCCAATCTGGAATAGACCAAAATTCAGGAACAATAAAACAGCAATTAGGGATTAATACATAAGTCAAGTGATATTTGTTACTGACGCACCTTCTGGATGGCCTCAACAGTTTGTCGAGGGTCACAATATACTGTAGTATAGTATATATATATTTCGAAACAAAGCTTTTTGAACAAAAGCGCCTATTCGGATTTTTCATACGACCAGTACAACCCACTACAGACCAACCACACAACGCCACCATGACGATCCAATCCTACCACGACTTCTACACCCCCTGGACAGCAATGCCCCCCTCGACTCCGATGACATCCTCAGTCTAGTTTCCAACGAGCAACTAACAAACAATATAGTAGAGGCAATCCTCGTCCGCTTCCTTCCCGCACCCACCCGCTCAAATCGCCACATCAGCGTCCTCAAACCCACCTTCCTAAACAATTTCCAATACTCCTGCCCCGAGAGACGTGTTGAGCTCCTCCGTAATTCTCCGATTACTGCAGACTCGGGAAGAAGGAAGATTTTCCTGATTCCGTATTTACTTGGGGAGTTGCCGGAGAGTGAGGAGGTTAATTTGGTGAGTGGGCATTGGGTGCTGCTGGTGGTTTGTTGGGGGAGGGGGATGTGGTCAATTATGGACTCTTTAAACGCTATTCAAGAGGGTTCAAGCACATGGTTTCAAATTGGGACACTCCTTGGCCAGCTCTTAAGGCACTGGGGTATTCCTCCAACAGGTAGTTTCCAATTCCACCCCCAGGAGTGCAAGTACCCTCAAAGAGATGGCACTAGCTGCGGTTTATATGTTATCGAGCATATATTGGAGGTGATGGAAAGCGAGATACCGGGGAAACAACAATGGGATCCAACGATGAGGAGGAGGGAGTATTATGATGCGCTGGAGGATGTTGTTGTTCAGAGGAGCAGTCCGGGAGCACCGAAAACGGATAGTATGGTAGCTCAAACGTCACTTCAGAGACGAGCCCGAAAAGCCCGCCGAGCAAGAGTTCGCATCCTACGCCGGAGACGAGCTCAAGTGGCAGCTCAGACGTGACACCGGAAACAAGCCCTGATAGATACCCTCCGGGGAACACTACTCCCACCCCTCCTACTCCTCCTACGCCGGAGACGAATCCAGACCGAAGCCCGCCTCGACCAGGAAATACTACGCCTCCTCAAGAAACGAGTCCGCTTCCTTCTCCTCCAATAACTCTACCACGGCGGAATCCATTCCAAGGCTACGGGTTCTCGCCAAGAAGAGGTGCAGGGTGGGAATGATTTTTGATAGATTTTGTTGCTTGGAGGAATGTTTAAGTTTGCTATGACCAGAAGCTTTGATGAAGGGAGTTTTGGGTACGATCATATGTATTTCCTTGATTCGAGATTATGTGTTTATCGCTATAAAATCTTTGCAGGGCGATTTTCTTACCGAAAAGATGTATAATTTTAACTTCTTTACCGGATATCATTCGTTGGTTCTCGTTTAAATTCATTTCAAGCATTTTTCATGTAATTTTTTGATTCCCGGTGCATGATCTAACGCGGTCTATTCACGCGATTCAATTGTCTAAAGAAACGAGTTCCAATGTTTGATTTGTCCTTTGTCTCCCCAATTATTTGATCATGCTTCTCCCAAAAGTATTGTGCCATAATTATTGCACCTGTTCTATGTTTGTCCCTTGGTTCCGTCAGCATGTTCTTGGTCTTTCCCCACCTGGACTTGTTTCTTTTGGGTCAGCGAGACAACCCCTCGCACCTTGGGGGAGATCTCCCACTGTCAAGCCTTTCTCCGTCATTCGGATGGTGTGTATTGCCCAGAAATGTTACAACACTTTGGAATCATACAATAATTTCATGTGATTAGATAGTAAAGCTCCTGTTGACACGATGAAACATGATACATTTGACAGACTTCTCAAATTACAAGTAGTATATTTTTTGAACTAGTTTATGTGGCTACTCGTAGCTCGGAAGTTGTATCTGAATACCTGATGAAGTCATTCTGCAGCCATAGCAAGGAGAATCTGAAAAAAAGAATGCAGATTAATTCCCTTTGGAAGTTGTATATCTGAGCTAGAACATACTGACCGCTCATTCTTAGGAACATGATGCTTGTTAAAATATTATTGATGAGAATATCTCTCAGGAACCAGTACTGGTTCTTTCTGCTTCTTTCGCTAGACTAAATTTGTGAATCCTTAACCAAGAGAAACACTTGCTCACTTCAAGGTTTTTCCCCACTTCCCTGACTTTGCTGCCAAATCAATGCAGTCAGTGAATGTACCATATCACCTTATTGAGTGATCTGCCTCCGAATTTCCTTTCCGTAGAATCCATAAAGAATAACAATAAAAACACACTCCCCAATTTTTCCAAATGATGAAGCGAATCAAGCAGTAACCTTAACCCTTAAACCCTTCGATCCCTCCTTCGGCTCAGGAGAGAAAAGATCGGCCTGGATTTTGATATCACTTAAATCAGTCTCCCACAACTCCAAAACCCCCTTATCCCCCTCCATCTTAACTTCCTCTCCACCAAATTTCCCACCAAAATTCTCAAATAGTCTCCCAATGCAGATATATGCCTCGGTCCAAGCAAGGCTCATGCCCAGGCAAATCCTTCCTCCGACTCCAAAGCTGGTGAAATATTTTTCCAGTTGCTGGGAGTTGTGACCAAGCCAACGTTCAGGATTGAAAGTACGGTGGTCGGGGAAAATATCTTCGTTCTGGTGCACGATAACACTACACACGGAGACGGCTGTGCCTGCGGGGATAGTCCAAATTTTTTACTTCATTACTTCGTCGGGTGCGACTCTCGGCATGCGAACGCTTACGCCATATGCAAGACGGAGGCCCTCTTTGATGCAAGCAGTCAAATAAGGGAGTTTTTCAAGTTCGGAGGGTTTCAGGTCTAAACCATCGTTCTTGTTTTACTTGGCGGATTTCAGTTCTTCCTTGAGATTTCGCAGGACGGTGGGTAAGTAGAGGATGTAGAATGCGATGCAGGTTAGAGTCCATGCTAGGGTGTGACTACCGGCTCCGACGACGAGTATTGTTTCTTCAACGAGACGTTTGTCTTGTCTTTCGCTTCCGGGAAGGTCGGCTTCGAGGAGGGCGTGGAAGATGGTTTGTGTTCCGGTTTTCGCGTCGGAATTGGTGTCAGAGGTGGTGCTAGTGATCTGGTTTTTGAGATACTTGAATACTCAGCTATTGTAAATATCCCCGAACGTAGAAAAGAAGGTATTCACTGTTCTTTTCTTGGTCATACTATCGATTCCACCAGGAATATGTAGAGCGATGAAAGCTGGAAGGGAGAGAAGAAGTTTTGGGAATAGGGGGAAGTGTGGCCGGAATGCAACAGTGACAGTTGATTGTTTGTTCCTGTAATAGTACGAACGGTCAAAGGCTTCTGCCTCAAGGCGATGTTCCGACTGACCAAAGCAATATTCAACGATAACATCTACGGAGATTAGCATTAACAGAGATGATGAAAACCAGGAACATTTATCATTTGAGAAAGCAGAGAATGCATGTAGAAGATTGACTGCTGTATCTATTTCTTTTGTACCTGGCTCTGGCATAGACTGTGTCGAAGAACTCTGGATCTGCAACGTGAAGTTCGTGGGGATTGACACAGATGATCGGGCCATACTGCTTGTGGAGTTCGATCATCTTGAAGAGGTACTGGCCACCAAGGACGATGCCATAGTAGAACTCATACCTAGAGCAACATATTAGCAACGGTCTCATTTCCACTTCTTTTTCCAAAGCTCTCAGCTTCGGCTGACGAGCAATAATACAGAATCTCGGAAGCTGATGACGTTTGAGAGGATTGTGTAAAATCTTACTAGTAAGTCAAAGCAGCGAGTTTGGGACCGGGAAATGCTGCAATAGGACTGCAGACAAGTCTCCAAATAGCTTGGCTGAGAAGGAGTAGAACGATCAAGGTGAGGAATGCCACGAGGGCTGTCTCCGTGGTGACTACGAACTCAAACATTTTGATAGAGTAAAATGTCCAGGTGTCAAAGACCAAGGGAGTTAAAAGGTTTTGGCGGTCGATTTTCTGACATGAACAAATGAAGGAAAGGAGAGTTAGATTGAAGACAAAAGAGTAAAGGATAAGAATGGGTTCAGACTCGAGAACCGAGGGGGCGAGTGTTGTTCGGACTGTGCCATCGACTGACCTCGCTGAGTGAACGAATACACGTGTATTGAGTTCTTATTGATAGACGATAAAGTCCCGACTTACGTTCTCGCGGAAGCTGAAGGTACCGAACTTCGGCTCTGCCACGTCAAGCAAGCGCATAAGAGCTCTCGATCTGCAGGGATATCCAAATCAGGATAGAATAGTGCTCATAGATAGACTCAAGCACTCTGAGAGCACTTTGCTCTTCTTATTGGTATGCATGCTCATGCTCTTCGATTGTGTTGGACGTGTAAATGGGCACAGCCGAACTGGTGCTCTTAGACTGGCCAAATTCATTGAACACCCAGGAAGGCGAGTGCGGCACAACCAGTTTCTGGGAACGATCCTCCACGAACGGAGCTACTAGTGATCGCTCTTCAGATCGATACCCCGCGATCTATCATTGCGATCGCTCCAAGGTTTGTTCTTGTGGAGTGAAAACTGTTGCCATATCGACATAATATTCAAGCCAAATCCTCTCCCCACGGAAGGACACATTTCTCTTCTCTTCCGGCTCTACACACCTGCAACGACGAGGTCAGAGTAATGCCTTTGTTTTCTCAAGACAGCACGCTACCTACAGCCAGGCTGTCACATCTGATGCACTTGCGCTAGAAAACCAACACTCCTTGCATAAATTGGAGCGGGGATGATCAAGATGACCAATGATGTCGTTAAACCTTCGGACTACATGCAAAACCTCAAGAAAGGAGCCAACAAATTCTGCGTGATAGTGACCCTCATACGTATCGTAGAAAGGTGTGGTTGACAATGGCGTAGTTGTGTGAGCTTGTGACTTCAGGAATACTCGGTGTGCCGCCTCGTTGCGAGACAAACCTTTTGTCCTTTTTAATCACTGTTACGTGAAACAAGCATAAATACATATCGAGGTCAAACAAGCATAGAAGGCGAAATACCCTAAAAGCTCATCCTGAACGGCATTTCGTGTAAGTGGTTCAAGCAGGTTGAACGGTGGACAACTCTCTCCACCGTCCACCACTGAGATAATACAAACGAAGTGACCACGAGTAGTTCAATATTAAAGGAAATTGGCGTAAGAACTTTCTTTTGTCTTCTTCCAAGATAAATTAACAAACTTTGGGTTGCTTTTGTGAAGAAGCTGGCAAATTAAGCAACACCATTTGTGAGAATTATCTCGAGTTTGTAGATTCTGTATTTGTCCTCCTCGAGCCTAAAATCTATTTTCAGTTGATGTTTCAATGACCACAATTGATAGCAATTCTTGTACTCCCAATACCCGTCTTTGAGGATTGCTTACCTATGTAGCTCTCTTTGTCAGCAATCCGTTTCTTGCCAATATGATACGCAACCTCCTTCTCCAGGCTATGCGGTACTGATAGCTTTGGCGCCTTATGGACCAGAGACGTGTGGGTCTGCGAAGGTGACCATGGAGCAGGTGACCGGAACGCAACTGTGTATGTCCCGCTTTCGACCGACTGGACGTCTGAACAATCTTCGGGTGGTGATGAGAGGTATAGTTTTTGGGTGAGCAACACTTCAGCGAATCTAGTTCCCCCGATCGCCAATCAACAATTGAAGGCTAGGCACTTGTTCCTACTATCCATCACTCTGTTCAAGTCGACGGGATGTCCATTCCTGAAGGCGGCTATTGTGATTCTCAATGTAGTTTTTTGTAATGGTGTACAACTCTTCACTGAACTCGAACGAGAAAGTGCGCTCAGATGTTTAGCTTCGGCCGGGTAATCTAATCTCCGGTTCATTTATGGTACTGTTACCTTACCAAGTAGGGCCCCACCCGAGCTAGAGCCAAAGCTCAGTCAAAAATGCATCAATACAAATATCAACAGTTCTCGCCAAATTCTTCTGTATATCTCGGCAACGCCCAAGGGCGATGAGGAAGCAGAAGTTTACTTGCTAGAAATTTCTGCAGGTGCGATATCTCAATAATAGTGTGGGATCGAAGCAACCTCAGAGATACCGTACGTGACCTATTTAGACATCGAAGTCGCTAATTGGTGGATAGACTTCTTCTGCCTGAGGGACTACGAAACCATGTATTCCTTCACATATTTCTTCCAAGGACTAAGGTTACACAAACAGAGGCTTTGGTACTCCTGGCGCCTACTACCCGAGCTGCAGAATTTTCCGCTAGCCTTTTCGATTTACCCTGCTCCAGATCCTTGACGGTATCTCAGTATCTTGTATTTGCAGTTCTTCAAAAGATAGCCTGTTAATGAGAGGACGTTGTAGTTGCTGCAGGTGTGCCAATGCTGTGTGACGGAGTCCTTACGGCGCAGTCGTGCTGGATTGCAAGTGCAACGTGCGAGGAGAGAATGTCAAAACACCAACAAATCCTTTTTAAGCAGGTCAAATATGCAGGCGCTTCTGTACCCATAGGTCCATAGGGATTTCATTGGTCCTTTGGAGTCTACACGCATCACCAGCGTCGCTGCCAGCCTTATACTGGACAAGAAATATATCTGTTTCAAAGGATTTGTTGTTGCATCTGCAATATTATTTATTTCAAGTGGGTCATAGGATATGCTAGAACCGTGGTACAATGATTTTTAGGATTGCAATATTTGCTCGCTTGTAGCAAGTTCTACATGAATTAATAGGCCCTCCTTGTGGCGCAGTTGTGGAAATATGTATGCGGGTCACTGTCCAGGACGCTTTTCATCAAACATTTACCGCCATCGACTTGATCACGCATGAGGGTAAAATGTTGGGCGATCGCATTTTCGAAGTGTCTGCTGATAAGTACTGATTGAACGACGTTTCGAGACGGGTGTTCGCGCAAGCAGAACTTGAACAGTCTTTTACAACCTAGGATTTCATTTCGAATACTTACTTTATGGAGTCGAGACGATCATCTAGCACGACTCAACTAAGTTTGGAGTCATCCTCTGAATCAAGTCAGATTAACACGATATCGCAAGCTCCTCGTGTAGGCATTAAAAATGCCGTGCCATCTACTATTGCTATCGATCCCGTTGTCATAAAGGTAAGGTACCCACAAATTTAGGCCTTGGACAACTGTGCACCACACTAATACTTGGTGGCTATACAGGGGAGCCATTTCTTTTACAAGACAAATGGTTCACAATTTTTCGTTCGCGGAATCAACTATTATCCACCAACACGGCAAACTCCTCGAGATGCGTTTCAGCTAGCGGAGCTTTGTGCCCGTGACATTCCTGCTTTACTGGCCCTTGGCATTACCGTAGTCAACGTCCGCCTTGACGAAGGTACCGACCACTCCAAGTGTTTTGCCCTTTTCCAGAATGCGAATATCTATGTTCTTGCATTTTTCGATGATTGGGATTTGGTTGGACGCGGCAAAGACAGCGGTTATGACCCCTCAACTATTTTCTGGGACATCACCCAGTACACTTACTTCCAAAAGATAATTGACGCATTGGCCATGTACCCGAATATATTGGGCTTTGTATTTGGGGGCGGCCTTGACGGAATTCCTTTCGATGTTGGAACACAAGGGAATGTAATGCCTTTCTTTAGAGCAATAGCGCGTGACGTGAAGACATACATGGCGTCACGAGGATATCGGGACATCCCAATTGGTGCTTATGGCATGTCAACGACAACCCCCGTTACAGAAAACCTCTCCTGTGGACGTAACTCTGCTGAAACCATTGACTTCTGGGGCGTTGTAGACTACACTTGGCTCAACGACAGCAGTAGACCCAAGGTCGATGATTATTTGAATCTCACGTCACGATATGGAACCCTAGGCAAGCCGTTGTTTCTAGTTGAGGGCTCCAATCAATCTGTTGCGGACCACGGATTCGCCAAGATGGCACTCCTTTTTGCACAAGTAATGTCACAGTTCTGGTCGGGCATCATTGCGGGATGGTGGCACAATACTGATGAATACCCAGGTTAGAGATACATCTAAGCAATCAACGAGCCGGGTTGTTATTGACAAATCTAGGAAACCTTCTGAACTTGGCAAATAGCACAAGTAATGATACCCTTGAGTTGACGGCCGGATACACAACCCTTTCCAAAGCATTTGAAAAGGTTTCAGCTACTAGCACATCAATGATAGCATACACGCCAACTATCTCACTTCAAGCGTGCTCGTCGACATACCTTGGGGTTCCTCGTATGAGATATGTCCTCAGTTACTTGAGGGTTTTAGGCTGACATTCCATAGAAAGCATATTGCCCCCTTCTCCAGACCCCAAATTGTGCACCTGCATGGAAGAATCGCTGTCATGCATCACACAAAGCATAACAGGAAATGACTTTGGTGACCTCTCGGAATTAGTGTGTTCTAGCAATAGCTCCAATTGTATTGGAACACAATCAAACGCCACAACAGGGAAATACGGCGCCTTTGGTTCATGCACTGGGAGTCAGCAATTCTCGTGGCTTGTGACGGCACATTACAACAACCAAATACAATTGGGAATCAAGACCTCTTGTGAAGGCATCTCAGGTAAAGCAAGATCCCAAGTTCCTATGGCTCAAAGCGAGACGTGCAAGACTCTACTCAAGGCGGCGGGGCCGAAAGGAGAGCACGTCGTGGATTCGCGTTCCCTTCTTGGCTCGAACGCCACGAGCTTCGCAACTCCTTCCATATCGGTATCAAGCTCTAGAGATGGTAACCAAGACCATAGATTAACACCTGGCATGATTTCTGGTATTAGTATATCCATTGTGTGTTTTCTGGGTATTCTCATCGGGACCTTTTTATGTTGGAAGAGACATTCGAAGACCATTGCAAATTCTCACACGGAATGTTTACCTTCCAGCAAACTCAGTGACTCAGACTTCATGGATCGAAAAGCAGAGCTGGAGGACTGCCCGATCGTGGAATTGCCTGCTCACTATTCGAGGTTGGAGCTTTGGACTAACATGAACACATCGGAAATGCCGGCCAATATCCCTATATCTGAGATGGAGGCGGCTGAAGATGACTTTGTTTCACCTCTTTCGAACACTTCTTTGCGCTCGAGGTATTCTTTAGATGGGACCGAACGCGAGAATTAACTTTACAAGCTTCGAACGATGTAGAACATTGATACTGCGCTGTAAAATATCTAGAGATTTCTAGACAGGATATACATGAGTGGAATATGTATGATTAGTGGTCCAAGCAAATTTTGGTAATGCTCTCTGATGCTCAAGAACAAACAATTAAGAAAGGCATTCTTTGACATGGTGCATAAGCCTTGCTGCAACTCCAGAATATAATCACAAATGGCAAGAAATTCCTTCAAATATCCAACTATGAAAGCTCCATGGGATAGACGGGATTAATTAAAGTATGAGAGAGCCTGAGCACCTTCAACTTTGTTGTGGCTCTAAAATTTCTCATAATTATGGGAAGGCAGGATAGAAATCTTTCACATAGCATTCTTCTTCATGGGCTTGTTTCTTATTAGCATCTTATTTGTTCTACCACTTGAGCAGAAGTGGTTGTCCTGAAAGGGGGATCGCCTCCCATTGGTGCCCACACGTGACCTTAATCTGAATCCAACATCGCGTCGAAACGCGGTTCCATCTTCAACTCATCATCCCTCAAGATCAGCTCGATAACGGCACGATGCTCCGCAGAACCCACTGGATGCGTAAAAATCCGCTTCTTCACGACATGACGGTGATTGTCGCATCCGACATCGTTGGTACCGCTTGCAATTTTGGCAGCCAGGGTGGTCGCGACTTCCTCTTCCACAATTTCGGCCATATCTGCACGTTGCCTACCTAAGTATCTCTCAAAAGCTAAGTAGCAAGTATCTCTCTCATATCCTCGTGGGCCTCGTCCCTTTTCCAATGACCGAGCTCTGACTCGGGCTATTCTTATTTCACATCGTTCCTTTTGTCGGTCGCTATCCTAAAATGCCTTCCAATCTTCGAACTCCGCTATACACTCTCCTAACAACACCTCCTCTTCCCAAATCTCCAGCCCGACAACCAGATACGGCATCCAACACCGAAAGCAATGGCGACTACTTCTTTGTATCGACTGTCCAAGCACCCCCTCCGAGTGCCGCCTCTCCTCCAGTGCCCCAAAGGAATTCGCCGGCTCGGCTTCTCAAAACTCCCTCAAGTACGAAATCACAGAGCTACTTTACCCAACGACGTCATTCCAATACACCACGATATCAGAATTCGCCAACCTCAGACAATCTATCAACTCCTTCGCAGGCGGGATTGAGCCCCAAGCATTCCTCCGCAGGGTCACAACATTCCTCGGGAGGTTCAGTATATTCTTCGAATAGTGGGCATAGTTACGGCAGTAACAGCAGCGGCGAATACCTCACCCCTCCTCGAACAGAAGACAATGATGAAAAGCCTCCCTATAGGCCTCGTAGGCAAAGTTCGGATAGCTTAACACTGTTGCGGAAGACGAAGCGGGTACAATCTATGCCACCCGATACCATAGCGATGATAGACAAGGTAAAACGGCGAAGGAAGCGCAAGAAAAATTGCAGGCATAAGGAGATATTCGTCGATGAACATCAGAATCGTCCATATTGGTGGCTTCCCCCTTCAGTGTCTTCACGTTATATCACTTCTCCACGCCAATCCCCAAGGATTCGGGAGAAACCTGGACTAAATACTGGTATATCTTTACCGACAACGCCAACAGCTCGTGGCTTGGAAATTAAGGAACGAATATTTCCAAAGCCCTCTTCCGGCCTGGCTCCACCCGTGACCATTCGCAGATGGAGTGCTGCGGCCACTAGCAATCGAAAGAAATCCTTGATGGCTTTTCATCACGGTGAAGCTGGTTTTGATATGTCCAGCCTATCTCTCAAACCAGCACACGTCACACTACGAAAGCTGAGTCGACAAGATACCAGTGGAGTTCGCATGCCAGCTGTGGTTGCGCCAGACATTGTCCAAGCAATACGCGAGAAGTTGACTGCCCGCAAGATTTCGCAACCGCACATGCCAATACCTGCGTCCATCACCTTAAGAAGAGCGAGTGGTACCACTACGGTCAGTGACATGCAGATGGAAGAACACCCCTCGACGGCAGCTCCTGAAGGCCGTGAAAGATCTGACCAGAGCGTGACCTCAATTCATTTCACGCAAAACAATTCGGATACCTATCTGATCACGAGCAGAGATATCGACTCGATTACAGAATTGATTACTGCAGAATATCAAATGAAACAACAATCTGATATTCGCATAGATATTGGAACCCCGACTCCTCCATCCACATCCAGGACTACTCGAGTTCCTAGCATCACAAGTAAAGGACTCTTTCCGGCAGCCAGCTCTACAGCCTCGTCTAGTCTCACGACTGCACAGGCTCAGCGTTTTGCTGGACGAAGGCCAATGAAAAATCCTCAGAAGCTTCATGTCCCTCAACACCCAAAAGGCGAACTCGCGAGAGCGGAGTCACAAAAGAATATGCATGAAATCATTTGGCAAGGTGGTGGATCACCAAGTGTTAGTGATGTGGCGGATGATGAAGATCGTCTGGAGTGCAATTTCTCCTCTCTTTTCTCTGAGCCCACGACTCCGTTGAGCCACTCTAATCAAGCCCCAGGTGGAACAAATAAGACTAGGCTACATAATCCAGAGACCATTGCTTTCGATCCCCGAAATGCAAAGGCATCCATTGAAAACTGGTCATGGCATTGTCGCCAGCCGATTCGTGTAGTGATTCCCTCTTCGTCCGATTCGGAGATTGATAGGCAATCTGATGGGCCTCGCAACTCTGAAAGTGTTTCTTTCACGAACAGGGGAATTCGGCCAAAGCAAGTACCTACCAACAGAGTCCGTCGTCAACCAAGGGGTTCCAGATCTGAAAGTCAGCTTTTAGATGTTGTATCATTTCCACCACTTCCTAGGAGAACGACCAGCGATTGGTTCTCGCCTCTGCCAGAGATTGAGATGGCCTCAGAATCATACAACTCTAAGTGCCTTTATAGTATCGGTCTAGATATCACCTGTGGCCCGTCCAGCTGTTCGTCCAAGACCATCACGCCTGGAAACTCATCTCCCACTTTTGTTCGGAACACAGCGATTCCCAAGTGTTCAAGTGTTGATTTCAGACCATACTACAATCATTGGTCAAAGAACATGGTACGGTCGAGTACAGCGCCTTTGTCAGGGCTGAGCTCTTCACCAGGAAAGGACAGCACCACAAATGGGAAAGGCACAGTGGATATTCGCCCGAAAGCTTCGCCTCAAACGGGTCTCTCTGCAGAGACTGGCCACTTCATCGGAGTGGCATCAGACAAGAGACGAACTAGTTCTACCCAATCTCTCCAACGAGTTCGCACCATCGATCATAAAGACAAGGGTTCGAGAGCAGGCACATGGTCTCAACGAAGACTACCTTCTGTCTGTCCGCCACCTATAAGTGCGTCGCCCCCTGAACCAGTTTCCGGCGATGTAAGTCCTGTCTTGCAACGACAGGAAAGCGAGGTTCGCCGCGGTCAATTGCTTCAAGATAAAATGCCCCCAACCCCGAAAGTTGACCATGCTAGAATCTATCGACAGCTTACTGGGAGTGGTAAGAAGGGTGTTTTGAGTGTTTGTGCGCAGGATTGTGAGCCTCATATATGTGATGATTGCGCACTTGATCCGCGGAAGCCGAGTGTAGATTGGATTGGTTGAGTGCTTGGGCAGAGGGTGGTACAAGAATGGTTACGCGTAGAAAACTTAGAAAAACCGAAAAGTGAAATTTTGTATAGTATACTTCAGAGTATTGATTCTCGCTTGACCCTGCTATTCATACGCCCCAAATCCACACATGTTCAAGCGCATTACGGCATGAATGTCCCCAGCCTATCTTTAACTTTCCACCAACACTACCTGTGAATAAAACTACATCCTCAATAATACTTGTTCTACATGGCATTCACCACTATTAGTCAGAATGGTTCTCCCTCCAATATTTTAATCCTCTTCCTTCCACCTTCTACCTCAGCACCATCAAAGCTTTCAAACACTTGAGCATACTACATCCAATACTTTTGCAACTTAACACAAGCTCCATCGAAAGAACAAATTTCAACAGACGCCACAATGTACAAATGCGCAATATACGGGGGAGGAATGACGTTTGGGCACCATCCTTTTTCGTCACATTAAAAAATTTGAGGTTTCATTTTCAATGTTTTCATGATGGGGAGGATTATGCATTTTTTAAGGGCGAGGAGATAGACTTTCGTGAGCAGGAGAAGGAAGGCGAGAATGAGACACAGGAGGAAGGGAATATCAACACTGCTGGTGGAAGTGAGGGTAAGATGATTTTAGTCATTCGTCCACGATCTTGGAAGGATGAGGAGCTGTCGGATGGTGTGAGGAATTTGGAGGTTTAGTTAGGCAGATGAATGGATTTTGTTCTGTTCTATAGTACTAGAGATAAATCGTTGCCCTTGAATTTGTGCCAGCTCGTTTCCTTCGAGGGGAACTTGAATATATTTTGACATACACCAAGTATCTTTTCTCCGGACTGTCCACACCTCTGAATAACACTCCTGCCCCATCTCTTAAGTATTCACTCTCCCTAGAGACCCCGGCCAATCACACATTATGCACCCTCGTTGGAAAGCTTTTGTTGCACATCGTAATACGTTGACACAATAACAGATCGCTTAAAGACATTGTACGAACTCACTTAACAGTGTATTCGCTATCACTCTATTATCTCTATTATACGGAAAGCTTTACAGGGAGGAAAGCTAGGCTATTGATACCTAGCTTCTTACCTCCTTCTATGCACCACAAGCCAGTCAGATAGCGCGCATACTGTCGCTTACAGGGTTTGTTGCATATCTCAATGCGCTAAACATTAACAGACCGCTTGAGAAAGTGATGAAAGAGGGTCAATAGTGTGTTGGCGATTGCATGTAGCGAGGAGATGAACCTAGCAGTAACAGGATTGATTTGCTTTTTGCACTACGTATAGTAGGACCTGTAGACATGCTAATCTTTCGGTTAGAAATGATAGAGGGTGGATGTTGGTGAGGTATGTGCAGTAAAATTAACGAAGTAAGCGTTAGAGAGGCAAATGGTAGCGAAGTGATCTTACGAGGGTTAGCGAAGTCATGGTCGACGAAATCATGTTAGCAAAGCCATGGTCAACGAAGTCATGTTAGCGAAGTCAATGGCAACGAAATATTTTCGCGAAGTGTATATTAGCGAAGCTACGTTAGTGAAGATATTTTCCATAACGTCTTCTCATGGAGTTACGGTATCACTTTATGGGGGGAGGGTTGGCAACTAACATCTATTCAATCGCCAAAGCATACAATAGTTCAACATAAATTCCATTCACTATAAGTATTATTTGTTAAGTCTGCCACGGCTATCTGCTATAAAATCCTTGAGGCAACAGAAATTGATCACTCTTTCTAGCCTCTGTATGCTCATCCTCGCGACACCCTAGGCTATCCACAATTTGGAACATACCAAAACGCAGCCACAGCTACCAACTTCCACAAACTACTACCCGACATCTACTTCCTCGAATAGGACCAGTAACTAGTCGCCATCCGAGTACCCAAACACCTAACACCAAATCCCACCATCCAAAATGCCAACAATCTACAAATGCCACATCTGCGGCACCTCCGACAGCGCCTTCAAGGCCTTCCAGTGCGAGAAGGAGAATGAGATGAAAGGACATTACCAAGCTTGGCATGGCTGGGACGATTACCTGCCCACTCAGTATAAGACTGCGGATTTGGTGGTTCGTACAAAGAAGTGATTGATGTGGTTCGGCGATAGGAGTGCGTGGGTGAGAGATGGATCATGGGATTTGGCAATCTGGACGAATAGCGGGTATGGCGGTTTCGGACAATGACTGAGCAGCACGTCGAAAGCTTTTTGCTCACGACGTTGATGTGAGTTTGCTTTTTCACGAGCCAAGCAAAACACTACTTATTGTCCCTCTTCTGAACCTTTGCTTTCTATTGACGTGCATGTGCTAGTGCAATGAATGATACCAATAAGTTCAATCTGCAAACTTTGACTCGCTATTGAGCGAGTATGCCGAAAGAGAAGGAACAATTTTGTGGTATATAGCACAGATCAATAACTCAGGAATTAGCCCTCTCTACACTCAGATAGATCTTACAATATTTCTTGCCTACCCCATCCACGCTCCTCACCATCAAGACTCACCACATCTCCCAAACCCACTCCGGCAACACCGTCCTCATAACCGCCCAATGCCCCAGCGCACTCTGCTCCTGCCACTTTCCAAACCTCTCCGTCCCATTCTTCCACAGAACCCCACCATCTCCATCCTTCTCCTTCAACACAGCCCCATCAACCTCATGTCTAGGCAACAAGAACATCTTCCTCGCTCTACTACCAAGGAAATCTTTTTCGGCGGGTGATCTGAATTTGACGGGTTTCGAGGCGTCCTTGGTGCAGAAGATTACCATATTGGTGAAGTCGCGGGCGTCAGCTTCGATTTTGTCGTGGTCTGGGGCAGATTCGCGGAATATGCGGCAGGAGGGGAAAATGGAGCGGATCGTGGAGACGATTATGCGTGAAGGTGGAAGGTTTAGGTCACCGGCGTAGTTCTAAAAGCTTTGTTAGTAAAGAGATGATTGCCAGGAGTGGGGAAACATACAATTGCAATGACTCCACTATCAGCCAGAGAGTCATACAGATCCTGGATGAATTCTACTGTGAAAAGATCGACGGGCTCTGCGCCACCGGTAAAGACATCGTGCACGATATACGTGAATTTCTGTCCAGACTGGGCCACTTCGTGAGCATATGACACGGCATCACGAATGACTGGTGTGTGATCTGTTGGAAGAGCAAAGTATTTCAATGCGTACTCATGGACAACAGGATCGATCTCCACGATGGTTGTTTTAATTCCATGCTCAATGAGTGCTGCTGGAGTGGTGCCGATTCCTAGGCCACTGTCAATGATTAGCACCCATGTCACAAGACGGAATCGACGAACTCACATGACCAAAGCTGTCTGCTCCTCTAGCGGTGTGGTTTGCGCAGTCTCAATAAGACGGACAGCTTCAAGCATTACAAAAACACCATAAATAGGCTCTCGAAGTCCATTAGAGGACTTGTATGCTAGCCATTCCCCTCCAAGGAGACTGTGGTCACATCTCATAACCTTGAATCCCTGCTCGGCACTCTCAATGACAGACATGTATCCAGTAAGTGATTCTTTTCGATCAATGAGCGACCATCCAGATTTGGCCATAGTTGAGTTGAGGGAAGATACTGCCCATGGTGTTGGAACATGTGTGTTGTAAAAAGCTGTATGAAGAAGTGCTGGTATGGCGTAGAGCATTAATTTTGAGGGAGCGAAGAGGGTGTAAATCGCTCCAAGGACAATCTGAAGTCCTAGTCGAGTCTGAATAAAAGTCGCTCCGATGGTCTGATTGATGTAATTGTTTGAAAAATACTCCATAGTTTTGAAGAATGCATACGATGAAATCCCCGGCGTTGCATCAGCTAGCCACTGAAGTCGACCGGGACTCATTTCCAAATCATCCAAAAAGGTTGCTGTACATGAGGAGGAAAGTAGAAGTAGGGGAAAGTACGTGAGACTTTCGATGATCGTAGGTCCATATACGCCTCCCAAGAAACCACTGATCCTGAATAGAAAGAATTGCAATGCTGGGATGTATGTAGCAATAAGTGGCAACAGCGTTAATGGCTTCACTGGCAGCCGCCGCCGAATGAACAAGTTGAACGACCATCCCAGAAAACAAGCCGTCATAACTCCTTTGGAGTGCCATATTGAGGCTGGTATTGATCCGTATATCGGCGATAGTGTGAGTTGTGATACATTGGAATATATGGCCGCCAAGGTCAAAAGTGTGCCGGATTTTATCAATATCGCCGCTTGCTCAGCGGCCCATTTGCTCCACGTTTCCTCTTTCGCTTTTGAAGCTAAAGCCTTCAATTCCTTCTCAAAATTCTCTTGGGTGAGTAAAGGGTCATCTGATTTTGACGCGGGTTTTGGCGATTTTGGTGTTTTTGACCGCGACATTGTGTTCAGCGCGGGGCGATTGATGTAAGCTAGGTTGCTCCTGACACGGCAGGAGGAGGGAGGAAATAAGGATTAAGGGCAGGCTTCTCTAGGACAGAAAACACACACAACAGCAATGCAATTAAAGATCGTGGACATTTATTGTCAACACTTCTGTATGAAAATGTCTTTCTGGAGACGTTGCGATATTGGCTGGACAGGCCATTGCGTTGAGCCTGAAACGCTGAAACGGAGCTCTAGTGGGGCAAGGAGGTTGAAACAAAGCGTATCACGTGCAATACCAGGTAGACTCTCGGCGGAGGCATCAATACCCGGTATATTCTGCAAGTCAAAACAAGAAATCAGGAAATATTAATTGTAGGTACAACTACAAAACAGCAAATGCATATTCGATTGGTAAACGCTATGCTGGATAGGATAACATCATACAGGGTATCTGTTACATGTCTACGGGATGCCATCGTTGCCCCGCGGAAGGAAGCCCAACCTGAAAACTCCCAACCCCCTTTTTTTAATACACCGAACCAGGAACTCACTACGGTAATATGAGTAGTGAGTTACGGGATGCCATCGTTGCCCCGCGGCAGGAAGCCCAACATGAAAACTTCCCACCCCTTCGTCTCCTCTCTTCAGACCTAGATTTTCTCGCCTTCAAGAATTGGTTTCGCCTCTGCACTGTGCCACCACCCCGTCTCGGTACCCGGGAAGCTGAAGTGATCCATACTAGCTGGCTTCATCTCAACACTGTATCCAGGCTCCGTAGGAGTCTGGTAATATCCATCCTTGATGACAGATGGATGCTCGAAATGTTCATGCAAATGGTCGACATACTCCAAGACACTCAACTTTCCACTTACACAGACGTAGTCAATGGTGCTCAAGTGTTGTGTGTACTCTGGCAAGCCGACACCACCGCTATGTGGAACAATGGGGACATTGTATTTCTTCGCCATCAAGAGGACGGCAAGGACCTCGTTGACACCACCCATGCGACAAGCATCAATTTGGCAGATTCCAATAGCGCCGCTAGCCAGGAGTTGCTTGAAAATAACACGGTTTTGGCACATTTCTCCTGTAGCAACGTCGATTCCATCGGGTCGCAGAGCGTCACGAATGGCTTTGTGGCCGAGGATATCGTCAGGTGAGGTAGGCTCTTCAATGAACCAAGGCTTGAATTCTTTGAGGTGCTGCATGTATTCGATCGCTTCAGGCACAGACCAGACCTAGGAAGTGTTAATACATGTGAAGTAAGTGAAAGTTTCAAAACACAAACCTGATTTGCGTCGATCATAAGAATGTTGCCCTTGTCGTAGCCAATGACTTCTCGAGCAATAGACAATCGTTTCCGATCCGCTTCAACGGATGTGCCAACCTTCAGCTTGAAATGTCTGTATCCCTTGGCCAAGGTCTCTTCTAGAAGGCCTTTCATCTTGTCCTCTCCGTATCCCAACCATCCGGCAGATGTGGTATAAGCCGGTACAGCTTTGCTGTTTAGGGCATCTTGCAGTCTCTTTGCCTTTCCGCCCTCCTCAGCCTTGAGCATGGCAACTGCCTCCTCAGGAGTAATTGCATCAGTGATATATCTGAAATCGATACACCTGACGAATTCTTCTGGGCTCATGTCTGCCACAATTCTCCACACAGGCTTGTTCAGGGTCTTCGCCCAAAGATCCCAGATCGCATTGACAACAGCTCCCAGCGCAAGATGTATGACTCCCTTCTCTGGACCAATCCATCGTAATTGTGAGTCGGAGACGAGGTAACGCCATGTTTGGCCCCAGTTTTCGACGAGGGAGGAGAGGGTGCGGCCTTTGATGCGGTCTGCCACGTTGTCGATGGCTTTGCAGACGATATCGTTTCCTCGGCCGATTGTGAACGTCTGTATTGCCCACTTGGTGAGCGCAGGTTCTTATAGGGGGATTCAAGGCTTTGGGACAACATACCATGCCATGTCCAGAGAACTTTGAATCGGTTTTCAGGATGCAATATGCCGCAGAATAGTCACCGGCAGCATTCATAGCATCAGATCCAGTCTTGTCGAGAGACGTAGGAAAGCGTACATCGCGGGTATCCCACCCTGTAATTGTAATTTCTGCCATTGTGCTTCGTTTCGAGGTATAACTAAACGTGTCGTTCTTCTCTTCGGTCTGCTAGATGATGCAGTCAATTGGAGAGAAGGAAAATGCAGGAGGACAAGAGAAATGCAGAGGAAGACAAGAGAGAAGAAAGTAGCAGGAAGTAGCTATATAGTCCGCTGAAACAGAGAGGAGTTCCCCATTGTCTGCTGCCGCGACTGGAGTAAAAAGGCCCGGGTAATGGTGGGCAGATGGAGGGGGAATTTTCGAGGCAGTTGATTGATGGAGAAATTGCCGGAGTCTGCGGTCGCGGAACTGACTCGGCCCCAACATCTCCATGACACAAAAATATTCCATCGAGGTTATGAAACTAGCAAACTGGTCTTAAAATCGTGGAGAGGCGCCTTTGAATGCGGAGGTGCATGAGTTGTTGGTGGACGGTGAAGAATCAAGCTGGTGTTCCTCGGTCAGTGGTGACCCCACCGAGACAACACGAGAAACATCTCCGAAGCGAGCCAACTTTCTCCCTCCATCCTTCCATTTCTACAACTTCAATAGCCAAGTGGCAGCAATACAATTATTGTTTCCTTCTTCTAGGCCTATAGTTGCAGATCTTACGAGCTTGTAACGATGGAGGACCAAGACACAGCCAATTGACCATCGCGATGCAGTCAGCTCTGCTGCAAACAAGCTGGCTTCAGCCAGGCTGTGTAGTTGCCTCGCTCTATCTGGTTAAGTATCTCGTCTGCAGTGGCTACAGCCCCCAAACTGAGACATCACGAGCTATTCATTGAGAAGAAGAGAATGTCACTTCAAGATCCTGTTGTCCGAAAATACTTATTCTATTTTGCTGGTTGTTCTCCATTCATGATGTGGCCAAAATGCTGTGATTTCTTGCAGTCTTGAAATCCCATTTTTCGCACTCGAACCTTCGAACTTATGCTATGTCGGGATTCGAATTTCTTGCAGCTGTGACAGGCATCATAGCAATGTTCAACGGTTCAGCAATGGTCTTTCATTCCTGGGTAGAGGATCGAAAAGAGCGAATCGAAGATCAACGGAATCAGCAACTTCAAGACTCGCTAGAGCTGGGAGGCTCGTTGATCGAGGAGGCATACACGCAGTATTCAACAAGACTTGGACAAGTGTATTCTTCTGGCGATGGTAATGTCGAGCCATTCCCTCGAACATAACGGGTACTAATTCGTGACCTTCGCAGGTGTTGGCAGAGCGCAGCTTCTTGAAGATGCTATACAACTTCAGAACGCAGTTTTAGTGCTGACGGCGGATTCAAATAGCGACGAAGCTACTGTTATGCCGAGCCACTCAATCATATATTCAACATCTGAGAAGGTCAGGTTGAATACTGTCAAAGTTTTGGAAGAGCAATACCAAAGAATGGTCGCGGCAGGACCGCTACCAACACCTTTGATTTCGGCTTTTCACCGCAGCGCTATTCGTGGGTCTATGGCTTCCGAAGTGCAAAGGGACGTTGTTCGGAGAAGACCAGTTGCAGGACTTTGTGTGGTTGATACGGAAGCATTGTGATGCCAGCAGGACACGCCTGAGGTTGCATTCTACCGAGTCATTCAGTAAGCAGAAACCAGTTCAAACACTGTACCTGGGCACCTCCCCGTACCAGTCAGTAATATCAAAGGAGCATACCGAACTTTTATCTCTTCAGCCACTTCGATTCAAAGGTCCAATTGCATCACGTGCTATTATTTCCGCCTTTCAGCAAGGGTATTTCAAGCTAAAAGTTCTGTCCGTGTACGGCGCTAGGGTACAAAAGTGGAATAGTTCTTCAACACCACGACTAAATATGCAGCTAGCTCCTGTCACTACTTGGCAGGTTGCAACACCTGTGAAGCTGAGAGTTCTAAATCGCAACTCTGCTGACTATGTTTTCTCTCAGCCACATTACTTCGTGCCACCCAGCGGTATAGATCCCGCCTCTGCCTTCCCTTGATACCTGAGGAAGTGGCCCTGGATCACTTCCGCTAATTCTGAACTTTTCTCCCGCACGCTCAGGTGCAGATATGGATGGTACCTTCGAATACAAGCCCTTAGCCCTCTCAAAAAATGAGATTAGGCTCATTTCAATCGCTCCTGCTGGCTGGGCCTCTGACGAGCTCGAAGGCCGTCTCTTTCATGTATCTCTTGAAGAAGCACCGCCTTATGAAGCATTATCATATGTCTGGGGTAACCATCAATTGCAGAAAGCTCAAGCATCGCAACTCACGCCAAGCGCTTCAAGTTTCCCATTTTTGAGAAGAATAAAACATGCTCTTTCACGGTGGCCACTAGCACCCACACCTTCCGGCTCGATAAAGATTAATTCACAACATTTCCACCTAAATTCGAACCTCGAGGCAGCCTTGAGATGCTTGCGCTATCAAAATAAAGAACTGGTCATCTGGATTGATGCTATTTGCATTGACCAATTCAATACTGAAGAGCGAAATGAACAAGTCAGCAAAATGAGGCTCATCTACACAGGGGCTCAGGAAGTGCGTGTATGGCTTGGAGAATCCTACGAGGATAGCGGGACAGCTTTCAATTTCATTCGAGAGTTGTCCAGCTTCTATGAATCGCAGCCCACGAACGCTGTCGTGGTTAAATTGATCACCCATAACGCAAATCGCCCAAAATTCGATGCCCTGGTATCATTGTGGAAGCGAGAGTATTGGACCAGAGTATGGATCATCCAAGAAATAGCATCAGGTCGGAAAGTCACTGTTCATTGTGGGTTAAATACAGTCACCTGGTTCGAAATATCAACCACATCCCATTTTCTGGAGAGGTATAACTTCCATATTTCGACCCTCTTTCCAACCAAACTCTCCACGATCGGTGTCCTCCTGTACAAAGGTCCCTCCTCCTTGAAATCGGTCAACCAATCCTCTACCAGCGCCAAAATCCCCAAATACGGGCTCCTAAGCCTACTCCTTACTCACGAAAGCAAGAGATCTACTGATCCCAAAGACAAAGTCTACGCTCTAGTCGGGCTATCCACCGCTCAAGATGATCCGAATTTCATAATCGACTATTCCAAAAATTTACGGGAAGTCTACACAGATGTTGTTCGGTATCTCATCTCCAAAGGTTCACTTGGCATAATCAGCTCCTCCAACCCTCTCACCAAAATCGAGAGCCTCCCATCATGGGTCCCAGACTGGAGTATCAACACCGAAGGATCCCGCCAACACCTCCACGACCCACAAATGAAACATGTTTCCGGTAACAGCAAAGCAATCGCTCGAGTATCAGAATACGGACAAATACTATACGCTACCGGTTTCCGCTTCGACACAATCAAACATCTTGGCCACAAACATACCGCTCACCCTCAACGCTCCAAAGAAGCACTCGAGACGTTCCATGCATGGCGAAAGATTCTCCTCGATAATAAAGGAAACAATCTCAGTGATCAGATGGCATTCGCTCGATCCTTATTTTGCGACGAACATGCTGCACCTGAGACGAAAGGGTCGAGAGTACCAGAAGATCAAATTCTTGGTGCATTCGGCAGTCTCACCGAGCGAATTCTCCCCGGGAGTCATATCGATCCGCAATTATATGACTTCATCCGGGCCTTCAAAACAGGTGTTGTAAGTTCAAGAGTTGGGACTTGGGATGCAACATTCGTGACTACTGTCACAACCATTGCGCAAGGAAGGAAGTTCTTCATTTCTGGGAAAGGATATATTAGTACTGCCGCGGGAGGCGTGCACGCTGGTGATATTCTGGTCGTGCTTTTTGGGTGTTCGTGGTTTTCGGTGTTGAGACCGAAAGAGAATGGTGATGGATATATCTTTGTGGGCGAAGCGTATGTGGATGGGTGGATGCAGGGCGAGGCAATGGAGTTGCTAGAAAAGGGAGTGGTGAAGAGCGAGGAGTTTCTGATCTGGTGATGAGGTTACTCTGATGATCATTCAAATAAAGAGTAAAGTCCTGATATGGAACGAGAGGCCGATTCTGAGTCCAGAACTTATGGCAACCTTCGAAGTCAGCCATGGCAAATTACTACCGATTGTCCTCGCAATCCACCTGTGCCGTCTACGGTAGATATCTCGGTAGACACAGCGTTGGAAGAGCAAGTTCCAAAGTCAGCTACCAGCATCGAACGTCAAAGCATTTCTGTGACAGACAATAATTGGCCAAGCTTGGCTACCCAAACGCCAAATGCCAATTCAGTCGAAAGTGTCTAAATGACCAACGAGCTTCGGCTAATATATTTGCAAGACAGGAGGAGTCAGGTGGCTCAATTCCATTAAATGATCGTAAAATAGAAGATATATAGCATAGGAAATACCTCGGCTACCACTTCATTGAGGTTGGATACCTTACATGCACTTCTATATTCCACTTCTAAGTGATCGTTTGAGTCGTAAATAGCTATTCACCGAAAGCGAACTAGCACCGTTGCTGTACTGATGAAAAATCGGATGGAAGAAGGAATCAACTCAACCACAAGTGGCACGGACATTAAGGTCGAGATCCGTCACTACAGATGTCCGTTTTCTGAATCAGTGTTATGATTATGACTAAAGGCCTACTCACAAAGTGACTCACCACACCTCGGGTGACTTATGAGGTATTTGACGTTTGAGAAGAGCGAGGAAGGAGATTGTCGAGTTTTATAGTTGTGATTGTTGGACAGAAGTTTTCCTTTCCTTTTCTTTTAGTGATTGGATGAGCTCCTTCCTCAAATCAAGAACTACTGACTCGGCATGGAACTGTCATTTATTTATCAAAATTAGGGTTTTGGAAAACATCCCGTTCGAGAATGAGCACAATGTGTTTCACCTCGTCAATTAAAAGAAACAGCTTCCAGCTGTTGCAACAAGTTCCTATAAAGGCAGACTCACGTCTCAAAATTTTCTTCCTTCTTAGGACCGTCAAAATTGGTTGGCTCTAGTGCACCTCTCGCCTTCAAGGCAGTCAAGGCATTACCGTACCTTCTACCTTGGGCTTTAGCGTCTGCTCCCTTCTCTAACAGAAGTAGAGGAATCTCCAAGGGCAACCATTTGTTTGCGCATGCTGCTTGCAAAGCGGTACCAAGTTCGCCACCCCCTGCATTCACGTCTACCCCGTTTTCGGTTCCAGAGAAATTCGGTACTTCAAGATATGCTCGAATATCCCCAGCCTTTGTATCTTATCTGCAGCTGCTAGAATGGTCTGTCCTGTAGAAGACTTTCGATGCTGAGATGTGCCGTGAAGTGATCATCCAGCTCAAGTGACCCAATGACTTAAGAGAAGAAACAATAACAGCTTGATGCATGTTAAGGACCTCATCCAATGCATTAATAACAACGAATGTATGAGGATAGGTCAAGATAGCAGCTTTGAGATGCTCAAAAATCTCACTGAGTGGGAGTTGATGGCCTCGCTTCGAGTTGTCTCTGTGAGCCTGTTCGAGAGCCTCGTTGATGAACTCCTGGTGGCGCACGGCTTGGCTGAGAAGACTTTCAAAAATCTCCTGTGGTGTTTGTAGACTCTGCTCGTCATAATTACAAAAGGCATAGGCTATTCCTCCGCCCTTTTTGTCTGAATATTGTTTTTCGATATCAATAATCATCGAGCTAAGTAGAGGTCAGTATCGGATCCATCTCAAAATTCAGAGTTCCTTACGCAAGAGCAGTTTTTCCCGCACCAGCTAACGTCTTTTAGTTAATTTCCTCAAGATTGATGTGTTTTGGAGAGTACTCACGAATTCCTTTGCACCACAGAATTTCTCCAGGTGTTTCAAGCCACCTCTTGAATGTATCTTCTTGAAATAACCACTGACCCACATCGCTCACAAGATTTCGACAGACATTTTGTTGAGTACGAACATCGTTTCGAGCAGACAGCCAGGTTGCGATAGTACGACATTCTTGGACATTCTTTAATTGAGTCTTCTCTTGGCTCTCAATGAAGGCTGTGATCGTTTTCTCTAGGTCCAGTACAGCATCCGTAGCTTGCGTTGTAGTTTTCCTGATAAAAATGATTAGGTGAAAGTAATATGAATATCCAAAATGGGGGAGACGGAACAACGAACAGTAAGGTAGCATTCAAAACCACAGTGATGACAGTCTGATATCCATCGAGTTGAGAAGCGAAGCCATTGGTGGATTTACTGTTGAAATCGAATTTGACTCTCTCTCGCAAACTTGTGTGCTGTTCGTTCGAGTGTGACCATACACTTTTGAGCTTGGCATCGAAGGAGTTGCAAGTATTGGAGCATTCTTTCAACAAGGTTATGATATATTATCCCAAAAAGATCTGTTGCGCGGCTGTTGCAACACGACTTGCTTGTTGGGTTCGGCTTTCAGTGGCTCAAGTACTTTTGAAAACTCAAAAGATTTGCTTTTAGACCAAGGAGATCTTCTGGGCCGTTTCGAATTCCTTGAATTGTATTAACTAATGCCTTGCTGCTGGTGTATGCAAGAGTCACGATGGCAATAACACTGGCAGTGGGGCCTAAGGGATCCGCCATATTTCCCGTACGAACTGAAGGACGTCTCTCAGCAACGAAACTGGCGTAAGATTAGTAAGTTGAACGGGGTGCCAGAGTATCAACTTGCGAAATTCAGTCCCGAATTGCTTTCGATTTTGGCGAGGCTGTGTGTGTGATTAGATGATCTAGGCACTCATCGTAACATAGGGCTGTGATCTGGTTGAGGGATCCAGTAGTGGATGTTATTGGGACGCTATGCAACCAGCCCACATTGGTTGGATATGGAAGGGTCGCCTCAGACTTCAACAAATCCAGCGACCTACATATGGTACAAAGGAATCAGTATAAAGTTTCAAAGGATACTAATTGCAAGGTTCAAAGACAGCGATGATTGAACAAGAATATGTGTGTATTTATGTACTTCAAAAATAAAACCACAGAATAAAACTCATCATGGTATCGTTAACCCACTTCGTCTCTCTTTCGAGACAGAGCATCTATACTCCTTGAAGCTTCCCCTTCCAGTTCTAAACACCAATAAAACACCCTCACTCCTCAATTGATAAATCAGAAGTTGAGAGATCCTCTCCAAAAATGACAAAGTAGAAGAAAATGTTCAGCCGGGCCTAGTATCCGCTATCCCACATATCATCGTCATCAGACACCAATTCTGTGACTGGGTGCCTCTTCTGTGCCTTCTTTATCGCTTTCCTATCTTCTCTTGTTACAAGACGAGGTGTGATTGGTACCATTGGAGTAAATGGTTGGTATGGGCTGTATGGTACTGCACCTGCACTCCATGGTGTCTTCAAGCCGCTTGTGAGAGGGCCGCTGTTGGCAGGTGTAGTACGCTCTAATACTGTAGTCTTTGTAGTTGGTTTGAAAGAGGGAGAAGCGAGAGGAGGATCGAAAGCTCGGAATGGGAGAGTTCGCTGAGAGGCATTCGTTGAAGGTGGATTCGAGGCAATTGGGTGAGGATGCGTGTTGCCTCTTGATGGCTGGCGGGGTGGTGGTGAGTATAGAGGTGTTTGAGATGTTGCGGATACTGGATCCATTGTATTTGTAGAGGTTTGAGAGGGGTTCGCTCGGTGCATGGCATTTCCTGGACCGCCAGGACCATAAGGTGCTAATTGTTCTGCAATGCTCTTTGTAGGTGATCGAGGAGCAATGCTTGAATTGTTGCGGGAATGGTTATATGGGACTTGATCGGTGGGAACTGGTGGGGGAGGTTTGTAGTAATATTTTGGTGATAATGGCTCTTCGTCTGATGCCGCATTGTCTTTTGGGAAAGTGCCAGACATTGGAGTAGGTAGTGGTGACGATATTTGAATTGATCTGATTGATTTCTTCGATCTGGGGGATTTAAGGACAGACATGATGGATGACGCTCGGGACTTGATTGATTTACTTTCGTCCAGATTGATGTTCCCGGGCCTGTGTTTCTCGGTCTTTTTCGGAGGAGTGTTTCCTCTCTGCGGCGATGATGCCGGCATTGGGGCTGCCATTGGAAACTGTGCGGGTGGCATCTCTTTCGGGCTCATCCCAGCTGCCTTCATGTCCTCATGCTCCATGACATGCGCATATATATCTTCCAAATCTCGTTGCGCCATTTCTCTATCTGCCTCAGCAATTCTTGTATCGACGTGTGGGTCTTCGATCCCCGTAGGTGTGATTGGGGAGACGTTCGTAGATGGGAAAATATAAGGATTTCGGGAGTCTTTTTCTGGTGATGGCCAGGAGAAGTTTCGAGGGCTGCTTGGGTTTGCGCTTGGCGACAATGGTGTAGTGTTGATATTGTAAGGTTTGTTTTGGGGTGCTACCATCTCAAGATCCAAGGTAATCTTTGGCAATTCTAACTTCCGGCGAAGTCTTCGTCCGATGACAAGCAAGAGGATCCCAGTGATGATGACCCAGATCAAATATGCTCCGACGATGCCACTGACTTGATATGGGAGAAGGGCTTTGTTCCTCGATGCGTTTCTGGAAGCTGGTGGCCCGTTTTCTGGTGATGGTGCTGGACTCCAATCAATTCCCAGGACGCTGCGACGTTGCTGCTGGACAATGGCAGAAGTGGTCGTGGCCCAGCTCAACAGCAGGATCCCATATGCTTTTATCACTGCCTCAAATCCAATCCGCATTGCTTCAACCTTCTCGGAAACGAAGCATCAGCTCGTCGCCAGGCTGCGAAACGTATAGTGATACAAAGACTCCGTGGAGGCGAGTCTCTGCGAGTCTCTGGTGGGCGGCTGTAGGTGATATACCCGGGATGCGAGTCTTTGTGCGCTGCATCGTGGAGATGGGCGGTACATGTCTGCGGGAGCTGCCATTGGAAGAGAGGCTTGATTTCTCTGAGAAACGATTTTGTTTGGTGGGTTGGGTCAGGAACATGCATGAGCACAGGCAAAGCGCCTGGCGCTGTGAAAGGCTGTGATGGGCCAGCCGGGAGCTGGAATGGTTCCCCTCAGCACGCAGATGAGGAGGTTGGTGTTGTGGTTGGCTGCAAGGAACTTCTTTAAGCGCCTGGCTGGGGGCCAGCGGGGTTGAACAGGGGAGAGCATTGGCTGGCGATCCTGTCTGTGCTGAGTTATCACAGCGGTCAATGATCGACCTCACCATCAACTCGTGATGAGGAATTCATGCGCGGCGCAGGCGATATCGAAGTGGATAGCACGGAGCTACTGTATGTTGAGAAGAGAGCATAATGCGCTTATTCGATGTGATTGACCATCTCATAAGTCGAATGTTTCTGAGGCATTTTCCAATCCATGATCCTCGATGTGTGCTTGGTTCTTCTGTCACCTCGTCACTCCAGTGAGCGATGCCATAAGTGGGGTATTAATTCATGGGGAGTGTGATATTGAATGTGATTCGGGATAAAAATAGATTTTGCTGAAGAAAGAACGACTTAGTGGTCGTGGTTTCCGATTCAGTCGAAATAACCCTGAAAATCTTATCTGAGAGGATCGAATGGGAAATGTCTCAATTAGAGGAAATCCTCAAGTTAGGCTGATTTGTTTTGTGATCAACAATTGAGGATTTTCCTTAGTGAAGATCTTCTATTGCTGTTTCAACCAAGCGCTTGTACCCATTTTGGTCACTGCCTTCTGAAGTGAGCACGCATGTGAACGACCCATTGAAGTGTCATCCCTGAGAGAAACATGCCATATTGGTGTCAATCTTGAACAAATCTCGTCGAATTCCGACCCCATTCGTGACAACTTGAACATTCCTCACATGCCAGTGAGTTTTAAGTTCCAAACGGCCACTCTTTCCGCCATGTTTCTTTATCTCCTTCATCCTTTGCAAATTCCTCGATAACCTGTTCTTTAATCTGTGCCAACGCATCCAACGCATCCAAAGATTCCTGGTACAATTCTGGTCTTACGAGCCCTTGCTCAGGAAACAGCTCGCCAGCACCATCTTTAATTGCTCTCATTGCCTCCATTCCACGAATTACACCTTCATTGTCTGCTTCCATTTCTTTGCGTTCTGCATCAGAAAATGAAAAGGGATATGGTGAGCCTTTCGCGCCTGGAAGAGATTCCCACGTCGCCTCCATCTCTGCAACCTGTGAAAGGTAGGATGCTTCCCCATCGATAAGTAGATTACGAGCGAGCAATAGCAACAAGTGACTTGTCGTTTGCTGGAACTCTAACGCTGCGAAAAGTCGCGGATTTTGGAGATGGGTCATAGTGTTGTAAAGGGATAAGAGCGTTTGCTTCAGATACAAAATCTTGACCTCTCTTCTCTCTTCTGGATCAAGTTCCTCCACATCTGGTCTCAGTTTGGGTCGCTCGAGTCCGACCATTTGCGGACCATCATAATCAATGTTTTGAGGCTGACGTGCATGGTGATAGAGCGGCGCCAATTCCGTCGACTGCCAGTCGATGAGACCGACTATCTCGGTAGGTTTTGATGGATTGACAAATATGTTAGCGACGTGCAAATCTCCGTGCCAGAGATGCGATGAGCTGATAGATTGATCTGATGGAATTAGGAATGGTATTAATCGAAGGTAGTAGTCCAATGCTTTCAACTTCTTTTCTCGTGTCGGTCGATAAGTCCCTGGTCCACAGAGTGTTATTGGGGACTTTGGAAGCTGAGGAAGTTGCTTAACAGCGGCCATCTCTCGAAGTCCAATTGCCACGTGATAATCTTTCACCGTTGGCCCTCGAAGACTTGATCAGCAATTTGCAACCATGAGACTATGAAGGTGTACAACTTACATGGTCCTCTATCGAATTCCACGTCTGATCTTCCATTGTCAATCAACTCCCGCCCGGTAGATGGGCCTATGGCAAATTTTGGATCGATGACATCGATGCCATTTGCATCAGTATAGAGAGGTTCATTCGTAGCTGGCGCAGCTAGGTCTTTTGCGTAGTATAGGCCGCCGTAAGCCCCGAAAGATATTGAGGTCCACGCTTTCTGATAACGAGAGATGGTTTTGACGATAGCAAGCCGATCGCCGGTTTCCATTTCGGGCCAAGCACGTTCCAGTTCGATTCCTCAGAGCTTCTCCATAATAATATACTCAGCGCCAACTGGGTTTTCTTCTGCTTTCGAGCTCCACGCGAACACCTTGGGAACGGGCGTCCCTAACACATTGCGCGCCTATCATGTGTCAGTTTCTGGCAAGGCACTTCAAATATTGATGAAACCTACGAAATCCATCGTGGCAACCTCACTCGCCGTGGTAAAATGAGGTTTTCCAGCATTAGGATTCGGAACTTTAGCAACGACTTGGGTGCCGTCCTCCATTGTGAGTAGCATTGCCTTATTGTACATGCCGTCGGGGTACTTTTCTACGCTAACGCATATACTGGACCCAATTGCCTCTGCTGCAATGCGAGCCAGTTCGTTCACATTGAAGGAAACGTGGCGCTGCGACATTTCATATTTTTCATTTTGTACAAAGCGACCTCGAGTATAAGTGAAAAGGTCATCGCCGTATTTCAGATCTAATATGTTGAGCACGTTACAGACATTTAGTTGACCCTGAGGAGACTTACCTGGAAGCAGACGTGACGGCGGCTCTGGTCGCCATTGCCTTGCAGAAAATGGGAGTCCAATCCCGATTATGTTTCATGAGGGGCGACCCCTTCCTAAATATCCTGGAACAAGATGCTAGATTCATGGCTCTCGTGCTATAGAGGGAGATCCATTACACGTTGATTTCTCTGAAGTCCATTGGACGATTGTCAAGCAGGGGTGGGGCCAGCCGGATTTTTGTTATTAGATAATCTAGTCGTCAAACGTCTCTAGCTTACAAGTACCTGTGGGTAGACCGACCTTTGTGGTGGATGAGTACGAAACAGGCAAGCTCATCATGAGCAGGACTAGTATTTGTCTCCGCGTGAACCAGACATGAGAATTGTGAATGCTGTTAAGTCGGTGGAACTTGAGCCTTGGAAGTTGGTAAAGAAGTTTGTCTTGCTTCCTGGCTATCATGACCGCCGTCTACGCCATTTTCCTAGACTTTGGCGGGCGTTGTGAGATCCTGTATTGGGGCATATTCTCCGCGAGTCTCAAAATCCGAGCCAGTTGCTGCTATATCCGAGTGGAGTTTCGCTTGCTGAGGCCCTTCGGATCCAGACAATTCTACCCTTCTTTCCATCGCCCATAATTTTGACCGTCGAGTATCTGGAAGTTCTGCTCCAAGGCTTTTTACGTCCTTCGAGTTCGCCTCAACTTCGTACTTTTCACCACTAACCTCGAGCCCTTCAGGACTAGTAGTTGAGCTTTGTTGTTGTTGTCTTCTTCTCCTTGTCCGTCTTACAAACGTCATCTCCAACCCCACCAATATTACGAGTAGTACTCCAATGACAATGCCGGCTATAGCACCAGGTGAGAGACCACGATCGTTGGATGAGTCCATCGTAGGTTGGACCCAATAATAACCAAAGATGAGATTTCGTAAGAGCCACCACTCACCATAGCTCGAGCACACACCGTGGTAGAATTAGGTTGCTGAGAGTCTCGTTAGTGTGCCTGGCTAACAATCTCGCCGCAGCCTGGGAAGCACCCGGCTTCATAAGAATTATGGTATATTCGATTGACAACCCACGAGACTCTCTGGAATTCATTACAGACACCGTATGCGCCGTATTGTCCCGTAGAAGCATTCGCAACAACTCCAACCCAGGCTGTTTCATTTTGCGAGTATAGAGTCTGCCAAGTGTTTATACTGATAGGAGTTGTGTCTGGGACAACACAGTCCAACGAAAGTTGCATGCAACCACATATCGTGTTAGTATATGGGGTGTCCACAGCAGGAGGTAGCATATAGCAGGCCCCTATTAAGATCAATTACAACGATATTAAAAGCGATCATGATTGATTCACTTACATCAGGAGCTGTTTATGGTAGGGCAAGAGGTGGCATTGTATGACTGTGTATACGTCGCTGAATCCATAATTGCAGGAGAAACTTTGGCAAGCTCCTTTGAGAAGAGAGTGGCATTCGAAGGCAGAGTTGTGCTATTCAACTGAGAATCTCAAATCAAACCTGAAGTCCCGATCAGTACTGCCCTCATTTGTCCATGAACGCACCCCCCTGCACCTGTAGAATCGTCCTCAAATGGTTTCAAAATTAAATTACGCAGAAATCCACCCGAGAATATCGGAGACGACTTTGATCCGTAAAGCAGTGGGATATTAGTATCGCCATTGCTATTATTGCAGGAATTTTGGCTAATCAAGACTAGTATAGTATAGTTGCCGTAGACTGTAGTAAGGTTCTCGTGGTTAGGTCCACACCAAGACAAATCCAGCGCCCAGAAGTCCACCGAAGATGAGCTTCCCCGACAAGTGAGATACCGTGCAATACTTCCGCTGTTCGTAGCGTCATCAGTTTGGATAATACCAAGAGGTATTTTCCGCTGTGAGATGCGCTTAGTCTGGATTTTGATATCCCGTATTGCTGCCTTGAGAAATGGCAAGGCCTCTTGTAAAGGAGTTAAGTCCCTGTCGTTAGCGGCGATTACGAAGCCCAGATGATTAGTGTTGTTGGAAAGTGTTTTTTAACCAATGCTATACTCTTGTCCAAACTAGGTATATCCCAGTATATCCCACACGAGCGGAGGCGAATAAAGCTGGAGATACGATCCATAGTATATTAAATCAACCAAAGCATAGATGTTTGCTGCTGCTAATACACGCATGCATTGTGAATAATCGACATCGTTCGAGGGACTCTGTAGATATACTGCATTGACCCCAAGATTTCGTAAAGACGTAATTAATTCGTTACAGTTGCCTTTGCCGTTACTTGCTAGGAAACTCCACGTATTCAGATTGATGTTGACTCTACGGATAAAGAATTGTGTTTCGTTCGTCGAGGAGAAGGGATGACTCCCTAGAAACATGCAGTGTTACTTCTGTGACATAAATAATGAATAGAGTATACAAGCTGAAGAAAATAGTGTACCTTGATTTCAATTGGATCTAATGACACGGTAAGTTATGATGGGGTACCAGGACCAGAATCCTCGGGCAGTGAAATATTTTAAGAATGCGGAAAGAAGCACGGGAGAATTCCCAGGCAGGGGCGCAGCTCAGTGGACGTTTTACACCGGAGCGTCTCTGACAGAGGACAGTCATACAAGACCGAACATCCACCCGAGGGCGCTCAATTGGTGGTGTTTAGGAAATGCAGCTGTTTAATTAGTTGCCGAAAGCAACAAGCCTCAATTGAGCTGGTACTACCACGCACGCCAGCATGAGCAGGGTAGGATCTGTGGGTACTTGCTTGATGTACCAACAATCTGCTGGCAACACAAATCCTAAGATCAAGTTGATGCCAATCATCATTGCGGTTATACAAAAATGCGTTCGCACTGCCTGCATGGGGGGTAAACCAACACGACAAACATACAGCAAACGAGTTAGCCGCAGCTCTGCGGCCAGAGAGCTGAAATCTTGTCTCATCCTTCACACCTGAGTGCGACTCTGACGCTTCGAAGAATATTTTGATTGATTAATATTAGGTTTTCTATAATGCTTACGGATGGGTTTCTGGCGGCTTGGGTGTGGAAGCTCGTTTAAGTTCATTGTCGCCATTGGTGAGTTCCGTGACAGGACTAACAACATGATCAGAACCTTCTTGGTGACCCCATCTGCCATCATCAACTTGTGGTGAAATAGTTGCGATCGTTTGCGCAGTTATTGACTCTCTAGACTCTTTCGGTCGACTATCAAGAACGCCATTTCTAGGAACCAAAATGTCAGGTGGATCCTCAGCATTTTCCAAGACAACAGTCTGGATAGGGATATATGCGCCACGATTTTTTATGTCGGAAGTTGAAAGTGAGCTCTCCGTATGAAGCTCCGTTTTCTGAAGGCCGTCAGATCCGGGAAGCTCGACAATTTCTCTTGCTGCCCATAGTTCCGACATTCGTTGCTCATCCGCTGCGAGCTCGATGTTCAGGTGCTTGACGTCGTCCTTCGTTTCCGTCTCCGTTCCAACCTCCATACCGCCCGAACTTTCACTTCCCATGCTCCTGACCTTTTGTTGTCTCTTCCTCCTTCTCCAGAAGAATATTGCAGCTCCAATAAGTGCTGAGACGACGAACACAACGCCTACAACAATTCCGGCAATTGCACCCGGCGAGAGTGAGTCTCCATTGCCGCCATCCAAGGGAGTGTCTATTAAATTTCCGATAGCATCGTACTTGGCCAACAGGTCCTTGCACCTGGAAGTCATCGACGGATCGGGATTTGCGCGTTCGTTGGTAATCAGATCACAACTCGGATTGGCCCCAGCTTCAACCTGTTCCAGATATAGCCGATTTAGAACCCAGGACGCTCTCTGATATCCATTACACATACTGAACGGACCGTACGATGATTCAGTTGAATTTGCCACAACGCCAGTCATTATAGTTGCCTTCTGGAATTGGGTCATATTCCAAAAGGCATGGTCGCCCGAACCAAAGTTCGACATGGCCTGACATTTGAGATTGTCGTACATGCATTTGCAGATCTCGGTGCTGCCATCAACAATCTCCAACGGCAGTGTTTGGTAATTTACTAACAAAGTCAGCCAGATCACAAGTGCTGGTTGCACCAAAGGTTTTCATACCCCAAACAGGATCGATTGTTAGGCAGGCCTTGACTTGGTTATCTGTAGGTGTGTATGAATCACTCTGCAATGCTACAGGCTTGGCATTGCCAAGTGCTACAGAGAAATTTGAAGCAATCTCATTCAAGCTAGAGCTAGCTATGATGTTGACGAGTCCTTTAAATGTATTGGTCAGCAGATTGACATTATTGTAAACAGGCGTCGAAAATGAGCTTACCATTGTCCGTATTTGTATCCGGAATGAAGAAATAGGGTCGCAAAAACCCCCCAGAGAAAATTGGAGTGAGAGATGGTCCATAAAGAGTCGCAATCTCAGGAAAGGTGTTGTTGTCCAAGGTGTTACTACATCTATTTTCTCCCACAATGACAGGAATTCCATAACTCCTATATGTCGACGTTAAGTTGCCATAACTGTTATCGCACCAGTCGAGTCGCACTGCCCAAAAGTCAACGGACTCAGAGATACTACCACAGCTTAGAAAATTCTCAGCGATATCGCTATTGAAGCTATAGTTTGGTGCGGAGATCCCCAGCGGAATAGGGCGATAACCATTTACCACCATGTATGCTCTCATGTCCCGCATTGCGGCTTTAAGGAAGGGCAGGGCATTTTGCTCGGAACCGTGAATCTCCATGACATTAGATCCCATTGTAAATCCAATCACGTTGGTATGATTGGCGAATGATTTGACAGTGGAGGTAAATTCGGCAAACATATCCAGATCCCAGGCATTCAAAGTATATTCTGATGTGAAGTCGTCCCCGGAGAAGGATAACTCTACTACCACATAAATGTTCGCGGCGGCTAAAGCCTCCAGGCATGGAGAATATTTGGGTATCGAGGAGACATTCGAAAGCCAGACGGTATTAATATGCAGAGCGAGGAGTGCTGAGATATGTTCCGCGCAGTTAGCAACGTTGTTGAGTATTTTCAATCTGGCCGTATCGAGATTGACACCGCGAACGAAGAATTGTGTGCCATTTGGATAGAAGAAGAAGTCGCCCTAGCACTCCGTTTAGTAAACTGTAGACACGAGGGCTTGAGCACGGATCTCATACTTTGATTGTTATTGGCGCTGCGACTGCTTCGCGTGACACCAGCAGACTTTTCAACATCTCTAGATAACTGTAGGAGGTTTTTTATGGAAAGGCGGAGGATAGTTCAAGAGAGGGTGTCAGAAGGAAATCCTTTTCGAAGGAATCAGTCCAGATTCCTGGCTCAAGAGTACCCAACATGGTGCCTGGTGCAATTCTGCAGTCCTTCATTCTCCACTTTTTGCAACAATGATCTAGACCAATAGAACAACCGCGCAGTGTAGTATATCCAAGCGGATGTACCTAATTGTTGGTGTTTTAGAAATACAAGCATATGACTAGACACTATAGAGTGGTGATCTCGCTACGCCTCAATCGAGCTGCCGCGAACCTTGCAAGCCAACATGAGCAGGGCTGAATCTGTAGAATCTCACCTTATACACCAACAACTTTCAGACAACACGAGAATTCCATGGTAGTTTTCATGCCAATCACGAGCATCGTCGACTAAACTGGACGATAAGCCAACATGCTGCGCAACGAAGTAAAAGGGCCGCGGCCACAACTCCGCAGCCAACAATCTCGGGAATTAACCAATACTTTACACTCAAACCCAAGCCTCGCGCTCAGGAGAATAATTCGATGGAGTAGTATTAGCGCCTGCATCTCTTGGCGTTGGACTCTAATACCCGGCAGAATCAACGTCGCCAGCTTGCGAATTGCCTCCAAGCTCGACATCTACTAGCCGGCTTTTTATTAGAGAAGAAGATTGCCACTTCGAGCTCACTTATGGCAGTCCTCTGATCCTAGAAGCTCATCCGTGCCCTGGAGGGTCCGAATTTCGATTTTTCTACTGTTCCCCAAGATTTTTGCTGTCTCTTCGATTATTGCAAACTCAGCACGTTGGTGCCATCGAACTTTTAAAACGTAAGTATGGCTTTGGATGTTCGCCATACCTAGAGAAGATATGTTCCAGCCTTGAATGTTGCTATCAGGAAGACGACAGCAACGAAATTGGCTGATATTGCTCCTTCCTAATGGCAACAGACCGAGTCGGGAAGGGAGTATGCTTGTAAGGTTTGTCGCGCTGGTAGTTGTGGGATCTTCTGCCTGATCTCTTGGATATTGTTTTGCCTTGGTGGTCTAGCTTCCTTCAGAACTGCGCCAGCTTCATTTTGAAAAATCCAAGCCGTTTGGACATTAGTGTCGGTGATAGAAGGCACCTCGTGGTTTGTTCGAAATTGATCTGGTTCTGATAGAGACGATGAAATACCCATAAGAGCTTCTCTTGATATTTGCACCTGCGAAAAGCGCAGTGTGTTCCTCTACTCATGTCCATACTAGTAATGAACCAGGTTATCCGGTTCCCCTGACAGGTTGGCAGCGCCACGTAGGAAATGTCTATACTAGGGTTTATTTGTGCTGCAGACAAGGCGCATGTCAATACCATATACATGCATGCACAACCCGCATCTTTGGGAGACTTTTGATATGTGACTTTCAATTAGCATGCAACCTATTTAGATTTAAGCGAGGAGAATCCTACTTCGAGAACTGTTGAGTGGTAGGCAACATGTCAATCTCCAATTTGTAGGCTCGCATTGGTAATCACTGGCTCCATCTCCTCACTTCTCTCCAAGACTGTTATTCGAAACAAAGTAAGAGTGAAACACATCGCAGAAACAAGTGATCTAGCCAATCTACCTCATGAAATGCGAAATTCAGGATGAACAGTAGGAAAGAAGTAAAGGACTCGTAAAGCGTTAGGTAAAAATGTGAATACGGTAGTGACATAAAATAAATGAACTCTTCGAAACCTTATACGGAACATAGATGTGATAAAAGGGCTGCAAATAGAGCCTCAGAAAGCTTCAACACAACTCGCACTTTTGATGGTAGAAGTCGGAGGGACTACATCAACAAAAGAATTATCCAAACGCGACAGATGGCTTATCCAGCACGAAGAAGGCACGGGAGACTACTCCTGTACACAATCTGAAATTAGTTCCATTGGATACTGATTTTGGAATATGTAATGTTTGATTCTTTTCCCTGCGCCGACTGTCGTTCTGCAATTTGCAGGGCTGCAGCGCTCGAGCTACTGAATAGGGAGTAGCAAGTACGTCTCTTGTGCAAATGGCGCCAGATTTGTGATAAAGAAGGGATGAAATGCCAAGGAAATGGTTCTAGACGAAAAGACGCAAGTACACAAGATTGTTGTATGACAATGCTGCTTCTTGAAGTTAAGGCGACGCTGAGGATAGATTGATGGGTGTGGTGGAGATGATGTTCCAGGTGTAGAGAAACTTTGATGCCGCCTGTCAACACGTGATCCTGTCTCTGTGAGAAAGTCACGAGATCGACCCCTTCCATTTTCGCCTTCGGACGACCTCCCTCCGTTCCCTGATTAGTCAAGCTCAAAACCTCCACTTCAACAACACAACGACAAATCGATCACCAAACATAGATCCGTGCGGCACAAAACCATTTCCAGATCACCTATCAATTTATGTATTGTCCAATAAATACGAATGAGAGCGAAGAAGGCGATCATCTCCCCCACGTTCAAAAAGTGGGATGAGGGGCAGCGAAACGTTGTACCCGCCAAGAGCGTAGTGTTCTCCTCAGTCTCATGCGTGATGTATATTAAGGCTGTACGAACTGTGTTTTCTTTTATTTACATATCGTTTCCTTTCCCCTCACCTTCCTTCTCTCTTATCCCTCTGTCTCTTCAATTCCCGAAAGCAAAATGCCTGTCCAAAAAATACCACTCTCTGAGAATTGGCAATTCCGCCAAACAACCAAACTGAATGATGCAACCGCATCTTCTTTCCTGCCAGTCTCACAATTTCCTACTGTATCTCACCTCGACCTTCTCCACCATGATCTCATCAAGGATCCATATGTTGATATCAACGAGCTCGAGTCCCTTTGGGTCAATGATGCAGACTGGGAATATAAAACAACTTTCAAACACTCTTCACTAGCTTCAGGAGAACATGCAGAACTTGTCTTCGAAGGCCTAGACACTATCTGCTCAGTGTTCCTGAACGAGAAGTTGATTCTCGAGACGAGGAATATGCACATAGAACATCGCATTGATGTCGCCTCTTACTTGAAAGAGGAGAATGTGTTAGAATTGAAATTCAAAAACGCGCCTGAATTTGCCAAGAAAGAGATGCAGAGAATAGGATACAAAGGAAATGGAACCGATGTCCATTTCGGTGGCCCGGAGAGGTTGTTCGTACGGAAAGCACAGTATCATTGGGGTTGGGACTGGGGACCTGCTATCAATACTTGTGGACCTTGGAAACCCGTCTGGCTCGAGACATGGAATGAGAAAGATGGCAAAATCAAGGAGTGGATTGTAAGACAAAGTGTTAGTGAGGATCTGAAAACTGCTACTCTGAGTATATCAGGACTTGTAGAGCCTGGAGAAAACAGAATCGTTTCGATTCAGGTTGATGATTCAAGTGGGCAATTCGTCTTAAGGGCAGAGGTGTCCGCGGGTTCGGAGGGAGGTTTCAGTGAGAGCCTCAGAGTGGGAAATCCAGAACTCTGGTATCCCTTCACGTACGGCTCTCAGCCACTTTACGCCATTACCATCTCTCTACTCTCAATGGACGACAAAATAGTAGACACCAAAGCCATCAGACTCGGTCTCCGTCGGCTCCGCCTTCTTCAACATCCCCTCAACAAAGAACCCGGCACTGCGTTCACATTCGAGATCAACAATGTCTCCATTTTTGCAGGTGGCTCTTGCTGGATCCCAGGCGACTACCTCCTTCCCCGCATGAACCCTCAACGCTACCGTGACTGGCTTACCCTCGCCAAATCCGGAAATCAAGCTATGATCCGCGTCTGGGGTGGTGGGCTGGTCGAAAGTGAAGACTTCTACTCTGTCTGCGACGAACTCGGTATCCTCGTCTGGCAAGACTTTCTCTACGCCTGTGGCGATTACCCCGCCGAGAAAGGCTTCGTAGAAGAAGTCAAACACGAAGCAGAATGTCAGATCAAGCGTGTAGGCCATCATTGTAGCTTAGTGATTTGGGCTGGAAATAACGAGGATTACATGTTAGCGGAGCGATGGGGATGGGAATATGACGTTGATGATGACAACGAGGAGAATTGGGCCAAGACGAATTTCCCGGCACGGTTGATTTATGAGAGGGTATTGCCGGAGATATGTGAGAGGTTGGCGGGGGATGTGCCGTATTGGAGGAGTAGTCCTTATGGTGGGAAGACGTCGAATGATACCACGATTGGGGATACGCATATTTGGAATGGTAAGTATCATAAGCCCTCTGTTTGTGATTATGCTTGGGAACCCTGACACAAATCACAGTATGGCATGGTAAAATGTCCCCCTACCAAGACTACAAACAATATACCTCCCGCTTCGTCTCCGAATTCGGTTTCGAATCTGCGCCCTCTCTCCGCACCCTGCATTCCGCCATAACACAGCCTTCCGAGCGGCACTGGCAATCCCTCACCTTCGACGCCCACGACAAAGGTCCCGGCCACCAACGCCGCTACGGCATGTACTGCGGCGAAAACTTCCGCTTCCAATTTAACCCCCTCTCCTCATTCGTCTACTGCTCCCAATTCCTACAAGCTGAAGCAATGAAATACGCATATAATCATTGGAGACGAGAGTTTCGAGGGCCCGGGGAGGAGAACTGTTCTGGGATTTTGGTGTGGCAGCTGAATGATATTTGGCCGGGGACGAGTTGGGCACTTGTTGATGTAAATGGGGGGAGGAAGTCGAGCTTTTATATTACGAAGAGGGCGTTGGGGAAGGTTGTCGTGGGGATGGAGAGGGTTGTTACCGGGGTGCATGGGAATTATATGACGAGTTGGAGTTATCCTGAGAAGAAGGAGAAGGTGGAGATTTGGGCTGTTAACGGGTTGATTACTGATCTTGAGGTTGTGCTGAAGTTGAAGGCTTTTGATATTGCTTCTGGGGATGAAGTTGAATTGCCTGCGGATGAGAAAGAGAGGAAATTGGTGTTGAAGAGTAACCAAACTACTGAGAGCACCAAAATCCACATCCCAAACGCAGCTTCAACAGTCATCGCTGCCTACATCGATGATGCCATAACAGGCGAAAGGCTCGCACGATGGGTCGACTGGCCAGAGCCGATGAAGTTCGTCAAATTCCACCCAAAGCTCAAAGTCAAGACCACGATCGAAAGTACAGCATCTGGAGAAGTGGTAGTCTTGAAGGCAAATGCGCCTGTAAAAGGTGTTGTGGTTCAGATACCTATTGAAGATCCCGGAGATGACGCAGTATTTGAGGATAATTTCGTAGATCTTGTGCCTGGGGAGGAGGTCAGAATAGCAGTCGTGGGAAGTATTGAGGGTAGGGATATTGAGACGAGGTTCTTGTGTGATTGGGAGTACAAGGAGGGGTTTGTTTTGTGAGTGACCTAAGAACGGGATTCCTCAGCTAGTTGCTGGAAATGATGAGATGTTTCTGGAGGACAAAATTCAAGTTCTCTCCATCCTCTGAAGAGCATCTCTATACTGATTGAAGATGAGGCGATAAATCGTTATGATAGTGATGTGTTTTGTGCCCTTGGCGCCCTTCCTATTCGCCCCTTGTCCCCCGTTCCTCGCCTACCAGCCCCTCCCCGGCCCACCCCAATACCCATATATAAAGTTTAATAAGCATGACTTATTTTAATTACTGGTCCATCAGGCACCTGGTAGTCGAGATGTTATTGGGTACATTATACATAAATCCTAACGTGGTAGTGCTTAGTTACGTGTAAGATTGATCGTTTAGGTGGTTGAGATCTCTTTGGAGAGATTATATGTAAATACTAAGTTAAGATTATGAGGCACGTGCGTACGCTCGAAATTAAATTTTTTGATCTGTTTCGTTTTGGTTGGTTGTTTTATAGTGGCCGTGAGAGGGCGGGAAGTGAAGGCAACGACTATGCATCACAAATCTGTGTTACGCATTGTTTCCGTGGATAGACAGCAAATACGGTATCAGCAAGGTGCAATTCAATATTTCGAACTGCGGATTCCCCACCAAGGCGAAGCCTCAGTGAGGAGATAATGATCCTGACGAAGTTAAAGATGTGGAAGACTATGAGAGGAATGGTGATGTCTTCTTGATGATATGAATTTCTGGTCTCCCTCACTCTCAGCAAGAAAGAATCATTCGGATTTGGGAATCGGTATCCTTTCGCTGTCAAATTTACGGGCAGTGTCAATAGCCTTCACTTCCTTCACCTTCCCCTTCGTAGCAAAAGATGATCAATCCACTACAAGAATCTTTTATTATCCTTCTACCGAAGGAGGCAAAATAGATGATAGAGATCTCCTCCACAATTTAGCAAGCCAGAAAGCGCCGAAGATACCAACTATACATGGGCGGAAAAGTTTCTTCGATCTTATCGAGCTTGATATCATACTTGAAGCCACCTCTCTTCTCTTATATTTTTCTTATCTCAAGTTTCCACTCGTCCTCCAACATTCATTGAAGTCCAAAAGATTGACTTTTCTTGTTGGCAAGGGTTGCTACATTACGGTTTCATCCCTATATATTATATTGGCAAATACCTTAAACCCCACCCGGTTATTTCAAAACAACTTAGATGCCACTTGGAGTATTATAGTGTAAATTGCGAGTGGACCTGGATTTCTGCTACTACGATTCTAAGTCAGATTTCCCCCGCCATGAGTCTATGTCGCTCTCTTCGATGCTCGTGTCTCTGTTGAGCATTCTTGTAGCCTAATCTTTTATAAGTGCAATGATAGAGCTACCTACTTTTAAGATAAGTTTCGACTTGCGAATTAGGCGACTATGTGAAAGTGGCATATAAGAGGGCATGCGAGGTATTAAAATTTGGTTGAGTGGCATCTGAGGTATTTACCGATATTTCACGTTCTCCTTACGCTTTTTAATTTGACAAATTTGAAAATCTATTTATAATCAAATCAACGAGATCTCTTTCACTATACTTGCTCGTAAATGTTAAAGAGACAGCGCACATGGGGTTTGTTTTCGGATATTCAAGTTAGCTCAACCATTTCATCCCATAATGCTTGAGTTTAATTAACGATTTAATATGATCTTATAGAAAGTAGCTTTCGTGTCACCAAAAAAGCTAAGTGAACTAATATAGCTGTTGTCGTAAACCCTGACCTTTGTTATTTCAATAAGTGTTGTCAATTATGATACCCTTATCAATACTTTTTCCTATAGCTGACTGACAACGTATCTGTCTCTCATTCCGTATCCAATAATTCTCGTGCGCAATCAACACAAGTAATATCTATAGAACTATTTGCAAGAGGAAGATATTGCATCTGGTGATCATCCCGTCCATTCGTGCCTTTCCTGATCATTTTGCTTTACTGCCTCAGATTAACCTGAAGGGATAATTTATATGACTCTTCACAGTGGAATTTCGTCTAATTCGCTTACCAGCACAAATATGTCTGCGGTTCCTAACCTTTGTCCACAACTTTTTTAACCTTCTACAAACCTCCAAAGCAGATACAACTCAACTTCCAGAAATTCGACAAAACGCATCCCAACCTTTTTCCTTGTATCTTATTCATGAAATATAAATACATCCTCACCAACTCATTTCCCCTCCTTCCGAAATCAGCACGCCATCGGAAGTTCTCCTGGTATGGCGCCGTGCTCTGCCCGGCAGCCTCATTGCTGAGATCTTTCAGGACGTGGACTTTTGCCCTTCTACACTGATGTAGAAAGTGTTTCTCAAAAGCGATGACATGTACATTGGTATGAGAGCGAATGGTATCTAGCAGCTGCTGCTGTTGGATTCTGAGTGCTGTTAATCCCTTCACGCCCGCTCGCGCTCCTCGCACTCCATATATACATTCGTGCCTCCCCACATCCCAAAGAAACACCATAGCTCACCGTCAAGTCTAACCATCAATTAACAAATAGGGTTAAGCACCTCGAAACGAACATGATGTAAGATCGAAGAGCGTCGAAGTCTTTGATCTTGACTAGTAAACTCTCTTTCTATAAATATTGAGGTAAAACCACGAAACGCGAGTCTATTCACATCGAATATCTTAATTGTCCCTTTATTTGCAGTATTGAATTGATCATTTGAGTCGTCGGTCGCAGCATTGAGATGAATTTGCCGTAGCCCACCTATTTCCCAAACTCATCATGAGACAGGAGACTAAGATTGTTTAGAGCAATGTAGGTTCTTGATGACCAGACTGACATGGTCCAAATGTGGGTGGAACGCAACAGTATATAGGAATATCTCAATCCCCATTCAATATATTCTCAATATCTTCACCCCATACTAACAAATACATCCAACGCAGCTCGTAAGCCTTGGTATACCGCTTCCCCTAAATCCCATAACCAATATCCAGAATTCAAACCCCCAGTATCCATTCTCCATCGTATCGTCATTATGCAGATGTTCTGCTGTTGAATTTTCCTTTCCAAGTTTCCAAGACGCCGCGCTAATAGTTGTTTATGGGATCGACGTATGTGCCAAATGTGGCGTGGTGATTCCCATTTCTGTATCTCTTATGGACTATCATGGCCATGATGTCTGTGAGCTGGCATCGTTTGCTTATGTTGTCCAAACCCTGATCATCTCTAGTAGATAGGGTAGCAGGAAGATATTATTTCCTTCGTGCAGTAGGCTCTGCGTCGTCTCGAGTATTTGTGTATTCTCGTTTGCACGGCTTCCAAAGTAGTACTTGGTATTGGTGTTAATCCTCTGCCGAGAAGTATCGTTTCGTGCTTTTGCCTCCTTTTGGTGCCTTCAGTTCCACGGGAAAGGTGTGGTGTACGACGTGAGGTCGGTATACGGCATCTACTGGTGGCATCCTGCTTGATATTAGCCTGCATGCACGATTCATGGGTCCTCATTATCCTGATAACGGAAACGTCAATGGAGCACAGAGTGAAACATACCAATCATCCAAACTAAGCGGGAAATATTCATAAAGAAGATCGGCATTCTCAACCGGACTACCCATATGCGCCTTCTTCTTTAGCTCCGGGCTCTTCTCTCCAGTACTCGACACTCTTCCAAATCCATTACTTTCACTCTTTCGCGATAGCTCATCTTCTGTAAGCGAGAGGTCGATGGGTGCTGCAGCAGAATTATGCTTGTGAGGCATGTTTTCTGATTTCCAGCGAGTCTTAGGAATAGGTGGCCTTTGTACTGTAGGCGAGACAGCAAGCTTTTTCGCTGGTCGGTGAACTTCCTGACTTGAAGCTTGGGGTAATGATTGCGCGGGGTTTGCCCAGTCTGGGAGATCCAGGGGTTGCTTACTTTGGTCAGCATCTTTCGTCTGATGTTAGAATGAAAAGGAAGTACGAACCTGTAATGCATTTAAGGCGTAGAATCTGTATGAACTATTCGCAGCACCAGGATCTACTTTCACCTGTGGCGTTGGAGCATGCTCACTCATCGTCCTTTGCTTCGGTTCCACCTTCCTCTCGCTGAGTGGCACATCCTTTCTACTATCAAAATTTCTAGGACTTCGACCTCGAACAATAATCGGACCACTTTGTATTTCTGCCAATTTGATGCTTTCTCCCGTTGCCAAAGTCGCGATCAAGTTGATTTGAATGACATAATGTTGCTGTAAACCTTTTCTCCGTCCGTTGTTTGCTGTGGCATGTTTGAACTGCAATCGCTTCCAAGCGATCGGTATTGAAACAACATTTGGGTCCAACTCCGGATTCATGCTTAAATCTAGCGGCCATTTAGGTGGGGCTGCCCCAGCTTTGTCCTCGCTCGAAGCACCCGCGGAGGTTTTCCAAGGCACCGAAATTATCTCCGTGCTCTTCCCTTCTATACTCTCAAGTGCTGATATTGTAGCTGTAAGATCGTAAATAGGGACTTGTTGCCCTTGCTCGTTCAACACTTGTCGTATGGTCCGTGAGAGAGTCATCGTTCCCGAGATCTGGAACAGGTTTCGTCGATAACATGTCAATTCCATTGGACGCCCAGTTGTCTCACCTCCAAAGACATCCTCGGCTACAAAAAACATCCCATAGAGTTCTGCTGTCATTTGTGGCCATGTTTGACCTTGATCGTTGAGTATCGGCGCCTTGATTATCGGAGCCCCGAAGCCGAGTAACTTGTTGTCCAAATCCTGCGCAGAGGTCTCGCCTTGGTGGCCATTATTCCTATTATCCTCGAGGAGATTTTCGGAGGGACCAAATTGGTATGAGAAGGGATCTTCGAATGTGGCAGAGAAGGCATCGGAAAGATCGTAGGATGGTGTAAATGGGGGGTTCAAGAGTCCTGCACTTAAATCGTCTCTATTTTGTCCACTTGAAGGATGTTAGCGACCGTTCAGAACAGATATCGGACGAGAGAAGGCCGAAAGCAATCAACAAAGATTCGGAACAGGCAGACATACAATAACCCATCGCCCTCGAAATGCAACTCATGATCGAAATGATCCATAGATACGAGGTGCCCCGAGTCCGGGGCGCTCAATCGCAGAATATCGTTTGGTGTCGTGGTTGAAGAGCTCATGGTTAAAGTATCATAGCCAGCCATGGCATGGTTCGCGACGCGCGGTTCGCTGCGGTGGGAAGAGTGAAGCATCTGCAATTGCTAACGTTGTGTGCATAATTATGTGAACAGAATATATTACAATATGGCAAAATCCGTAGAGGTGAACGACAGTTGAGATGGTGGTGAAAGCCGTTGCAAAATGTGTCGTGGTCAGACAAGGCCAGCCAGCCCACTGTGGCTATATTAGGCGTCGGTATTGGAGGAGAAGGCAGAGGGCAAGGAGCAGAGCGCAGCCGGGAGAACAGAGGGAGGAAGAGGATGAAGGCTGAGATAGTGAGAAGGTGGAGAAATCCCAGGGGGATGAGGGGATGATGGGGATTTGAGTGGTCGTCACAGTCAAGAGCAGCACCTGGTTGACAGCAGCACAATTGGCCCGATTGGTGCTGATTCGGCCTGCAGCGAGAGCTCTAGCACCCCCGAAGCCCACTGATGTCTTTATCTCCAGCGTTATCTCATGCGCCAAACACGCTTTACCCCCACTGATCGCCACTGAAATACGTCTTTTATTTAGGAAGGAGTTTGCGACATTATCGAGCAGCTCAGTATATAATTTTCACCTGATTTTCTTCTTTCGTGGCGCTTGCTTGTATCCCCAGAAATGCATGCGAAAGCGGCCCCCGAGTCCTTTTCCAACCGCTCACCCCGCATTTGCACGGCCCAAGCTTCAAGCCAGAAGATCGTTGGACGCCTCCAAACTACAGAAAGGGGCATGACACGGAACACACCGTTCCAGAATATTCCAAGCACAGTCAAGCATGAAAATGACGGGATGGGATGCAAAAAACCGCTTCTCTTTCGGCACGGGACGTGGTGAGGTGGTTGTCAGCCCGAGTGGTAGCCAATCGTGTATCCATACCAAGATCTCTTCAACCTCTAGGTTCTCCGCATCCATCGTACGACTGCAGCGAGGTGCTGGCTTCAAGTACAACCTCATTCCAAATCTCATATGCATTATAATTCCAACTCCGCCAATGCTATATACATTCCCGTCATTTGGTATCCTAAAATTATGATCCATCTATGCAAGCCACAGCAACTGCTGCTCCCAAAAGACTGCTTTCTTCTGCATACATCAACTCGATAACGCCCTGTTTCCCACCAGAAGCTTGAACAAGCGAATCTAGTTGCTTCTCACACGACGTCCTGAAGCCCGGATAGTTCTCTAGAACAGATCCATTGTATGCCACCAGCGTATGTGAGGACTCGGGTGGCGCAATAGACTCTGCTTCATTGCGCAACTGCCAAAGAGCATGTACGCCCGCAGCAACTACACCGCTTGCGCGGTAAGAGACATGTGATGCGATGAGGCGGATGGCAAGTAAATCAGTGTGCGTGGGAGGGCGTGATGTTGGGTGTCGCGAGGTAAAGATTTCATGTGCCAACGACAGAGTGGGACTTCGATCGCTATCGACCTATCAGCATATGGTTGCACAATCTCAGGCGGAGAACTTACGACTCGATATGTGAGAGAGTTTCTGTCTCAAGGGAGTATTTCTCTCTCAGACTCGGCGGCACCACTCCACCGAGGAGACCTGCCGTCTGAATACCTTCAATCAATACTAGTCGGACGATCTCTCCTAGGTACCCTCCACTGACGAAGTGTTCCAAGGGCTGGAAATTGGGCTTTGGGTGAACTGCTCTGAGCATATCATCCCATCTTGTTGAAGGCAGTATTCCACCACCGAACATAGAAAGTTCGGTATTGACGATGACATGCTTAGCTGAGTCGTGCCAGGACGACGGCCGAACGCCAAATTTCGGAGGAGAAAAGATATGTACTGGAAGATGAACTGCGGCGTTCACCCCAGTCCCGAGAATCAAAGCAAATCGTGTCGTCTGGTCTAGATATGCTTTCGACAAGAGAGTGGCTGAAGAGTCATTAACGATCGCGTTCAATTGAACGTTGAGACCTCTTCTCGAGCACGCGTCTTGTATCAGATCTCCAAGATCCTGGCCCAGGAGACCATGGGCAGCAAGAAACCCCTTGCCCATTCCCTGAAGGAGTCCACTCCTCAGAGAAGTTTGCCTGGAGTTGTCAGCTGACAATATTCTGGGAGAGCTACATAGAACTTACTCTATTGGGAATGACCACGACATCCCCATAGATAATGGTTCTTCAGACATATCATGGCCTTCCTCTTGCCCTGCTAAAGTCTCTCCAATGCGAGCAGCCATCCAATCGAAAAACAACACTCCCTTCAACTCCTTGACAGAATTCGTAATTTTGAAGGATTCTTTCTTCAATATTCGACATTCGTCGCTCTCGCTTTTCCTTCCAGAAAGCTCAATGAGAGCAATTCTGAAAGTTGAACCCCCGACATCTAGAGCGAGATACGTCCCTCGTTCGTCTCCAGAAGGGAGAAGGTGGTTATATGACGGCAACATGTTCAATGGGTTGTCCAATAAACTCTCCCCAAACTGCTTCCTCAACCCGTTCGATAAAGCTTCCAATCTCCATCTTTCCTTCGACTCTCGAAATGCTTCTTCGACCTCTTTCAAGAATTCCGAGTACATCTTCTGTCCACCACCCACACCGCCCACACCGCCATCTCCGTTGACATTTTCTCGTTTGATAACAGATGGTGCCAGCCAAATATCGAGGATGGTCTGGAGAACCGACTTGGTTCTCAGCAAACTCTTAATAATCGCAGCATAGAAGGCCTGGCGTACCTTATACATTGCAGCAATGAGTGGCTGCATCTCATCGAGCGTTGATACATATAGATATTTGAGCAAGTAGCGGCGCTATGCGGCGCGGCTAATGTAGTAAGGTGACGATCAACAAGATGCTGCGTTCTCCATACTCTAACTGCCCACTACTAGTTGCATGTGTGGAACTAATGGCCGGGTCGGGAATGGCTTGTTTCGTGTCGAAAAAGCTTGGAGGGAGGATGTCAGACAGATGGATCCGAGCTGTCTAGGGAAGGAAGGTCGCGAGTAGTACGAGCAGTACGAAAAAGGGATTAGATCTGACGACCAGACTGGAAGGGCAAGTAACATGTAAAAAGAGATGAGAAAGTATAGGCTAGGTTCAGGCAGGATTGTTGGATTGACAATGCTTATTGCGCCATGACGGCCAAGGGAACGATAGGATGAGAGGAGCCCCCAAAGTTTATCGGTGTCTTGAGCTCGCTGGTGGGAGTAACATGTCAACGGGAAACTTCTCAGGCAAAAAGATTTAAAGGTGGTCAAATATGTGTCTGAGACAAAAACTGCAGATGCTGGCAGATGCTGCGGTGGAGTTGTCCCGCAATCCGTTCTTCCAGAAATCTCTAGGGGTCAGTCGCCGCGATGGGGGCTATACTGAAAGCTGTATGGGGTCCCATTTTGCAGGAAGAGAAGCACTCGCTGCATCCTGAAAATTGCCATGCTGAGAAGCCCCTGGCTGGGCGGTGGCGGCTGTGGGTTGGTCCGCGCTGGGCCAATTGTTACTGGCTTCGTCGTAGTGGGTTGAAACCGAGCAGCTGCTGGTGTTGGGGATGGGCCATCATGGGCGAGGAGGAGAAGTGTTGAGGCAACGTTACAGCTGTTGGAGTACCACGACGAAAGCCCGAGGGATCCATTCTGCCACCCACTTCCGCCTTTTCCACGGCTCGGGTGCTGAGGTAAGCTAGGGGGAAGCAGCTTAGCGTCGGCATGCTCTGTCCGACCAGCTTCACTCACGGCATCCAACAACAACACGTCAAACGCCAGCCATCAGTTTCAACACCTGAATAAACCTTCTTTCGTCCAATGTCGTCGTGCGAATTGCCCAAGATCTGATATATCGCCTGCCATTGGCCTGGCGCATCGAAACGACAGCTGCGCGCAAGTGCGTCCACTTTTCTGGAAGGTTTCACGGCTATCGATCGCCGCCACCGAGAGTTCCATACGGCAAAGGCAGGTAAACCTTCCCGTCGCTGGCCGGAGATTCAGGTAAAGACGGGGTGTCGACGGTGACGTTCCATACTCTCCACCAAATAGTACGACGAATACCTAATCAGCTACCCAATGAAGCATGTCACATGTAGTTGCGATCTCCTTTGTTCAGGAATGGGCGGGCGCGGAAGCTTGGGAAGCTCTATCACGCTCTCTTTTGTCATCATATCTCTGTCGTCTGGTCCCCCTCCAGGCATTTGTACCTGCTGAACTCCTACTATTCACTCAAAAGTAGCTTAGCAAAAGACTTTTTCTACCCCAAAGCTCTCTTCTTTCACCATAACATTGCTCCAAAACCTTTAAGCAACTAAGAACAACCACTACCAAACAGCCAAAATGAGGCTCATCATCAGAGACGACCCCGCCTCGGCGTCATCGTACATTGCCCAATATATCATCGGTAAGTCTGCAGTCCCATGTTTCATCCCACAGCCAAAACTAACAACACCAAAGATCGGATCAAGCACTTCAATCCCACGAAAGCCTATCCTTTTGTCCTCGGACTTCCCACTGGCGACAGTCCTGTCGGCATCTACAAGATCCTAGTCGAGAAATACAAGGCTGGCGAAATATCCTTCGAAAATGTCGTTACATTCAACATGGTATGTTCTACATAGCCTTGCATACAGCCGGAAGAGCACGGAACTGATCTCCCGTGTAGGACGAATATATTGGCATTCCGCGAGAACACCCTGAAAGCTACCATACTTTCATGTACAAGCATTTCTTCTCGCATGTTAATGTTCACCCCTCGAATATCCATATCTTGAATGGCAACGCCCCTGATCTCGAAGCCGAATGCGTACAATATGAAGCTGCTATTAAGGCCGCTGGAGGAATCGATTTGTTCTTGGGTGGCGTAGGTCCAGATGGTCATATCGCATTCAATGAGCCTGGCTCTTCCCTCGCATCTCGCACAAGAGTCAAGACATTGGCATACGATACGATCATCGCAAACAGCCGCTTCTTCGACAATGACCTCGACAAAGTCCCCGAGATGGCTTTGACGGTCGGCGTACAAACTGTTCTTGAAGCTAGAGAAGTAGTGATCATCATCACCGGCGCACACAAGTCTCTCGCCCTCAAGAAATGCATCGAAGAAGGCGTAAACCACATGTGGACACTCTCCAGCTTGCAACTCCACCCTCATCCCATGATCGTGGTGGATGAAGACGCAACCCTCGAGCTCCAAGTTAAGACTGTCAAATACTTCAAGTCCATCGAAGCAGTGGCTGCTTCCCAAGGCTTTGAGCAGATTCTCCCAAGCAAAGCTCGCACAGGTCCTCGTGCAAATGGAAAGGCCATTGAGCAGGTCACTATTCCCCAGGAAGAGGTTAGGAAGGAGCCGAGCATTTGGTCTCCACAGCCATTGACGAGCACGTTACTTGCAGCGCCTGCCACGGAGTATCCAGTTCGAAGCATTACACCCGAGCTGATCCCAGATCGGATGGGCAGCCGAATCTCTGCTTACTAACCCCTGGAAAGAATGTGATGGGAAATGGATGGAGCGGAAACGAATTGGGGAGAATGTTCACAATTTGGGATGGACTGCGCGACGAATACAAATTGGACGATTGGAAATTGGAACATTGAAGATTTCAAAGCATGCAAATGGGGATACTCTTGAGAATGGCGTTTGCAGTAGTTAGGCAGGCAAGCAGTCATTTTGTATAAATACGGTGGCTCAACGATGTATATGTGACCAAGAAGTAAATAAATTAGATGAGCTTAGCTCACGTATATACAATATGTATTATATGTATGTATGTGTGTGTTTCGTATGTTTCGTGTGTGTAATGTGTGTTGCGTGCGGTCCGTGAGGAGTTGCGGTTTGGTTTGTTCTTTTTAGACTAACTACTCGGAAAGTTTTGCCCCCATGAAAGGGGCGTTGTGGGACTAACGGCTGCATGTAATCCACGTGTTGACGTCGGTTTGCTCGAACTAGAAGGTGCTGGTTTCACAGTAGAGGGATGATAGTGAAGTACCTCAATAGTAGATACCTTGTAGGTCTGTTCTGACTATCAAAGCTTCCTCAGTCGCTGGTTTACTGTCCTTTTGTGCAGGAGTGAAGCTTGGTTGACTCCTATGGCATAGATGAGAATTGAGTTCCAATCACCTTCCCGGCTGTCGAGAATAAAAGTCACACACAGATCACAGGAAATGAAAACACAACCAGACGAAATAATTGATACAATGCATTTATGCTTCTAATAAAGCCATCTAGTTCTAATCATGATATCGCTATCAATTCATCTTGTAGAACTCATCTAAGTCAAGACTTGCATTTTACTCCTAGAACTCCCTCAATCTCAGACCCCAAGAATATATCAATCTAGCCAGCCCAATCAAGTGCTCCAATTTCCAAATTCGTGTTCAATTTCCTCTCAAGCTTCAAAACCAATGGAAACTTGCCCGCAAAATCTCCTTTTCAAACTGCGCATCGTTACTCGGCCCTAACCCACACCTTCTTTCCAAACTTCCAAACCTGATCAATCTTCAAATCCTTCTTCCCACCCTCATCCTCCAACAAATCAATAACCACCAAATCTGCATCCCCTCCCTCCCTTACACCCCCCTTAGCACCCTCCAACCCCAACATCCTCGCCGGCGTCCACGTAACAGCCCTCACCGCCTCCTGCACCGAACATCCCGTCCAATTCAAAAAATTACTCACACACTCAATCAACGTGATCGAACTGCCTGCAATCTTGTCCGTTCCCTCAAGCGTAAGCTTAGAACCATTTTTGACAATACGATCGCCGGACCAGGAGTAACATCCATTAGGCAAACCGACGAGATGCATCGCGTCTGTGACGAGGATGCAGCCTGTGGGATGGGTGCTGTACGCAATTTTTATGGTGGTTGGGTGTAGGTGGATACTATCTGCTATCAAGCCGAAGAATGGTCTGCTGTCGCCGGCCTTTTGGCTAGAGGTTGAGCGGGAGGACTCCATTGAGTTTCGCAGCGATGGTGTAGAGGTTGGAGAATGCGCAGCGGATGGAGCTGGAGTCGGGACTGGTGAAGGAGGTGTTCCCAGTGTTCCGAAAACGCCTGGGTTGCGATGGTGGAGGGGAGCCATGGCGTTGAAGAGGTGGGTTATCATTGTTGCGCCAGAGCTGATTGCGGTGGTGGCGAGCTCGTAGGTTGCTTCTGTGTGGCCGATGCTGTAGACTATTCCTCTTGATGTGAGTTTTGAGATGGTTTCTTCGAGATTAGAGAGGACTTCCGGGGCGGCCGTCAACTTGCGGATTTTGGGTGGGAGGGCAGTGCCGTTTGGGGAGATGGCTGGGTTAATGTTCTCTGCACCGTACATGTCTTCAAGGTCTCGGTAGCCATTTGGAGCGGTTTTGAGGACGGAGACTGGGTGGATGCCATTTTTTGAAGGAGAAATGAATGGACCCTCGACATGAGCTCCTAGGGATTCGGCGCCATCTTCTGAGATTCTCTCTGCGCCGGAAGGTCCGAGAAATGGCAGCGCGTTCTTGTAGACTTCTTGTGGTGATGAGGTGAGGGTTGGGACGTAAGAAGTGACTCCGGTCTCTACAAGCCTCTTGTTCACTTGTCTCAGGGTCTTCCCATACTCCGATGGATTTTCTGGTATATGGGAGAAATTGAATCCGAAGGCGCCATTGAGTTGGACATCGATCAGACCTGGCGCAAGTATACGCCCGCCAAGGTCAACGATTTGGTCAGGAACGCGGTGTATGCCGTAGAATAGGACTTGCGATGACAGGATGCGGCCGGTTAATGACGATACCCAGAGATCCGAACTCGTGAGGGTAAGGGTATTTGGGTCGAGGAGGAGGCAGTTCGTGAACTTGGTTATCACCTCTCCTCCTGCAGCGGGCATTGATGAAACTGCGGAAGGCATATTGAGGCTATATTGTGGCGTCCTCCAGGGTTGAATTTTGGGAATTTGAAGTTAGATTACTTCTAGTGATTACCACAGATGAAAGTTGGGATGGGGTAGAGTTTGATGAAAATTTTGGTGGCTGCGCCACGTGTTTACCTGTTGGTACTTACATCGTGAATAATGACATGGACGAATTCACTGCGTAGAGCCTTTCCTTATGATATCTTTCTTTCAGATAGTGGATACCGCTAGAGGCAGGTAAAGTCACGATGATAGTGACATGACGGCAGTGACTCGCCCTAAGATGCCCGGAACTGCTGGAAGAATGGAGGGATCAAGACTTCAGCGCCTCTGATGGCGGTGGCGTGGCCCCCAGAAAGCCGGCCAGACAGGCAAAATCACTGGATAGGATACCGTGGAGTACTGAAACGTGATCGTTGTTCACTTCAGACATCGTTGTGCTGTGGTTGGAGATGTAAGTGGAGATGTAACGTCTCATCGGTCGATCGTCGCCGGTTTTGCCGGATCTGAATGATCACTGATGGGAACGTTAGCAATTGAAAGTTGTTTCTGTCTGATTTTGCTTCTGCTCGTGAGCGAGAAGATGCTAACGGTTGGATATGTGGGCATCGCGGAGAATTGTTGCATGCTGCAGTATTGTGTTTCCGTGAGGTGTGATGCAGCGATGTTGTCCATTGGGCTTGGCTTCATTGGTCAGTGGCGTGCGCAATTTGGGTATAGAAGTCTGATGCAAGATCTATATGATTTAGTCTAAAAAAGGAAGCTTCTACAGAAGCACTTTATTGCGAGCAATTTGGATGGATTGCGGTAAGAAGCTTATGTTGTCTTGAGGTTCAAGTATATTTTTGTGCTGTGAGGTTCGTCAGAAGTGAAGTGTCGTCCGAAGGGTAAAATGGAGGGGACAGGGGCAGCATTAGCCGGCAAACGGGCCCAATCGAGCCTACTCCACGTGATAGCACCCCACTTAAATCCTTCACCAGATGTCCTCCCAGAAGCGACGAACCTCATCGGACAGAAGTCGCCATCGATCTGACCCTTACACAGTCCGCTGGCCTCCTCATCCCAGTGAGGCTGATCCAGTACCCAAGGAATTGCATGACGGAGACGTTACGCCGTCGATGAACATGCTCATGCCCGAATGTGCCCAGCGTCTGAAGGAGAGGAGCGAAGTTGCGCCGAGCGAGTACCCCGCCACAAGGTGACCTCCACATCCACAGCATTTGCTGTTCCCGACAGAACGGCCGAGCTTACGAGGGGCGTCAAGATGGAGACGCAGGAGGATGAGTTGGATCCATTATGGCAGGATCTCGATTGGTATGTGCACTTTCTTGGCCGGAACGTGTTAGCTACGTGGTGGATCAGCTAGCGTTGGACACAAGAAAGGGGATTCATCTCGCAGACCTTCTCAGATCCAGTGACCTGGTTCAAGAAACCTGTGTCAAGGTCTCGGTACTTTTTGTCGATTGTTTTAGTCCGATTTTCTGCAACATGAAATTGAGTTGCAGAATCTCCCCACCATCCGGGAAATCTGCGGACCGTTGTGCTAGCTGCCCCTTTTGCAGCCTTCCTGGATGTGGTTATGATGATGATGCCGAATCTGACTGTTTCAACAGGGCGATTGGTGCCATGTTCTTTATGGGCTTCGATGGAACTGAGGTGACACCACAGATTCGAAGCCTCATTGAGGATCATCACTTGGGATCAATATTGCTGACCACCAAAAATCTGAAATGTAAGTATTGAGCTATGTTTATATGTTAACTTTTGCTTAAACCTATCTTCCATCAGTAATCAGGGTCGAACATCCTGCTTACTCTCTAATCACGGATGCCGCCTATGACTCTAGGCTCTCATCAATAGATTTATACAGAGCCTGTTTTCCTGGTCAATTTTTATTTGTTGAGAGCTGCTATTCTACGATATCAATACTATACTATTAATAAATTTATACTAATAGCAAGCCCCAACAGCCGCAGCACAGACTGCAAGTCTTGTTCAAGAATTGCAGACAATTGCTCGCAATGCCGGACATCCTGTTCCATTGATGATTGCCTTGGATCAAGAAAATGGTGGAGTCAATAGTCTCTTTGATGAGGACTATATTTGTCAATTTCCTAGTGCCATGGGAGTTGCTGCAACAGGTAGTCCTGAATTGGCATATGAGGTTGCCAACGCCACAGGAAAAGAGCTATTTGCTGTTGGTATCAACATGATTATGGGTCCGGTTCTGGATGTTCTGACAAATGCGAGATACCAACCACTTGGAGTAAGGGCTACAGGAGATGATCCGCAAGAAGTCTCGCAGTATGGCATCGCTGCAATGAATGGCTACAAAAATGCCGGAATTACCACGTGTGGGAAGCATTTCCCTTCATACGGCAATTTGGACTTCTTGGGATCTTCTCTGGACATGCCCATCATCACCGAAACCCTCGAGCAGTTGAGTCTCGGGGCATTAGTCCCATTTCGCAATGCAATTGGAGCAGGCTTGGACGCCATGATGGTTGGGGGGTGTGCTATTGCAAATGCAGGTATGTTTTTTGTCAGTATATTCAAGGAAGCTCGATACTGACGCATTTAGCTATGAATGTTATGCATGCTTGTTTAAGTAATCAAGTCGTCGACGATTTATTACGAAATGATCTGAATTTTAATGGAGTTACGATATCGGAATGCTTAGAAATGGATGCCCTCAGTCATGACATTGGAGTAAGAGGCGGGACTGTCATGGCCGTTGAAGCTGGTTGTGATTTGGTTCTGTTATGTCGTTCTTTTGCAGTTCAGCAAGAAGCAATTTCCGGTTTAAAACTCGGCATTGAGAACGGTATGATTTCTCGAGAAAGGATCAATATATCACTAAGACGAATCCTCGAGCTGAAGTCAAAATGCACGAATTGGGAGCAGGCGCTTAACCCATCTGGCATTGACCAACTAGCGCTACTCCATCCTGCTCACTTAGCACTATCAACGAAAGCTTACGACAAATCAATTACGATCATGAGGGACAAGGGGCATCTCTTGCCACTCTCAAATACCCTATATCCGGAAGAAGATCTTCTACTTCTAACGCCACTTGTCAAGCCGTTACCTGCTTCAGCTGCTACTAAAGCAGTAGCAGATGACCAAGGCGTAATGACTGAACAGGAAAAGGCTCACAGATCCTCCATAATGAGTGGTGAAGGTGTTTTCAGAGAGCTTGGTCGAGCACTAGCAAGACAAAGGCATGGCAAACTGCTCCACACGTCGTATACTGCCAATGGAGTACGACCACAGCATGAGAATTTGATCAATCAAGCGGCTGCAATTATCGTAGTCACTGCTGATGCAAATCGAAATTTATACCAGAGTGGTTTTACGAAGCATGTTGCTATGATGTGTTCCATGTTAAGCGCAGGTGGAAAGAGAAAGTCCTTGATCGTGGTATCGGTCAGCTCTCCATATGATTTTGCAATGGATAAAACCATTGGGACTTATGTTTGCACCTTCGATTTCACCGAGACTGCGATGTCTGCATTGGTTCGGGCTCTGTTTGGAGAATTTGTTCCTCAAGGAACGCTACCTGGAACTTTGCGGAAGAGTAGAAAGGTTCAAAAGTCGAGACAACATTGGTTGGTCGAAAGTTGGCACAAAGATCGAGACCAGAAGCCTCTTCTTGCTCTGATCAAGACGATTGAGAAGGCGTCACCCCCAAATCAATTCTGCCCTGTTTCTGGCGCCACGGCAGCCTCATTCGAATTGGTTAGTATGCCCCTTCAAAATTCAAAGTCAAGCTAACAATGTCAGTCCCTCATTACAGAGTCTGGTGAACCAGTTCAAGAGTCCCATTACGTTGTGCGAAACAGCAGCACTCAAGCGCTCTTTGGATTTTGCTCAACATACTTCTATGGTGGAATTGGTATGATCGGTGCGCTATTTGTTGACCCTGCAAAGAGAAATCTCTCCATCGGTCACTCTCTCCACACACGTGCAGTCCGCGGCCTCCTGCAAAAGCCTGGTATTCAGAAGCTACAGCTTGGTCTCGGTCTTCCAGGAGTTTATCTCGGCATCCCAATGAGTGATCTCTCAGAGGGGGCAAGGTTGAAGCGTTGGTTTGCCAACAACGGCTGGGATATTCTTACGCCCCGTCTCCTCTACACACTAACGATCCGAAACATACCCAACTGGCAGCCGCCAGAAGGACTGTTATCATCTATTCAGAGAGTTTCGTTTGCATTTGACCTGATTCACGGTCGCGAGAACTCAGAAACAGTTCTCGAGCATGTTCGTTCGCATGCTGGCCCTGAAGTCCTCGAACTTTATCGTCTCGCCCTTGACGACCCAAAGAACTGTGGCATTGTGAGAGCAAAATCGCCTGTAGACGGTGCCCTCGTGGGAACGGTCATCACCTGTCGTCAAGAAACAACATTGGCCACCTACCTTCCAGTCTTACATGCGGCAGGTGACAGTGTTGGAGGTATTCTCGCACCTGTGGTGCCTACGAGTCCTCAAGCAACAATTGTGCTTCAAGGATTGGCGTTGTTGGGAATAAGGCAGAACAAAACGTATAGAGCAAATACGTGTGTGTTGAATTGGGTACAGGGTGACGAGAGGGATACACTTTTGGGTATGGGATTTGATGTTTTGGATGCGTTTGAGGAGTTGAGTTGTAAGCCGGAGAGAGTAAGTGGCTTCTCTTTCTGAGTTGAGATATATCCATACTGACAGAGACCGCAGTTTAGTGAGTCTGCTTTGGCGTAAGATGATAGACTGGTTGCAACTGCGACAAAATGTGGTACGAGGAGAAGGCGATCCAAGATATCCAGAACGACATGATTACCATACTTCCATAAATTTGTGATCACTTCCCCGCCATGACCAGTCGGGAAGATCCTAGAATTTCAGCACTTGAATGATTTACAACGAGATGAATTTTCTCCGCTTCGCATAATTATGGAAGTGTCGCTCTTTGTGACGCGTCCTTCCTCGCTTTTTTGAGGTAGTATGGATCTTTCCTTTCCAGTCAAAATTCCTCCACACTGATATAGTATCTCACCTGGTTCATGGCTCCGTCGCTTATTCTCTTTGATCAACCGCGTTAAAATCGTCCACAACGAGAAAACTATCCATCTCGCTATCATCAATTATTTTAATGGAGAAATTTGCAATCCGGAACTCCATGCTCAATTGGTATCTCAAACAGTATAAACTCTCACAATGACACAGTCACTCATCCCTCCTCCTCACTATCATCCGGAGTCAAACCGGGGCAGTCGTCCCCCTCCCCAAAATCCTCCACATCGACATCCTTCTCCTCCTTCTCCTCCATCCCCTTTCCTCTGATCCCCTCCTCCTTCGCTCCTTCCTTCCCTTTCTCCTCCTCCGCACCTTCTTCCTCTTCCTCCTCCATCGCTCCTTCCTCCACTCGTCTTCGCTTCGCCGGTCTTTCTTCGGCTCGTGGTGGTGGTGGTGGTGATGGCGTCAATGCCAGTCGCTCGGGGTATGGTGATGAGGAGGGAGAGCGGGAGGTTGGTGGCGGTGATGTGGTTTGTGGTGGTGGAGGAGTTGGTGAGCGGGAGCGCTTGGTTGTTGGTGTCATTGTGAGTGTTTGTTCTGTGTGCGTTAGTGATGTATGAACGGAAGGAGGTGGTGAAAGTAAGGGGCGATTGACATACTGCATGGATGATAGTTATTGTTGTGCTGTGGAAGTTTGTGGTAGTTGACGCGCTGGAGGATTTCAATCGGATGCTAGCGTGTTTGTGGGATCAAGCAAAGCCATTGATGAAAGGGGGTTAGGTCGATCTGTGAATGAAATTCATTCACAAACTCACTTTCATTCGAAGACAGGAGAGTTGAGTGACAGCAACAGAGAAGTTGAACAGAAGTGAGAAGAGTAAAAGAACTGAAGTGAGGAAAAGAAGTGCACATGCCATCCGTCCTGAGTACTCATGTCGTCGTGAAACATTTACTCTCTATTCTCATCTGAAGTTATAGACGGAGGGGCTTAAGCGAGAGCTGAAGCTTTCATCTCACTCCTACAACTTTGCTTTCAATTCCCCATCCTGAATCAACTTCTTGACCCTTTCAGCAACACCAAAAGAGTATATATACCCCGCTCCCTCAATCCCATAAGCATGCACCACATCTCCTTCCCTTTCCACCCTCAAGCCACCCTTCCTTCCAGGTCGAAAGCCAACAATATCTTTCACCTCACTTATTCGAACATCCTCAAAAGCCCCCCCAGTAATTCGATTAACTCTCCTCAAAATATCAGGCCTCAGCTCAGTATCAACCTCAGCATCCAATCTATCAGTCTTGATCCCACCCATAATCACGCCCCCAGATCCAGCACGAGGGATCACATAGGTATATTCCGTGCCTTCCAGCATAACCAGTTCATTAAAGTCCGTCTTAACAAACATCGTCTGCCCTCTCACAGGTCCCACAGCTTCATCACCGGCCAGCTCCCTTGCTCCAACCCCAGAAGCATTCACCACAATCCTCGCACCAGTCAAGCCTCTCACCTCCTCCACACTCCTTACCTCTTTCCTTATAAACTTCACTCCTCTAGCATCAAGTTCTTTCTTCAACCACGGCAGTAAAAACTCGGGATTCATCCCCAAAGAATCATACTTAATACCAAACGTAATCCCTTTTGGGAGTTCAGATTTCGGGATGATGCGGTAACTGGGCATTAAAGTCTTGTACCAGACTTTTGAATCGTCGGACTCGGTGTCGAAGTACTCTGTCATTGGGAAGACTTTAACGCCGGATGAGGGATCGGACTTGGCAAGCTGTTGATAGAATTTGAAGCATGTGATTTGCATTTGCTGGTGGAGCTTATTTTTTGTGGATTGTGGGTGGAAGACTGCTCCTGCCCTGTGGATGCATTAATGTTTATCTTCAGAAATGGGTTTGGACGAGAAGAACGAACCAAGGACTCGCCCAATTCGTTCCCAGATCACCAGGGAGGTCTCGAGCGATGATCGTTACATTGTATTTGGGAGAGAGCACATAAGCGGATGCGAGTCCCGTAATTCCTGCACCAATTATCGTAATTGATTCTTTCATTTTGAAAGAGTTTTATATGTCTCTATGAAAGTGTTGAGATTGTCTGATATATAGGATTCGGCACCCCCACTTTCAGGTCTAGAATTTTTGCCATTTTAGTCACCGCACGCCCTTCCTGACATACCGCCAACCTCCGGGTCTTCTAGCGGGCTAGAAGTTTACTGATTTCAAGGCGAGAACGCTCGGTGGACGAGACGGTATTTGAGTAAAAAGCAAATTGGAAAAGAGCCCCTTACTTTGGAATTAAATGATAAAATGGGAGTGTTCTGACAAAAGCGGCGTTGGTTGCCACTCGCACTATTTCAACATTACCTAGGTACCTCTCGGATCCGAATTGCAATTCGAGGCGGGAATATTGGATTCGAGAGGAGAGAAAAGAGCGATTTGGGGTGAGTCTTACCTCGAGCGGGTATTCACGGCTTTGATCACTCCGGACAGAGGACCAAAAATTCTCGTCATCTGTAAAGGGAAGGCACTTCCTATTGCACTCACGAATTCTCTGGAAGTATTTATATCAGAGTCTAGGAAAGTACGAGGATCACACAAGAACTGTAAATGTGCAAAATTTTTGGCTTGTCATACATTATATACATCTTGTAAGAAACAAGAAGCGAGGGACAAGAAAACACGCGCAATATCGAACACTTGCAACCAACCCTCCAATATTCTATGTATGCAACAAATCAGATATCCTCACAACTCCAGTCTTTACCATAACCCAATGCAGAACAATACATCCATAGAACACTCCCATTAACAGAACCCAGCATCAACCTCACCAGCCACAGCACCCAAGCCCGTAGCAAGAGCACTGTAACCACCAGTAGCAACAGCAGAAACCGCAGAGAAGACTGCCTTTAGTGCAAGGCTGGAAGCCTTATCAGTGCTACAGCCCTTTGCGTTCTTATTAACGACCTTAGCAACGACCGAATCCCTATCATCCCAGCTCAGCACCGCTTGATCTGCAATCTGAACTACGACCTTGATCTCCTTCGGGAATGGGATGTTGTGCGTGGCTAGTGCTACACCTTTTCCGGAGCTGCCAGGCTTGACTGGTGTCTTGCTAATACCTAAGGGGAGAAGTTAGCTTGATGACATGTTGATGAGGAAGGATGCTTACCAGTGATCTTGTCGTTCTTCATCAATTCAGGATACATCTGCTTCGCCAACATATCGGAGATCTGATTGATTTTGTCCTCCTCGAAGTATGGATCGCCCTTCTTCTCGGGACGATTGACCGTGTATTGGATCTCCCAATTTGAGTCTCCGATCTTGTATCCGGCCCCATCCGCAGCATTGGCCTTCATGTGTTGTTTTAGACTCGCATATGCCTCTCTGACATCAGCTTGAACCTTTATATCGTTCATATCGGAATACTGATGACCAGTTATTTGGACCGTTTCAATGGTACTGTAAATAGTAACTTGTGTGCGGCGGATCTTGCGTTCTTTTCGAGTGCAGTAGTACTTGGCAGAGCATATCTGGTACATCTTCGCGCCGAAGTCCTGTTTCCATGAGGATTTGGCGTTGTCGTAGCAGCGCATTTCGGCACCGCCTAGGTTGGCATAACCAGTAACATTAATTATTGGATCGCCTGTTTCTTTGAGATCCCACACCTTGAATTTCTCTTGTCGACAATTCCTTTGATGGGATTGTCCATCGTGCCAGAGGCCCACTCTACGTGTTTGCTCTTGTCTCCAGAGTTTGATGCAAAGTCTTCGTCAGTCTGTACTCCGTTATTCTGAGAGTCCTTGTAATCTTTGTAGTACCACAGCTTGTCGCGGCGACCGTTGGGAGACTGGTCCTGGCCCTTTTGGTAAACATCGCAGTGGACGAGGAAGACTGCTTCGTTGGGTCGGTCCTCATCGCGCTGCTGCACTATCGGATTCGCAAGAACCAGCGGAGTGGCAGCAAGGAGAAGTGTAAGAAGATCCGTGATATACATTATTACAAAAAAAGAAAATGATGCAGAAGAAAGTTAACGATAGACTTGAGTGATGAGTGACTGAATTGGAAAGTATCAAAGTATTAAGGAAGAGCTGCCTGAGAAAGTGAATATTTGGTGGAACTTGCACTCTCTGATATACAACTCCGGAAGCGATGCCAAGGAATTCTCCAGCTCCTCAATCATATTCATGAGTGTCATAACCTTGCAACCTCACTCACAGGATGCAACAATTTCGATATTGAAGCAAAATTAGGATTTTGATCGTTATGCAACTGGGCAGTGAAGTGCAATGGTCGGCGACCAGAAGATTGAGCACCATGTCACGGATTGCCCATTGTGTGCGTTGTCGCCATAATGTTGGAAGAGCAGGCGGCGAAGCTCAGAGAACTTTGCCATTGGTACGAATGTACTCTTCTTTGTCAAATTTGTACTTAAAGACCCATCGCGTCGGAATAACAAAGTTAACCTTGGCTTCTTGCTCGTCAATAGCCTCCTAGGTGCCTTGGCTTTGCAGAGTGTCATATTCTACTTTAATCGCCACAAGGAAGCCGTCTTTGTGGCCATGTCGTTAGAGTTCTGCCTAGTTTTGAGGCCCTCAGCCGATGGTCTTCAGGGGTTTTTTTCGTGCTCAGAATAACCGGGGAGAGCAAAAGGCACATGTGTCATGCACATACGGAGTAGGTACTCCTGTACCGGTGTCTCCGTCAAAACCCTTTAGTCCGTCGAATGAGAGGAAGAGGGCCCGAGAAAACGGTCTTGGCAGGTCAGCGATCAGCTACTCTCCAGACGCCATGTACAGGGCAATGCAAATAAAAAGCGAAGGAGAAGCGAAGTTACGATTCATTCAGGATCGTGAATCCAACATGGCGAGAAGTTTCAGTAGGCAGATTCTCAGCTTTGCACAGAAAAGATCTCTGTCATACGAAGACGTATAATGCAGAGAACAGATTCCAGGGTGTTCAGGAGTTTAACGATATTGCAGGAAATGAAAGAGACTGCGGAGTGGCGTTGAAATTTGATCCAAGCGCACAGGCCATTTCCCCGGATTAGCCTTCAGGGAAAGCCTTATTCTTACCTTCTCCCCCCTTTTCTCCTGAATATCACACGAGAGACTTCAAGAAAGGCAAATGGCACAGAAGCCATTCTATGTTGGAAAGGTATTTCCTTTTGGTGAGTAAGGGAAATCATTTGAGACGATTCTCGTGATGAGACGACAATAGCTTCGCTCTAAGCTAGATGAATTTAGATGTTCTGGAACTTTTTTTTCCGATTATGAGTATGATGTCTCCCCCCAAGTCTTGCCAAGTGAAAATTCTGCAACGAAGCCCTTAGTTTCTCAATATCAAGTAAGTATGTTGCGAGGTGAGCTCGTGTTCAACATGACGTTGAGAGATTGCGAAAAGAAGTATGAAATGCACTGTTAACCATTTAGGAAGAAGTAACCCAAAAGCAAAAAAGCAAGAACTCAACATAAGGTGGCGAGTCTTCGAATACTACGTCGAAAATGAAACTTTAATTTGCTAGCATCTAGGATTCAAAAGTGGTCAGATGGCGATATGTCAGAAGAACTGTATTCACGGTTCTTGAACTATTCAACCGTCAATTCTTATACGACAGCAACTCTTTACCTTGACAATCACAGCAAAGACGACTCAATCTCGTAAATTTCGTCTGGAACCTTTCAAAAAATAAAGAAACGCGGACATTTCGCCAGAGATTGTAGTAATTTTAAAGATAAACCGTTTAACAGCAATTTTGTTGAGCCAATATAGACGACCCCGGATTTAGCTGAAAGTTCGTTCCTAGGAATCACAAAGCCGAGTTCTCTAAGGCTTTATATCTCTGAGAGTTACGAAAGATGCCGCCTCTTTCGTGTATCCCTATTTTGCAATTGAAAGCTTGGCACTCATTTCACAAACTCAACCACTCAACTTGACATATTCTTTTAATTATTGAGTTACAATTTCCTCAGCAAGCACATGAATTCAGCCCTCTACTTAAAGTGCTATTTCAGCAATTATGTTGAAGTTGCTGGTAGCAATTTGGAGCTACCACCTGCTCTAGAATCCATTTGCTATTTCACTCGTCCTGTCGCTGAACTCATGCATGTGTGATATCAGAAAATAGAGCAGCGACCGCTCTGCTGCAACTTATTATCCAGTCTTCAACGGACTCGGGATTAAATTGCAATTGCCTTCTGAGCCTAAAGTATAGGCCTTGTTGAATTACTTACGAGGTTCTTTTGACAATAAACATTTCTATGACAGTATGTTGATACGTTTGACAACAAATTGCTCACTGAATCCAAGATTCCTTCCTATTATCATCCACGAAAATGCTCCATTCCTTCAACACTTGAACACAATCGCTTGCCTCTTCAAACATGCACGTTGGCCACAATGAAATTCACATTCTCGATCGCTTTTGAGTTATTGGTACTATTGACGAGGTCGCTGCTCAATTTCTGCCTTATACTGTGGAGGTGGGTGAAAGGCACGCTTCCGCCTTTCCCTGATTTGACCCTCCGCACCCGCTTCACTTGTTTCAATGGCAGGATGAAATCTCTTTACTTTACACTCCTTGACTCATCTTCCTGAAAGACGATACCGGCGCTTAATTATTGTTAAGATCGACAGTCGCACTTCGCGTTCCCCACATTAGACATAATTCACTCACCATCTACTCAGATTTCATCTCCTATATCCTCAGCCTTGTCATCTGTTACAATTTGGGAGTCTGTACGTCAAATTTAGGTATACTAAAGCCCGTACTAAGTATTCGCAGAACTTCCCATCAGCCTCTATGGAAGCTTGACTATGATGTGGTTGATGTGGGAGGCCTTAGAGGTTCTGTTACGGATAGTTAACAAATGAGTATTTAGTACGCATACTTGGACCAAGTCTTTTGTGGAATGCAAAGTATCTGTACAGAATTTGAGAAGATTACAATGAAGAAGAGATGGCGAAATTGACTGACTACTGACAACGAAGTGACTTTCTACAATATTAAACACGTCGACAACAAATGTATTCCATCACTTCTAACACTCCTTCATAGCACTTGCCTAAAGCTCTCAAGATGAATTACACAAGCCGAGGTGAAGGAAAGAAAGCCATCATTTTTAGATTTGTTCTAGCTATGAGCTTCAACCAGAAGCCAACGCATGAAAACTTGTATCGCAAGTCCTCAAGATTTGCATTTCTTATTGAGATAGAGTGCTTTGACGTTATATAGTTCATGTAAGACTATGATATTACAGCGTTGACGAGGAATTTGATGCCTGATGAGGGCATTCAGTCGCTGTTGCTTCGAAGGTTTACCATATAAGCAAAGGTGCGTTGTAAAAGTGGGCCATTTGGAAATTGGGGTTTCGGCGGTTTGAGTATGCTTGGTTGAGGGCAAGAAATGTCTCTGTGAAGAACCTCAAACAGATAGACCAAATATTAGAACTAGAGCCTGTGCACTACTCCGTTGTTCAAGAACCTCATCTTGGCGCCTAGGCGGGGAAAGGGCGACTTGTTTGAGCGGCAATTCCCGCATCTCTCGGCATAGACCGGCAAACTATTCCGGAGGAAGGCCGCCATTTTCCGCGACCGTGTTGAGCCGAGACATCACTTGCTACTCATAACAAGAAGGCATGAACAGAAGGTAGGAGCAATCAAGGAAGGGTAGCAGTCTTCGGTTGCCCAAAAGATTATTGTGCTTCTCGAGTCCAAGAATTTTGTGACAAAGACAATAGTGTTCCAAGTCAAACAGTGGATAATGAGAATCTTCCGTATTCCTAGTCTTGATTTATACTGAGATCACTTGTATATCTATGCGCAAAACATTACCAATTAAGCATCGCTAGAGCAATAAATTCATGCTCAAGAAGGAAATTGGAAAAACCACCTGACACTTGTCATGAACACCCCTCAACCACAAATTTCGTTTTCAAGAGCTTCGCATTTCCTTCACATTGTTTGAAGATAACATCACGATTCAGCTAACAATTCAATAAAATCAAGAGTTCCCGGAAGAAATTGCTGCTGCTAATTCTAAGAGACACATCTCTTTGTGCAGCTAGATTCAACCGTAGTAAGAGATGACGATGTGCGATTGTGGAAGGGAATCTGAAGACTTTTGGGTCTAGACTCTAGAGCCGTGGAATTCGAAGGGAGGTGATATTGCACGTGAATTGTGATGTGAGTCGCTCCTCGGTGATTGTGTACGAAGTATTGAGAGAAGGTGCCGTGATTGTTCGTAGTCTTTTACCAACATACGCAGAAGGGCTAAAAGAAAAGGAGAGGAGAAAGAGAGCAAGCTAAGCAGAAATATCACGAATTTTGAGTTTCCGTTTCCGTAAAGGCTGCACGTGCCTCTCGTTTTTCCGATATGGAAATGCAGCTATGCTTTTCCGCAAAGCGATCGGGGATAAATTCCGCTAAAGCCGATTCCAACTAGTCAAGTGGTTTAGAAGATGTCGGTAACATAATGGAAATATTCTGGTGTTGACTATGAATCAAGAAATATTGTTGGAGTTGCTGGTAGTATTGACATAAAAAGCAAAGCACACTGCTTGAATGCTCGTAAGAAAGTGGTCTTGATTCGACGTTCCCAAGAACCTTAAATCCGATCCTTATTCCTTTAGGATTCCTCGCTTGAAGCACCCATACAACCTTTGCCACGCGAGGCATATTGGAATTTTCGGGATTTGAATTTGACAGCGGCTGGATAGCGGGGTACTCCTCCCGTAAAACGGTGAACCAATTCCAACCTCGTTCTGGGAACGACCTCCGAGCTGTGCCGCAACTACACATTTTGACAAAATATCCAACCAGTCAGCCAACTTGGAAGACTAGAAGAAAGTCTTATCTTTACGATTGCATGACTTGGCAGGTCAGCCCTAATGGAAACGGGAGAAGAGCTTGTTTCAAATGATTGGGAATGTGGATATTTTGCGCAAGCAGCACTGCCAACGGGAAACAGTTCCGGAATGGACCCAGGTTTGGACGTTATACCGGTAGCTTGTGGCTGTTCTCGGAAATTCCTATCTGGGAATGTTGTACATGATATACAACAACCTATGTCGCGCAACTGTGAGACGTTACTGAAGCATTGGTGAACAGATATTCCGTTGTAAACAAGGCCGTGAAGCATTTCCAAGCATGTATTGTTGTAGAACTTGTCTATTGACCAGTAGCGAACTCTTCCTAAGCGCAGATGTTTGAAGCATATAGGCTTAATGTCGTGTGGCACTGACCTCCACTCCTGGACATCGGGAAACTCGGCCGAGTATGACATTTTGAGAAGAGACAAAGGACAAAGCAACGCTTCAGGTGAACTATTCTGACGCCCATGCGACTTCATGGCTTTGCTCAAGTGACTTTTGAAGTATTTAGGGTCATATAGAAAGGCCTGTATTTGCAGCATTTGTGAATGATCAAACAGACACGCTCAAGCGAATATGTGAATCGTTCACTATTTCGTAGAAACTTAAGTGATGTTAGCGATGTTCCACTTTTCTGGTCGTAATGCCAGCGAATTGGATGTTACCGGCTATAGAGAAGGATGAACTTCAACCCGATCCCATCACGTTTTCTATGCCTTTAAATTGCAATCGCCGGTTTCATACTTGGCATACCAAGTCTGACAAACCGCCCCGTGAGCCTCAAGTGGATAAAAGCCTAGGCTTGTGGAGAAGAGACGATTGAGATGCCCTTTGGAGAGTCACCCTCTTCCGCGGCCCTTTTCTGTGCTTATGATAGGATGACAAAAGAGCTGTCAAAGGCCGAAAAGATGGATTTTCCCCACTGTTGAGAACGGCCCTCGATTTATGGGATCTGTGTCGGCTGATGGTTTTGACATGTCGTCGCTATAGTCAGGGGTTCCGCATGCGAACAAGTGACATTTTGCTGATCCCGTGGGTGATTTCCGTGTTATCTCCGGCTAGTTTAAGTTGTGCATTTGATAGCGGAATATCGCCACCCTGACTCCACGTGTCAAGGGCGCTTTCTGCGAGCTTTGATTTGTTTTGTTCGTGCTCGTCAAGGCTGTGAGGTGGCACAGAAATTGAAGGCTTGCAGTTGCGGGCTTGAAGCACTTGATATCCGCTTGACCCGAGAAACAAAGTGTTCGCAATACCGTATGATTGGTACCCCTATCCTGAGTCATCTGGAAAACTGAGCCACAGATTTAAAACACAAACCTGAATCAGGGCAAATCTCCAACCGCCAAGGCTAGAATCACCTCGATATCGTCGCATCGCCTCCTTACCCATGTCCTTGGGCGACCTCTGGCGACGGGTTTGGGGGCGCAAACGCTGCAAACTGGGATGGTGGGAGGTTCCGAAGCTCATCAGGGGATTTCCACAATTCCGACGAGTGCCACGGTCCGTGTCGGATCGCAACTGGTAGATTTCGTCTCCAGATGGCGGGCTCAAATCTCGATGGTTTTCGTCCCAGGTGTTTGAAGTGGCTTTCTGAGACTGCAAGACGGTCGAGCTTCAGAGGCCGTTTGGGAATACGTGGTTTCGCGTATAAGTTCGTACCACAGCTGAGCAGAACCAGCGGCTTTTGTTCGAAGGAAAGGAAATGATTAATCCATAGAGATGGGCCAGATGCGTGCTGTGGATCCTGTTCCGACTTTGCCTGAAGGCCCCGGACGACAGTCGCCGTTTCTCTCTGAGCCCGTGGCTCCCAGCCCTGGAAGAGCAGTTCCGCCAGCACTCAATGGGGCTTTCCGTAGCGATTCCAGCGGCGGCCTTCCCCGCCGCAGCCCTGGTGACAGTGATGTCCACCCTGAGACGCGCTGCACCTACTGAAGGCGAGTCTGGATGCGCTGTCGTTGGCTGTCCCACGATCTCCGCGAGAGTTTGCGCACCCCAGCCAATGTCGCGGTAGGTGGGATGCAACCCAAGAGCCCCCTGAACGCTGTCTTCCATTGCCTCCCAGCATAGTGTGGACGTGCTGTGGACGTGCTGTGGCTGGAGCGACAGGATTCTCAGAGCCCCCGCAAAGGTTGAAAGGTTGATGGGCGTGCTGGTGCAGGCATTGGCGCCCGCAAGCCGTCTGAGCCATAGTCCACCCCAAATAATAAACTGCTTCTCGTCAACGGCTTGACGTTCCACCACAATGGTTCCGTCAAGATGGAGGCTCAAAGCCTATCGACCTGCAACCAGTGTGGGAAGAAGTTCCAGCGCAAAGCTCATCTGTTGCGACATCAACAGCAGCGTACGTCTTGCCTCCATGCTCCATGCTCCCTGTCGGGATGCTGCAAGCCCACTTATCTGACATGCGCTCGGCATAGATTCTGGAGATCGACCATACAGTTGTAAATTCTGCTCCAAGACCTTCAAACGCAGGTTCGTAAACCCAATTCCCTCGGGATAGACTCCGCTGACTCTCGGGCTGTGTAGCGATGTGCTGCGAGACCATTTCAGCAGATGTGAGAGGCGGGGGAACTCTGCGATTCCAAATTCCCTCGAACGAGGGCGCAAACGGCACGCCTGTGACGAATGTTCGAGGCTGAAAGTCAAATGCGACAACGAGGTTCCTTGCCGCAAATGCAAAGAGTTTGGTCGAACATGCGTCAAGAGTCGTCCTGGCGGTGAGATGCGCTGTGTGTAGATCCTATGGCTTGTGGATGAATCGTATGTACTGACTTATTGCAGCGGCTTCAAGCCCAGAAGCAACTCCCTCAACAGCCTCTCGCTCAACACCTGATCTCGCCCCATCCGACCGGAATTCGATAGGTTTCCTCCTCAACTGTCCCAGCGAAACCGATTTTATGCGCGAATATCCCAAATCTACAACTTTAAGTCCTCATGCAAAGGCCGCGGATTTCCAAAATTTGATGAATGTTAATAGCAATTTTGAGTCTCTGGCACAAAACGTCAATGGTAGCGCAAATGGCGGAACGGCAATATACCAAGACTACGGTCCATTAATTCAGGAGAACAATTTGAATGTTATGCTCAGTAATTTAGAATTTGAGACATTCGAGAGGCAGACACATAATTGGCAGATGCCAGGTGAGAACCTTATATTATGGTCTGGACCTGATGGACTTTTCCTAGACCGAAATGTTCTTGACCAGAGAGCGTTTGATATTAGAGGAAAGTTGAAATATACAACCTCTACAATGAATGCGCCACATCATCCTCCACCAGAGTTACTGGATGCGATTGAGATGATTACGGCAGACAGCATTGCTGCAAACATCAAATTGTATTTTCGGCATTGGCACAAGCATGGACCTATGGTACATGAAGCTACATTCAATCCGTGCCATGCTGCTCTACCACTGATTATCTCACTAATGGCTATAGGTGGCATGGTAAGTGTCATATCCCCTGAAATTCGAAAACCTGCTAACCTTGTTCTAGTATTCAAAAGAAACTGCGGATGTAGCTAAGCTGAAGTTGTTGTTGGACACGCTTGAAGCCTACGTGTTTTCCATACCGGGAATAAGTGACGAGTATGATATTCCAGGCCGCACATACGTTATCCAGGGAGAGAACTCATCTCCCCAATGGCAACAATATCAACTTGAAGAACTACAAGGTGCTTACCTCATGATTGTGTTGCAATTTTGGACTGGGAACCCCATAGCCAGAATAAGGGTTCGCCAGCAGAGATTCCAGAGAATTGTTTCTGTACGTCTACGTCCTCTTAGTTCTAGACATATGCTAACAAGAAGTAGATCTTTCACCATCTTGAGCTGCAGACTGTCCAGCATTCGCCTACATATCAAGTGAAGGACCAGGCTTCATTTAGCGCATGGATTCGAAAGGAGGCTTTCATCCGGTACGCTTTTCTGTTACTTGCCATTATTCCAACGGAAATTTCTGACGTAGTCTAGTCTCGCTACTCTAGCCACCATGCTTGATCATGCTTTCGGAATATTCAACAACGTCTCTCCCCGATTTCAATGGGCCGAACTTGACCTACCTTTTCCCAGTGATGATCGGTATTTCAAAGTTAAGAATTATGACGAACTACTTGCTCAGCAACTACACCCACAACATAAGATGAAGATCAAAGATGCATATCTAGTGCTTTTTGCAACACCAGAAACTGCCCACAATGATCTCCAAATTATACGAGCTGGTAATCTCACACCACTTGACCTACAGATGCTCATTCATTGTATGTTCTGCTTGGCTCTCTCCACTCGTCAGACCGCTAACATCTCCGCAGACCTCTATACTCACGTCTGGAAATGCACTTTCTCGAATCCAATGGTCGGCCTTCCCACCACTAGTATTTCAGAGCTTGTCCTTCCTTTCAAGACCGCGATGCGAAATTGGCGAACAATATGGGATGAAATAAAATGTTCAGTGCCAGAGAGCGAATGGAACAGATTAGGCTTCCAGAGAACCGCAGAAACCTATTTTGACGCTGTTAAATCTGTTATTGAGGTTTTCGAAAAGCGAAAAGGCATATTCCCACCGATACCCAGCGACTGCGAGAAGGGAACTCATCTGAAGCATTTGTTGAGCTTTTAACGAAACGCAAAGAAAAACCTAATCGAATCGAAAGCCTAGTTCGAAAGCATTGCACGGAGTATTCATGGTCGGTTAACGATGTCAAATACACAAGGGTCGCATAGTTGTCAAAGGGGTAATTGGCGTTTACGGGAGGCTTCAGCGTAATGGTGACGGGATGGTAGCATTTTGGGTGGTAGTGATTGTTCATCGATTTCGACGGTTAATGAGAAACCAAGTTACGTGTGCTTTCGAAACGGGTTCAGCCGAGGAAGTGAAGTATGTATGTCGTTGTGACAAAGCGGATTTAGCAAGTGCCGCTTGCCGCTAAGCCCTACATCGAGCTTTCCTTTTCTGTCGAGGTTAGTAACCCCCAAACCGTTCCAAGTTTACAAGATGAAGACCCTGTTATTGCCGCATACTCAGCCGCTGCCACTATGTCATACTCTCGTATATTTCTCAGGGATCATCCTTACCTTCTCAAGTTCACCTCTCATTGGTTGCTGAATCATCACCGTACCTGCCTTCGAGCCGTTACCCAAATTGGGACTAGTCTTCTCTCAATTTCGCAACTTATTCAACCAACTCATAATATCCACCAAGAACCCAATACCTCTATTGAGATTACAATTCGAAGCCTTCCCTTGGCAATCTCTCTTGGTGTCGCTGCTACATCCTTCTCTGGTTTGCTCTCCTATTGTTAATATGGTTTATGGGGGAAAGCTGTCAAAGGCGTGTGAGCCTTGCAGGGCTCGGAGAGCGAAGGTATGTGAAACAATACTATGATCTGTCGTTGGACCCCAAAGAAAGTTCAATCGTGCATCCCAAGTGGGTTCTTATAGGCTATACAGGTATTTACCGGCATTAATTCATTACAGCCTGGAGCAACGATGAGAAATTCAGCGGAGACACTTCCCAAATCCTACACTCCTTCTCTTATAATGCATGATATACTGAAACACCACTTGAACTATGGGACCATCAAATTCATGTGTTACAGACCACTGATTTATAATAGTGCGATCTTTCATACCCTGACTGCAGTCAATGCATTCGAGCAAAGAGACCCTGCCATGGCTACCGAGATACTGAAGGCTTGAGGATAACAGACATGAGCACCATTGTCATCAACAAGTGCCGAGCCAAGAATCCTCCTAAACCTGGTTCCTTTCCCCGTGAACGACTCCACAAACGCACACAGTCCGACACACCACCCTTTAATCCTAGCATCGTCACATTCAGCCTCCTAACTACCCGGGGCCCTTCCGTCTTCATAGACGATCGTGCATTCTGCTACTTCCATACCACGTTCGTAACCGGCCAATCTCGGTCCTTCAAATATCTAGAAGCAATCTACGCCTCCACATCCACCCACCTATCCACCAGCATCCTAGCCGTCGGCCTCGCGAGCCTTTCACGCGCGGTCCGCTCTTATGACATCGAGATACGAGCCAGAAAAGCTTACGCCTCCGCTCTCCAACTCGTCAACACAACTCTTGGGACAACCCAAGCTACAGACGATGCCACTCTATCAACTGTCATGCTCCTCGATCAATTCGAGAAGATCATTCCGCCCCCAAACCGCTCCACATCCGCGTTAACAAACCACCTCAATGGCGCCTCAGCACTCATGAAGATGCGCGGACCGGGTCAATTCCAGACAAAGACGGGGTTGGAGATGTTCATACACATGTCTTCACACCTCCTAGTAAACTGCATGCAGCACGAAATTCCCCTTCCTCAAGACTACCTCAACCTCCGCACATACGCGACGAATTTCTTCGATACGTCGGATATTTCGTGGCGACTGAGTCAGGTTACTGTTGAGTATATCGCTTTCCGGGTGGCTATAAAAGAGGGAAGGCTTTTTGACCCGGAGACGATTATTAGAGCTACGAGTGAAATGGATGAGCAGATGGCGGGGTTGTTGGGGGATATTCCGCCGTTTTGGAGGTATCAAAGTGTACCGATTGATCATCCGACGGATTTGGTGTTTGGGGAACACTATGATCTTTACGTTGATTATCGGGTCTTGGAGGCGTTGAATATGATCCGGGCTGGACGATTTCCGCTATTTGAACTTATAAGGGAGCAAGCTGGTCTGTCGTTGGAACCATTGTCGCTTGAATGCGAGATGATGGTACTGCAAGCGAGCGAGAACCAAGAGGAGACGGTGGGGTTGATTTGTGCTTGTGTGCCTCAACAGGCTGGATATCTTTCCGATAATGAAGATGCGTTGAGTGCTAGGTACTCGCCGGAGCCGGAATTTGAGCTCTCAGGATCGACTTCAACGGCAAGCTCATCACCATCATCCTCGACCGAAAGCTCCAGCCCGAAATTCTGCACACCACGATCTCTCAGATTAAACAGCTCACACGCATCAAGTGCCTATTCCCTCATCTGGCCTCTCTTCACTGCTGCCAACTCTTCTTACACTGCTCCAGAAGCCAGAGGTTGGATCATTCGGCAGTTGCGTACTATTGGCATCTCACTTGGTCTTGAGAAAGCACTTGAGGTTGTGACGCTGCTCGAGGGGGAGAGGAGAGGGGATATTTGGAAGGTTTATGAGATGTTGGGGAGTATTTGTTATTCTGCAAATGGGTGATGTGAAGAAGGTCTAATAGGTAGTAATCAGTTGCCTGGATGTAAATAAAAATTTGTGTCAATACCGCCAGCAGTTTCAACTTCTACTATATCCTGACCAAAACACTCCAAACAATCGAAATGTTTGAAATGTTTAGAACCCTCTGAACAACATTTCTCGTCTGGATCGATACTACCAATTTCGAAAGTGCCTATTCCCATCACTCACTCGTAATGTTTTCTCTTACTTACCGCTGTTATCTTCATCCCACCTTGTTCCGCCTCCCGCTTCGCCTAACCGACATCCCTGCGACGCGAAAATCCCGTAGTACAACTGAACGTACGACTAAAACATAAATATCTAAACATAAAACAATAAGATGTTTTTGCAACGTCCTAACCTTGTAGTTAAAATTAGGACACATTAATGTATGTGATTTTTTTCTCAGAGAACCTTCGCAAATGCTTATTAATTGTATTTTATGTATTCATTTGTTTTATAAACACATCTCTTTACGTCGCGATTTGACTCCACCTCAGCAATGTTTTCGAAGTTTAAAACCATGAAAATGTTAAGTGAGAGTAAGTAAGTCAATTTATGGCCTTTAGTATTATTTCATTTGAAGAGGAGCAAAGATTCGTAGAGGAGAATGTGGCCGTGAAGTATGCCTCGGCTATACTTGCTGTTTATAAATTTGATGCCTTAGGCTAAGAGCCTGTCGCCCAAGGGGGGGAATGTGGCTTGCAAATAGTATAGCCTCAGGCTTAAGCGTCTTCCTCAGTCATTATTCCATCTTGACGTTACAAAGCACTATGTACTATTTGTATATGTTTCTATATTATTATTCTGTCTATCTAATTAATCATAGTATTATCTATTAGCCGAGGCACTAATCTCTAGTTCCTCAGTCTGCCATTCAAGTAATGTTGTTGAGGAAGACAAAGTATAGGGGTGATTGGCTCCCAAGATTCTAGCCCGGATCTCTGCACATTGCTTCATTAGCTTAAGGGCATCTATATCTTGGCCATTTCCTTTCCATATTAAGGCAAGATTGGCCATGCTAGTCAGCGTGGAAGGATGCTCCTGCCCAAGGACCCTCGAGCATATCTCTAGTTCTGTCGCTTGCAGCTCTTCAGCCTCCTTCCAGTGTCCCTGATTCCGGTAGGTCGAAGCCAAGTTGGCTATGCTAGTCAGCGTGGAAGGATGCTCCTGCCCTAACACCCTCAAACTTGTCTCCATCACTTGCACAAACAAGTCTTCAGCCTCCTTCCAGCGTCCCTGATTCCAAAATGTCGAAGCCAAGTTAGCTATACTAGTCAGTGTGGAAGGATGCTCCTGCCCTAACACCCTCTTTCTCGTCTCCATCACTTGCACAAACAAGTCTTCGGCCTCCTTCCAGCGTCCCTGATTCCGGTAGGTTGAAGCCAAGTTGGCTATGCTAGTCAGCGTGTCTGGATGCTCCTGCCCTAACACCCTCAAACTTGTCTCTATCACTTGCACCTCCAAGTCTTCGGCCTCCTTCCAGCGTCCCTGGTTCCGGTAGGTCGAAGCCAAGTTGGCTATGCTGGTCAGCATGTCTGGATGCTCCTGCCCTAACACCCTCTTTCTCGTCTCCATCACTTGTACCTCCAAGTCTTCGGCCTCCTTCCAGCGTCCCTGATTCCGGTAGGTCGAAGCCAAGTTGGCTATGCTAGTCAGCGTGGAAGGATGCTCCTGCCCTAACACCCTCAAACTTGTCTCCATCACTTGCACCTCCAAGTCTTCGGCCTCCTTCCAGCGTCCCTGATTCCGGTAGGTTGAAGCCAAGTTGTCCATGCTAGTCAGTGTGGAAGGATGCTCCTGCCCTAACACCCTCTTTCTCGTCTCCATCACTTGCACAAACAAGTCTTCGGCCTCCTTCCAGCGTCCCTGATTCCGGTAGGTTGAAGCCAAGTTGTCCATGCTAGTCAGTGTGGAAGGATGCTCCTGCCCTAACACCCTCTTTCTCGTCTCCATCACTTGCACAAACAAGTCTTCTGCCTCCTTCCAGCGTCCCTGATTCTGGTAGGTCGAAGCCAAGTTGGCTATGCTGGTCAGTGTGTCTGGATGCTCCTGCCCAAACACCTCCTTCCAACTCTGTAGAGCGTCATTAAAATATTCCTCTGCCTCATTGAACCGCCCGTCACTAAACAAAGCTATAGCATATTTAAATACCAGGTTCGTCCTAGCCCCGTTCTCTTGTCCAGGGTGACCAAATGAGAGGGCAAACTTAGTATGCGGTAGTAATCGTCTCCACTTACTTCTATTCCTATAATTACTGTCTGGGAACACTTCAAGGAGACGTGTAATAGCAACTTGGATCTGTTGGCTTAGTAATTCCTGATTTTTAAGCCAGTTGCGTGTCGAGAGATGCACCAGTCGATGAAGGTCGAGCGCTGATTCAGCCGTTCGTTTGGTGACAAATGAGTAGGCGTCGAGGGTTCCTACCGCGTCTATTCCCTTTTCGCGCGGCGAGGTCGCCGGCAGAAGAGCTAGCGGAACGTCCGTTGGATCTATACAGGCCATAAAGAGGAGATAATCAGCTGCCAGCGTATCCTGGTGGCAAATCTGCTCAAACGAAATAAGCCAAGTCGTAGCTATAGCGTTCTCACATTCTTTACTAATAGGTTTAATGACTTTCTCCTTTTGCTCAGCCAGTAGCAATAGATATTGTCTGAGCGTTATCTTGTTGATGTTGATGTAGGCTGCTGCTTGCACAATAGCCAGAGGGAGGTACGCGAGCTCTTTGAGCAAGAGATCCGCCACCTCTTGCTCGTTCGCCGGGCTGATCAAACACATTTTCAGCATCCTTTGAGCTATATCCTGTTCCATCTCTGGCAATTCCACAATATCTTGTAACGCCAGCGTGACAGCCGTTATCCTGTCAGTTGTTGTGAAGACGATGGCCCCCTGATCAGACACCGGTAGATACTCGATCAAGCTAATTGCCTGAGATGACTCGGCGGTTTCTAGTCTGGCCTCGTCCGTGATGTCAAATACAAGTAGCCACTGCCCTGCGCTCTCTTTGCTTAAGTAGAGTTGAACCAGCTTTTTGACATCTACCTTTTCATCATCCCAGCCTGGAATGCTAAGCAGTTGAGCAATATGCGCATACGCTTGATGAAGACTCTCCATATCGCTTGCAGGTATCCAGAAGACTGAGCAGTTCTTAAACTCTTCTCTTATTCTGTACGCCAACTCGAGCGCCAGCTGTGTTTTGCCTATGCCGCCCGAACCTGTGATTGCGACCTTCGTAGTTGACGCTCTGACGAAGAGTTTTCGTCTCAGATCGGCGAGTTGTGATTCACGACCAACAAATCGAGTGTTTCGGTCGAATGGTACAATGAACGGTGTAGTGTTGGCTGCGCGCTAGAATTTAGTACTTATCAGACAAAATTGTGTAGGCCATACCTTTTTCCATCTCCTCCTGGAGTCGGTTCAATGCTCTCTCCTTTCCTTCGCCATATCTAAACTCCATAGACACGCCGAAAATTCCAATCAAAGAGTATGCCATATCTTCTTCTTGCGTTGTCTGGCGGCCCACCGTCCATGCCCTTCGATCTCTTACACTGAAATTCTCTAGAGGATCACCCCGTAAAGCTGCGATTGGAATGCCAGTAATCTCATATACCTGCTGCTCGAGGGATTCTTTGTCACCTAACCGCCGCCGCTCTAAGGAAAAGAATTCGACTGATGCAGGAGCTATGAGCTCCTGAAGCGTCCAACCTCGAGTAAACCATCTGCTCTTTCGAAAAGATGCTTCCCATACACTCTGGTGTAGTTGTACATCTATCATAGGTGTCGAAATATCTGAGAGGTATACGTAGCATTTTACTGCATCTCTATACCATCGGAACATAGAGTTTATCGCGTTTGAAAGCTCACGGAGGTTCCATTTGTCAATACAACATGTGTCGACCCAGAAGTACTGTAAATGGTCACGAGCCGCTTGTTTACCACAGAACAGAATTTTTTCATAGCCAGCCTTGCTTTTACCAGTGTCATTCACTAGATCTTCGAAGAGGAACTCGTCCCCACCCCAGGTGTGTGAAAGAATGGCATATGGAGGAATTGTTTTCCCGCTAAAATCCGTTAGGGTCAGCCTCTCAGAGCTATCGAAGTGAAGAAGTCGCATCGCTCCAATATCGGTTCCAAGCCACAAGGATAAACGCAGAAGTATTAAGACACCGGACAGTGTGCAGGTAGCCGGAGATGGATGGCCGAGGGATCGCAGGGGAGAAAGTAGCGCTCTATATATCACGATAGTGGGCTGTGTGAAGGCTGTGTGAAGGCAGTGGAAAGGCGTTGGACAGGCTCAGCCGCGTCATCACGTGCAATTGGTTCGGACCCCAGAGAATGAACGTTTAGTAAGAGATTATTGGAGTGTACACATATTAGCATATAGGGATGCGAATAACGAGCAAATTATAGTGATCAAATTAAATGAAGGGTTGTGCTGAGTCGCAGTAGTCGAGGCAGAAGAACATGCTGTAGCAATCTGATTTTTAGAATCGCTTACTAAGCAATGTTTAACTCAGTTAAACATTAAACGCTACGCCCGTGACTGATTATAACGGATCATTTCGCCAAGTAGATGCGCGATCTGAGTACATAAATATTTCAAGTTAAGTATACTGTATACTGTATATATATCTATTTTAAAATTTTCCTTTCCCAACGCCCTGATCTCACACTCTTCCTCTTTTAGTGTCAGCAAGCTCTAGCACCTGGAATGCACGTGCCATTGTCATCCTCAGGCGCAAAGGGCGAGGTACTGTATTGCTCATGCCTGAGGCCATAAGGATATAGTTGCAAGTGTGGCTGAGATCGCCGACAAATTAGCAAAAGTAGCCGAGCAAGTTCCTTGTCATAGAACTCTTATTCAAATTGTCACCGTATTTTAATATGAACTGTTTTAAAAATGATTGTAGAGGAAGTACACGACTTTCTCTTACACCTACTCGAGATTTGAACTACAAGGCATTCTTACAGTGTGGCGAACACATCGCGTGTATCAGGTTAGGAAAAGTAAAAAAGTTAAATATCTCAAATAAGCACAATAGAAGCTCTTAATAAGAAAATTCTTATACAGAAAACATTAACTACAAATAATTGTACGAGATCTGTCAGAATAGGTTATTCCTATTTGTTGTTGAGATTTTTGTGTTTTGGTCGAAGTATTGTGTTGTACTACGGGATTTTCGCTTCGCAGGGACGTCGGTTAGTCTCAAAACGGCCAATACTTCGAAAAATCACCATTAGGCGGGCTCGGTCCTTCGGTCGACAATACCCCGAATCAACCACGCTTCCTGCTTTGTGGTGACTGTATATATGAACGTTCGTAAATGCACCACGAATGCAGCCTGGGAAGGCTGAAATTTTAGTCCTTTTGGAAGGGAGTGGAAGCCGCTGATGTCATTTGCAGGGAACCCAATCAAGCTTTGCGGAGACGATGATCCTGATCTTGCAGCGAGGCTTCGCGAGTTAAGCTGCATGCGGCTGATAAATCGTCAGACTCCTCCTGCAATGTGATGGCAGAGCACTTTAATGACTCAGTCATCCTCAAACGCAAATGCGTCCTCAAACTCACGAAATGATGGGAAGTACGAAGTTGCCGGTATTCGGGCCACAGATCTACCGCCGCACAGCATTTTCCTACTTCGAAACCTTTATTGTCTAACCAAATCCGGTAATCTCGATGTTATGGTACACCGTCAATTGGCAAGTGCCACTCGTCGCCACTCACTCAAGAATGAAGGGTACATGGCATTGGGTACCTAAAATTCGAGCCAGGTACATGCTTTTGCCACACTGAAGCTAGAAGGCCATGAGTGCGGCTGGTGTTTCGGCCTCTCCACGATTTCGACTGTCTTTCCTAATTCGGTAAACATGAAGCTGCAGAACTTTGAATGATGTCTTACGAATTGTGTGGCTTTTGCTTGCGTAGCCATTGCTATTTGAAGGATTAACGAGTACTCATATATTTCGTACCACTTCAGAAATCATATCTCAGTATCCTTTCCACTTTGTATTTCACCTCAAAATAATATCACATCAATTCATCACAAAAGTCATCCATCCGGACCCTCTCTCTCACCACAACTCCTCACCAACTCCTCTCATCACAATTTCCAGCAGAATGCATCCCCGAGAAGGAATAGCAATCTTCGAACTCTTCGTCTACATCCCTACTCTCATCACTGTCATCATCGTCTTATTTCGGCAAGGAATCCACAAACAACTCGGCTGGATCTATCTTTTCATTTTCTGTGTCGTCCGCCTAGCATCTTCAGTCTTCGAGATACTGCATTCCAAAACACCTTCGAACGATACAGACACGGAATGGGCTCTCATTCTCCAATCCGTCGGGCTCTCTCCCCTCCTCCTCGCTTCCTTAGGCTTATTAAAACGAGTCATCGACTTCACCTCCACCCGAGTCCGGGATCACAACAGCGCCGGGAATCAAATCTGGGCGGGATTCGCTACCCGAGGTGGAATAATCGGAAAGCTAGCGAGCAAGGCGTCTGCGGAGTCAAGGAGGAGTCGCCTTATCCAGCTCCTGCAGCTCCCTACAACTATCGCGTTGATCCTCTGCATCGTCGGCGGCACATCGCAATTCTCGACCGATTCCTCGCCTAGCGATCTAAAATCAGGCAAAGACAAAACCAAGGCAGGAATCATAATCTTCGTCATCATCTACATAATGTTCGCCATTCTAACATTCGTGAGCATGTTTGAAGTTCACAAAACCGCCCGTGGCGAAAAGCGCTTGCTCATCGCTGTGATCATCGCGTTACCCATGCTTGGAGCTCGCCTTTTATACAGTGTTCTCTGCGCTTTCAAAGCTGATAAGATATTCAATCTCGTGAATGGGAATGTGGGGGTTTGGGTTTGTATGGCGGTGCTTGAAGAGGTGGTGATTGTTGTTATGTATGCGGTTATGGGGTTGACGGTGGGGAGGTATGAGGATTCGATGAGCGAAAAAGTGGAGAAATTAGGGGGTCAGCAGAGGAGGGAAAGAAGGAATCAGGAGGCGAACGTGCAGTGGGGTGAGGTGAACGGCTTTGGAAATGGCGGGGTTTCTATGTCACCAATGAGGCAGGCGCGGATGGAAGGGGGAGGTTATCGTTGAGGGAAGGTGTGGGGCTTGGGCGCCAAGCACAGCGATCTGCCATCATGAATAGTGCAAAATGGAAGGAGCAACGTTTCCACGAGGACTGGTAAGCCGAATGCCAAGCCTCGAATGCGTGAAGGGGAAACAAGCGAGGAGTTACAGATTACGGTACGATTTTCAGCTCCTGGTGTAGGAATAGCAGTGTTTAATTATCAATTTCATTTCAATATCATCAACTTCACCTTTTCTCAAAATGCCAATTTGTAACTTGGAGAAAATATAACTCGATTGTTGAAATAAGCATGAGACGGGTCGAGAGCGCTTGAGCGTCGGCATTTTTGACGGAAGTCTGGAGGGTTGGTTTGTCGCACATGTATGCACAATATTCAAGGAGCTGTGAATTTTGCTGCTATAAGCACTTGACTACCAAATGTGGCATCATGTTGTCATCAAAATTCATTACTGTCGGAACTTGTCGTCGTGCTTTGAGTACTTGAGAATCGGCTTGCGAAACCACTTCCTATTGTTCGCAGGAGAAGTTCAAAACCACCCTCTAGAAATTGACCGGCAATTTTCTGAGTCTCAGCAGATGCATTGCCACATGTGGGTTGTAATTGGTTGCGTCGGCGAAGAAACTTGCAGACGTTTGAGCTGTCAAGGATGTATTTACACTCTCTAGAGTTCGTGAACTAGTTCAAACTACTTTTAATCCAACCGCTGCGATGACATTTGCAGCAAAAGATTGGATCTCCAGTGTGGTTCTACTGTAGCTTAGTAGTTATCAAAATAGCTCAGAATAAACCAACCATCTGAAAAGTCATGCTTGTAAAGTGAAGTTCTAATACTCAGTTAAAGGAGAGAGGAATGAGAGGTTGGACTTCCACTAACCCAAAGTATAAGAATAAGGCTCAAAATCAGGGTAATCCTAGTTTGGCTGTATATCCGAAAGAGATGTCTACAATATGTGGTGGCCAGATATGGTTTTGTAGTATCGCCACTCCGCATTGCGACGAGAGTCGCCGGTGGAACGAGGACACTGTTTTTTGTTTGAATGAGACTCAGGAAGAGGGGAATATACTAGAGTTATGAAAAGCTGTCTTGTTGTCAAAATTAAATTCATGCTGTCGTGTACGGGTTTACTGTCGCGTTTTTGGGATTCAGCAAGAAAATAGACCTGATATATCCCCTAGCTATCAACTACAATCTTTTGCAACATCTTATTTCTTAGTTACTTGATGTTGCATCATATAGTGAGGTCAAAAGATCAACTGCCATATGTCTTCTGTCATTTATTCCCGTCAAATGATTCCAGATGAAGGTTGCTCGAGACCATATTTTATACATCTGCAGATAGAGTTAGGATCGCTTCAACTGTGTTTCTTCTGGAACGAGCGAAGTTTCCTCTTTTTGTTTTTGTAAGAAGATTGTTTAACCATGCATGCAGTTTGCTGTTTGTAAGAATATGGATGAATTATTACTAGATCGAGAAAAGCGAAGTGACCCTCGGGGCTTGCAACAGGAACCAAGGTCTGCAGCGCTCTGCAGGAAATAAATAGCAGAAGGCAAGGAGAAATTCCAGGCCGTCAAAAACTTGATCGGATTACTTTAGAAACGATGCCTTCTCTATCAGGTAGGGAGTTCTGCATTGGCGTTTAATTTACACTGTTTGATTGATGTGTATCAGCAACTCCACCTTCCTAGCGGAAATTCTGAAGAAGGAAAATTGCTGCACCTATAGTCCTGAACCTCAAGAAATGCAGAGGGGAATTGCTGTTGTCAAGGGAGTGTTGCTGTCGATTCCCTTTCGTAGCTCATACCACAGTTTTATACAATTCCACATTTCAAATGGCTACACATGTCATGGTTACGGCACTTAATCAACAAGAGCTCGAATTCTGAACTTCAAGACTGAGCTGCCCCAATAAAGGCAGTTGCTTCGGAAAATCCGTCACCACAAGCATTTGGCGTTATCTTGTTATTGAAAACACTCTTTTTGTAACTAGAGTTGAACGTGTAGCAAGAAGCTTTTATAACTTCAGTTTCATGACATTCAAGAGTCTTGAAAAGGATTCAGTACTCTAGTCCTGGCAGGCTGAGTTCTCTCCCTGAAACATAATAAGGGGTCTAGGCCTCTTGATTGAGTGACTGTGCCGTTGAGATGGAAGTTGCGATGTTTGAAAGGAGAGACCTCGTTTCTTCAGGCATTGCGGCGATGAAGAGGGCTGGCTGTGCTGAACGTTAGATGGCCCGGTCAGCCAGGTGTTAACGGTTCTTTTGGAATGGATAGCGTGAGAAGACTGCACACAGTTGCTGCTGCCAAACTCTAGATCATGAGGTTTCTACTTTCGTGCTGTTACGAGGAAACTTGCTGTCAAGCAGCTTCTTAGGATCAAAGGCATGATAGCGGAAAGACACATCTTGCACTTCCCTGCCCTTTTCCCTTTCACAATGCTCTCAAACCCATCTCCCATCTGATCTATTCATTCTCTTTACAAAGCGAAAATTTCCCTCTACACTAGCCATAGACCTGTGATGTCCCGTTAATCGCAACAGTCTGCACAACATAATAATTGTGACTAAAGTAGGCTTTATATCTGTTTAGTCTATCATTTGGTACAAGAATCATGAATGCAGCGAGTACCTACTTTGATTTCAATGATTGAATTTTCAAAAATATTGCTTGCTGGCCAGGAATAGGAAGGAGGAAGGAAGGAAGGAGCAAGTGTCATCAAGCAGAAAGTTGAAGCGAATGCCAAGACAATTTTTCGTGCAAAGCGGAAGGGAGGGGGGAAAATCGCAGATTGCTCACATAGAAATCATTTAAAGGGGGGTGTGAGACTCAAAGAGTTCTCCAGGACGAAGTTATTCTCTATCCACAACCATCATGGTGGCGAGAGTCTAGCAGGGTATTCACGAAACCGTATCCCGGATGTTGTTGTTTGCGTGGGTTTGGCTCAACCGTTGAAAACGAGCAGTGAAGAACGAAGCTCTGATCAGATTTGGGAGGAAGAGGGCTATGTTATTAAGTTAATGTGGGAATGATGTCAAATTCATGTCTTGCTGCTACGGAACATGTCGCTGTCGCACGGCTCGACAAGGGAACTACTGCCTTCATCTAATTCTTCAACATCAAGAGGCCCACAAGAACTCGTTTTGCTTGATGTTATGCCATGTGGCTTCGAATTCTCAGAAGAAAACCTGAACTGATGTTCCCGAGAACCATGTATCTAAGTTGGAACTTTCGGGTTCGAATGCCGTGCTATTTTGAAGATAGCGAAGAAGACATTTTATACTCATTCACCATACCGGCTTAGTATTCTCAGATCCTCACTGCTTAATTGATGATCTTGGAAGAGGCGCTCTGAGAGGGAATTTAAGGCCTTGCTAGGAGTTGCTTTTCCTCATCGCGTCAAAAGCGCAAGTCTCGAAATAGAAAGCCGAGCCGAATTCCAAGTGGTGAAGCAAATTAGAGGAAGACGCCATCGCTCTTCTCAGACAGTTTGGCCTATCTATACACTTGAACTCTTTTTTATTTGTGCCCTTCGGCAGAATTCTCGCAGGAAGCAACAACCCAGGTAAGATCTTCATTCTCGCATGAAAAGTCACATCTCCGAACTCCCTGTGGAAGGCCAATAGCCAACGAAAGAACAAAATGAGTCCTGTAGATTATGCGTGTGCAAACTTTGGGCGTAGAGTAAAATATTTTCGCTATTGACCAAGTAATTAAGGTATCCAAGATAGTTTTGTAAGCTAGCTTCGCTATAAGACACGTAAACAGACGAGGTATAGACATTCTGTAATATAAGTGCTGTCAAAAAGTTGCACATGTCGCAGTCAAACCTGCTGTCAGTCCTCAAAGTTCCGGACCCTTTTCTAGCTCCAGTTTTCACAGCTTTGCTCTACGTTTACATGCAATCTCCATAAACCGACAACCCGAAAACATAGCTAGGGCGCGAGGTGACTGTGACTGAGATATTCATGGAGTAGTTTCCACACGTAGATGCCCTAGGTACAAGATTGTTCATCAACTTGTTCGCAAAATTTGGGAAAATTGATGACCTTTTAAGTATAGTTTGGTAGGCCCGGCTCGTGTGGAGATCGGGAAAGGGGGTTCAAAAAGCAAGTCACTTTTTCCGTTTTCGAAATGGAATACTTTCTAAGAACACGATCATGTAGTCGAGATTTAGCAGTCTAGAAGCGACACATACTTAGAAAAACGTAGGAGAACTGATACTACCCTTTAGTATAAGTGCTAGCTTCGGGATCGATTTACAACCGCACAACTGCTAAAGTTCGTCACTCGCAATTTGCCGACGATCCCCTAAACGCTTTCCGGAAGTCGCGCCATTCTCTATAACCATCGGGCAGGGAACCCAAGGTTGGATTGATGTCTACTGCTCCATATTGCTAGGATCAAGCCTGCATTTCAAGACCTCTGACCTCTTGTCGCTGTTACAACCGAATTCGTTCATCCAGCTCTACGCTCTCAGATCTCCTCATCTCCACACGTAGTACCAAGACATAGTTCTCGACTCAAAAAGAGCCTCCTATGCTACAGGCAGTGCTAAAATTTTATAAGATCTCACCGTCAAGAAGCTTTTAGATTCATGGTGAGTTGTCTCGTGATGGCAACTCACATTCCTCGCACCATGCCACAACATTGGAGAATGATTAGTGTTGCATGAAGAAAGAAGAGCGCCTAGGTAATAGAAAGGCATTTATGTAATGGCCTGGACGCTACCAACCAGGACCCAGGAGAAGATTGATGGTGTTGAGGTTCTCCGAGAATGATGACGTTCCCCTCATTCAAGACTCTTAAAGATGATCGAAATTCGTCGTGGATGACTCACCGTCTCGCAGAAAGATAACGGCTGTAAACATCACACTTTCCTGGAAAAAGAATTAGAGAAACAAAGGATTGCAAGACACTACATAAACTTCCTCGAATATCATCCTTTCTCAACATAAGTTAGTTAGCAACTCGAATTGTGGACTGCAGGGAGATATAACTGTGGTCGTGGCCCGCGATCCAGTGTGGTGAGATACATGGACTTGAGAACTCGAGACATGTATTTAGATTCTTAAATTTCTATGAAGCGTTTCGTTTGAGCTTTGGAGTCATTTGACTTAAAATTTCAGGATCAGAGTTAGACTGTGAGAATGATAGCAGCAAGCTCAAGGAACGACGGAGCTACGGATAGCAGTCAAGCAAAAGCTAATCGAGCCGTCGACCTCGCTCTACCATATATGCAATGAAGTCGTGCTTCTCTCGCATCTATGATCGCGGCTCGTCGTGAATCAATGTGAACCGACCCTGGCGAAACCGCGACAAACCTAGGTGCGTTGGCCGTAGCGAGTGAACAAAATTGCAGAAGAGAAGAGTTGAACAGATGCTATTGAATATATAGAAGCATTGAAGCGCTGTACCAACACGTCCCGGTACACATACATGATATATCTTGATGCTAAGATGCATATGTCAGGAACAGCGGCCCCCTAACAATTCAAAACCTCAAAAAGTTCCTCTTGGTGATATATAAAGAGATCCATCTCCAAATGTGCATGAACAAATTACCCTTGACGAGTTTCTTGCCTAGCAATATGGGAGGCGAGAGGCCTGTCCAATAACAGCTACCTAGGCTGGCATGCCCTTGAACCTGAACATCCCCCCCTCTTTGGAATCCCAACAGGTAGGAATTGAAAATTGAATTGTACTTATGAGGAGTCAAAGATGCTGTCGCTATCATGACGTTCATCGGTTCGTAAAGCCACGTTGCTGTCAAAGACCCTCACACTCGTACCTGAACAAATTTAGAGAAGAGACATACATGGTTCAAGCACTACGGACAAGGCAACAAGGAAGCCAACTGAATACTACGCTTGACTGTTGCAGCATATCTTGGCTATAATAATCTAGATGCAGGTAAGAGAGGGCGGATCTTGGTCCACGGCATAAATCATAGTCGACTTGTTTCCTGATTGCCGGCTGAGGAGAAAGAAGAGCAACGGCAAGGAAGATATTTATGTTGACGATATCGAACATAGGAATTAATGACAATTTAAAGCCGTCTATATAATCCGACAGAAAATCATTCACTCCCACACAATAACATCAACTTCAAAAATTTAAAAACAAGTCCACCAAAGAAGTGTTTCCCTTCCACTACAAAAAGAACTCCCCTGACTTCTGTTTCCAGCTATGGTACATTAAAGGTATGCACAGCTACTCCTTCATGGAAAGGCGGCACTGCGGGTCTGGCGCTTAACGATGAGCATTTGAAAGGAGTGGCGCGAAGCCTACCATGAGTGGGTCAACGCAGTGCAAAGCAGTATTATACATACATGGCTGTTGAGTTTAGTTGCGGCAAGGAAAGAGTAAAGATCCTACGGTGGATGATATGTTTCCGCACCCATGGCTGATCTGGAGATCTCCGGCGATAACAGAAGTCTGCCACGACAGTGCCAATTAGACGTAGGACAGAAACATTGGTACCAACGAAGAATTCCTAAAGCATATTTAAGATCTGGATGATTACTAGTGAGATTTGGTTCGAAGTCTGAGCGGATTTTGGTCGTCTTTGATGGCTGTGAAATGGCAGATGTAATTGCAAGTGGAACACGCACATCAGCGCGTCCAGCATTTTGGAATGAAGAAGGTGCAGGGCTGAATAGACAGCTCGAAGGCAATTATAGATGATATCTTTGGGATAATCGAGGGGTAGTGAGCTTTCGGATTCTGGTGTTCGCCCTGATCTGAGAAGTATTGGAAGAAGCCGTCCTCACTTCAACGATATGAGAACACTTGAGAGAGCACAGTTCCTTTGGCTGCTGTGATACAGCCAGAACACCCCGCACTTGCATTGCACAAGCCCTTAACTCAAGCACTCGCACAAGGGATATCCCGGAAGTCGTGTATTGTGCTACCAGCCCAACTACCCAATATCGGAAATATGCAGGTAGTATGCAGGTCTAGAAGTTGGATCAGATCAATGCAGCCCGATAGCGAGATCTGCATTTTAAGGTGGGGTACTCGTACAGTGCAGAACAGCATGATGCCGACATTTGGTAATGATGTGCGATGGTTCTAGAATCGAGATAGATTGGGGTGGTTACACGTGGAATGGTGATTTTCAATAGACTTGGCTGATGCGGCTGAGGGGGACGGTTTCGGATTTTGAGAAATTTGAAAGCCCTTGCCTCACAAAGTATTTGTGTTACCAAAAATCTAGAGCGAAAAGAAGCAGCAGAAACATGACAGAAGAATTTGTGAACGCGCATAAGACCTGAATAAGCACATCACGTATCACGTGGTGCTCCTAATTTGCCATCCTCTCGTCACTTTCAAGAAGTCCAGTCATCTCTCCGCAAAGCAACGTCACAAATTAACAACCGCCACTTTCCCTCCCTTTCCCAATAATTACAACGTGACAATTTGATCCAGTAAAAGCTAAATTTCACAACCTGAAATAAACACGAAACAACGTAAATCTCGTGAAAACGGGTCACGCCACGGCACTTGTGGCGATTCAGGTCGGTTTCTACCGTTCTGCCTTGCGAGGCCCGCGTCCCAAGATGGCAGAATCGCGGCTCTGCTGAAAAAGGAAAATGAAGGGAGACTTCGTGACTTCACGAAGATCTTGACTCTTAAGAAACGGCCAAAAAGAAATACGAGGCTGAGGATAAGCGCTCGGGAACGGAAATCGGAGGCAAGTTCGCACTTGATTGTTGACCGCCGGGTGTTTTGATCGAGTTGTTGTTCAATTCTGATCGAGAATTTGAGATGTTTTGGTCTGAATTCCGGGAGATGTAAGGGATGAAGTCAATATTACGGTACAGTACGGCAGTCGAACAGAACAATGCGGAAAATTGAGGCGCAAGTCATTCCTAGCTCATTTTGACATTTGCTTGGATGTTAACGCCAAGGATGAACTTGCGTTGCAGCTTCCTGATGGGCGTAGCAGAGATGAGGCCGAAGGATTGCATTACTCGCGAAATGAAGCAGCAAACATGGTGGTTTCTTGAGTTGTGCATCGTGAAATGGTGAGCCCACTCTTCGGAAATCAACCAACCTCGAAAGAGGAGTGAAGCTCGCGCGGGGAGATTTACGGTTAATTTATCCTCCGCGACGAGATTAGTGTTGGTGATGCCAACGGTTGCCAACCATAAGCACTAGGAATAGTGAGTCGGGCTCGGGGGGGGGGGGGGGGGGGGTCGAGCCTGAGGCGCATACATTCGAGACAACTGGTGAAACTTTCCACCACCTGAATTTCCTCTCTGGGAGGGATGGAAGCCGAATGGCCGAGAACACGAGGATTGTTGCCGCAGATGCCAATCTTTTACTGGAGATTGCGGTGCATGTTTTACGCCGCACATAATTGCAGTGGTTGGTCAGGAAACGGTAAAAAGCGCAAGAAGATGATTTGGGCAGAAGTGGCAGGCGAGGCGCATCGCTGAGGGGTGAGTGAAGACGCCGTCACGGTGGAGCGGTCGTCGCTATTCGCAAGATCTGGCTCACGAACTGCGCAAAAAGTATTGGAGGCGGTCAGCTGGTGACGCAGATGCAGATATTCTGGAAGTGTGGTCCAGGCGAGGCCACTGTGCTCGTGTCGACCAGTAGGCTGGGACAAAATTAGGCCTCTCAAGTCGCCCAGTGTGCTATTCTTGCACAGCCTCTTGCATCGTTACTTTGTCCTGGCGTGGTGATATATGCCGAATGCAGCTGACCTTGGCCGAAAAGCGTAACAAAGGGGCCTCCAGGCAGCACCGACCGAGGGGAAGCGCGCTGGGCGGCGGCTCTGGTGCTGGTTGCAGGCTGTCGTCCTTCGTAGCGGCCGTGTGCGCTGATATTAAACTTAATTTGGCCCTATGTTGCGGATCAGGGTCCCCAACAGCCTGCAGAACCCTGCCAAGAGCAATGCGACACGCTGTGTCCACTCAGGTGACAGATATCTGGGAGTGGAGAGCTGGGCGAGCGCCCTCTGTTTCAAGCATCAGATCAGCCCACCACTGACAGATGTGGCCCTTTCTTTTTCGACCCGACCGGAAACATAGCGGAAAAAAGTGTCAACCGTTAAGAGATCGGCCCCGACGGCTTCCAGCAGAGTCCTGATGGAAGAAAGGATGATTCCTTGGGATGAGTCTTCCGTCCTCCGAGCCCGTACCTGCATCATTGGCACCAGGAATACCCACTCCGCCAGTGCCAAAGCAACACGATCTTCTCCGGGGGCTCGCTGCGCTTGCGCTCGTCGGCCGCTCCCATAGGCTGGAAATGCTCGTGTTGCTGTGCTGCGCCAATCAAGTCCCCGGCTGAGACAAGGCCCGTTTGATCGAATGGGCGCTGGTTGCCGGGGTGTCAAGGCTGTGCTGAGTCTGTTTTCGAGAAGAGGCGTGAGCATGGAGAATCAAGGGTTGGCCGCCAGGATGTGGTGCAGGGTCCGCGATGCCCCCTTTTGCTTATTATGTGGTGTCTCGCTCCTGAACTCCATGTTTTGTCTCCCCACCTGTTTAGACTTGTATTCACCTTCGACCGCACCTTCTACTTTATTTCCTTCCTCTTAATCACAGAGCCACACTCGTTTTTGGTGCTACATCTTGAATCTTCCGCATACAACTTTCTCTTACTCGACACCAGTACACATAAAACACACATCTAAATATTACAACAAACAAGATGCGTTCCACACTCTCCGCTGCTGCGCTTTTCGTTTCTGCGCTGCAACTTGTTTCTGCGCAGACCTTCACCGACTGCGATCCTACAAAGAAGAGTGAGTTCTCTCGAAACCGAGTTTAAAAACATTCCTAACATGCAATAGCCTGCCCTGCTGACCCAGGACTCGGAACGACTTTGACCACCGACTTCACAAAGGGAAAGAGTGATGACTGGACTTTGGCCGATGGAACAACCTTGACCTATGGCTCAGACGGTGCCGTCTTTGCTATCAGCACCAAGACCAACGCCCCTACCGTCACAATGAAGAAGTACATCATGTTCGGAAAGATCACCGTCAACATGAAAGCCTCACCAGGACAGGGTATTGTCAGCAGTTTCATTTTGGAGTCTGATGATCTTGATGAGATTGATTGGGAATGGCTTGGATCTACCGATACCTCTGTTGAGTCCAACTTCTTCGGAAAGGGAGACACCACCACCTACGATCGTGCCATCTACCACCCAATGTCCCAGGCGATCAGCGGATGGCACACATACACCATCGACTGGACCAAGGATTCCGTCCAGTGGATCATCGATGGCAAGACCGTCCGAACTCTCACCTACAACGACCCTCTCACCCACGGCGGAAAGAACTACCCACAAACACCTATGCAAGTCAAGATGGGCTCATGGGTTGGATGTGCTGATGCCGCCGCTGCTGCGGACCCAAAGACCAAGGGTACGTGCGAGTGGGCCGGTGGACCAGCTGATTTCACTAAGGGTCCATTCAACATGTTGGTCAAGTCCGTCACCGTCCAAGATTACGGCTGCGGTGGAGACTACACCTACAGTGACATGACCGGAAGCTACCAATCCATCAAGTCCTCAGGAAAGTGTGACGGAAAGGGAACCAGCGATTCTTCCAGCTCTTCAAGCGCCAGCTCCACCGCCAGCTCTTCCGGATCTTCTTCCGGCTCTAAGACTGCCAGCTCCACTGCTTCTTCCACCTCAGGATCCAGCACTGGAAGCACCATTGCTACCCCATCATCCACCGCATCTGTCACCGGCGGCTCAAGCGGAAACACCACCACCTTGGCCACTTCCCCAACACCAAGTGCTACTCAAGCTGGCTCTGGTTCCTCAGCCACCACCTCAGGCACCGCCGCCACCCAATCCAGCGTCACCGGCTCCGGCGCATCAGCACTCAAGCCAAAACACTCCTACGGTGTTCTTGACTTCGGTGTGATCGTCCTCGGTCTTGGACTCGGCTACTTGGTCATGTAAACAACCATCTACATATCATGGAATCGGGACATGGACTTAATTGAATTTTCTCATCAAAAAACACATACACGTATAACAACAAAAATTCATGCATTTACGGATACGGCGTGAGGCAACTCGAAACCCTACCAGTACTCGGCGGTAGGCTAACACAACCATGGCGTAAAATGGGCTCTTTTTCGCATGACTGATTGATGCTTTGATATCCGGCACTCTATGTGGTGCTATGCCTTTTTTGAGCGCTTGGGAAGATAGATGAGGGATTGTATTGGCATTTGGGGTGAAGGGAGATGGGCGTTGCGTTGACAGCTGTTGATAGAGAGATACCTACCTGAATACTGCTTTTTTTTAAATAATCCAATGCGATCGAGGGATTGACTCAATCGATTGTTTACTTCTATTTCTGGTGTGAGGATGAGGGTCGATTGGGGGAGAATAAAAAATATTTCACTTACTTCGTCTATCTTCATATGCTTAATCGTGCTCTCCTCCTCTTCCCCTTAACCCCCCCCCCCCCCCCCTCCTTTTCGATTGCCCTTTGCTATCTTGCCTTCCAATTGTCGCATTGACAAATTTCTTGAATAAATATCAACCTTACTGGTGTGATCGTGTTCTTGAATCTTGACATAAAATAATTATTTGCTGGCGGACTCACGTCAGCTCCTCTCATCCTCCTTCCCTCCCGCATCTCAGCTCAGCCAAAATTAACACCCTTCCTGGTCATCAGAACCTAATTCTCACCGCTCATTCCTCTCTCCTTTTATGCAAGTTTTCTGTACCAAGCGGAGAATGCAGTTCTTTTATATTATTTGAATTTTTTACTTTTTACTTTCAGGGTTATGAAGTTCCGAAGTTGGGGTTTTGATATTGAAAGTTTCGCGAGTTGTATTCGGTCACTCAATGCACCGCACTAGATCGCTCCTTGTGTGAGCTCTGTCCTTTGTCTTCGCTCGCTCACCCAAGCCTTTCCCCCTTTAACGTCCCCTCCTTTCTCCCAACAAAACTCTTACACGATACCAATACATCAAGAGATTCCGATCCCGAGACCAAGATCTTGGTCTGGGAACTTCTACGTTGCAATCGCATCCCTATAGACGGTCTTCTATGACAGCTAATCCATGATAGAGTCGGTTGATGCTTGAAGCCGTGGGAGTGGGATATTTGATGGTTCATCGCCATCGGCGGAGGATCAACAGCCACTCTGAGGATTCAGCCGAACACATCCATGACAGCAGGATCGCCTCGAGCTCTCTTCTAAATTGCATGTATCATCCTCCATCTCCTGCTCTCTATGACCACGAGCAGCCACCTCAAAACATAAAAACGAGTTCTTCCGCTATTAATTCACCATGTGGTGATCAACGAAGCCCGTGCTTTTGGAAGCTGCTCTCACGCATGGCCCAGAGACGGCCCCTCGACGGAGTTTTTCTGCTTGAAAGTATCTCGCGTCGATCTAGCTTCTTATAACTTATGAACAAGTTGAGCTTCGCGTTGGAGAGAACCTGAGCTTCGGAGGAAGGTCATATGTGTGGTCGAATTGAGATTTTCCTTCAGTCATTCCACATCCTTCTAAAGCCGAACAAATCAATAAAAAGAAACGAACTTTTTTAACTTCAGTTGCCTACGTCTCTCACCAAGTTTACAGCGTTTCCTTGGCGCAGAAATTTCATTGGGTCCCTGATATACTATATAATTCTTCATCAACCACTAGGATTCACTCCTCAATTCGCTACAAGTAGAATGCCAACGATGCATCTAGAGCGACATATCCGGAGCTGTTTGCTACAGAAGTTTCAAGCAGTGATGTACGTTTCGTGTTATGGGGAGGTGAGGGCTAGCTCCGCTTCCCAGGTTGTGGGCCAGCATTGAGAAAGAAGTGACGATATAGAAACGCGGGTGCTGGATGGGATGAATACGGGGAACGAACCGACAGCAACCTTCCAAATCGACAATCAGTCCCCAGTAATTTTTCAATATTTCTTTCGCATGAGATACATCAAACTGAAAATTACTAATGACAACGAGTGCATGAATCCCAGCCTAAGGGTGCCCTTTGCAACTTTTACTGTAGAAAAAGTCAACCAGTGATCGTCGTCGAATAATTTGTTGGTGTGTACTTGACTTAAAATATTTACCAACGTTCAGATTTTATACTTGAATATTGAAGGGGGGCATGGCATCGCGAGCTTAATCGCGAATATTGCTGATCATCTGGCAATATTAAGACAAGCAAAAAGGCGAAGAACTGTTTCGACACTCGTTCAGAAGTTATGATTGCTGTAGAAAGGGGGTTTCATTTACAAGCACAATCATTATACAGCACTGGTATATCCACCTCTTCCCCACTGGGTTCCATATCCCTTTTTCTAAAGTGCGGTTCTATCATAAAATACACCTCCCAGGGATCCCAAATTTTCACAATCACCTGCCCATATTATACAGCCATCCATATGCTGCCACTACAGCGACCCAGCCTCTGGTTTAGAACTGTCTAGCCAACTTACTCCTCCCCCTAATCCTCGCCCCAAAAAAGAAAACCACATAAATCAACGCACAAAGCCCAAAACTAATAAACCCAATCGTAGCCATCGCCCACTTCGTACTCATATTCTCAAACATCAACACCCCAAGATGCGCCAACGCAGCCGCCATAATAAAGCTCGGGATCAGAAACGCCGCAATCGCACTAGCAGCAACATTAGGATACGCATCCGTGATATAATTCAACATGCTCAACCACAACAACGGATCAGCGAAACCGAGAACGCCGCCTGCGACGACGGGTGACCAGTACGAAACACTTCCATCACTTGTGAATGCGAACCACAAAAGAGTGATGGGAAAGAGCCAGACGAAAACGAGGGAGGTGATGAAGCGGGCTTCCGGGCGGTTGGTGCCGTGCTTTATGCGGTCGCGGCCATAGAGGTAAGTTTGTACGGGGACGAAAGCGAACATGCAGAGGACTCCGACGACGAAGTTGAGGTAGGTGAGGTCTGCGCCGATGACACTGTTTCCATGTTAGCACCACCCTATCCCTAAAATCTCATCGAAAGCTTACGAAAGGCCATTATTAACAACAAAAACATCAAATACCCCATCCAAATACAAGAATAAAATCCCATAAGCAAACCCGTTATAAATTCCCAAAGCACCGACAATTGGTTCTGTAAACATGATTCTGAACGTCATAGTCGCGACGAAACGGAGTTCTTTCCAGACGTTGACTTTGGAGCGGAGGATAGCCGCCTCGGTTTCGTCGAGGTTGGAGGACTTTTGAGCTTCGCGGGCGATTACTAGGCGGGGAAGAGTTTCGGGAATGAAGCACATGAGAATGGCGAAGGCGAAACCGATGATTACCTGCAGGGCCAACCGTCAGTACTCAGTATTCAGTTGTTGCAAAGATAGACGTCTTCGCGTTTCCAAGCCAAGTGCCAGGGCGTGGCTTTTCGGTAATAAAAGGGGTCAAAAATATGTGCTTACATTGATTAGGAAGATCCATTTCAATCCCATATTTGGATTATCGGTAATCCACTACATATTTGTTAGTGTTTGAATCTTTCAACCGTTTATGAAGCAACGAGGTAGCAGAGAAACCGCTTTCTCAAAGGAGACGAGATGAACTAGCTCGTGGTCGCCAAGCACCTTGACCAGCCATTCAAATATGAAAATGACCTACCCCGCCAACAGGCGACCCAAGACTAGGCCCAGTATTTGCAGACACAACGAAAAGTGCCATTGCCTGCCCAGCCCCATCAATGTCACCAAACAAATCCGCAATTGTACCAGCAACGTTGGAAAGTGCCGTAGAACCAGCTGTACCAGCCAAGAACATAAAGATGATCAGCATCGGAAGATTTCGTGCATATGCAGTTCCCTGAAAACAATCACTATTGGCATCTTGGCATTCAGGGGTGATGGTCACTTACAAAATTCAAAATAGCATAAGCAGTGATAGATGCAACGTAAACCCATTTTCTACCTCCAATATCCCTATTTGCCATCTTGTCAGACTACCTCGTTAACCATACCTTTCCGATTTAACTCACGAAAGTGGTCCCATGAAGGCCGGCCCAACCGCAGTCCCAACAATGAACATGCTCTGTCCCAGCGTAACAACCTGCGTGCTACCTCCCCATTTCTCCTGAATCAGATATTCAGCCCCAACATATGTGGTACTGGTCAACGTGACGAAAACCTGAAGCCAGCAGTAGATGGTGATAATACCCCAGCGTTTCCATGCAGGCCAGTGCATGGGGTGGTGTGCTTCTTTCGATTTCACGAGTTCAAGGATGGCGAGAGTGGTGTCTTCAGGCTGCGCTGATGACCTTGGTCCTGGCAGAGCAACATTTCCCTTCTCGTGGTCGAGATCCGGGGAAGGAGAATCGCCGGACTTCTTTTCGGAGAAGTCTCGGGTGGTTGTGGAGGCCATTGTTAGTATATTCTCATTCGTAGGATACCGATTGACATATATAGAAAATTTATGAATCGCGAGCTCTTGAGAACGGCTCCTGGCGTTGGGAGTGACGATGTTGAAGCTGGGAGGGAATGATCGTGAGACTTCACGACAGGAAGTATTTCACGATCTCCATGGCTCGTGTTTTCAACTTTCCTATCATCTTACCGAGCCGTCCGAATGCCCCTCTGTGTTCCCACTTAAGTTTGACCACGCCAACGGGTCATTACCGGCTTGGTAGAAGCTTGTTCGTTAATCAGCCAAGAACGAAACATGATTCGATGGCTTGGCAGGTTCTTATCAGTAGCTTTTAAGTTTGCAAGCTGATCCCTTTTAGAAAGAGATCGGGCTTTCGTCATCAGGAAAATTCTACCGATAAGGGGATAAGAGGCGTTTGTCAAGGTGGATCACTCGAGCCAATGTGGTTGGCTAGAATTGCCAAGTGGACAATGTGGCGGCGCCTTCCGAGGTGCCAAGAATGGCAACGTGAGATCTGGCAGACGACATGTCATGGAGTAGAAGGTGGACGGGCTTCCAGAAGGATTGTACAAAGCTTCAGATGTGTTGCATGTGGTATGTGACAAGTCTGGGGAAATGCTGTGCAACTCTGTCTTGAAACGCCATTGACTGATGTGTTGAGCAACTCCGGCCCTTCATTTTAACGCCAATATAGGGCGTAAGATCTTGTATATATTTCGGGAATCATGAGCGAGCTCTCCTGCTGCCAAAAAGCCTCATGAAAGAAATAGTACATGTCGATGGGAAGGGGCCAGCCAAGACAGCTGGCTGGCCCCACCCCCAGCTGCACCGCCCTTTTCGCGGAACACCCATTCTGCAAACCCCTACCTCCGAATTAAGGGGGGTGACAAAAGAGAATGTTTAAATGTTTCCCGGACAGCTTTTGCTCTCAATCTCAAGCACAGTGTCTATATCCCTTTGCCGGAGTTCCCGATGGTCTGGGAGCATTTATGACTGTATGTCTTAATGCAGACGGACTTGGCCGTACGCCGTCGAGCCTCCTGATATCCTCATCGATCTACCTCGGCCTGGATGGACCCTTATCTCATCGATTGTCATCCTTCTGAGAAATATGGACGCTGATTGAAGATAGATCTATAATGATTTCAATAGACGTCAAAAGCGGAGCATGCAGTCGAAGTCTTGCTGGCCGAACTCTTTTCACCCAATGACAGAATTCCTCCGACTCGAACGCGTATAATGAGGTTTATGTCCTTGGCTGAATCAATTCCTCCTCACTCGTCCTACTTCCTAGGTTGTGGAGATCGAATGGGCTCCTTTCAAGAGCGAAGCACGTACCAGATGCATCTCCTTCTCTTGTGTCGACCATAACAATATTCGAAGATTTTTGCCTTGGGCATGGAAAGTTTGTGGCAGTATCTTCAATTGGTTTATTCGAGGACTTGTGTCAAGTCTTGTGCTGGCTGATTCGGCTTCGAGGGCCAGCATTTGTTTCTTGCATCAAAATATGTAACACTAGCTTTTGCTTCGACCATTCGTCGAAAAGCTGGAAATAATTATAGGTATGGTTCGAGATTGTTCGTGCATCGCCTTCTCCCAGCGATTTCTCTTTCGATGGCATACTTTCGTAACGGGAATTTGTCAACTATCTAAGGCATCAGTTCTGTAGGTAAAGACAAGGTGATTATTGTCATCGCAATGGAACTCTGTGCATGGAGTATGCTGCAAAATGCCGCTTCCCATTTTGCTGTCTATTTCTTTTGGCTATGGCATTGCTGCATCAGGCGCGTATCTTGTCTTGTCCTCGTTGTTTCTTGGAGATGATGTATTTCCGAATATTTCCAAGTCCTTCTGATAGACGCTTCACTGGCGAGGCCAAGATACCTAGGCATCGGCTGTAATGCGCGATACTCGGGGTGCTTCTTTATTTCCTTTGAGTTTTAAATATCTAGTGTGAGAAGGTGCTTAGAATGGTGCCTTCCTGCCATGGCAATTTTCGTTGAGTTACGTGGATCATGATGGCTTGCACCTTCCAAAGATATCACACTTTCGCACCTGTCCTCCAACAACCAAGTCCCCCGGCAGTCGCCCATTTCAAAACTATTCAATATTTTGATTCTCATCACTACTCAACACTTTGCATTATCATCAATACAATCACGAGCAAGATTACCAATTCGCATTACTCATTCTTCTTTTGTTTACTTCGCTCCATCAAGACATCAAATCAACTATTGAACTATCCAAAAGCGCATTTTTATCATTAAATGTGAGCCAAGGCTACATCAAAAAATCCACCGCCTTCCCGAAGTTGGCATTTTCGCTGTCCAATTCACTTTCCGTACTTTGATTTAGTGCGGCTTCCTGAACAGCTTTCGCATTGTCCCCGTATTGAAGTGGCCGGCACCTTCCTCGGCTTTGCAGACAGAGTTTCCCACGAAATTCACCTTCGAACATCTCAACAACACAACGCCGAAACTTTTCATTTCTCTTGATCCCGTTGGCAACATCCTCAATGCTTGCATTGGATAGCAAATCGCACCACTCGCATCAAGCTCTGTCGTCCATTTCTATTGAATGCGTGCCGACTACCACAACACCAAAGCCATTGGGCACTATCGCATTCGTTCACCGCGGACCTTCCGCACACAAATCGTGTGTCTCGTTTTCTCCTTTCCATACCCCTCTGATACCTGCTTGGACTAACAACGCGCCTATGCAGCAGGCATCCTTTGCATTTTGCTTTCGAGCGGGAGCATTTACCGAATATGCGCTCGACCAAGGCGAGGTTGAGGATCTCTGATCGATCTTCGAAGAGGTCGGCAACTCAAGCAGAAGTTGATTCCTATTTCTCCGCCAGCAAACCTTATGTTAGACGTTCCTGCGCCAAGCGCATTAAGACCTACAACGAGGATACCGATAGCGATTTCGACACATCTGACTGCATCATCGTTTCGACGCCAATATCCAGCAGCTTCAGGCATACAAGCCACGAATCGACGACAACGATCGAAGGTGAGGATGTCATGGATATGAATGAGCCTGCGAGTGTTTGCAAACTGCTACAGGAGACAAAGGTTGATGAAGTGTCGGAGGATAGCGCGAGCGGAAAGTTGTTTAAGAAGTTCCCATACGAGGTAAGTCTCGCTTGTGTTGGTAAAGAGTGCTCCATAATTGTCCATCACCCCTTCTTTTTGTTTAGGTTTCACCTCGCGTACGTACACAGATGTAGCGGAGTATGCTAGGTGATGAGACTAGTTATTTTCTTCCGCGGCCATTGCGAAATACTCGGAGACTTTCCTTGGAGTTCCTTTCCTTGTAAACAAAATTGATATTTCAAGGCCTTTTGCTGACATCTCTTCCTCTTGCAGCTCCACCAAGCCATCGTAGAATATCTCCCAACAGATAGGGATGTACATAACTACAGATTCGTTTGCCATAGAGCCAAAGAATCTGTGGATTCGACGGTTTGGCGCAAACGGTTCCTGCAGACCTTCGACCCAATAACCGGTGCAGATTCCATGGATTACTTCAAGAAGTACCGTTATCGTTGTGAGGTTTCCGAATCGTGGACCGCCTTCGATATGAAGAGCGTAGGTACGAAGATAACTCCCAAAATGCGTCAAATTCAGCTCGCCCTTCAAGACAACAAACTTAAGCTATTTAAGACACTAATCTGCGGTAAGCTCTTCGAGAGCCTTGGAGGTTCGTTTCGCTAACAAACCAATAGAGTCTGATGCTCGAGAAGTTGTTAATCAGAATGGTTGCAAGGTGGTTGATGGCCTGAACATGAACTTCATTCGAAATTTGATTTCAAACAAAGCCGACCAAAGATTTGTAGACCTCATCGATTCCGTTCTCTGTACAGACTTTGATGACTGTTTCGGTAACAACAACATCGTGTCAGCGAAACTCAACAACACTCTCATCTTTGTCATTCAACTGATCTTGACACCGATCTCGCTCCATCCTCATTTTTGTAATGCAAAGGTTTCCCACTTCGACCTATCCCAGTATCAGGTATACACAACGACAAAGTCTCAGCCCCTTTTTGTCGGCCGTTTCAAGCAAGATATCAATGTTCGATGGCTTCTGCACACTGTCAATTTCTTCAAGTTTCATCTAAAGGCTGGTGTTGGCGAAGGAATACTCTCGGATGCATACAACAACTTGGACCCTCACCAGTATCCACAACCATGGGTGGGCCCCATTCGTTCTGGTACTCATATATTGGGGAAGAACTGGAAAGGTGTCCACAGTAGGCCTCTCCTCCCGTGAATTGAAGTAAGCTAATTGGAATGTCAGATTTCCTCGTGGATGAAGATCTTCACGAATTGAGGTCTGACGGTATCAGAGGGATATATTGTGACCACGGCGAGATCTTTCAGGTGAGAGCGACCATACCGTGACAATGCGCTCATGCTAACATACTGCAGGATTTGGAGATCTTCTTCGACGAAGAAAAGTTCCCCGCGCAAAATTGGCTTGAGAATTGGGAAGAATTTCTGCCAAGCAATCCATTCCAGGTCTCCCGATCTCCATCTTCTGGTCGTCGTCCCTCTCGAACTAAGACAACTCTCCCAAACCTTGATATCAAGACCTTCTATGGGACCTCTCAATGCACAAAGAAGGCGTACTTCTATGGTCGCATACACGCCATGCCACAGCAGCAAGGTCTTATCGGCTTCCAACGCATCGTTGTCCTTAAGTACTACCCCGCGCCGAGTGGAGAATTCGACTTCGAGCAAGTGTACTGCTACGAAGGCTG